>OY992537.1:228625214-229277908 GCA_963921195.1 Pegoplata infirma
AATAAAAAAAACTGATTTTTTTTGTTTGGATTTCTTTGTAATTTGGTATAATATTGTAAATTTATTAAACACAGCTACGGTTGGGACAACCGGCAATACGGTCGCCATAACCGGCAAATGCCGTTATTTGAGGTTGCTGCAACCGGCATTTGTCGGTGGCCACAACTGTAAATTGTCGGTTGCTACAACCGTATATTTACCGGTTGCCGCAACCTCAATCTGAGGTTGGAACCTTTTACGGTTGAGACAACCGTATTTTGCTGTGAGTGTATACTTTATGTGGTCCTAGACCAATATTTCGAGGTGTTACAAACGGAATGACAAACTTATATATACCCTCTATCACTAGAGTGGAGGGTATAAAAATTGTATGTTTGTTTTTTACAAAAATGTATAAAAAAAGTGTTTTTCTCCAAATAAAATATTTCTAATCAAAATTGTTAATTTTTTTACGTAAGAAAATTTACTATCACTTAAAAAGGGCATTGTGGAGGGTATTCATGGATTCGGCCAAGTCGAATTTAATTTTTCAACTTGAAAAAAATAGTACACTCAAAAAAAATTAGTATATTTTTTTTTTACCAAAATGTCTAAAAAAAAATGCCCGAAACATTAAATCATGAAAATGTTTTTTTTAGAAAAAATAATGTTATATTACTTTGCTATTCCTTGCAAAACGAATTGAAATATGAGTCGAGGACCCCATTAAAAAACCAAAAGAGCTGTACATTTCGTAAGTAAGTGCAAAAAAAAGTGCAAAAAAGTGATTTTACATTTTGAAGAGTATAAAAGATTCGGCACCAAAGAATATAACACTCTCACTTGTTTAATGTGCATTTGATAAACAAATGGAACATTTTTATGCGAAAAGCTTTGACTTGGTGAAAAAGTAGTTTTGGTAAAAAAAAAATAATTTTTTTTTTTCACGAAAAACAAAATTACGTTAAAACAAGTGAGAGTGTTAAATTCGGCTATGCCGAATCTTTGATACCCTCCAACATGGTAAAACATATAAAAAAATCCAGGGTCGTTTTTTTTTGGGGGGGGGGGGTCGGGTGGGGGTTGTGGGGGATACCTTCCCCATCGCGATAAATCTAAACTAATTTCTTTATTATGCGTTTTGCAATTTATTAATACCATTTTCTCATTATTTTAATGATTTTTTTAAATCCACGCCCACAAAAGGGGGAGGGAAGAAAAAAACAAAATTTCCCAGCCCCCTGGGTCTAAGTGCAGGAGTTTAAGCTCCTTCTGACACTAAAAGGTTTTATTTGTTTAAAAAAAAGTCAAAAAAAGATGCAAAAATAACGTTTTTTAGGAGTTTTTTTTTATTTCGTTAAGGGGAACTTTTTTCCCCCTGGCCCGATTTCGCCCATTTCCGAACTTAACCGGCCTATGAACATTAGACATATTCTTGCCAATTTTCAGGGGTCTAGCTCTTTGGACTGAATCGTGTTTTATACAGACGGACGGACGGACGGACGGAAATTCATAGAACGACTTAGAATCGATCATAGATCAATAATATATATACTTTATAGGGTCCCCGACCGATATTTTTATGCGTTACAAACGGAATGACAAAGTGAGTATACCCCCATACTGTGGTTGGAGGGTATAAAAAATTTAATGAACCCAAAATTTTTGGTGAACAAAAATTTTGATGAAAAAAAGTGTTTGATGAATTTTTTTGATGAAAAGAAAAATTTTTGGATGTAAAAAAAATTGATGAAAAAAAAATATGAAAAAAAAAAATTTTGGTGAAAAAAAATTGATAAAAAAAAATTTATGAAAAAAAATTTGATGAAAACAAAAATTTGATGAAAAAAAAATTAATGAAAAAAAAAAAAATTATGAAAAAACAAAAAAAATGTATAAAAAAAAAAATTTGATGAAACAAAAAAAATTTTGATGAAAAAAAAAATTGATGAAAAAAAAAATTTATGGAAAAAAATTTGATGAAAAAAAATTGATGAAAAAAAAAATTTGATAAAACAAAAAAATTTGATAAAAAAAATTATGAAAAAAAAAATTTTATGAAAAAAACAATTATGAAAAAAAAAATTGATGAAAAAAAAAAATTGATGAAAAAAGAAAATTTGACTAAAAAAATAGATGAAAAAAAAGTTTTTTTTTGGTGAAAAATAATTATGTTACTTTTTATTCACCAGCTGGTGAAAAACGGGTTTATTCACCACGAGGTGAATTATTATCCAAGATGCAATACAAGCCCAAGTTATTAAAATTTTTGGTTTTAAGAAAATGAAAATAGTAATTCTTGTTTTCTTTTTCGTTAATTGTTAGCTTATACACTCAAAATAATTACTCTGTTAAAAACTCTGTAAAATGACTGTAATCTCAATTCGACAGATATTTGACAAAGATATTTGACAGATTTAAAGAATATTCATACTTTTTTTTCTTGTAACCTAAAAACAAAATTTTATCTGTAATTTTACTTTTTACTTTTTAATCTCTATTTTACCGAGTTTTTGTTAAAATACAGATTTTATAAAAATACTTGTGTTTTTTTTTTCGCAACCAAAATACAAAATTTCAACTGTAATTTTACTTATTGCTCTGTAATAATAAAACCTGGTAAATTTTACGAGGATGTCGTGTAAAATTGGAGGTACTCGTAAAAAAACTTTCATAAAAATAAAAAAAGTAAATTTACAATTTGCAAGCATTAAAGCGGGCAAATTTACGCGATGGCATTTTCCAATTGTCAACACTACTTGCACATTAAGAAAAGATAAATTGATCAGAAATCAAATAGTAAATAAAATAGTCAAATTCTGGTCGCTTTTATCGATATTTTACAGATAATTCTGTAAATTTACAGTTTTTTTTTATCGAAATCATTTTACAGAGTTTTCATCGTAAAATAACAAAAAAACTTGCTGGTTGGAAATCTATGGTATTTTCTGCTGGCTCAGCAGAGTATCTCTGTAATTTAACAGAGTGATTATTTTGAGTGTATAGTCAAACAGAGGTGGCGTCCTGCAACTTTTTAAAATTAGACACCAGCCTATCATGTTAAAAAAATACACTCAAAATAATCACTCTGTTAAATTACAGAGATACTCTGCTGAGCCAGCAGAAAATACCATAGATTTCCAACCAGCAAGATTTTTTGTTATTTTACGAAGAAAACTCTGTAAAATGATTTCGATAAAAAAAAAACTGCAAATTTATAGAATTATCTGTAAAATATTGATAAAACGGAAAAGAATTTTACCAAAAAAGCTTTGTAAATTTACAAAGTTTGAGTTAAATGCATTTTATGAGTTCAAAATTTTACCAAAAAAAACTCTGTAAATTTACAAAGTTTTAGTTAAATCGATTTTATGAGTAAAACTTCTCTGCTTCAAAAGCATTAAAATTTTGTTAAATTTTACCGCTTTAATGCTTCCAAATTGCAAATTTAATTTTTTATTTTTGTTAATATTATGAGTTTTTAACAAGTAACTCCAATTTTACACGTCATCCTCGTAAAATTACCAGTTGTTATTGTAATTTAAGACACCTTTTAAAGGGGGGTTTAGTTTTTTGAAGTGATTTTTATTTTTACAGAGCAATAAGTAAAATTACAAATGAAATTTAGTATTTTGGTTACGAGAAAAAAACAAAATATTTTTCTAAAATTCGTATTTTAACAAAAAAACTGTTTATTATCTGTAAAATAGAGATTACAAAGTAAAAAGTAAAATTACAGATAAAATTTTGTTTTTTGGTCACAAGAAAATACAAAGTATTTTCTTAAAATCTGTATTTCGACAGATAACTTTGTCAAATCTTTGTCGAATTGAGATTACAGTCATTTTACAGAGTATTTAACAGAGTAATTATTTTGAGTGTATATTTAAAAAATGTTTTCTTTCAGATTTTCATGCCAAAAAATGAACCCAAAGACATTTCCCAACAGGTCCAATTTTTTTGTGGTATTATTGACGCTAATGGGCCACAATTCCTATCCCAACAATTTTAAAATTCGAAAAAAACTAGAATTGGCTCCACCCTAGTGTACGTTTCACAAATCAAACATATTTAAAAATCTATTAAATAAGTTTATTTAAGTTTCCTTAAATAAATTTTTTAACAACAACATTAAAGTGTCTTTATTTCCTTCTTCTTTTTGTTATTGAAAATTCTATTAGTCTATGTTACTTTTGTAAATATTTACGTCTCAAAATTAAGACGGAAAAAGTAATTCTTTAAATGTGTCTATAACAAGAAAAACGTACGTATAAAATTTACCCCCACCTAAAGCATTCCTAAAATTCCCGACACCACAACAGACAGACATACATACCGCTACTACATGCCGCACTTTATGCTATACAATATGCTTTACAAAATGTTCCAATACCATGCTCCATATCAGGCTCCATAACATACCTCCTTACATACCAATGAAGATGATGATGGATGAGTCATCTTTTGAGAGTGTGCGTTTTTTGTCGTTTTTGTCTATCATATAGACATTTTCTTATTTCAAAAGCACAAAAAAACTCCTAAAATACTGTTTGGGTGTTTTTGTCTATATAAAAAAATGTATGAGGAATTTCAGACTAAATGGTAATTTCAGACTAAAGTTTTGTTGATCAAAAAAAAAAATGCTGTACCATCGAAATCTCGATTTATTTTTGCTGGGTATGTTTTGAGAAAATGCTGAAGCTGAAAAAATATTGTGTGTTGGTCTTACTGAGGATCGGTTATATTACACTCAAAAAAAACCTTGTAAAATTACAAGAGAAGCTTGTAGGTTTCGTAATTTTACTAGATTTTTGCTACCTCCTATTTTACGAGAATTCCTAGTAATTTTACAAGCTTTTTACCAATAATTTTGTAATTTTACAAGCTTTTTACCAATAAAATTGTAAATTTACAGTTTTTTGGCGCAATTAAAATTACAAGGAGTTCTCGTGAATTTACTAGATTTTTTTTTTTTTGGAAAATTATCTTGAAAATCTGTAATATTACAAAAAAAAATTGTAAAATTACAAAAAAATGTAAATTTTGATTTGTTAAAAAACAAGGAAACTGTCAAATATTGGTAAAATGGGATTACGAGACTTTTTCTAGTAATTTCACAAAGTTTTTATGTGAGTAGGGATTCGGACTCTTTGGACAGATAAAGCGGTGAGAGCATTTTTTTTTTTAAATGTCATTATGTATAGGAGCCCCTTGAGGGAGTGGAGATATGGGGTAGGAATGTTTGTAAGAAATGTTGGGGGGTAAAAACTAATAGGGGTTAAAGATTGATGGTAGGTATGTTCGGAGAAAATGTTGATGTTAAAAAGATATTGAGGATCGGTCATACATTTGACTCCTCTACGGGCACTCTATCATTTTGTGTGGAGCCCTTTTAGGCATTGGAGATAGGGGATAGGTAGGTTTAAAAAAAAATGTTGGTGGGTAAAACTTAATAGGGGTCAGTTTAACTTTCGACCCATCTAGGAGGCACCATTAGAGCGTTTGGAGCTGAGTAATAAATCAAATTTATGAAAATTTGATTCCTAACCTAGACATTTCTGTATGCAATCCACCATTATGTACATAAACATATACATTGCAAATACATGTTTCTACTTCTCAAATGGTTTTATATGTATCTCGTTTCTTCCGCTTCCGTAATATAGCATCTTTTTCTTTGTATGAAAAAAACATTTAAACAACATTTTTGTTATGTTTTTCACATTTTACAAGTGATAAAATTTCAAAGTTATTTGTTAAGTATTTTTTTTTTTATATAAATTTTAATAGTTTTTTGTTCACAAGTTTTGTTGCCTAATTAGTCAACTAAAACAAAGTTGCTTATGGAGCCTTCAGATTAAATAAAAAACAGTGGAAACTTTTTCAAGTGAAACAGTTTTAACAAAAACAAGTAGAAAAGTTAAATTCGACTTGGCCGAATATATGAATACCCTCCACAATGCCTTTTTAAAGGATAGTACGTTTTAACGTGAAAAAAATTAACAATTTTGATTAAAAATATTTTATTTTGAGTAAAAAACTCTTTTTTTTTGTCATTTAAAACAAAAATTACTAATTTTTTTTTTGAGTGTAAAAATTTTCTCGAGTGTAATGTTTTTTTACTGTAAAAATATTTCTGAGTGAATGCACGTACGTATGTACACAAAATATTGACATTTTTGTACAAAAAAATCATTTTTTTTTTGAGTGTAAAATTTTTTTCGAGTGTAAAATTTTTTTCGAGTGTAATTTTTAAGTTACCAATGCTTTTAAAACTAAACAAGTTTAAAAAGCATTGCTTTAAAACTAAACAAGTTTAAAAAGCATTGCTTAGTTACCACCAATGCCTTTAAAACTTGTTTACCACGTGGCATTTAAGATGAACAAAATCTGAAATTCGGGGTTTTGCTTATAACTTTTGAGCCACTTAACCGATTGAGCTGAAATTCAACACCAAATAGACCTGAGGAATGACAAAGATTTATGCCTCGTTTCAGCAGTCCCATTGTTGTTTTTCGAAAGTTATCGTGTTTTTTATCTCTTAAATTTGCGAAAACCCCTTGCCGAAATTTACTCTTTTGCTCATAACTTTTGAACCACTGGACCGATTTGGCTGGATTGCAATACCAACCTGACCAGGTAAATGACCAACATATATGCAACACTTCAGTAGCCTCTGTGAAGTCTTTCAAAAGTTAGCGTGCTTTCTACGTACGGACAGACAGACGGACGGACGGACGGACATCGCTAGATCGACTTAAAATCGATCGAGGATCATGAATATATATACTTTATGGGGTCATAGACCAATATTTCGATGTGTTACAAACGGAATGACAAACTTATATATACCCTCTATCACTAGAGTGAAGAGTATAAAAATAAAAAATTTTAAATGCAGCAGAAAAAAATCGCATTTTTGACCAAAAATTCGTTTGTCCCCCAATTTTTTGTAAACAAAGAAAATATGTTTTAACATGATAATGTTTTTAGGGTGGTGTCTAATTTTAAAAAAGTTGCAGGATGCCGCCTCAGTTTGACTATATAAGCTAACAATTAACGAAAAAGAAAACAAGAATTACTATTTTCATTTTCTTAAAAAAAAAAAAATAATAACTTGGGCTTGTAACTTCGATAATAGTTCACCTCGTGGTGAATAAAACCGTTTTTCACCAGCTGGTGAATAAAAAGTCACATAATTATTTTTCAACAAAAAATTTTTTTTTCATCAAATTTTTTTTTTTCATCAAAAATTTTTTTTTTCCATCAAATTTTTTTTTCATCAATTTTTTTTTCACCAAATTTTTTTTCATCAATTTTTTTTTGTTATATTTTTTTTTTTTTTTTTATCAAATTTTTTTCATCAAATTTTTTTTTCATAATTTTTTTTTTTTCATCAATTTTTTTTTTTCATCAATTTTTTTCCCCATAAATTTTTTTTTCCATCAATTTTCTTTTTTCATCGAACTTTTTTTTTCATCAAAAATTTTTTTTTTCATATTTTTTTTTTTCATCAAACTCTTTTTTTTAATAAATTTTTTTTTTTATCAAATTTTTTTTTTATAAATTTTTTTTTTTTCATCAATTTTTTTTCATCAAGTTTTTTTTCATCAATTTTTTTCTCATAAAAAAAATTTTTTTTCATATTTTTTTTTCATCAATTTTTTTTTACATCAAAAAAATTTTTCTTTTCATCAAAAAATTCGTTAAAAACTTTTTTTTATCAGATTTCTTTTTTCGCCAAAAATTTTGAGTTCATTAAAATTTTTATACCCTCCACTCTAGTGATAGAGTATAAGTTTGTCATTCCGTTTGTAACACCTAGAAATATTGGTCTATGACCCCATAAAGTATATATATTCATGATCCTCGATCGATTTGAAGACGATCTAGCTATGTCCGTCCGTCTGTCTGTCTGTCTGTTGAAAACACGCTAACTTTTGAAAGACTTTACGGAGGCTCCTGAAGTTTGGCATATATGTTTACCTGGTCAGGTTGGTATTGCAATCAAGCAAAATCGGTCTAGTGGTTCAAAAGTTATATGCAAATGAGTGAATTTCGGCAAGGGTTTTTCAGGAATTTACGAGATAAAACACAGGGTAACTTTCGAACGGCAATTCTGAGGGTGCTGAAGCGTGGCATATATATTTGCTGGTCCGGTTCGTTTTAAATTTCAGCCAAATCGGTCCAGTGATTCAAAAGTTATTAGCAAAACCGTAAATTTCAGATTAGTTTCACCTTAAATTCACGTGTTGAAAACCCGTTAAACATGTTTTAAAAACATTTGTAAGTCAAAAAAATATTTTACAAGGTATTTTTGCACACAAAAATATTTTTACACTAAAACAAAAAAAAAAAATACACTCAAAAAAAATTTTACACTCAAAAAAAATTTTACACTCAAAAAAAATTTTACACTCAAAAAAATTTTTACACTCAAAAAAAAAAATAGTAAAAAAAGTTTTTTAACTAAATAAAATATTTCTAACCAAAAATATTTTTTTTTTTTTCACGTTAGAAAATTTACTATCACTTTAAAAGGGCATTGTGGAGGGTATTCATAGATTCGGCCAAGTCGAATTTAATTTTTCTACTTGTTTTTTCATCAATTTTTTTTTCTTTTCATCAATTTTATTTATCCATAAAATTTTTTTTTTTTTCATCAAACTTTTTTTTCATCAATTTTTTTTTTTCATAATTTTTTTTTTCATCAAACTTTTTTTTTGCATATTTTTTTTACCAAATTTTTTTTCATCAAATTTTTTTTTCATCAATTTTTTTTTTTTTATCAAATATTTTTTCATCAAATGTTTTTTTCATCAGATTTTTTTTTTTTTCATCAATTTTTTTTTTTTCATTAAAGTTTTTTTTTTCATCAAATTTTTTTCCCATCAAATTCTTTTTCCATCAATTTTTTTTTCATCAACATTTTTTTTATCATTTTTTTTTTTTTCATAATTTTTTTTTTGTCATCAAACTTTTTTTTTCATTAATTTTTTTTTATCAATTTATTTTTTTTTTATCAAATTTTTTTTCATCAATTTTTTTCATCAAATTTTTTTTTCATCAATTTTTTTCTCACCAAGATTTTTTTTTCATATTTTTTTTTTCATATTTTTTTTCATCAAATTTTTTTTTAACATCAAAAAATTTTTTTTTTTCATCAAAAAATTCATTAAAAACTTTGTTTCATCAGAGTTTTTTTTTAACCAAAAATATTTGGGTTCATTAAATTTTTTTAACATAATTTTATTTTTCGTAAAAAAAAATCATTTGTTTTACCAAAACTACTTTTTCACCAAGTCTAAGCTTTTCGCATAAAAATTTTCCATTTGTTTATCAAATGAACATAAAACAAGTGAGAGTGGTATATTCTTTGGTGCCGAATCTTTTATACTCTCCAAAATGTAAAAACACTTTCTTTCACTTATTTTTGCACTCACTTACGAAATGTACAGCTCTTTTGGTTTTTTAATGGGGTCCTCGAATGATATTTCAATTCGTTTTGCATGGAATAGCAAAGTAATATAACATTATTTTTTCTAAAAAAAACTTTGCTTTGGCAAGTACGCCCAAATCTTCCGCAAAACATTATCATGATTTAATGTTTTGGACAAGAGTACAAAATTCGCAGGCATCTTTTTAACATATTATTATCATTGATTAATTATTATCATGATTTAATGTTTTGGACAAGAGTGCAAAATTCGCAGGCATTTTTTTTATAAATATTACACTAAAAAAAACCTTGTAAAATTACAAGAAAAGTTTGTAACTTTTTTTTGCTACCTGCTATTTGGCAAAAATTCCTTGTTATTTTACAAGCTTTTACCAATAATTTTGTAATTTTACAATTTTTTTACGCGAAAAAACTTATAAGGAGGTTTCGTCACTTTACTAGATTTTTTCCTTCCTCCTATTTTACGAGAATTCCTAGTAAAAATAACGAACTTTTTTGTAATTTTACAAGATTTTTACCAAAAAAATTGTAAATTTACAACTTTTTTGGCGGAATAAAATTAAATAAAAAATTCTCCTGAATTTACTAGATTTTTTTGGTAAAAAAAGTTGGAAATTTGTAAAATTACAAAAAAAAATGTAAAATTACAAAAAAAAAATTTAATTTCGATAGAAAATGTTTTGGTAAAAATCAACGAAAACTGTCAAATATTGGTAAAATGGGATTACGAGACTTTTTCTAGAAATTTGAAAAGTTTTTTTTTTAATGTACATTCCAGTTAATATAAAAAGTACCATATTTGTCGTCCTGCGATCATATTTTTGAATTCAGGGATTACTATCCTTGTTAATGGTATTTTTCACTTTTATATAGCTTTCACTGTTTTTTTTAGAGTTTTAAGGGTTTTATTTGCATTATTTGATTTTATTTTTTGTTTGTTTTGGTTTGTATTAATATGATGCGCACAGCCTCTATATTTGATGGACATTGACAACAATATCTTTCTATCTCGTTCTCTTCCATCAGGGAGTTGTATCAGCAAAATTTGCAGAGCCAACACACATTATCGATTAGTGCATGTATACAAACAATGTATACGTATACGTAATTTTAATGTATTTTAGACAAATTTAGTGAGTTTTGTTTAATTTTTGTTTGCTTTACAGGTAGACAAACATACACTTTCATATTACATGTTTAGTTGCAAGAACAGCCACAACAAAACATCTGTTAAATTGGGGTTTTTTGTTTGGTATCTCATACATTGAGGTAGGAAGAAATATTATTTTTATGATGATAATGGTCATGGGTTCATGTGTTGTTTTTTAAGGTTTTAATTTAATATATTGGTTGGCTGGTTGCCAAAGTGACAAATGGACAAAATTTGACAGCAAAATAATCGGAAATTAAAGTTAAGATCTTAAAATGTCTTTCAAAATAAAAGATTTTTTGAATATTTCAAATGGGAATTATAATGTTGGAAATTTAACTTTAATTAAATTGCTAGAAAAAGTAAAAAAAATATAGTTAGAATTTAAGACAGTCGGAAATGCAGATACGACATTTTTAAATTAATTGATCAATTTTTTGCAATACTTATTTCAAAACAAGTAAAAAAGTTAAATTCGGCCTTGCCGAATGTAGTGATACCCTCCACAATTTCAAAAAGATTATTGCAAACAACTTTATTTAAAAGGAAAATACTGTTGAAAAAAAAAATTTTAAAAAAAATTTCCGCAAAAAAAATTTTGGAAAAAAAAATCCGCGATTTTTTTCTTTTTTTGTCAAAAAATATGTTCGTACTTGTTTAAATACCATTTGGTGTTCAATTATGTTAACATATGTCAACCAGAAGCCGAATTAAATCGTTTTGTATTTTTAGGTTATGTTGAATGTCATGAAATTTTTGAGGTGTGCTTACATTTTCGTTCATAACTTTTGAACCGCTGAACCGATATCGCTCAAATGCAATACCGAACTTCTCGGGAGAACTTCCAATATATGTGTTAAGTTTCAGTCATCTCTGTGAAATATTTTGTCCGCGAGAGCATTTTCCACAGACAGACAGACGGACATCGCTAGAGTGTCTTAAAATCGATCGGGCATCATGAATATATATACTTTATGGGGTCCCAGACCGATATTTCGATGAGTTACAAACGGAATGACAAACTTATATATACCCTCTATCACTAAGTGGAGGGTATAAAAATAAACTCTTTTTCAATAACTTTAAACAAACTTTAAAAAAAATTAAGTATTTAAATTTAAAACCAAAAATTTCATGTTAATCATACGCTATGTGGTACTTAGCTAAACGAAAAAGTTCATGTTAATCATACGTTGTGTGGTACTTTACCAGAAATTCCTAAAAAAATTTAATATTAGTTTGTTTATAAAAAAGTTAATCTTGGCTTTGACAAAGTATAATTAAAAAAATATTTTAATTATATTTTTCCTTCACTGTCAGTTACATTAAATGAAATTTAAGCTTTAAAAAATCATATGTAAAAATTTTATTTTTTTGTTATTTTTTTAAAAAAAGTTGTCAAATATCAATGAAGTTAACCAGAAAACCTTATGAACAGAATAATAAAAAAAAAATTATAATTCCTAGAAATTAAATTTATAACAATTGTAACCAGATTTTTTTACACCAAAACCTCACTATGCTACTTTTGCCATACAAACAGTTTTGAGAACACTTTTTCTTTAGAAAAAGTTTATAACATTTTTATAACAATATTCGTAAGACTCTGATCAATTTTTATTCAAAAATAAAAATTGTTTTTTGTTTGTAGGCTCCCATACAAATAACAGTTGGAGCAAATTTTATAAAAATGTAATTTTGAATGGCGTATGTATGTTTAAAAAAATATTGTAGGGTAAAAATAAATGGAGGTCGGTCTCACTAATCACTAATGACCCCTCTCGGACGCACCATTGGACCGGTAGAAGCTGATTTAATAAAACAAATTTACAAAAAATAAAAAAAAATTGTATTGGGACCGCCTTAACAGTTAAAGATAGAGGATATGAGTGTTTTAAGAAAATATTAAGACTAAAAAAGTATTGTGGGTCGGTCATATATTGATTGCGCTAAGGGCACTCTTAGGGCAGTTAGAGTGGTTGGAGCAAATTAAAAAAATGTCGTTTTGTGTGGCAGCCCCTTAGATATTAGAGATAGGGTATTAGTTTGTTCCGAAGAAATGTTAAGACGTAAAAATTAATGGGGGTCGGTCTTGGAAATGACCCCTCTATGACGCACCATTGGAGCAATAGAAATGATTTTAAGATTGGAAAATTACAATAACATTTAAAAAATAAAAAATAAAAAATAGTAATAATCCTTATCCACGATCCTCCTGGACAAAAATTTTTAAAATCGATAGAAGTTTTATACAAAAAAAATTCAAAAAAATCGAAGAGTGCAAACATTTTCAAACATGTGATTTAAATTTTAAAACTAAAAAATTGCACACTAGGGCGCTTTTAAGAATTTTTTTGCAATTTTTTGTTTTAAAGTACGTAAAAAAACTAAAATTTTGAAAAAAAAAAAATTGAAATTTGAACCATTATTGAAGAAGTTATGAGTAAAAGAAGTTTGAGTAAAGGAACAAACTACCAATTTTTAAAAATTCGATATCTTTTGAAAGGGTCATCAAAAAAAATCTGAAAATTTACCACGAAGGAGTTTTCAAAGGGTACTAAAAACTGTAATCAAATTGGAAAAATCTAAAAAAAATGTTTTTCAAAGTGCCCGATTTGACATGGAATGCCCCATATATACTTTATGGGGTCCCGACCGATATTTCCATGCGTTACACACGGAATGACAAAGTGAGTATACCCCCATACTGTAGTTAGAGGGTATAAAAATAGTTAATGGCGTTTCTTTGGGAGTGGAGAAGGAGGGGGGTGGTGGTCAGTGGGGTGGGGGTCAGTGATGAACTTTGAGAGCACCTTTCCATCGCGAAAAATACACCAAATGTTTTATTTATTTAACAAAAATACAAAACCATGCAAAAAAGTGTATTTTTCAGAGGTTGGTTCAGTTCTTCAAGGGGGAACTTTTTCCCCCTGGCCCGATTTTGTCCATTCACGAACTTAACCTGCCTATGAACATGAGAAATATTTGTGTTAAACTTCAGGAGTCTATCTTATTTTGGACTGCATTTTGTTATCTACAGACAGATGGACGGACGGACATTCATAGAATGTCTTAGAATCGATCATGGATCAATAATATATATACTTTATGGGGTCTCCGACCGATAATTCGATGCGTTACAAACGGAATGACAAATTGAGTATATATGGAAATTAAACAAGAACAAACATAGTTTTTACCTAAAAAAAGTTTTTTTTATCAAAATTTTTTTTCCCAAATAATCTTCTTTACTTTATGTAGGGTATTCGGCAACTCATATTAAATTATATATTTTCATATCATTTTTATACCCTCCACTCTAGTGATAGAGGGTATATATAAATTTGTCATGTCGTTTGTAACACCACGAAATATTGGTCTAGGACCCCAAATATTCATGATCTAGCGATGTCCGTCCGTCTGTATGTCTGTTGAAAACACGCTAACTTTTGAAAGACTTTATGGAAGCTCCTGGAGTTTGGCACATATGTTGATCATTTACCTAGTCAGGTTGGTATTGCAATCTAGCGAAATAGTTCCAGTGGTTCAAAAGTTATAAGCAAAAGAGTGAATTTCGGCAAGGCGTTTTCGCGAATTTGCGAAATAAAAAACACGATAACTTTCGAAAGACCATTCTGAGGATTCTGAAGCTTAACATATAGATTTGTCCTTACCGTGGCCTGGTTCGTATTCAATTTCAGCCAAATCGGTTTAGTGGTTCAAAAATTATTAGCAAAACCGTGAATTTCACATTGGTTTCACCCTAAATTCACGTGTTGAAAAGCCGTTAAACAAGTTTAAAAACATTGGTAACTCACAAAAATATTTTACAACGTATTTTTGTCACTCAAAAATATTTTTAGAAAAAATGTTCAAAAAAAATATACTCAAAAAAAAATTGTACACTCAAAATTTTTTTTTTTTTACAAAAATGACTAAACAAAAGTTTTTGACTCAAAATAAAATATTTCAAATTAAATTTTTAATTTTTTTTTACGTTAGAAAATTTTTTTATCACTTAAAAAGGGTATTGTGGAGGGTATTGATAGATTCGGCCTAGACGAATTTAACTTTTCTACTTGTTTTTTTTGTTAATGTCTTGACCGTAGGAAAACCCCGTAATTTTTGGATTTTTTTTTTTTGTGACAAATTTGAAAACCACTCGACCTATTTCAGACATTTTTTGACTTTTGTATTCAGCATGCCAAAATATAAAAAATATTTTTTTTTTTATTTTCAATTCAAAATTTCATGGGTTAAAATTACCGGATTTGGCTCAAATATAGTCAAAATGAGTCAAAAGTATCAAACTTTATGAAAGGGCCCACAGAATTTTTTTTTTTTTTTAATTCTTGAAAGTAGGAAAAACTGGATTTTTTGCAAATTTCTAAGAGCGATATCTCGAAAACCGTTCAACCAATTTTAAAATTTGTTTTATATTCGCAATCAGCGCATCAAAATAATAAATATGATTTGTTGCAACACACATTTTATTATTAAATTACAAGAATCCAAAACTTTGATCGCCGGTCGACACTGGTTAATTTAATCCGATTACCATTACATTTATAGCCAGTAGCACTTAAAGTGTCCTGTTATAAAAGACTGTATATTTCCAAAAATTCAAAAGTGCTTTTATAACAAGTCTGAATTCCATTGAATTCAAAGCAATATTAATCATCCGCCTAAAATTTGAATTAGTATTCAAATTAATATTAATTATACGTTACGTTGTTCAGGTATTAAATTTCGTTAACTATTACACATTTTATTACTATTTTCCAAAACTATTACACATTTTATGACTATATTCCAAAATCTATTGATATTTATCTATAAATTCTATTAGCTTTATTCACGTCCCATCCTTAAATCTAACATCTTCCCAAAAGGCCTTTTGAATACAACCATTCTCTTTACAAAACAAACAAAAAAAACTCTATTGCTGCTAATAAATCTATATTTACTTCAATTTTTACTTCATATACGAGTATTTACTTGGTAGACTAGCCTCGTCTCATGGTTAGGGTTCAAGGTAATTTTTCATTATATATGCGAAAACATATATTTTTAAAACAAATCGCCTGCAAGGATAAAACATGCAGTATAATTTGCAAAACTGCAAAAAAAATACTAAACAATATGTATAATACATACAAGGATATTTTATAAAAAAAAAATAAAATCTTCAAAAATGTTATTGTGAAAAAATTAAAAAAGTCTCTTGTAATTATAGCGCAGCCTCATTAAAAAAAGAGAGTTTAGATTTCATCTCCTAGACAATAACATTAATATCTTTGGCAACTGTTTCTCTCATTTTCTCTACTTATCTCTTCTACTGTATTACAGCATCCTTTAACTAACATCATCTTTATCTATAGAAAATTGTGCAATCGATTAAACTTTCAGTTTTATCTAAACCAATGCGCTTATTTTTTATCTCCTTTCTTCAACATATGGTAGGTTAAAGTTTTGTTTCTATGTAGTTAAGTTTTTATAAATGTATGTGTGTGTGAATTCAAATTTGAGATATTTAACACAATGACGTCATATCTTGTTCACGCTGCGTAAACGTGATGTTTGAGAAATGTATTCACCTTTTGCAAAGTGTCTTTAATTTAAATTTACCATAATGACGTCAAAATTTGTTTTATTTGATATTAAATGATGTCGTGCAAAATGAGATAAGTTTTATTAACTTTAGTGGATTTAGGATGAAAAATCCAGACTTAATGGAAAAAATGCCTACGAATTTTGTACTCTTGCCCAAAACATTAAGTCATGATAATGTTTTGCGGAAGATTTGGGTGTACTTGCCAAAGCAAAGTTTTTTTAGAAAAAATAATGTTATATTACTTTGCCATTCCATGCAAAACGAATTGAATATCAGTCGAGGAGGACCCCATTAAAAAACCAAAAGAGCTGTACATTTCGAAAGTGAGTGCAAAAATAAGTGCAAAAAAGTGTTGTTACATTTTGGAGAGTATAAAAGATTCGACACGAAAGAATATAACACTCTCACTTGTTTTATGTTCATTTGATAAACAAATGGAAAACTTGTATGCGAAAAGCTTAGACTTGGCGAAAAAGTAGTTTTGGAAAAAACAAAATTTTGTTAACAAAAATTAAATTAAAATTTTTGGTGAAAAAAAATTTTGATGAAAAAAAGTTTTTGATGAATTTTTTTGATGAAAAGAACAATTTTTTGATGTAAAAAAAAATTGATGAAAAAAAAATTTTTTGGTGAGAAAAAAATTAATAATAAAAAATTTTATGAAAAAATATGATAAAAAAAATTGATGAAAAAAAAAATTGATAAAAAAAAAATTTGATGAAAAAAAAAAAAAATTATGAAAAAAAAAATGATGAAAAAAAATTGATAAAAAAAACGGATAAAAAAAATGATGAAAAAAAGTTTGATGAAAAAAAAAATTGTGAAAAAAAATTTTATGAAAAAAAAATTGATGAAAAAAAAAATTTTGATTGAAAAACAAGTAAGAGAGTTAAATTCGGCTGTTCCGAATCTTTTATACCCTCCAACATGCATAAAAAATAAAAAAATCCAGGGGAGTTTTTTTTTTGTGGGGGAGGGGGGGTCGGTATTGGTAATTGGGGGGGGGCAAATCTCCTCTCAAATATGTGTTTAAAAAATAAGATGCTTTTTGCACTAAAGAAATACAATTTTATCATGATTTAAAAAAAAATGTTTTATTCCAACCCCCATTGGGGAGGGGGGAGGACCGAAAAAAACGACATTTTCTAATTCTCTTTGGTCCAAGTGCAGGATCAAAGTTATAAAGTAATCCGTCGACCGTTTTGTAGATCTGGCATCACCAAAGATAATTCGAAAATTCTGGCAAGGCCAAACTAAAGTTCAAACGTAAAGCAAAGAGAGACAAAAAACAATCTGCATTCTCACTGTGAAACTGGTATCTTCCATCTCGCTCACATTTCGATTTGTGATAAAATTTCGTAAACAATACCATATGGTTTTTGTTTACTTCTTTTTTAAACGCCATTTGTTGTACTACTTTTTGACTCTGTGCAAGACTTTGAACTTCTTGTAGCATAAAAATGTTGCATTTGTTAAACAAAAACACAAAAAATCACGTAAAACAATGTAATTTTTCAGAGGTTGGTTTAGTTCTTTAAGGGAAAACTTTTTGGCCCCTGGTCCGATTTTGCTCATTTACGAACTTGAACTGCCTATTAACATAAGACATATTTGTGCCAAATGTCGGGAGTCTAGCTCTTTTATTTTGAACTGCATCGTGTTAACAGACGGACGGACATCGCTAGAATGTCTTAGAATCGATCACTGATCATAAATATATATACTTTATGGGGTCCCCAGGCGGCACCATTTTCCCCCACAAACGGGTACACAAAGTGTCTTGGGTCTCCCCAGATAACCGAACTGAAAATCAAATTGACCACATAGCCATCAGCCGCATCTGGCGAGGATCTTTGTTAGATGTGATAAACAAACGTGGAGCGGATATAGGGAGCGACCATTACCTAATAGTGGCCACAAGCCGTCTGAAGATAGCAGCAATAAAGAAAAATACGGTTATTCAGAACCGACGCTTTGAGGTAGAAAAACTAAAGGATCCTACCATTTACAATAATTTCACTGTTGCATTAAGCAATGCCGCACAAAACCTTTTCCAAGTTAACTGCTCAGATTGGAGTACCATCAGCAAAACGTTTCACGACGTTGCCGAACAAACCGTAGGACACAAGGTGCCTAAACGTAAGAAGTGGATATCGGATAATACCTGGAACCTTATTAATGAAAGAAGGGAAATAAAGAATGGTGTTAATCGTGCCAAGACGAGATTAAGTAAAGAGGAATGGCAACAGAAATACAGTTTAGCCGACCGTTTAGTTAAGAAAAGCTTTCGAAATGATAAACGTGAATGGATGAATAAACTAGCACTTCAGGCCTAAGCTGCAGCCGACACAAATCGTACTAGGGATCTGTATAAGACTACACGTGAATTATCAGGAAGAAAAATGTGTGCAACTAGGCCTCTTCAAAATACAAACGGTGAACTCACAACATCAAAGAACGAACAACTACTAATATGGACAGAAACTACTCTTTTTGTTTTCAAATCCTGGCCCCGCCATAGATATATACGACTGCACTAATCATACCATAAGAAACGACATCTCTTGCGATTGCCCAGGTCTCCCCGAAATAGTTTCGGCCATCAAATCGCTTCGTAGCAACAAAGCCGCTGGACCTGATAATATACTACCTGACTTATTAATAACAGACCCAAATACAAGCTCTCGTTTGATTTTTCCTCTAATAAAGAAATTCTGAGATTGTGAAAACCTACCCAGTGAACTAAAGGAAGGCATTATTGTAAAGCTTCCAAAAAAAGGAAATCTAACAGAGTGTAGAAATTGGAGAGGCATTACATTACTTAACTCGATAACTAAGATACTGGCTCACATAATAAGAAAGCGGCTCTCAGATTCTTTAGAACCTCTGTAACGTAGAGAACAGGCTGGATTTCGTCCTCGCAGATCAGGCATTGATCACGTAAATAGCCTTCGTATCATTGTGGAACAATCTGTTGAATTCAGAGCTCCATTATACCTTGGGTTTATAGATTTTGAAAGAGCGTTTGATACCCTACAACATGAGGCTATTTGGAAGGCATTGGTTTGCAAAGGTGTTCCCCAAAAAATTATTAATATGGTCAAGGGGTTATATAACGACGCCAGTTGCCGAATTTTGCATGAAGGAGTCTGGCGGTATTCAATGGGGTATGCAAGGCAGTCTGGGTGGTTTAGACTACGCTGACGACATTTGTTTTTTATATCATATGCACACTGATCTATCTTTGAAGTTGCAAGCTGTTAAAGATCATGCTGCAAAATCAGGTCTAAAGATCAATATAGCAAAAACTAAGATTTTATCATAGATGGGAATTTTTCATTACCATTGAAATTTAATTACCATTGGTTGATATCAATGGTAATGAAAAAATTTTCATTACCATTTAATGGTAATTAAATTTTTTTAATTGAAAAAATAATTACTAATGGTAATGAAATGCACCAATTGTTGAAAAACACCAATTATAATTGGTTTCAAAACCATTATTTCGCACATTTTTGTTTTTTTGTAAAGTTAAAAATTTAAACATCAAAGTATGTTTTTACAAAAAAAATATGAAAACCTTAAAAGACAAAAAAACAAAACGCAAATAAAAATTTCAAATATTGTGTTATACAAAGGCAATCAACGTGTGTTTGGTTTATAAAATGTGAAAACTAAAACACCATATAACAAAAAACAACAGATATTTCCAAATATTACCGATTTTGACAATATTGTGACGACTTTTACTAATGGTAATTATTTTTTTTAAGTGATGCCATACCAATGGTAATTATTTTTTTTTAATTTTCATTAGTAATTAAATTGATAAATAATTTAATTGGTACAATTGATACAACCAATGGTAATGAAAAAAAATTCATTACCATTGACATCAATTAAATGGTAATTAAACCATCAATTAATTGGTCCATTTAATTAATTAGTCCCATCTATGGATTTTATGCATTAACGCCAACCCACCCCAGAACTTTACTATTTCTGGCGCAGAAATCGAAATAGTAAACTCATTTTGTTATTAAGGCAGCATTATTAATAACAACGGCGGAACAAGAGAAGATATTAACTCTCGTATAAAGAAAGGACGCGCAGCATATGGAGCATTGCAAAATGTATGGAGTTCTCCGCTAATTTCAAGGAAGACCAAAGTTAAAATTTTTAACTCCAATGTGAAATCTGTCCTTCTTTACGGTTGCGAGACGTGGAACGCTGCCACAGCAGAATTTAAGGCTCTACAGGTATTCATTAATCGATGCCTTCGAAAAATCTTACGAGTTTTCTGGCCAGCGGTAATTTCCAATAATACACTATGGCAATTGACAAGGCAGCAACCAATTCAGAAGGAGATATGCTTGCGTAAATGGAGGTGGATAGGACACACCTTAAGGAAGCCACATGATGACATAGCCAGACAAGCACTGGATTGGAATCCACAAGGAAGCCGTAGAAGAGGAAGACCATCAAATACGTGGAGAAGACTTGTTGAAACAGAAGCAGCTAGTGCTGGTCGAAGTTGGAATGAAATAAAATATATAGCCTTAGATAGAATAGTATGGAATAAATTTGTTATGGCCCTATGTTCCTCCTAGGAATAAAAGGAATAAATATATATATATATGGGGTCCTAGAACGATATTTCGATGCGTTACACACGGAATGGCAAAGTGAGTATACCCCCATACTTTAGTTGGAGGGTATAAAAAATTTGATGGAAAAATAAAATTAATGAAAAAAAAAAAATTTTATGAAAAAAAAAAAAATAATAAAAAAAAAATGTGGATGAAAAAAATTTTTTTTTTTTTTTTAATAATTATGTTACTTTTTACTCACCAGCTGGTGAAAACGGGTTTATTCACCACGAGGTGAACTATTGACCAAGTTACAAACCCAAGTTATTAAAATTTTTGGTTTTAAGAAAATGAAAATACATAGTAATTCTTGTTTTCTTTTTCGTTAATTGTTAGCTTATATACTCAAACTGAGGTGGCGTCCTGCAACTTTTTTAAAATTAGACACCAGCCTAAAAACATTATCATGTTAAAAAAATTTCCAGGACAATTTTTATTTCACTAGGTCTTTGCTTTTGTAGCCAAATTGGTTCTTGGTAATTTTTCGGTCTCCTGAAAAAATTGTCCTAGAAATTTGAAACTTAGGATCCTCTGTGGAAAAGAAAATCGGAAAACAAACTTTTTAAAAATTCCGATTTCAATATTAACAAGTAGAAAAGCTCAATTCGACTTGGCCGAATCCACGAAGTGCCCTTTCGAAGTGGTAATAAATTTTCTTAAGTGAAAAAAAAAATTACAACTTTGATTAGAAATATTTTATTTCGAGTAAAAACTATTGTTTTTGAAAATCCATGGTGTCCTTTCTAGGGAAAAAGGACATTCAAATATGGTTTTCAAAATTTAAAAAAAAAAAAAAATTTTTCTAAATTTTAAATCTTTATAGTTTTATAAACAATATCGTTTTTAAAAGTTTTTCGTGCGACTTACGGCTTCCGAGCAAAAAAATTTATAAAAACTGTCTAAAAGTCAATATTGTCAAAAAATCGCTTTTTTAAAAGCCCATATTGATCCAAAATAAATAAAAAGAAAATACCCAGCAAAACTTTGGTAATGAGTAGTCATTATATAACACATTACCATGTAATGTATATACCTTATTTGTAGAATTATTTTATGATGTCTTACCAAACATTTATTCCACAACGTATTATTTTCAAGTGAAAAATAATGCATTACTAAAAATTTGCTACGTAATGCATGATTATTGGAAAAAATGTATTTAATATTTATTATTTCTAAACATTAAATCATGGATGACTTATATTTGGTTACATTATGTATGATTTGAAAGTTTGAAATAATGCATTATTTATAATTGGATGCATAATGCATTACAATAACATAAAACATAATTATTTTATAAAAAAATGCATAAGTTTAAACTAGAGATGGGCTCACGACAGGAAATTCCTAACGACACACACTCACGAGCATATTTTATCTACTTACAATCACGTGAGTAAATTTAATACAAAATTACGTTTTCACTACTCGTAACACCTTATATATTATCTTCTGGTATGCTATATTATTTCATTTCTCGTAACCTATAAAATATCATATATTTTACGCCTTACTCGTTTTCTTCGTTATAAATTTATGACTTATTTTATACCTTACTGGTATTCTTTGTGATAATGTGGATGCATTACTTTGAGTCTCATCGCCTGTTAAAATCATCGCCTGTTAAAAAAATATAAAATAAGAGATCCTATACCTTATTTGGTAATCTAAGTTTTGCTGGGTAGTTTTTAATCATTTACGAAGCTCTATCAAATAACCAGAAATAAACAAAATCGGTGATCCGTCAGTTAAATTTCCCATGAATTTACTCTTTTTTAGTTTTCCACTTCAAAACTTAAGTGAATAACATTGATAGCCAAGGGTTTATACCTCGTAGGTCCTGAAAGACATAAAAACCGAAACATTTAAATCTTCTAAATGATAATGCAGGGCAATCACATAAGAAATGGAAGCTGCCCTCTACATATTCATTGCACCATCTGCAAGTGTCGTTTGACATTAACCCGATTTTTGTATGGTTGGTCTTGACCGACAATTTTCTCACTTGAAGAAATACATTTATTATTTTTTGTTTCAATATTAAAATTTTTACTCTTTCGCTTTCTTTTTGATACATTTCTCACAATAATTTGTCATAGTTTTCTATTGAATAAATATTAATAAAATTTGTTCACACCTTCATTTTTCCTTCAACTTTGTCTTGAATACCAATGACCTTGCCCCATAAAAAAAAATCAATTTTAACAAAAAAATCAACTTTAACAAAAAAGTGTGAACAAAAAATTATCAGTTTATTAAAAATATAATTGTATTTATTTATATATTTTGTTAACTAAAATACATACCCGAGTAAAAATGTGAAGGATCAGTACAGATCCGAAAAATTAATGGCAGGATGAGAACATTGGACGGATACAATTTTATCCGAAAATGGATTTATATAATTATAAAAACACATTTTTCGGATGAAATTGTATCCGCCGGATTAAAACTGATCAAATCTTAGCAATCCATTTTTCGGATCACTACTGATCTTTGAAATCTCGAATCATATGTGATATACTATAAGAATATCTATAAACATTTTTACTCGGGTATTCAATACATATTTCGCACATTTACGCACACACCACATTTTGACAAAAAAAAGATAAATAAATGAAAAAACTGTCAAAATTCATTTCAATATTTGACAAACAACTAAAAATCATTCAATAACACAACAAATTATGAATGAATCATTTGACAGTCATTAACACTTTTGAAAAGAAAAAATGATAATTGAAATAAAGATCAATGATTTTTTGGTTAAACAGATAAATGAAGAAGCGGTCGGTATACTTGATGTCAAGCATGCCGGCATAAACGAGAAGAGAAACGTTATGTTTATTTAAAAAAAAAGCCAAAAATAATATTTATTTAAACAATCTTTACTTAAACAATATTTATTTAAACAATCTTCATTTAAACAACAAAAAATTGTATATTTAAATAATCTTCTTCAGTTAAACTAAAAGTGGAAGTGTTATTTATGGTATTATGGTTAATACAATTCATTGAACACAATTCCCCAAAAGGGTGAAAATAATTTAAATCAATAACGGTTTTGATTTTAAAATGAGTCATGGTTAATTTACATTAAATTATGAAATTACAGAACCGTTACCAAAATGATTTTATGTCTAAAAATAGTTTCGATATGTAAAGAAAAAGAAATGATACCTTAAGTGACACATCCAGATTTTATTGAACATCAAGACAATTTACACAGAGGAGCTAAAATTCCTCCAAATTAAATGAAATTCAGTTCTGAGTTTTACTTTACCAAAAAAGAGATTGTTCCAATTTTTTAGGGTTTTGGTCATTCCGAGTTATGCACTGAAAGAATTTTGTTCATTACGGCTATGAAAACGTACATAGATTCTATGAAAAAGTCATTAGAAGTGAGCCAATGATGCCCTTCATAGAATCTATGAAACAAATTCATAGAAACCAGATACCTATGAAAAAGTTCATAGGCTATGTAAAAAAAAAAAATTATTGTTCAATTCTATTTTTATTTATTTTATTATTTAATTTTTATTTACTTTATTATTTTATTTTTATTTTTATTTATTTACAATATTCTATTTTTAAAAATTTATTTATTTTTAACTTATCCCCACCGAGATTCGAACACAATACCAGTTGTTCGTGAAGCTTAGTCTCTAACCACTGAGCTAAAGTAAATAAACAAGTTATAACACTTAAAATCCATTTTGTAATAATCTGCTTTAAAATATTATGCTTTGCCACAATGCTCTGCCAAAATCTGTGTGTATGTTTGTAGAAAACAAAATGTTTGTGTATTTGCAAAAAAAAATAACGAACTTTACAAAAGTATGTGTTAGTTGGCGAGGTTTTCCTCCTTTGGTGGCGCTGATAGCTAAGGCGTCGATTATAAATTTCCCAGCCGGTAGGTCCTGGGTTCGAACCCCGCCAGGGCAGCAATATTTTTTTTTTTCGTTTGAATATTCATTCAGCCAATGAATTGTTTCATAGATTCTATGAATTTGGTTTTATGAAATATGTTCATAGATATTATGAACAACAATTCTTTCAGTGTGGGGTCGTGAAAATTAGGAATTTCGCACATATTTAACAAAAGTGTTCTGACATAAATGACGTTATCTCAAAAAGTAATCAAGGTACAGGTTCAATCAGGTTTCAAATAATAGGCTATCTCATTACCTATTATTTAAAACCTAAATGAGATCTGTATCTTGAGAAGTTTTTGAGATAACGTCATTTATGTCAGACCAAATTGAATAAATTTTTAATGTGCTATAAGAGGAAATTGAAATTATTGAAAGACATTTTGTATTTTTAGAAATAGTCTAGTCTATATATGGGGCAACACGCCTCAACTGTCCACACCAAAAAACCGATTTAAGTATAATTTTGCCAAAATGTTAGGATAATAAAAGGAAGTCTAAAGTCCAAATAAAAAAAAATTCATTGAAATATTTTTAGAGTTAGTTAAAATAATCTCAAAATATGCGCTCTATAAGAAAATTTTTTTTTTAATAATTTGTCCATGAATTTTAAGGTCAAATTTATATTTTTTTGAAAAACCACCAACGCCATTGAAAATGTAGTCAAAAATACTTAAAAAATCGTTTTTTAAAAATAAATTTTTATCGCATCAAAGTGTCAATAAAAATTCAACCAAATACGATCTTTGCGAAAAAATTAAAACTTTCCATCTCTGTAACTCTAAAAATATTTTAACAATTTTTTTATTTGACCCTTAGATTACCTACTATTATCCTAACATTTTGGCAAAATTATACTTAAATCGGTTTTTTGGTGTGGACCGTTGACGCGTTTCGCCCCATATATAAAAGAGTAATGTGACTGACTGACTGACTCATCATCGCCCAGCCCAAACCGCTGAAGCCAGAGACTTGAAGTTTGGACTGTTGGTTCACCTCCCGGAATATAGATCCACTAAGGCTGGATTTTTGCCAATGTTGATTCTAAGGGGGTAAAAAGTGTAAAAAACTGTACTTTTGGTACTTTTCATATCTCCTGAAATAATGGTCATAGAGACTTGAAATTTGGACTGTATGGAATATAGATCCAGTAAGGATGGATTTTTGCCAATGTTGATTCTAAGGGGGTAAAAAGGGTAAAAAACAGTACTTTTGTTACCTATTATGTTTATTAAAAAAATAGTCACAGAGACTTCAAAATTTGCAATGTAGGTTCACCTCCCGGAAAAAAGATTCACTAAGGCTGGGTTTTTTTTATTTACTGAAATAATGCTCATACAAACTTGAAATTTGGAATATAGGATCCTCTGCTGAAAAAAAACAAATTTTAGAAATTTGGATTCTAAGGGGGGTCAAAGGGGTAAATAGTGCACTTTTAGTACCTTTTGTTATTTCTTGAAATAATGGGCAAAGAATCGTGCAGTGAAAAAAACGTTCTGGAAAAAATACTTTTTGGAAATTGTGTTTCATAGGTGGGTAAAATATTGTACTTTTGGTACTTTTTATATTTCCTAATATAATTATCCTAGACATCTGAAATTTGGAATGTGGAATACTAACTTTTGTACAATAAAAGTAAAATAAAAAGCACCTTTTATAAAAAGTACCTTATATAAAAACTACCTTTTATAAAAAGTACCTTTTATAAAAAGTACGTTTAATGGAAAGTACCTTTTATAAAAAGTACCTTTCATGGAAAGTACCTTTTATAAAAAGTACCTTTTATAAAAAGTACCTTTCATGGAAAGTACCTTTTATAAAAAGTACCTTTTATAAAAAGTACCTTCTATAAAAAATACCTTTTATAAAAAGTACCTTTGATAAAAAGTTCCTTCCATAAAAAGTACCTTTTATAAAAAGTACCTTTTATAAAAAGTTACTTTTATAAAAAGTTACTTTTATAAAAAGTACCTTTTATAAAAAGTACCTTTTATAAAAAGTACCTTTTATAAAAAGTACCTTTTATAAAAAGTACCTTTTATAAAAAGTACCTTTTATAAAAAGTACCTTTTATAAAAAGTACCTTTTATAAAAAGTACCTTTTATAAAAAGTACCTTTTATAAAAAGTACCTTTTATAAAAAGTACCTTTTATAAAAAGTACCTTTTATAAAAAGTACCTTTTATAAAAAGTACCTTTAATAAAAAGTACCTTTTATAAAAAGTACCTTTTATAAAAAGTACCTTTTATAAAAAGTACCTTTTATAAAAAGTACCTTTTAAAAAAAGTACCTTTTAAAAAAAGTAACTTTTATACAAAGTACCTTTTATAAAAAGTACCTTTTATAAAAAGTTCCTTTAATAAAAAGTACCTTTTATAAAAAGTACCTTTTATAAGAAGTACCTTTTATAAAAAGTACCTTTTATAAAAAGTACCTTTTTAAAAGGTACTTTTTATAAAAGTACCTTTTATTAAAAATACCTTTATAAAAAGCACCTTTTAAAAAAGTAGCTTTTATAAAAGTACCTTTTATAAAAAGTACCTTTTATAAAAAGTACGTTTTATACAAAGTACCTTTTATAAAAAGTTCCGTTAATAAAAAGTACATTTTATAAAAATGTTCTTTTTATATAAAGTACCATTTATAAAAAGTACCGAAAGTAAACTTTTTGGTACTTTTTTATTTCCTGGAATAATAATCATAGAAACATATTAAATTTCTTGAAAAATTTGCCCTAGAATCTAAAAATTTGTAATGTAGGAGAATTCGGTAAAAAAACATTCTGGGCAAAATATGCTATGGAAATTCTGCTTCTTAGTGGAAAATTGAATTATGGAATGAAAGATCATTCGGTGAAGAAAAAACATTCTGGAAGAGGTACTTTTTGGGAATTCCGTTTCTAACGGGGGAAAGAAAGTGTACTTTTGGTACTTTTTTTTTGTTCCTATAATAATGACCTTAGAAGCTTGAAATTTGAAATGTAGGGTCCTTCGATGAAAAAAAAACATTCTGCTAAAGTATTTAATTTGAATTTTGAATGCTGGATCGTTTACTGAACAAATATTTTGGAAAAGCTCATTTTGGAAATTCTGTTTCTAAGGGTCGCGACCGATCGTAAAGGGGATAAAAAGTGTAAATTTGGTTATCAGGTTAATGGTTCAGAAACTTGATATTTTAAATATAGGATCACCTAGCACAAAAAACAGTTTTTGGAAAATTTAATTTTAAGGGAAAAAGGTGGCAAATGGTTATTTTTACCTAACTAACTATTAAGGGGGAACAAAATGGAATAGGGCAGGGAACAATATTGAAAAATGCTTTTTACTAAAATTTGTCGCATTTAACTTTTTTTTATTCCATATTTTTGTCTCTATATGTTTTTTTCACTCAAACTTGTTTTTATTCCAATTTCTTTTTTCACTGACATATTTATTCACTCAAAATCCAAAATCCTGATATAAGGGCTCAAAAATTGTCAATATCTTTCTTCACCGGAACTAACATTATAAAGTATCAGCAAAGTTATACACATTTTATTGTTTAAATTATTCATTGAAATATTATTTTATGAAAAACTTAAACGTCCACAAGTAAATAAAACAAATACTACATAGGAGAATTTTTTTGAAATCGATAGAGTTATTCTGGTCTTTCTATTATCCGGTATTCAATACAACCGGTAACGAAGTACCGGGATCGTAAGCTAGTAGTTCATAATCAGTTATGAAATAATTTTTCCAACCAACAAGTAGAAAAAATCTGATTTTTTTTTTATCTTTAATTTATTGTACTATCATATTTTATTTTTTTTAAGGGGCCCCCGTAGGCTAGTTGGTAGGGTGCTAGCCTTTGAACATGGGGGTCGTGGGTTCGATTCCCACCACAAGCCTTGGTGTTTTTTCGCTACAACGAGACGACGGTCATTGTAACCATTTCTCGGTTAGGTTGAATTTATTAAAAATGAATTGTAAATAAATTGAAAGAATAAATAAAAAATAATTGATCATGTGATCAAAACTATTATTTTCATATTTTATTTGAATTTTGCTAAATTTCGATTTTATGAAAATTGTTTTATTACAAAAATATTGTTATCTCAATACCAGTTCTTTTAAAAACTTCCAAGTTTTTCTTTAATCTTGTATATCATTTTATTTGTGTCTTTGAATTCATTGGCCTTTAGCTTGAAAATTTACCTGTTTCTTTGATTTGATGGTATCCATATCATGTTTTTTGAAAAATTTAATTTTTATTTTTCTTGTTTTAATTCATTTCCAGCTTTTTTTTTTTTGTTTATTTAATAGCACAACAAAAAATTTTCATTCATAATTTGTTTATACAGAAAATAAAATTACTTCATATATATTTATGCATAATAATTATTTTGCATTACATACTGGAGATGGAGGATATAAGAAAATATAACACATACATATTACGCGTCTTTAGTAAAAAGTTTTGTTCAAAAAAAAAAAAACAAAATTAAAAAAGCAAATGTTGTATAAACATTACTCAAAGTAACGTAATAATTATAAATTAAATTTTAAGTGAAAGTGTTAAAACATCTACAAAAAAACCAAGTACAAATGTCTCTAGTGTGATATTTTATACTTACAGCACTCTTTATTCCGTATTACTTATGATAATGATGATTATAAGGCATAAAAATAGTGCGTAGTCTACCATATCATTACTTTAGTAAATATTATTTACACACATATTAAATGGATTTATAAAATAACAACCCTAGTAAAAAATTTTTGATATAATGATATATAATTTGATACAATGATATTAAATTATATAGGACTTTTTATATGTTCAGATCTAATTTTATCTAAGATTTATTGAGGCTCCATTTTCTTATCTGAGGCTATACATAAATATATCTGACTTTATGTAACTATATAAATCTATGTTAATTTATATAAAATAAGATCAAGTGGATTTAATTGGATGTGACCAAAATTCGGATCTAATTGTATCATTTTTTATATTTGTGTATCTAAAATAATACAATTAGATCAATATTTGATCCAACTTGATACAGCCAATTTTGAGATCAAATTAGATCTAAAAAGTTTTTTTTTACTCGGGAAGTAAAAAAGTTAAATATAACATGGCCGAATCTCTGAATACCCTCTGTTTAAAATTTTTCACAACACATATTATATTTTGATTAAAAAAAAAAAATTTGAATAACTTTTTGTTAAAATAAATGTAAAAATATTTTATTTTTAGTAATAAAAAAAATTTGTAAATTTCAAAAACAAAAAATTTTTGAGTGTAACATTTTTTTGATTGAATTCTTTTTTTTTCGCGAGTAAAATTTTTTTTGAATGACAAAAACGTTTTCCAAATGTTTTTTTTTTTTGTAGAGTGTAATTTTTTTTTGTGTGACAAAATATTTTTGTCAAATGTCAATTTATGTGGCTTGTTTTTCAACACTTTAATTCATAGTAAAACCAATCCGAAATTCACGGTTTGCCCATAACTTTTGAACCACTGGACCGATTATTCTTAAATGCAATACAATTCTAACAAGGAATATTACAAATGTCTATATGCCAAACGTCAGGACCATCTTAGTTATTCTTCAAAACAGAGACAAACAGACGGATGGGCAGGTGGACTGACTAACATCGCTAGATCGTCTTAAAATCGATTGGGGATCTCGAATATATATACTGTGTAAGTTGCTGGAACTATTTTTTGAGATGTTACAAACGAAATGACAAACTACGTGGAGTAGACTGGAAAATTTTTATTGTTTTATTAATTTTAAATTTTTTTATAAAAGATTTGGATTTTTGAAAATTAAAAAAAAAAAAAAACAAGTAGAAAAGTTAAATTCGACTTGGCCGAATCTATGAATACCCTCCACAATGCCCTTTTAAGTGATAGTAAATTTTCTACTTGAAAAAATAAAATTTTTGATTAGTTTTTATTTTGTGTAAAAAAAAAATTATTTTAAGTAATTTTTGAAAAAAAAAAAATAATTTACAAAAATTTTTTTTTGAGAGTAAAATTTTTTTTGAGTGTAAAATTTTTTTCGGGCTTATTTTTTTTTTTTTAGTGTAAAAATATTTTTGAGTGACAAATATACGTTGTAAAATATTTTTGTGACTTACCAATGTTTTTAAAACATGTTTACCGGGTTTTCAACTCATAAATTTAAGGTAAAACTAATCTGAAATTCACGGTTTTGTTAATAACTTTTAAACCACTGATCTGACTGAAATTCAAACCGAACCAGACCAGGGGAACATATATATGCCAAGCTTTAGCATCCTCAGAATTGACCTTCAAAAGTTAGCGTGTGTTTTATCTCGTAAATTCATGAAAAACCCATTTCCGAAATTCAGTCTTTTGCTCATAACTTTTGAACCACTGGACCGATTTTGCTGGATTGCAATACCAACCTGACCAGGTAAATGACCAACATATATACCAAACTTCAGGAGCCTCCGTAAAGTCTTTCAAAAGTTAACGTGTTTTCAACAGAAAGACGGACAGACGGGCGGATATCGCTAGATCGTCTTAAAATCGATCGTGTATCATGAATATATATCTGTGGTCTTTTGACAAAAGCACTTATTTCCAAAAAGTCAATTTTACAGGAGAGCAAAAAAACACCTTTACAGTCGCACAAAATGTGTTAGTGTTCTTAATCTTAAAAATGTTAAGTGCTGACGTTATAAAGCAACTTCCTAGGAATATTTACCAATTTAAAGTTTTATTCTAGCTGTAACGGTTTTTGAGAAAACGCTTAAAATGTAAAATATGTTGTTTTGTGAAAAGAATATTTGATGAAAAATTCAACTTATTTCAGTTAAGTTCTTTTGTCATATACGTTTCTTGTCGAAAAAATTATTAATTTTGCCACTTATAAGTAATTATGTTTATTTGATAAAAATAAAATTGTAAAAAAAACAGAAAATAAGTTGATTTTTCTAAAATTTACTCAAGTTCATTCGAACTAAAAGCTATAAAATGTAGAACTAAAAAGTGGGTTACAAGCGATTCTGACGGAAGGAACAGAATGAGTCCAAAAAAAAAAAATCCTTGGGGCCTTTTCGTAGGATTTTTCACTTTCCATTGAATTAAAAAAAAATCACTTTAGAATTCATTGAATAAAGAGTAATTCTTTTAAATACTGACTTAAATGCACAAATAGCCAACAGAAAGTAATGGGTGGTGATTATATAATAAATTTCCAGGTAATGTATATCACTAATAAATAGTATATTTTAGGATTGATTAAATAATAAATAATTATTTTTTTCATTGGTAAGCATTACTTTTATACTAACTGAATGCTATGCAATAATTTGCATGCATTACTTTCAGCCTCATCTCATGTAAAAATCATCAATGCTGCATAGTTTAAAATTAGGAACTGTATGAAATATTTAATAAATTATTTGGTAATAAGAGTTTTGCTGGGATGTTATCACTAAACGTCCCGGAAATATGTTTACCTGTGGGCTAATCACGTAAAACGATTTACGATGCATAAACGACATCAAAATTTATATATCGTTTTGAAGGGAAGTTTTAAAATGTTTCTTTATAAAATTATTAAAGCGTGTTGTTTAATCCAGAAACACTAAAAAAATTGGAAACATTTTTTTAGTTTAGGAGCAACAAGGCTCCAAAAATCGACGATAGTCAACTATCATTTATATACGTGATCACAGTCCTTTATTTTCCATTATCTGTCAAACTTACTATTTCACTACATTTTCAAAAAATAATAGATCTATTGCTGTATTCTGTAAGGACGTATAACGACTTAAACATCCGCTTTTCATAAACCGTTGTTTGGTTCACTCTGGTGTAATTGGTGTTTTAAGGGAATATAAAGTACTTTAATTCTCTTTTTGGATTTGTGTCAATACTTGCCATCTACACCATTTACAGATGTAATTCGAAAAAGATCAATTGTAATTCGAAGATTCTACTTGTAATTCGAAGATTCCATTTGTAATTCGAAGATTCCATTTGTAATTCCAAAATTCCATTTGTAATTCGAAGATTATACTTGTAATTCGAAGATTCTATTTGTAATTCGGAGATTCCATTTGTAATTCGAAGATTCCAATTGTAATTCGAAAAATATCAATGGAAATTCAGTTCATATTTTTCGAATTACAATTGGAATCTTCGAATTACAAATGGAATCTTCGAATTACAAATAGAATCTTCGAATTACAAGTATAATCTTCGAATTACAAATGGAATTTTCGAATTACAAATGGAATCTTCGAATTACAAATGGAATCTTCGAATTACAAGTAGAATCTTCGAATTACAATTGATCTTTTTCGAATTACATCTGTAAATGGTGTAGTAAAATTTTTTTATATAGTACTAGGTGGCACAGGGTGCCTCAAAGTACACGATCCTCTTCTATTAATAATTAAATTTTAAGTAACGCTTTAATGTAAAAGTAATAAGCTCTGAATTTGTTTATCTGATGGGGTTTTTTGACATCAAGTCACAAGTCACCCCGTGTTATAACATGGTGGCCCCAAACACAATTTCTGAAAAGCTGATGTTTCAATCTTTAAATGTCCTTAAAGAATTGAACATAAATCTATTATTTTTCAAAGTTGTAGTAATATAGTCAGATTGCTCCTTTAATTTTGAAAACAGTTTTATTGACAGAAAAAAAATATATATTTATAATGAAGGTTTTTTATAATGTAGACGACAAAAGCACTTAAATATAAATAAATAATCACTTTTTTTAAAATTCACTTTTGACAAAGCCACACTATCCAACACAAGGTGTTTTGTCAAACTGAGGTTTACTGAAAAATATTTGTGTAAAAAAACCTATTTCTATTTGAGCTTGACATTTTAAGGATTTTGAATTTGATAAAATAGCTTTTTTCGAAACAAGTTGTTTTGTCAAAAACTTTTTTAAAAAAAATCAATATGCTTAAATTTATATAAGTTGTTTTGTCAAAAAGGCGTTACTATTTTTTCAACATATTTCAGATAAGTTGTTATGTCAAATGAAAATTGATTAAATTTCGAAATAAGTTGATTTGACAGGTGTGATATCTTTGGATCTAGACGAGCTACAATCACGCTGACTAGACAGAAAGATCCGTTTTTAAAAGTTATATTTACCATAAAAATATTGGGAAATTTTCTTATGTCGAGATAAGTGCTTCTGTCATATGTCCACAGATATATACTATATTGGGTCTTAGACTAATATTTCGAGGTGTTACACACGGAATGACAAAGTTATATATACCCTATATCACTAGAGTAGAGGGTATAAAGACATAAACCCTTTCGTAGAGCTTGAGACGGTCTTTTATTTCAACTTAATTTATGGCGCTTTCTTTTCGGGAAAAAAATGTTGCACTTTCTGCACTTTTTTTTTCTTTAATGACTCCTTGTGGACAGTAATAAACAGTAAGTATAGACATATTTGATACCAAAGGAAAGGTATTTTCGAGTTCTATCTAACTGTTCATAATAAAAAGTCGAAACACGCTTATTTTATTGAAAAAAATTTCAAAAACCCATAAATTTTTACATTTATCGAATCAGCTCAAAAACTGAGTATTGTTTTCAAATGCTTGATATAGCATTTTATAGTCCTTATAAATACCTTTCTTTTAGTACCAAATACGTCTATATTTACTGTACATAACTGTGCACAAAGAGTCATTAAAAAAAAAAAAAGTGCAGAAAGTGCAACATTTTTTTCCAGAAAAGAAAACGCCATTAAATTTCTAAAAATGGCGGTTTTTCCTACGTTCAAAAAATAAAAAAATCTTAAAATTTTTTTCCCCTGACTATTTTATCGAGATTGAGACAAACTTTAATTTAAATTTTTATTGAGCCCTCGATCAAACTTTAAAGTTTTTGGTGACAATTTTCTAAAACACCAAAACTTTGATAAAAGGTCTCAGAATCTGAAAAGTTTTCTATAGAAAAAATGTCTCAGAATCTGAGAATAATTCTATAGAAAAAATGCCTCAGAATCTGAGAAATTTCCTACAGAAAAAGTCTCGGAATCTGAGAATTTTTTAATATCTAAAAATTTTTCTACAGAAAAAAAATTTCTGAATTTTGTATAAAAAAACTGAGAGCTTTTTATGGAAAAATTGGTTTAGAATCTGAGAATTCTTCTATAGTAAAAATTTCTAAGAATCTAAGAATTTTTCTATTGATAAATCCGAGAATCTGAGAATTTTTCTACAGAAAAAATATCTCAAAAACTAAGAATTTGTATATAGAAAAAAATTTTCAGAGTCTAATAACTTTTCTATAAAAAAATATCAGAATCTGAGAAAATTCGTGTAAGAAAAATGTCCTGAAATATTAGAATTTTTCTTCAAAATTTTTTTTTCAGAATATTTTAATTTTCTTTTGAAAAAATTAATCAGAATCTGAAAATTTTTTTATAAAAAAATATCTCAGAATTTAATAATTTTTGTATGAAAAAATTGTCTGGAAAATTTTGAATTTTTCTACTAATACTGTTTTAAAATCATTGAATTTTCCTTTAAAAAAATTTCTCAGAATCTAACAATTTTTCTACAGGAAAAATGTTTCAGAATCTGTGATTTTTTTTATAAACTGGGAATTTTACAATAAAAAATGTGTCTCGTAATCTAGAAAAATGTCTCTATAGGAAAAATGTTTTAAACATTTTTTTTTATAGGAAAAATGTAAAATAATCTGAGGAATTTTCTAAAGAAAAAGTGACTTAGAATCTGAGAACTTTTCGATAAAAAATATTTTTAAAAATTTGGATATTTTTTGTCAGAAAAAAAAATCTGAATCTGGTAAAATGTCAGCAGAAAAAAATTTCCAGAATCTAAGAAATTTTTATAGAAAATTTAGGAATTTTTCTATAGAAAATTTTTCTCAGAATTGTTCTGTAGAAAGTTTGGGAATTTTTCTTAAAAATTTCTCAGAATCTCGGAAAATTGAAAATGAATCTGATAATTTTTCTATAAAAAAATATCTCTTAACTTGAGGATTTTTGTATAAGAAAAATATTAAAAAAGAATTTTTCTACCAAAAATATGTTTCAGAATCTTTTAATTTTTTTTTGAAAAAATTTCTTAGAATCTGAGATTTTTTCTATAGAAAAATTGTTTCAGAATCTGAATTTTTTTCATAGAAATTTTTCGAAAAAAACGTTCCAGAGTTTTTGAATTTTCTTTTAAAGAAATTTTTCAGAATCCAAAAATTTTTTTTTATGGAAAGAATGTTTCAATCTGAGAATTAATTCAATAGAATGTCTTAGAAACTATCATAAAAAAATTTGTGGTCGCTGTTTCGGGATATGATTAAATTTTACTATTTATCTGATCAAGATAACGGTAACTAAAATCGGGATATGACAGATCTGACACAACAATTGTATTATATTACACAAAAAAAAAAAACTTTGTTAAATTACGAGAAAAATTTGTTACTGCTATTTTTCTGTCTACCTACAATTTGACAAGAATTCCTAATAATTTTGCAAGCTATTTACCAATAGTTTTGTAATTTTACAAGGTTTTTACCAATAAAAATGTAAATTTACAAATTTTTGACACGATAAAATTTACAAGGAGGTCTCGTAACTTAATTAGATTATTTCTTATCGCCAATTTTACGAGAGATTCTAGTAAAAATTACAATTTTTTTGTAATTTAACAAGCTTTTTACCAATAAAATTGTAATTTTACATTTTTTTTTGCGCAACAAAACTAACAAGGCATTATGGTCAATTTACAAGATTTTTTTGGAAAATTATCATGGAAATTTTTAAAATTACAAAAAAAAATTGTAAAACTACAAAAAAAATGTTAATTTCAATAAAAAAAATTTTGTTAAAAAAACAAGGAAAACTGTTAAATATTGGTAAAATGGGATTAAGAGAATTTTTTTAGTAATTTGACAAGGTTTTTTTATTTTGTGTAGACTATTTTTTCCTAATATTCTGGGTCTCAAAAATTATTTCTTTTAATTTCTCTCTGTCCCTTGCCATTATTGTTATTAATCCCCCAAACTTCCTCGCCTAAAAAACATATGGTTCCTATTACAAAATTTCTTTACAACCTTGTCATTAACATCCTTTAACTGTAAGTTTTTCTTAATTTTATTTATATTTATTTTTTTCTCCAATATTTATTTTTTACACTTCATTATAACGTCCAATGTCATTATTATACACAGTGTTTACTTACAATTTCATACTCATAGCAAAAAGTGAAAATTTTATTGAAACAATTGCTAAAATAAAATTTACATTTTCTGTATTCTGCACCATTAAAATAAACATTATTTTTGTAGTTATGGTCGATATAAAATCTTTTGTAGCACTTGTATTTTCAATATTTATTTGCTTTTTTTATAAATTTGTTGTTATTAGTGCAATGTGTTTTATGCAATATTTTTATTAAGTAATTTTGTATTTTGGAGGATTTATTTTTCAAAATGTTTTTTTTTTTTTCAGAATTTAAACAGGTTTGGTATTACCAAGTGGATTTTTATATAAAAAAAATTAAAAAAAAAAATTGAATTCGACTTGGCCGAATCCTAGAATAACATCCACAACGCTAAAAATATTTCGGATACACTTTTTTAAAGATTTCAATTTTTTTAATGTAAAAAAATAAAAATTTTCCAAAATTCTGATTAGAAAAATTTTATTTTCGGTAAAATACTTAATTTAGTCATATCTGTAAAAAACACTTTGAGTGTAAAAATTTTTTTGAGTGCAAAATTTTTTTTTTTTTTGAGTTTAAAAATTTTTTGAGTGACAAAAATATTTTGCCTTTTTTTGTGGTAAAAAAAAGTGGTCCTAGACCTATATTTCGATGAGTTACAAACGGTATGTCAAACTTATATAATTCTAATCACTAGGGATGAGATTTTCATGCACTAGAAAATCGAAAATATGCTCTAAAAAATTCAAAATATGCACTGAAAGCCCTAAAAATATGCACTCAAAAATAAAATGTGTGCAATAAAAATCTTGTTTTCATTGGAAAAACTTCTTAAAAAGCAAAAAGTATCGCTGGGTTTAAATAGTAACATTTAAAACTTTATATACCCGAGTAAAAAAGTTCCTATATAGTTGTATATAATTTTATAAACATCATATATGATTAAATAGAATTATATAGAATTTGATGCGAAAAATGAGTCGATAAAACTATATAAAATTTAATCAATGTTTCTTATATTTAGATAAATTTTTTATATAATTTTATGCGAAATTTGGACCCCTATTTTTATATAACAACAGCAAATTTATATAATCATATATAATTATATACAACTTTATCAAATTATATAAAACAATATATAATTTTATAAAGTTATACAAAATACTATCAAGTTTTATATAAATCATAAAATTTTGTTTTAATTACATAAAATTGTATATAATTTTATGTAACTTTATATAGTTTTATACAGTTTTATACAATTTTATATATTTTTATATAATTACATCTGATTATATAATTTTGCTATTATTATATAAAAATAGGGGTCCAAATTTCGCATAAAATTATATAAAAAATTTATCAAAATATAAGAAACATTGATCAAATTTTATATAGTTTTATCGACTCATTTTTCGCATCAAATTCCATATAATTCTATTTAATCATATATGATGTTTATAAAATTATATACAACTATATACTTAGGAACTTTTTTACTCGGGTAAAAAGGTTTTTTAGAAATTAACACAATAGTGGTATTCAGAGTCTTGCTTGCCAGCCCTGGCACTGGTGGTAAAAGAGCACTTTTTAATATTACTTTTCAAAATACACACTCAAAGAATTATGTAGGTAAATTCCAGTGAATATTCACTTAAAACAAATGAAATTTTATTTAAAAACCATTCCACTGTTTTTTCATTTAAAATAAAAACACATTACAGTCAATTTTAAATGTTAATTTAATGACTAACCAAAACATTAAAAAACTAGTGAATATTCAGTTATTTTGTATTGAAAAACATTAAAACTATAGAAGAAATTTTTTACTGCCGAAATTAAATGTAACAGAAAATTCGTTTTTAATACAGTAAATTATTTTTTTTTAAACTACAGAAACAGTAAAAAAATTAAATCCTTTATAAAATAAGTGAATTTTCTTTTAAAATGACTTTACTGATTACTTTTTAAAATAACCTACAAACAGTTAATGACATAATTTTCTTAGTGCATGCATTTTTTGGAAGAAGTACTCTTTTGCTACATTGCCAGGGCTGGCAACAAGACTCTGAATACCTCTAATCTATAAAATAAAAATTTAAAGAAAAAAAATTATTTTTTTTATTTCCCAAATAAATTTTTAAAATAGTTTTTAAAACAAATAAATTTCAATTTGGGTTTTTGCTAATTTATGCCAAAATATGCACTTAAAAGTTGGAAATATGCACAAAATATGCATTTAAAACCAAAATATGCAAAAATATGAATTTTCACCAAAATATGCAATAATATGCAAAAACAAATCGATGCCATTTTAACGCAAATTTTTTGATTCGGAAAGATAATTGGTCGATATCGTTTTTAGACTATCGACAAAAAACATGCATTTGCATGAAAATCTCATCCCTACTAATCACTAACAAGGAAGGTCTTTCACAGGGCCTCTCCGATTGTCCTGAAACTTGCATATAAGAAAGAGGGGAGCAAAATAAGAGTTACCTGTTTGTTTTAGCTGCCCAATATCACATTTAGCAGGTCAAATGGGTGGGGGAAAACGGAACTTTTTCGTTTTTTGCGGAATTTTCCCATTTCTTTAAAAGAAACTATATAAACATTTTATACAGGTAGAAAGGTTTTTTGAAGGCATATCTAATGGTGTATCGGTCGTGTCCAAATTCGGCTTCGTTAAGTTCGTGATTGTCAAAAATGAATAATCGTACATAATAATCTCTACCAAAATTAAGCAGACCCGTATTTTTTCGTTTGGCGATATTCCTGCTAGTTAGGCTTTTATACGGATTTCCCCGAAAGCTCATATTTTTTCATATGGTGGCAACCCTTTTTTAAATTTGAGATTGGGCAGCTAAAAAAAACAGGTGACTCTTATTCAATATTAAAGTTTCAGAAAAATCGGTATGTGCCCTGTGAGAATAAACCTTCCTTGTAAGTGGAGGGTATTAAAAACACCGATGTACAAATTTATCCCACTAAAACCAAAATTTCGAATAGGTACTTTTTTACAAATTTCCAGTTTCTATAATCATTATTTCAAAAGATATAAAAAGTACCAAAAAAAAGTACAAAAAAAAGTACCAAAAAAGTACAACTATTTTATCCCTTTTTCGCCCTTAGAATGTTTTTTTTTGGCCCAATGATCCACATTACAAATTTAAAAATTATATGACCATTATTTCAGGAAATATAAAAAGTACCAAAATGCTATTTCATACAATGTGTATAGAAAAATAAATATCATCTCAGCTGTGCAACTTAAATTGCAATATATGAGGCATTCCACACCAAATGTCCAGCGAAAAAAAACATGTGTCCCATAAATTTCTGAATAGGTTGTTTGGATAGCCCTATATGTAACTAAGAAAACTGCGTTTTTGGTTTTTCAAATTTTCGAAAACTGGGCTTAGGAGGCGTGGTCAAATATTGAAAAAATTGTAAAATTTGTGGCGAGTTGCCTTGATTAAATATTTATCACATTAAAACGGAATGCACCACAATGTCAAAAATTTTCGTTCTTATATAGTTTTGTATGGGCTATCGTATAAAAAATTTTTTTTTTGGAAAATTTTCAGAACCCGTTCTGAAATTTTCCATTTTTTAAAAAAGTCAATTTATCAAAAATCCGGCCACTTTTTTTTTTTCTTTTTTATTTATTTTTTTAAAAGTTTAGATGTTTGTCCATCCACACACAAAAAATCAGAAACACGTTCATCTTTTTTTTCGAGAAAATCGCATTTGAACTTTAAATTTCATAACAATTTTGTTATTTGCTTGTATTTCTTTGTGTCAACAGAGCGTATGACGAATATTTATGCAATTAATATTACTCATTCGCAAATTTAAAACAAAGAAATACAAGCAAATAACAAAATTGTTATGAAATTTAAAGTTCAAATGCGATTTTCTCGAAAAAAAAGATGAACGTGTTTCTGATTTTTTTTGTGTGGATGGACAAACATCTAAACTTTAAAAAAAAAATAAATAAAAAAGAAAAAAAAAGTGGCCGGATTTTTGATAAATTGACTTTTTTAAAAAATGGAAAATTTCAGAACGGGTTCTGAAAATTTTCCAAAAAAAGAATTTTTAATCGATAGCCCATACAAAACTATATAAGAATGTAAATTTTTGACATTGTGGTGCATTCCGTTTTAATGTGATAAATATTTAATCAAGGCAACTCGCCACAAATTTTACCATTTTTTCAATATTTGACCACGCCTCCTAAGCCCAGTTTTCGAAAATTTGAAAAACCAAAAACGCAATTTTCTTAGTTACATATAGGGCTATCCAAACAACCTATTCAGAAATTTACGGGACACATGTTTTTCTGTAGCGGGACATTTGGTGTGGAATGCCTCATATTGGTTAACAAATTATTTCAATTTGTTTTTATTTTTATTTTCTTTGTTTTTTATGATTAAATTACATTTATTCTTTCACTTTTTTCAAATTTCCAGTTTCTATAACCATTATTTCAAGAGATAGAAAAAGTAACAAAAAAAGTATCAAAAAAGTTAAAAAAAAAATACCAAAAAATTACCCAAAAAAGTACCACTATTTTATCCCCTTTTCGCCTCTAGAATATTTTTTTGGTCCAATGATCACATTACATTACAAATTTAAAAACTCTATGACCATTATTTCACAAAATAAAAAAAGTACCAAAATGCTTTTTCATACAATTTGTATAGCAACTTATCATCCCCGCTGTGCAACTTAAATTGCAATATATTGGTTAACAAATTATTTCAATTTGTTATTATTTTTATTTTCTTTGTTTTTTTTTATGATTAAATTACATTTATTCTTTTACAATTCAGTGTTCAATTTATATTTTATACACATGAGTTTCTTTCTATGTGTACACAAACCATAAACATTGCTTTGCAACACGTTTAACAATGATGGTTTCGAAGCAGGATCGTAGTTTAAATGTAGCACGAAACTGAATTTTATATAAATTTTTAAAATTTTAAACGTTGGGAATTCGCTTTAATGACAATCAAACAAGTCTTGATTTATTCACGCAAATGTCTTGTAAAAAATTTACTAGCAAAATGGCTTGCAATTTTGCAAGTCTTGCGTTGTTGTTTTCATCACTTCAAAAATTATATTTTTTTTTAATATAAAGACTGGAGTAAAAGACAAAAAGTGAAGGTTTCTATAGAAATTAGTATTACACAAAAAAAATGTATTTATACAAAAAAAAAAGTCTTGTAAAAAATGTACTTCCAAAATGGCTTGCAATTTTGCAAGACTTGTGTTGTAGGTTTCATAACTTCAAAAATTAAAAAAAAAAAAAATTTATTGACTTTTTGGAAATGTTTATTATTTGAGACAAAAATTAAAGCAAAAGATGTAAATTCACAAAAATATGGTAAAAGTTACAAAAAAGATTGTAAATTTACAGAAAAAAAATTCTAAATTTTCAAAAAAAAAAAATGTAAATTTACAAAAACTATGTAAATTTACACAAAACACTGTAAAAATACAAAAACTATGTAAATTTACACAAAACACTGTAAATATACATAAAATGTAAATTATTGTTTTATCGCGTCAAAATAATGAAAAAAATTGTAAATGTTCGGATTCTTTGGTAAGATGTTCTGAGACATAAATTAAAATAAAGATGTAAACTTATAAAAAACATGTAAAAAGTTAAACTCGGCCTTGCCGAATGTATTGTTACCCCCCACAATTTAAAAAGGATTATTGCAAAAAACTTTATTTAAAAGGAAATTAATTTTGAAAAAAAAAAATTGGAAAAACATTTAAGCAAAAAAAATTTTTGGTAAAAAAAATTCGCGTTTTTTTTATCAAAAAATGTGTTCGCACTTGTATAAATACTAATCGGTGTTCAATTCTGTTTATATATGTCAACCCGCAGCCGAATTAAAGCATTTCGTATTTTTAGGTTATTTTGAATGCACCAAAATTTTTGAAGTGTCCTTACGTTTTTGTTAATAACTTGTGAACCGCTCAACCGATATCGCTCAAATGCAATACCGAACTTCTCGGGAGAACTTCCAATAAATATGTTCCGTTTCAGTCATTTTCGTGTAATATTTTGGCGGTGATCACCATTTCCACAGACAGACAGACGGACAGACGGACATCGCTAGAAAGTCTTAAAATCGATCACTGATCAATTATATATATACATTATGGGGTCCCAGACCGATATTTCGATGAGTTACAAACGGAATGACAAATTTATATATGCCCTCTTTCACTTGAGTGGAGGGTATAAAAATGGTAAAACTACCAAAAATTATAAATCTACTGAAAAAAATTTTGTAAATTTACAGATAAAAATTGTAGATTTAGAAAAACAATGTAAATTTACACAAAAATATGTAAATTTACACAAAAATATGTAAATTTACACAAAAATATGTAAATTTACACAAAAAAAACTTTTTTTTGCTATATTAATTTTCAAAGCTAAAAAAATATTTAAACTTTTTCCTAATAAAATTCACAAGTCCTAAATAAAAATGTTTTTTTTTTAACTAATTAACCAATTTTTTTTTTTTTCAGTGTTGTAAACATTAAGAATCTTATAAATCAATCGTGGTTACCAAAATTTTAAAATGGTATATATAAATTTCTGTTTCTTCCACTTATTAATTCTGTTCATTTTCCCCCGCATCTGCTCTATTTATTTTTATCAACAAAAAAAGAGACATTCACAAATGCATCACGGAAAACACAACAAAGAATGCATATCACGTATACGCCATGTTTAACATTGCCAAAGTGTACACAACACAAAACTTGCCCTTGGTAAATAAATCACTTTACCCTCAATGTTTTAAGAAATATAACAACTATAAAGATGCAACAGTCTTCTTTAAATGCACCTAAACTCATTTAACGGCAAGTATCGTAAGTTAAATTTACGATATTACAAATTTTTTAATCAAATTCTAACAACTCGAAATATAACGAATTTTAAGTATTTTGGTACTTTTTGTATTGGTCCTAGATAATGGTCGTACACAGAGAAAACAGATTAGTTGTCAGTTTTCTCTGTATATAAATATAAATTTTGAAACTCAAAATCCTCTAGCAAAAAAAAAACACATAACACTTTGAAAAGGTACTTTTTCGAATTTCCGTTTCTAAAAGTGTAAAAAGTGAACTTTGGTACTTTTTCTATTTCCTTTAATAAAGATCCTAGAAACTTGAAATTTAAAGTGTAGGATCCTCTATCAGAATGTGTTAAAAACGATTACAAATTTTACTTTGGTACTTTTTCTATCTTCTGAAATAATTGTTGATATGAGAAAACAAAATTTTCGGAGAAAACAAAATTTTCGGGGAAAACAACATTTTCGGGGAAAACAAAATTTTCGGGGAAAACAAAATTTTCGGGGAAAAAAATTGCTGAGAAAAACATGTTCAAAAAAAAACTCTTGTGGTAAAAAAAAATGGTAAAAGCAATTAATTTAATTTTTTTTAGATAAGAAATTTCAGCGAAAAAAAAAATCAGCGGAAAAATTTTTTGGAGAATAAAAATATGTTTGTACTTGTTTTAATACCTTTGGGTTTTCAATTGTGATCACTAGGGATGAGATTTTCATGCACTAAAAAATCGAAAATATGCGCTTAAAAAATGCGCTTAAAAAATGTGCTAAAAAATTCAAAATATGCACTAAAAAACCTAAAAATATGCACTAAAAAATAAACTGTGTTCAATAAAAATCTTATTTTCATAAGAAAACTAATTGCAAAGCAAAAAAATTACGCCGGGTTTAAACAGCAACATTTAAAACTTTATATAAGCAAGATTTTTTTTTAGAAATTAAGACAATCTATAAAAAAAAAATTAAAAAGAACAAATACAATTTTTCTTATTTTCGAAATAAATTTTGAAAATTTAAAATAGTTTTAAAAAAAATAATTTTAATTTGGATTTATGTCAAAATATGCAAAAATTTGCACTTAAAAGTTGGAAATATGCACAAAATGTGCATTTAAAACTAAAATATGCAAAAATAAGCATTTTCGCCAAAATATTCAAAAACAAATCGATGCCATTTTAACTAAAACTTCTTGATTCGGAAAGAAAGTTTGTCGATATCGTTTATAGACTATCGGCAAAAAACATGTAAAATCGACAAAAAACATTTAAAAAAAAAAATTGCAAATTTTCTTTTTCACCAAAAATTTTTTTTCGCGGATTTTTTCACCAACATTTTTTTTTGCAAATTAACGTTTTTTACATTGTGGAGGGTATCAATAAATTCAGTAAGATCGAATTTAACTTTTAAATTGTTTTTATTTAAAAATCTAATCTTTGATCGCCGGGCGCCACTGATGATAAATTGAACCCGGTTAGGCCTGGTACACTCGAAAAAAAACCTTGTCAAATTACTAGAAAAGTTTTCGTTTTCTCATTTTACCAATATCTGACAGTTTTCCTTGTTTTTTAACAAAAAAAAATTTCGATCGAACTTTAAATTGTTCATAATGGTTCAATTTGAAAAAATGCAGAAAAAAAATTGAATTTCTAAAAATTATAGACATTTTTGGTATTCCCGGTTTCAAACACTTCAGTTAGTGGTATCATCAGTAGGATTTTAAATGTCGTTTTGTCTTGCTAAAGGAAATAGTTTTTTTTTTATTTTATTAAGAATTACCATATAATTACAAATCATATACTAATTTTACATAACCGAGAACTGGTAACAAAGACCTTCGTCTCGTTGTAGCGAAACAGGCCAAGGCCTCTGGTGGGAATCGAACCCACGACCCCCAGACTCATAGGCTAGCACGCTACCAACTAGCCTACTGGGGCGCCTACAATTCTATTTCCAGCAATCTCAACCTCACTTTCTTACTTTCTTTCAACTTTTTTGTCTCGTACATTATTTCGCATGGGTTTTCTTTTTTTCAATTTTACAGTTTTTTTCATAAATGTACAAATTTCCAAAGTTATTTCAAGTAATATCGCTTCAGGAAAATATCTGAGCACAATCTCCGATAGAATTGAAAGCTCCTTGAATATGCTTTCAGTATGGGCTGAGGAATGCGGTCTGAAGATATATCCGGTTAAGACAGAAATGGTTTTATTTACAGGGAAAAGATTGATACCTAGTTTTGACCTCCCGAAACTGAACGGCGTAAGCTTGAAGCTCTCGGATTCAGCTAAATTCTTGGGGGTAATACTAGACAGAAAACTAACTTGGACGTTAAATTTAAAGGAACGAATTAAGAAGGCTTACGCTGCGCTATACTCTTGTCAAAGATTAGTCGGGAAGAAATGGGGTTTGAAACCTAAGCTCTTCCATTGGTTATTTACTGCGGTCGTCCGACCAGTGCTAACTTATGGTGGTCATGTATGGTGGCCGGTCATTGAATATAGGACTCATGCTGACTCAATCAAACGAGTGAATAGAATTGCGTTGTTAAGTATTACAGGCGCAATGAAGACAACATCAACCGAAGCTTTAGAAGTGCTTCTGGATATGACACCGCTTGATCTTTTCATTAAGGAAAATGCAAAAATTGCCCTAAATAGACTAATTCAAACGGGATCTATGAAAAACAGACAGGTTCGACACACGAAGATTATCGGTAGTTTTGAACGGAGTACAAGAACGGATTATGATATCCCACATAACGTTACTGATGGTAGACTGAAAATTGTGATTCCTTCACTAGATGATTGGCTTAATAGTAGAGTAAAACTTCAACAAATTAACGTGTTTACTGATGGTTCCAAAATGTCGACAGGCACCGGTAGTGGCTTTCACTGCATGGAGCTTAACCTAAATGAGTCCTACCGTCTGGACAACGATTGTAGTATCTTTCAAGCCGAAGTATATACGATAGCCAAGGCAGCTGAGCATATTTCAATGTTACCAATATACAGATGCGATATTGGTTTCTTCATTGATAGTCAAGCTGCTTTAATGGCTTTGAAAAGTGATGATATCAGATCTAAGGTAGTCAGCCGCTGCCACAGAGAGCTTAAGGTTCTTAGCGAGCAGCATAATATTACTCTGTGCTGGGTACCTGGACACAAAGATATTCTGGGAAAATAAGATTGGACTCAAGGGCGATTTGGTTGAATAAATGGTTCAGCTCTGATCGAAGTGTACAGACAAAATTATTATGGGATGAAAGCCTGTTAAAACACAGCAAAATTCTTTTGGATATGAACAGGAAGCAACTTAGAGCTACAGTTAATCTCATTACTGGTCATAACACATTGGGTAAACACATGGTAACAATTAGAATAAGAAATGATGATACATGCAGATGGTGCAGGGAATCCGTAGAAGACACCTACCATTTCTTATGCGAATGCCCTCACTATCATTTAGAAGATTTAAAATTTTTGGTTCGTATATTTTTCAGAATTTATCAGAACTTCGGGGCACAAATCCTTGGACTCTACTGGCGTTTATTAAAGCATCAAAATGGGACACATAAGGCGAACAACTTAGGACTAAACAGAGAAGAGGGAAAAGAATTAAAGGAATCATAATGGGCCATCACGTGGCCTCTATGGCCAGCGTCATCCTTCATAACCTATCCTAACCTAAGTAATATCGCTTAAAAAAATTGCATGGAAAAATATACAATTTTATTGGTAAAAAACTTGTAAAATTACAAAAAGGCTCGTAATTTTTACTAGAAATTCTCGTAAAATAGATGGTGGTACAAAATCTTGTAAAGTCTCGAAAGGTCCTTTTAATTTTAATCGCGTCAAAAAAGTTGTACATTTACAATTTTATTGGTAAATAACTTGTAAGTTTTTTCTAATTTAACAAACTTTTTATCAATAAAATTGCAGTTTTTACTATGAACTCTCGTAAAATAGAAGGTAGCAAACAATTATTTTACTAGGCTTTTTTGGTAATATTACAAGATTTTTTGTTGAGTGTAGAAGCAAAAATTCGCAACACCGTCCGACAACCAATATTAAACATGAACCGGATGATATACGTCTGAAAGTAGAGATCAAATGGAGTAAAACTGCATTTACAGTTTTTCATTTCGTGACCCTGTATTTTGTAAAATATTTCTAAAATATTTGTACTTATTCTAGGATGACACTGGTGATGGCAATTGAAAGAGAAGGATCTCTCCTAATATTACCATTTTTTTTATTTTGTCATATATTAGGAAAAAAGGATGTAAATAAAGTCCTTTGAAAACTTTATCAAACCATTTTGTTGAACATTTTGAATGATATTGAAGGATATAAATTTGAAAGGAAGTAACTTACCTCCATTTACCTGATATGTAAAAATAATAAAAAAGGAAAATTTGGGGAGATGCTCCTCTTTTTTATTTGCTATCCCTAGTGGCATCCTAGGACAAGTACAAATATTAAAAAAATATCCTTTTAAAAGGAAACAGGATCAAGAAATAAAAAACTGTAAATGCAGTTTTACTACATTTAGTCTCCAGTTTCAAACGTATATTATCCAGTTCGTGTTTAATTTTTTTTAACAGTGGTATTCAGGATCTGAAAGTCATCCAAAAATCCGTCAACTCAGTTACAGGTTTGTATTAATATTTAAATATTGAAAAAAGTAAATCCTCAAGGAAACGAAGGAAACATGTATTTTTCAAGCCAAAATGGGGTAAGAAAAATAAATTAAATATTTGAAACATTTATATCAGTCATAAAAAGTGATAAAAACCAAATTCTTCCTTAAAAAGTTGATTTCTTAACAAATTAATTTTCAAATTTGATTTATACATTTTGTAATGAAAATAATAAATTTTTACAAAAATTTAATAAATCTTATTTTTAATACATTAAACATTATTTTTTGTTTAATGCTGCTATTGTTCAAAACAACAATTATTGAACTTGATTTTTAATGAACCAGCAGTGTCGTAATAAAACAAAAAAAAAAAAAAATTAAACCGCACAATGCGAATGACCATAAACATTTAATTTTAGTAGGGTGGCAATAATTTTATAGGAACTTCGTTATGGGATAAACGAAGGATAAGGACGGGAGTGGGGACTCCAAACTTTGCTTATCCATTAAAATAATTTTCTTCACCAAAAAAATTTTTATCATGATTTTTTTTTTTTCAACAAAAACTTTTTTTATAATTTTTTTTTTCATCAAAAAAATTTTTTTTGTCAAAAAGTTTTTTTATAAAATGTTTTTTTCAGTCTGAACTTCTTCTGACATAAAAATGTTTCAAGGGTTCAAGTGGAAAAAATGCAGAGGAAAAATTTAATTTCTAAAAATTTTAGACATTTCTCGTATTCCCATTCCGGTTTCAAACACTCCAGTTTGTGTTATCATCAGTAGGATTTTAAATGCCGGTTTGTCTTGTTAATGGAATTTTTTTTATATATGTGAATATTTATAGTTACTACAGAATAAATTTTGACAGTTTCCAACACTACAATTCTATTTTTAACAATCTCAACCTCACCTCATACTTTCTTTCAACTTCTTTGTTTCTTACATTATTTCGCAAGGGTTACCAACATGATCTGGAATTGCAGACACAAATGAAGGAATTTGCATTTTCTGTTTCGGAGACATGCCTAATGGTGACATATTTTGTCAGTAATTTAATTTATTGCTTTTTGCTGTAAGTACAGATCGAGCTCGGGCTCTAATTACACCCACCGACAAAAATTAAAAAAAGTCATTAAATACGAACTGAATAATATACGTTTGAAACTACACTCAAAATATTTTGTAGGCAAAAACAATTGAAAAACACACATAAAACCAGTGAATAAACAAACCATCCCAGTAATTATTCATTTGTTTTAACAAACATCAACATTTATTTTTACTTTTGACAAAATTTTCTAAAATAAATAGCATTAAACATTAAAAAATTTATTTTTTTTACTCTTTTTTACCAACAAATTCGAAAAAAATAACCTACGAAAACATTAAAAATTATTGATAGTTCTGTTATTTTTACCAACAAATTTCAAAAAAAAAACCTACGAAAACAATAAAAATTAATGATTTCGTAGGTAATTTTTTACAATTTTTTATTGAAATCTTTTTTTAAAAATTTTTAATAAAATTTTGGGGAATCGATCCCGCAATCAACTACATTCTGGCCAGACACTCTACCCATCGTGTCAAAGTCACTTGATACAAACATGTTTTTATATTTCTATAAATAATTTTTAAATTTTTTTTTCTACAAAAAACTGACTTGTGTAGGTAAAAACTAATGATATTTCATTAAAAAATACCAACAATTTAAAAAAAAATTACTTACACAAATCATTAAAAATCAAAAGAATAATCAGTAGTTTTTACTTACAGAACAAAAATAAATGACTTTAAAAATTAAATGCTAATGAAAGTCTTTACTTTTTAGTGTGTTATTTTTGAAACAAAGGACTGAAGTAGTCATTAATAAAAACTGAACATCAAACAAATGTTTTTTCTTTTAAAAACGACTAAACGGAAAACTTTTTAAATAAACTACAAACAGTTAATGTCATAATTTTTTGAGTGTAGAGACTAAATGTAGCAAAACTGCATTTTCAGTTTTTCATTTCGTGGTCCTGTTTCCTTTTAAAAGGACTTCAAAATCTTAGTGGATTAAATTTTATAAAATATTTTTTTAATATTTATACTTGTCCCAAGATGCAACTAGGGATAGCAAATGAAAGGGGAGGATCTCACCTAAAAGAGCTAAGTTACAATCTTTCAAAACTTTACCCTTCAATAATATCATTCAAAATTTTCCACAAAATATTTTAATAAAGTTTTTATTCACATCCTTTTATCCAGATATGGCAAAATAAAAAATGGCAAAATTAGGGGAGATCCTCCTCTTTCATTTGAAATCACCATTGGCATCCTAGGACAAGTACAAATATTTCTGAAATATTTTACAAAATGTATCCTTTAAAACTTTAAAGTCTTTTAAAAAGGAATCAGGATCAGGAAATGAAAAACTGTAAATGCAGTTTTACTCTATTTGATCTCTACTTTCAGACGTATATCACCCGTTTCATGTTTAATATTGGCTGTCTGATGGTGTTATGTTTTTTATGAAGAAAAGTAACTTTTAAATTTTTTAAGTTTATATTAGCAAAATTTCAACAAAAATCAATATTTTTCAAAAACTGGCCACGGTAAGTACTAGAGAATTTAATAATCTACAAATCAAAAAAAAAGTCATCAAAATCGATTCGGTAGTTTTTGCTGTACAACTGTAGCCGATTTGGTCGTTTAAAAAAAGAATTCTATAATTGAGTGGCAACGCTGGCAATTCTTGTTGACCAAATTTTGTGTTATAAAATTTTAAAAATATTACAATAATTCATCTTTCATATAAAAGAACAGAAATAAAAAATATTGTGTATTCACTCAAAATATTTTGTAGACAAAAACAAATGAAAAACATATTTAAAACAAGTGATTAAACATTTGACAAACATCAACATTTATTTTTTATTGTTAATAAAATTTTCTAAAATAAATAACATTAAACATTAAAAATAACGTCACTTTCATCTTTTTTACAAACAAATTCGAAAAATATAACCTACGAAAACATTAAAAATTAATGATTTTTATGTTATTTTTACTAAAAAGTTAAAAAAAAATTACCTACGAAAACATTTAAAATTAATGATTTCGTATGTTGTTTTTACATTTTCTATATTGAATTTTATTTTAAAAAATTTTTAATAAAATTTTTGGGGAATCGATCCTGCAATCAACTACATACTGGCCAGACACTCTACCCATTGTGCCAAAGTCACTTGATACTAACATGATTTTATATTTCTATAAATAATTTTTTGAATTTTTTGTCTACAAAAAAATAACCAACACAAGTAGGTAAAAACTAATGACTTTTCTTTAAAAAATGCCAACAATAAACAAAAAATAACGTACACAAATCATTAAAAATTAAAGAAGAATCACTTATTTTTACTTACAGAACAAAAATAAATGACTTTAGAAATTGAATGCTACTGAAAGTCTTTATTTTTTATGTTGTTACTTTTGAAACAAAGAACAGAAATAGTCATTTGAAAAAACAGAACATTTAACAAATGTTTTTTCTTTTAAAAACTACAAAACGTAATACTTTTTAAATAAACTACAAACCGATAATGACATAATTTGTTGAGTGTTTATATTTTTATATAGCTGTTTAAAAATTGCTGACGTTAAGACTTTTTTCTTTTAAACCCCCCTTAAGATCGTACATTATAATTTTTCGATTATTTAAGATCTTGAAATGATTGCTGTAAAAATGTTATCGTTGCTATAAACACATTATGATAAAATGATACAAAGAGAAATCTTTAAAAAATAAAGACACAACCCAGGATAAGGAAAGATGCCATCAGCTTTCGGAAGTTACAATCCTTCCATAATCAGGGCTTTTAGATTTCTACACCTAGTGTATGGCAGATTACAATCAGCTTTATAAATTAATTTCTGATAATAAGAAAAAAAATATCGAAAAATTAAAAAATTTTAGGAAAATTAAAAAAAAAAATAGAAAAATAAAGAAAAATCAAAAAAAAAAAACAAGTAAGAAAGTTATAGTCGGTCAAGACCGACCATATGATACCCTACACCAGTGTTTTCTGGAAAATGGGTTCAAAATTCCAACATGGACCGATTGGATCTATCTTTTGTTAGATCTTTATTTGGTGTAGAAAACACATACAGATCAAATTTTATTTTTTTGCCAATAGACCGATTTGACTGAATATCGATCGAAATTTTTATATAGGGGACTAAGTCCAAAAATTGTCCAATTATATTCCAATTTGATTAGGTTACCAAAGTACACGTAAAACCCCTAAAAATACATTTTTTATCAAATATTTCCATTTTTATGAATTTTGAGGGAATTATGTGAATATCAGGAGGGTGGTTTGTATGGGGACTACCAGAAGGACTGATCCGATTCCTTTTAAATTTGGAATGGTGATTCGTGCATACAAAAAATTTGTTTACCTAAATTTCAAAGCGATATCTGTTATAATACGGTTATTAGAGTCATTTAAGCCAAGTCCAAAGGGGGCGTTTGCATGGGGGCTAGGTCTTAACATGGACCGATTTTCTCCAATTTCAATAGGCTTCGTCCTTGGGCCAAAAGATGATTAACTTATAAATTTCAAGACAATTGATTGAAAATTGCAACCTGTATCGTGCTTTAACCGATAGATGGACAGACGGACGGACATCGCTAAATCGACTCAAAAAGTTATTCTGAGTCGATCGGTATACTTGAAGGTAGGTCTAAGACCAATATTTCGGGTAGTTACAAACATCAGCACAAACACATTATACCCTGTACCACAGAGTGGTGTAGGGTATAAAAATATAGTGAAATGAAAAATTAAGAGAAACTAAAATGAGAATCAGAAAAATTAAGAGAAATTAAAGAAAAGATCAACAATTTTTTTTAATTAAAATAATTTAGGAAAATTCTAGGTCGAGGTCCGAAAATTCAATTTATGATATCATACATAAAATTTTTGGGCCTCGAACTAGAATAATATTCTAATCGAATATATATATTTTTTATTATTTTTTTATATAAAAAAAATACAATTTAAGGAAATTAAAAAAAAAAATAGCTCGTTAATGAAATATTTGTTGAGTTAGTGACCTGAAACTTGTTAGTAATAGAATTCCCACCCTAATATTCATTAAACAAACGGACAGACATGAAACAATAAATAATCAATTTTGGTCACTAACAAAAAAATCAACTACAAAAATGTTAAATTGTCATTAATTTTAAAACACTTACCGTTATGGTTAACAATAAATTTTTTTGTTTGTTTTCATTTTTTTTTTGAAAATGTTAATTTCATTTATGCGTATTGCCTTTTTAGGCATATTTGTAACAATTGTAAATTAAATGCGGAATAAAATCCAAAAAATATTTGATATTTTTATTATTGTATGCAGTATGATTAAAACCAGATTAAAATAAAATAATAAATAAATAAAAAAAACAACAAGGTGTTTTCATTTGGATGGGTGAGTAATAAATGGTTGAATGTAATCAATGATGACAATGAACATGATATTGAAATTTGTTTGCAATATCCAAGACATAAACCAAAAAAAAATTTTTAAGATTTTAAACAGAAGATAAATTGTTTTGATTTTTATTTAAATGGTAACAAGGTAAATAATGACATTTTGTTGAAAGATGTGTGAGATAATGTTAATGTAAATTATAGTAATTTATATTCTCTCGGCTCTTTATGCTATTACCATTTAACAGTAGTTCTATTACTGAAAGTTTTCTAAAAACAGGAGGATTTGAGTGAAGTGAACTATTTTAGGAATTATTGAATTATTAAATAAAATAAACAAATTTTTAAGAATTTTTTCCAGATTTTATTTATTTTAAGTAAAATTTATTACACTTTCTTTGAGTGCCCTCTTATATGAAATTTTTTTAAAACAGACAGAAAAATAAATTTTCTATCGAATTCTTCAGTTGTATCAACTCAAAATTTAGTTTCTGCTTCCATATTTGGCTGTGACAAGCAAATTGTTTGGTTGCCTCAATAAAAAGCCAGTTATAACAACCAAATTCAGTTGTGACTACAGATATTCAACTGTGACGACCTATACACAAATCTTCCAAACAATTTTTTGTTGCAATAACTGACTTTCAGATGGAAATAAACAAATCCCTTTTCTGTGTGTAGAGATCATTTTCTTTTAAATTATGATCTTCAGAATCTTGTAACAATTTTTTTATAGTCACTTTTTAAATGAATTTCTAAAAATAGTCTTCTATTAATTCTCGTTATGGAATGTGGGAAGTGCATATTTTCTATAATTTTTTCTTTAAATGTTTCTTTATAAATAATGATGGTGTTGATGATATTTTCTGATATACTATAGTCTCTAGAACATCAGTTATTTCTGTAATATAAAAAAAATCTAACATGCTGATTAAGAAGTGTGATTGTCTATGGCCACTCACTTAGACAGACTCGTGACACTTGGCACTCGCCACAAATATAAAATAAAATACAAAAAAAATAATTGGAGAAATTTATACTTTTTTTTATAGTAGAAAGATGCTATGTTTAATATTGCTATAAATATTTTATATTCTTTTAAAATTGTGAGAATAAGACAGTTTAGCTTAAGTCGTTAAAGGAAAAACAAGTGATAGTGTTATATTTGGCTCTGCCGTCTCTTTTATACCCTTAAAAACGTGAAAAAAACAAGAAGAAAAGTTAAATACCCTTTTAGAGTGATAGTAAATTTTCTAACGTAAAAAAACAACTTTGATTAGAAATGTTTTATTTTGTGTGAAACAACTTTTTTTTTTGTAATTTTTGAAAAAAAAAAATAATTTACTAATTTTTTTTTGAGTGTAAAATTTTTTTCGGGTGTAAAATTTTTTTCGACTGTACTGTTTTTTATGTTGAAATATATTTGAGTGAAAACAATACGTTGTAAAATATTTTTGTGACTAACTAATGTTTTTAAAACATGTTTAACGGGGTTTCAACAAGAGAATTTGAGGTGAAACTAATCTGAAATTCACGGTTTTGCTAAAAACTTTTGAACCACTGGACTGATTGGGCTGAAATTCAATACGAACCAGGCCAGGGAACGACATATATAAATGCAAAGCTTCAGCGTTCTTAAAAATTGTCTTTCGAAAGTTAACGTGTTTTTTATCTCATTAATTCACGAACAACGTATGGGAAATACTATTACCAGAAATGTCTATAATTTTTAGAAATTCAATTTTTCTTCTGCATTTTTTCAACTCGAACCCTTATAACAAATATAATTAGAGCCCGTGCTTGATATGTACTTACAGAAAAAATCAAATCAAATTACTGACAAAATATGTTGCCATTAGGCACGTCTCCGAAACAGAAAATGAAAATTCCTTCATTTGTGTTTGCAATTCCAGATCATATTGGTAACCCTTGTGAAATAATGTAAGAGACAAAAAAGTTGAAAGAAAGTATAAAGTGAGGTTGAGATTGCTAAAAATAGAATTGTAGTGTTGGAAACTGTCAAAATTTATTCTGTATAAATTATAAATATTCACATATATAAAAAAAACAGTTTTCATTAACAAGACAAACCGACATTTAAAATCCTACTGATGATAACACCAACTGGGGTGTTTGAAACCGGTATGGGAAATACCAGAAATGTCTATCATTTTTAGAAATTTAATTTTTCTTCTGCATTTTTTCAACTTGAACCCTTATAACTAGGGATGTGATTTCAATGCAAATGCATTATTTTCGTGGATAGTCTAAAAACGAAATCGACCAATTATCTTTCCGAATCTAGAAATTTGCGTTAAAATGTCATAGATTTGTTGCATATTTTTACACATTTTGGTACAAATGCATATTTTTGCATATTCTGGTTTTAAATGCATATTTTGCGCATATTATAATATTTAAGAGCATATTTCGTCATAAATTAGCAAAAAGAGAAATAGAAATTTATTTGTTTCAAAACCTTTTTTAAATTGTAAAAGTTTCTTTTCAAAATAAGAAAAAATATCTTTCTTTTTATTTTATTTTACAGATTCTGGTTATCTTGCTTACATAAAGTTTTAAATGTTACTTTTGAAGCCCGTCGTTATTTTTTGATTTTTAAGAAGTTTTTCGTATAAAAAAAAGATTTTTAATGCACACAATTTATTTTTTAGTGCATATTTTTAGGTTTTTATTGCATATTTTACATTTTTTAGCGCATATTTTAAGCGGAAATTTTCGATTTTCTAGTGCATGAAAATCTCATCCCTACACTCTAATCAAAATTTGTTGAAATTTACCCAACTTATATTAGGAAACTAGACTCCTACTATAAATTGGGTAATTTTACTTTGATTGTGTAAATTTAATAAATTGACCACTAGTGGTCAATTTAAATAAAAAAGAGGTGAATAAATATAAAAAAAAAAAAAACACTCGGCGCCAGCGAGCATTAAACCCGCCACCTTCCGATTTGAAAGTACACTTCTTAACCACTACGCTACGGAAGTCTGGCGTTTTAGTTATTTAACATGTGTGTATGTATGTATGTTGGTTGAAAATTTTATTTACACATTTGTGTGCAAAATATTTGAATTAACGGATAATATTTATAATTTGCTGTGACCACGTGATTTTTGATCACGTGACCAATTTTTTTTTTTTTTTATTTATTCTTTTTATTAATTTACAACTCATTTTTGATAATTTCAACCTAACCGAGAACTGGTAACAATGACCGTCGTCTCGTTGTAGCGAAAAAACCAAGGGTTCTAGTGGGAATCGAACCCACGACCCCCACGTTCAAAGGCTAGCACGCTACCAACTAGTCTACGCACAGTGGACCAAATGTTGAATCTGGTGCGCAGTTGGTCGAAAAATTAAGTTTTTACAATATTGAATTAGTATCGCATATATGATTGCACTATTCCTACCTTACTTAACGCTAATAAAATTTCTTTGTTTATTGCAAAAACACCATCGTAGTAGGCAGCCAAACATGAGTAATTAGTTTTTATAACAAAATTTCTTCAAGTTCTGTGTAGACGTGTTGATTGTTTAAACTGCTATTTTACGACCGTATTAAGGCAATTTATCAAATTATTTGTTATATTTTAACCTCAAGGAATGTATATTTGAAGCTAATTTGTTTTGTTGTTCGTAAAAAAACGTAAATTAAAAAGAGAGTCCACAATGGAATTATTTTTCAAGCAAACTTGAATTTTGTTAATGAATTTAGGTACTAATACCGCTTACTTCTATAGGGTTTTTACATGATTTCAAAAGAATAGATATTGAGCTCCAAAAAATGCCTGCGAATTTTGTACTCTTGTCCAAAAGATTAAATCATGATAATGTTTTGCGGAAGATTTGGGTGTACTTGCCAAAGCAAAGTTTTTTTTTGAAAAAATAATGTTATATTACTTTGCTATTCCATGCAAAACGAAATGAAATATCAGTCGAGGACCCCATTAAAAAACCAAAAGAGCTCTACATTCATAAGTTAGTGCAAAAATAAGTGCAACAAATTGTTTTTACATTTTGGAGAGTATAAAAGATTCGGCACCAAAGAATATAACACTCTCACTTTTTTTATGTACATTTGATAAACAAATGGAAAATTTAAAGATTAGACTTGGTGAAAAAGTAGTTTTGGAAAAAAAAAGATTTTTTTTCACGAAAAACAAAATTATGTTAAAAAAATTTAATGAACCCAAAATTTTTGGTGAAAAAAATTTTGATGAAAAAAATTTTTTGATGAATTTTTTTGATGAAAAGAAAAATTTTTTGATGTAAAAAAAAATTGATGAAAAAATATATGAAAAAAAATTTTTGGTGAGAAAAAAAATTGATGAAAAAAAAATTATGAAAAAAAAATTTTGATGAAAAAAAAAATTTTAAGAAAAAAAAAAAAAAATTAATGAAAAAAAAAATAAAAATGATGAAAAAAAAGTTTGATGAAAAAAAAAATTTATAAAAAAAAAATTATCAAAAAAAGTTTGATGAAAAAAAAAAAATTATGAAAAAAAAATTTGATGGAAAAAAAATTTATGAAAAAAAAAAAATTATGAAAAAAAAATTGATGAAAAAAAAAATTTGATGAAAAAAAATTTGAATAAAAAAATTAATGAAAAACAATTTTGATGAAAACAAAAAAAATTTGTTGAAAAAATTTAATGAAAAAAAAAAAATTGATGAAAAAAAAAATTTGGAGAAAAAAAAATTTGATAGAAAAAAAATTGATGAAAAAAAAAATTGATAAAAAAAAAAAAATGATGGAAAAAAAAAATTTGATGAAAAAAAAAAAAATTTTTTTTGAAAAATAATTATGTTACTTTTTATTCACCAGCTGGTGAAAAACGGTTTTATTCACCACGAGGTGAATTATTATCCAATTTACAAACCCAAGCTATAAAAATTTTTGGTTTTAAGAAAATGAAAATAGTAATTCTTGTTTGCTTTTTCGTTAATTGTTAGCTTATATAGTCAAATTGAGGTGGCGTCCTGCAACTTTTTTAAAATTAGACACCAGCCTAAAAACATTATCATGTTAATAATAAAAAAATTGGCTGCTGGTTTTTGTTTTTCAGTCGATCTAGCGATGTCCGTCCCTCTGTCTGTTTAAAACATGATAACTTTTAAACGGCAACTCTGTTGCTGCTGACGCTTGGCATATTATATTTTCAATTTTCTTAGTCAGGTTTGTATTGAATATCAGCCAAATCGGTCCAGTGGTTCAGAAGTTGTAAGCAAAACCGTGAATTTCAGATTGGTTTACCTTGAATTTACGTAAAAAAAAAAACATCTAAACGCTTTAAATGCCATTGATGAGCCACAAAAATATTTTACTGACAAGGGAAGTATCTCAACCCTTACAAACCGATTTGCCTGAAACTTAAAATATATATTAATGAGACGATTTTAAGGTTGGGGTGTCTCGGCTTATCGGCCATATCGGTGTTTAAAAATTTCGTTGTCCCCTTCCGAACTAGCAGGAATATCATCTAGGGCAAAAATACGGGTCGACTTAAATTTAATAAAGGAAATTTACACATTTTCCTGAAAAAAATATTTAAGGAAGCCGAATTTTTACAAGGTTAAGCCACCGTTGAATAGGCATTAAAAAAACCTTTCTTCTCATATGAAAACATCATATAGTTTCTTAAAAAGAAATGGCTGAAAAATCCAAAAAACTATTTTTTCGCCGTTTTTTGACCCATGTTTTGAACCCTTAAATCCCCGATATGGCCGATAAGCCGAGATACCCCAACCTAAGAATTGTCTCTTTGATATATATTTTAAGTTTCAGGCAAATCGGTTCATAAGGGTTGAGATACTTCCCTTGTGAGTATTTTTGACATTCTCAAACATTTTTTAACCCCATGTAAAAATTTTACAAGCAAAAAAAAATTAAACTCAAAAAACAAAAATTCACTGAAAATTTTTTTTTTTACAGAAATGAGTAAAAAAAATGTTTTTTACTCAAAATAAAATATTTCTTTTCTAAACTGTTTAAAAATCTTTTTTACGTTAAAAAAATTACTTTCTCTGCTTATTATTATCTCCACTTTACCTATATTTTATTATGACAATGTTTCAATAAGTGCCACGCCCCTTCAAATACCGCCCACATTTAGACTATATAGAAGCTCATCTCATTTTCCATTACAAATTTCATGTTTCTAGGTGCTCTCAAAGTCGAATAATACTCTCTTGCACACTAGATTAAACATTTGGCATTTTATATTAACACAAAATGCGTGCTATTCAACAAAAATTTACCCAATTTATAATAGTATAAGTTTACATACGGTTTTTAGAGTAAAGCACAAATTTTCAATTTTTATTCCCAATTTGCTTTCTTAGAATCGAAATTTGATTTTTTTTCTGCTGGATGATGCTGGGTTTATAACACATTAATTTTAGAAACTCAAATAGTACCAAGTCCATTTTTTTTTTTTTAATTTTACAATTTTAGAATCATAAATTCAAAAAAAATTAAATATTTTTTCAGAATGTTTTGTTCGATGGAAGATTCTATGTTATATCAAAAAATAGAATCGAAACTTTCGATAGGTATGTTTGTTCGCTGGATATATGCAATATTTCAAATTCTAAGTTTCTAAAACCATTTTTTCAGGTAATTTAAAAAGTATCAACGTACATTTTTCATAATTTTTACCCCATTTAACTTGGTGTTCACAAAAGGTACTTTTTCAGAATGTTTTTTTCTGCTAGAAAATTCTACATTTCAATGTTAACCATTATTATAGAAAAAACAAAAAGAGCCAAAGAACACCATTTTACACCTTTAATTCCCTTAGAATCAAAAGTGGTGGATCCTACATTACAAATTTAAAATTTCTTTGATCATTATTAAAAATAAAAAGTACCAAAGAAGGTACACTTTTTCAGTATATTTCTTTTTGGCAAAAATATCCTACATTTTAAATTTTTGACTACAATGAGAAAAAGTAGCAAGGTACAATATTTTACCCTTCTTTGCCTCCTTGTTATCAGATTTTCCAAAAAGTTCCTTTTTCAAAATGTTTTTGCCGACGAGAGATCATACATTTCTAATTTCTCTTTCCATTGAATCAGGGGATATAAAAAGTACCAAATTAATACCAAAGTACACTTATTTGCAATGTTATTTTCCTCAGCAATAAGATCCTTTATTTCCAGGTTCAATGACCATTATTTGAGGAGATTGAAAAATAAGAATTTTTATTTAGAATAAGAATTTTTAAAAAGTTTTTTTTTTCAGATTTTTTTCGCCTGTAGATACTACATTCCAAATTTTCAGTCTATAGCCTCAGTGGTTTCGTCCGTACCATGATGAATCAGTTGGGCGACTGATCCATACATTAAAATTTTAACAATTTTATGACTATCTCAAATTGACAATTCCTTAGATAAGTTTTTCTACATTGTTGCCACATAAATTATAGTTCATTGTATTTGCCATTCACACTTATAGTTTAGTTAGAGGATAGTTTCTGAGGTTCATCATTGTCTCTGTTATGACGATGAGTGATTACAAAGTGTCAAATCAATTAAAATGAATGAATATGGAGAATTTTTGTTTTGAAAAAAAAAAAAACTAAAACTAAAAGAAATTTTATTAAAATTAGAGACAAAACGCATAAAATAGAAATAAATTGAAAAATGTGTATGTTTTTTTCCTTCTTTGTTTTTAAACAAGATACTCACTCGTTCATATGTAATTATTATTTTTAATTTGTTTATTTCCTCATAAAGAAAATATAAAAAAAATACAAAAAACAATTTCCTTGTTTTATGAAACAATTTTTAACAATTGCTCAGGTTTTCTTTAAATTACACAGTGATACAAAATCAAACTTAGCGAATCGGAATATGATGAAACCAAGAGCATATGGGGCATTCCATGTGAAATCGGACACTTTGAAAAACTTTTTTTTAGATTTTCCCAATTTGTTTACAGTTTTTAGTACCCTTCGAAAACTCCTTCGTGGTAAATTTTCAGATTTTTTTGGTGACCCGTTCAAAAGATATCGAATTTTTAAAAATTGGTAGTTTGTTCCTTTACTCAAACTTCTTTTAATCATAACTTCTTTAATAATGGTCCAAATTTCAATTTTTTTTTTTCAAAATTTTTGTTTTTTTACGTACTTTCTAAAAAAAAATCCCAAAAAAATTCTTAAAAGCGCTCTAGTATGCGATTTTTAAGTTTTAAAATTTAAATCTCATTTTTGAAAATGTTTGTACTCTTCGATTTTTTGAAATTTTTTTCTGTGAAACTTCTATAAATTCTACAAATTTTTTGCCCAGGAAGATCGTGGGATAACGATTATTACTATTTTTTAAAATTTTTTGAAAAAATGTTATTGTAATTTTCCAATCTTAAAATCATTTCTGCTGCTCCAATGGTGCGTCATAGAGGGGTCCTTTATAAGACCGACCCCCATTAATTTTTACGTCTTAACATTTCTATGGAATAAACTAATACCCTCCCAGCAAAACTTAGATTACCAAATAAGGTATAAAATAAGGTATAAGATCTCTTATTTTATACATTGCAGCATTGATGATTTTAACAGGCGATGAGACTCAAAGTAATGCATCCACATTATCACAAAGAATACCAGTAAGGTATAAAATAAGTCATAAATTTATGACGAAGAATACGAGTAAGGTGTAAAATATATGATATTTTATAGGTTACGATAAATGAAATAATATAGCATACCAGAAGATAATATATAAGGTGTTACGAGTAGTGAAAAAGTAATTTTGTATTAAATTTACTCACGCGATTCCAAGTGAGTGTAAGTAGATAAAATATGCTCGTGAGTGTGTGTCGTTAGAAATTTCCTGTCGTGAGCCCATCTCTAGTTTAAACTTATGCATTTTTTTATAAAATAATTATTTTTTATGTTATTGTAATGCATTATGCATCCAATTATAAATAATGCATTATTTCAAACTTTCAAATAATACATAATGTAAACAAATATAAGTCATCCATGATTTAATGTTTAGAAATAATAAATATGAAATACATTTTTTCCAATAATCATGCATTACATAGCAAATTATTAGTAATGAATTATTTTTCACTTGAAAATAATACATTGTGGAACAAATATTTGGTAAGACATCATAAAATAATGCTACAAATAAGGTAATGTGTTATATAATCACTACCCATTACCAAAGTTTTGCTGGGCTATCTCCAATTTCTAAGGGGGCTCCCACACAAAACGAAATTTTTTTTAAAATTTTTTCCAACCGCTCTAACTGCCCTTATAATGCCCTTAGAGCAACAAAATGTATGACCTACCCACAATATTTTTTTAGTCCAAACATTTTCTCTGAACACACCTATCCTCTATTTTAACTGTTAAGGCGGTCCCCATACAATTTTTTTTATTTTTTGTAAATTTGTTTTATTTAATCAGCTTCTACCGGTCCAATGGTGCGTCCGAAAGGCGTCATTTGTGATACCGATCCCCATTTATTTTTACCCTGCAACATTTTTTCAAAATATACCTACGCCCCATCTACACTCCCTAAGTAGGCTCCCATACAAAATTACATTTTTATAAAATTTGCTCCAACTGTTATTTGTATGGGAGCCTACTTAGGGAGTGGAGATAGGGCGTAGGTATGTTTTGAAAAAATGTTGTAGGGTAAAAATAAATGGGGGTCGGTCTCACTAATGACCCCTCTCGGACGCACCATTGGACCGGTAGAAGCTGATTAAATAAAACAAATTTACAAAAAATAAAAAAAATTGTATGGGGACCGCCTTAACAGTTAAAGATAGAGGGAAATGATACCTTTTGTAAAATATTTTTGAAATATTTGTACTTGTCCTAGGATGACACTGGTGACATTTTTTTATTTTGCTATATCAGGATAAAAGGATGTGTATAAAGTCATTTGAAAATTTTGAAAACCACTTTTTTTCATTTTTGCCGGACGGTGTAATAAAAGTTCATAGATTTCAAAAATCTAGCGCTGGACCGAAAAAAAATCCTTGAGGGGTTTGTTTTGGAGTACGTCAACTTTTATTTGCTTTTGGTTTCATTCCGATTTTGGTTGTTGCACAGTGTTATTATACAATTGTGTTTATCAATTCAAGAGGTTTGTGTCTAGGCTAAGTAATAAAAAATTATTTAGAAAATATATTGAAAATTAATTGATATGACTAAATTCTTTGTTTTTTTCCAATTTTTTTTTTGTTATAAATTTCCATTATTTAACTTAGCTAAGGTGTTTGTTCTGTGCACATATTTCAATTTCAACGGTCATTTGTCATTTATTGTATTATAATCAGTCATCTGTATCAAATGCACTAATTGACATTTTAATGTACACTAGTGCACATTTTTTTTTTTACCAACGTGGGAGTCTCCTCCACTCAAAACAAGTTAAACAAATTCTTATTTTAAATACAAAAATAATTAATCAAATCTAATAAGACATTAAAATGAATATAAATATATTGAACAAAGATAAATATTTTTCCATTTCCTTAACAACATGATTAAAAAAACAAGTAAAAATGTTATAGTCGACTATGCCGAATAAAAAATGCACTCCGCACTTTTTGATTTATTTTTTTTAAATTTTACTCCTTTAGAGAAAATCTTAGATTCTAAGACATTTTTTAAATAGCAAAAATCACAGAATCTAAGACATTTTCTTAGGTACTGGTATATTTTTCCTAAAAATCTCAGAAGTCTAAGACATTTTTATCTATATAAAGTCTAAGACTCATCATTTTGCCTTATACAAACTTAAAATTTCTGTAACATTTTTTCTATCGGAGAAGTTTGAGATCTTTTTTCTAGGATTCTGAAGAAAAGGCCTTCTTTTCCTATTAAAAAATATTAGATTCTGAGACATCTATCAAACATAAATAATCTCATATTCTGAGACATTGTGCTCGATTCGTGAGTACTCTTTCACCATATTTTTAAAAATTTGATATTCTTTTAAATTTTAGATTTCAAAATTTGTTTTCTTGCAATTATTAAAAATATTAACTAGGGTTTAATTGTCGCTAGAACAAAAATTTGATTTTAAATTCGAGTTAATATCAAATTTTTAAAAATTAGGTGAACGGTTAAAGAGTACTCCGAATCAGGCACATTATTTCAAAATATGAGACTTTTTTTTAAAAAAAGTCTTAGATTCTGAGACATTTTTAAATAGAAAAAATCTCAGATTCCGAGATATTTTTCCTGAAAAAAATCGCATATTCTATGTAAATTTTTCCATAGCAAAAGTCTTAGATTTTCCCTTAAGAAAATTGTTTATTTTTCTTATAGACAAATTTAAAGATTCTTTCACAAAAAAATTTGTGATTCTTGAAAATTCTCACATAATTTCTTTTTTTTTTACTCTTTCCTTTTCACCCATCTTCTCAGATTTTTTCCAAAGAAGACTTATCAGATTTTTTCTATTAAAAAATTCTTAGATTTTTTTTATAAAAATTTTTCAAATTTATCCTACTATAGAAAAATTGTTAGATTTTCCTATAAAAAATTGTCAGATTATTCCTTTAGAAAAATTTTCAGATTTTTTCTAAAAATTTCACAAACTATTCCTTTAGAAAAAGATTTAAATTTTTTATATACAAAAATTCTACAGTTTTTCGTCTAAAAATATTCCAACATTTTTTGTCTAGAAACATTCCCAAAATTTTTGTCTTGAAAAAATTTTATTTTATTTTTTCTAAAGAAAAATTTTAATATTCCGAAACTTTTTTACATAGAAAAATTTTAACATTCCCAGACAATTTTTCTTTAGAGTAATTTTAGTTTAAGAATTTCTACACCCAAAAAAAAACGGTGGTATTCAATACTAAAAATTTAACTAAATTTTAGTCCAAAAGGACCTAGTGCAGGAATTGGTAACCAATACTAAAATTTTTTACTAATATTATTCAAAACCAGTAAAAATTACTAATTTTAGTACTTTGAAGATACTAAAATTAGTAACTAATTAGTAGATTTTCGAACAAAATCACTTACTAAACCTTTTACTGTAGAATTATTTTGAGTGTATAAAAAATTATCCTATAGAAAAATTCTCAGTTGTTTCATATAGAAAAGTTCTTTGTTATTTCCTATAGAAAAATTCACAAATATTTTCTACAGAAAAATTTAAAAGGTTTTTCATAAAAAAAATTCTAACATTGCTAGGCATTTTTGATTTTGAAAAAATTCTTAGATTACTTCATTTTAATTTTCACTTTCTTTTTTCCCCTCTCCTCTCCATCCTTTTTTTCTTTTTTTCTTTGACCCCTTTTTTGCTTTTTTCTTTTACCTTTTTTTCATGGTTGGCAATCGATACCCACACAGAATAACGGTATTTGACTATTGTACCGCAACTAATAAAGATATGAACATTTTTAAAAGCGATTATGAAAGTCGATGAAATTTCTAGTATTTTTGATGTGTTACTTCGTTTTTGTACCGGTTACTTTTCAAAATATAGGCCAATACCTTTATAATACCGTATTTTAAAGTTATTGGCCTATATAACGAAAATGAACCGGTACAAACACGAAGTAACACATCAAAAATACTAGAAATTTTATCTACTTTCATAATAGATTTTAAAAATGTCCATATCTTTATTCGTTGAGGAACAATAGCCAAATACCGTTATTCTGGGAGGGTATCGATTGCCTACCTTGCTTTTTTTCCTTAAACCCCCCCCCTGGATCCGCGCCAGCAAGGAGGTCTCGTGACTTTACTAGATTCTTTGCTAACTCCTATTTTACGAGAATTCTTTGTAAAAATTACGAACGTTTTTTTGTAATTTTACAAGCTTTTCACCATTAAAATTGTAAGTTTACAATTTTTTTGACACAATTAAACTTACAAGGAAGTCTCGTGTATTTACTAGACTAACTTGGAAATTTGTAAAATTACAAAAAAAAATTGTAAAATTACACAAAATGGAAATTTCGATGAAAAATTTTTCTAGTAATTTGACAATGTTTTTTTTAGTTTAGCTATTTTGAACAGTACAAAAAAGTACTAATTCTTGAATGTTATTTCAGCCAGTGGATCCTATGTTCCAAATTTCAATCAGAAAATTTCGCCATTAGAAACGGAATTGTCAAAAACTTATTTTGCAGAATGTTATTTCCGCGAGAGGATCGAGCAGTCCAAACTTCAAGTGTCTAAGACCATTTGTTCAGCAGATAAAAAACTGTACTACTTTTCGTTTTTTCTCCCTTAAAAGAGATATTTTCAAAAAAAAACTAATTTTTTTAGAGGATCCGCATGAGGATCCTATATTCCAAATTTCAAGTTTCATTGATCATTATTTTAGAAGATACAATATGTACCGATTGCCCTATATTTATTCCTTTCCCCCCTTAGAGGCAGAATTTCTTTAACTCATAACTTTGAATCACTTTCCCCCATTAGAGGCGGAATTTTCAAAATATAATTTTTCCGAATTTTATTTCTGCAAGAGGATCCTACAGTCCAAATTTCAAGTTTCTAGGACCATTAGTTCAGAAAATAAAATATGTACTAGCAAGAATCCCCGTAATGTTACGGGGATAATTTGTAAATTGATTTAACAAAAGAAAATATAAATTTACAAATTTTTTTGTAAAATATTAACTTCGAGATGAATATTTTTTTTTTGAAATTTACAAAAAATATGGTAAATTTACAAAACAAAATTGTAAACTTACAGCAAAAGGTTGTTATTTTACAAAGAAAAAATAGAAAATAAAAAAAAAATAGAAAATAAAAAAAAGTTAAAAGAAAGTATGAAGTGAGGTTGAGATTGCTAGAAATAGAATTGTAGTGTTGGAAACTGTCAAAATTTATTTTGTAGAAACTATAAATATTCACATATTGGCAAGGCCACCTTCAGTAACGTCACGCTCGCTTACATATTTTGGTCAATATCTTAAAAAATACAATTATTTCTCCCAATTTGAGAGCGGCATATGAAAGTTCTCGTCATAACTGTTGTTTCATACGCAGACAATTTTGCTGTATCTCGTTTTGTTGTGAAGTTATGACCATTTTAAGCTGTCAGTAACGTCACCGGATTTTGGAAGTGTGTTTGGAGGTAACTGAACGTTTATATAAAAATGAGCGAATTAAAAGAGTTCATGTTTATTATTGCCCAGTATTTTAAAAAAGGAAGAATGAAAGATGATTTTTATCCAAAAGGTGGGCTTAATATTTTATGTTTTAATCAAGTAAATGACATAAAAGCAGTGTCAGTAACGTTACGCAAAATGTCAGTAACGTCACACGTACGAATTTCGTTACGATTTTCGGGTCTTTTTTTTTTTTGGGTTAATAGAGGGACCCTACGCGGCGAAAAAATCATAGTAGAGGAGTTTTAAGATGCAATTAAATACCAAATTATTAAGCAAAAAAGTAAAAAAACAAAAATAAAAAAAATCCGTCAGTAACGTCACACAATCATATTTTTCAAAAATACCCTGCTATATGCAAAAAATGCTTCATTTAAGCATAGCGGGACCCTACACGGCGAAAAAATCATAGCAGAAGAGTTTAAGATGCAATTAAATACCAAATTATTAGGCAAAAAAGTAAAAAAACAAAAATAAAAAAATTCGTCAGTAACGTCACACAATTTTTTTGCAAAAATACCCTGCTATATGCAAATAATGCTTCATTAAAGCATTGATTATGAAAGTACTTCAAAAATACAAAAAAAAAATCAGCTCATCCAACCTCTTTTCTAATTAGTTAATGCATAAAAAAACATTTTATAAAAATTTGTCAGTATCGTCACCATTTATTTGCGGCTGATTACTTTAAGCCCTAATTGGTCCAAAAGCCAAGATTTGTACACAAATTTGCTTGCTCATCAATAGTTTGATTTATATTCTATCCAAAAAATGTAATCATCTGTCTAAAGCACAAAAAAATAACAACAAAATTGACCTTTTTCGCCGACATTGATATATTTTCCAACTACGCCTTGCACGTGCCACTTATGAAAAGAATGTAATATGTCAAAGCAGACACAAATTTTGGACTGGCATACAGTGATGCCATATTCTATACATATTTGACATTTGAAATGTAAAAAATATGTTGGGCTTTGTGACAGAAAAAAAAAATCTATGTGGTTTCATTTTTCGTGGCCTTGCCCATATCGTGAACCTATATTCAAAATATGCCAACTCAAATTTGACGGAAATGAGTTTCCGATGGCAAATAGCTCCCCTATGTAATACCTATCTGCCATAAAAATTTCAGAGCAAAAAAATAATTTGTTGTCGTTTTACATCCATTTTTGTTATTCTGCTAACTCAAAGTACATATTTTTTTGGTGGAAATAAATGCCAACTCCCATTGTAAATTTCCAAAAAATTTTCAAAAATTTAAAAAAAAAAACTAGACCACATATCTTATTGCATTTGCCATGCTAAACACGAATCTTGTAAAGATTTTGATATCTAATGACTGGTTCTCAAAATATTGCCATTTTAAAAATATCGGTAAATAGTGTTTGCAAAAAAAAAAAATTGCTTATATTTATGTAACTTTCAAACTATTTATCAGATTGAAACATTATGAATGGGGCAAATAAAGTCAATGATATAAGCTTTCAAAATAGCTGGTTTGGAGTGACCCTATTGCAATACAGCGTGAGTTACAGAGTGCCAAAGTTAACCACCCTGAGATTAAAAGGCTTTCGGAGCTAGTAACTTTTAAAAATATGCAAAGATTTAAAATTTTTTGTTCAGTTTTTGCAATTACCGTACTAAGGATAACAAAAACCAAAAAAAAAAAAAATTTAAAAATTTTTCCAAAAAAAATGTATTTTTATTTTCCGACAAAATATGCCAACTCTAAAAAAATATTTGTTTTTTGATATAGTAATAAATGCCATCTCTGAAAAATATGCAAACAAGTGCAAAATATGAAAATTTTTGCATAGGTAAAAATTGTTTAGAATATTTAAACCATCTTGTGGAAGGTACATTGTTTATTTTTGCAATAATACGCGAAATAACTAGTTTTTTAGCTCTCCTGAACAGTAAGCTTTTTCGAGTTGGCATTTATTGAATATAGTTCGACGATATATAAAAAACAGTTTTCATTAACAAGTCAAACCGACATTTAAAATCCTACTGATGATGACACTAACTGGGGTGTTTGATACCGGTATAGGAAATACCAGAAATGTCTATAATTTTTAAAAATTAAATTTTTCTTATGCATTTTTTCAACTTGAACCCTTATAACAAATATAATTAGAGCCCGTGCTCGATCTGTACTTACAGAAAAAATCAAATAAAATTACTGACAAAATATGTCACCATTAGGCACGTCTCCGAAACAGAAAATGCAAATTCCTTCATTTGTGTCTGCAATTCCAGATTATGTTGCTAACCCTTGCGAAATAATGTAAGAGACAAAAAAGTTGAAAGAAAGTATGAAGTGAGGTTGAGATTGCTAGAAATAGAATTGTAGTGTTGGAAACTGTCGAAATTTATTCTGTAGAAACTATAAATATTCACATATAAAAAAACAGTTTTCATTAACAAGACAAACCGACATTTAAAATCCTACTGATGATGACACTAACTTGGGTGTTTGAAACCGGTATGGGAACTACCCAGTGTTGCCATTTTAGCCATTTTCCGGCTAGATTTAGCTTCTTTTGAACTCGTTTAGCCGGAAAAAAATGCATTTAGCTCTTAGCCGTTTTTTTAGCCATTTTCGAAATTATTTTAGCAGTTTTTTAGCCATTTTTGAGTTTTTTGATTTGAAAGTAGTTTTTTGTATTTTTTTATACTAAAATAAAGAATTGATTGGTTTTTTGTTAGTACAGATCAAGCAAAGGCTCCAACTTTGTCTAATATCAAAATTACAGACATTTCTGGTATTCCCGTACCGGTTTCAAACACTCCAGTTATAGTGTTATCATCAGCAGGATTTTTAATCGGTTTGTTTTGTTAATAGGTACTTGTTTTTCATATATCTTAATTTTAAATAATCCCAGTCTGGTATCGAACCGCGAATATTTTCGTCATATTCATGCCATTAACATTATACTAAATCTTAGACCATGCCCGTTTCTCTGTTAAAAATACGCTAACGTTCGAAACTCAATTTAAAGACTGGTTGCTGAATCTTGGCATATATATTTTTGCCATTCTTCTCGTCAAGTTTCAGCGAAAACGGTCCCTGGAGTAAAAAGTTTTACCCAAAAAAATGTACAAATTACAAAAAATAAATAAACTAATAAAAAAGTGCGAACTAAAAAAATCAAAAATATTTGCACTCAATAAAAAAAATGACTTAAGTTTTTTTAAACAAAAATAACTAAAAAAAGTTCTTTTACTCAAAAAAAAATTTTCTAGTAATTTTTTTTTTTATTTTTGTTTTTGCATTAAAAAAATGTAAATCATTGGAAAAGTGTTTTGAACTCTAGTTTTTATCTAGAATAAGTCAAAACCGTACAAAATGTATAACAAAAGATCTCTATTTAATTTTATGTCAAAAAATTAAACAAAATATAAATTTAGAATAGTTTTTCTGAAAAAAGTAAAATAAATATTTAAGCCGTTTTTTAGCCATTTTTTTAGCCGTTTTTTAGCCGTTTTTTCGAATGAATTTAGCCGTTTTTGACTACCAAGTTCTGGCAACACTGGAACAACCAGAAATGTCTATAATTTTTAGAAATTCAATTTTTCTTCTGCATTTTTTCAACTTAAACACTTATAACAAATATAATTAGAGCCCGTGCTCGATCTGTACTTCCAGAAAAAATAAAAAAAAAAAAAAATCTCTTTTAGTTAAAGAGATAACTGGGGGTGGCGATTGTGCCCCACTGGCGAATGTGCCCCTCTTTACCTTACATACATTTACAAAATGAGATTTAAATTTTAAACTTAAAAATTACATACTAGAACACTTTTAAGATATTTTTGGGATTTGAACGGGCCGTCAAAAAAATCTGAAAATTTCCCTCGAAGGAGTTTTCAAGGTTTTCTAAAGTTTTATAAAAAATATTTTCAAAGCGTTCGATTTGACAATGAAATGCCCCATATATAGATCAAAAGTTAAGGGAGACCAGTTTTTTTTTTTATTTCAGAACACAAACAAAAAAAAATTCAAAAAATGTTCATAATAAGATGAAATTTTAAATTTCTCAAAATTTTTAAAAAAAAAAAAAAAAATAATTACAATAGGATGTTACAAAATAATTGACAAACACAATATTGCCAGCTATATTTAACGCAGGGTATTAAAATTTCAAAATTTCCGTTAAAATCTTAATCATTCTGTATTAAAATAGTTGTTGAAGCACAAATGTAATCTCTTTTTAAACACCTGCAAAAAAAATATAATATTGTCATCCATTGTTTAAAATAATATCGAAACAACAAAAAAAAAAAAAAGATTTTGTAAGTTTATTTCAATTTATATCTGTAAATTTTTTATTTTTCAATATTGTATCTATTAACATGTCTATCTCCATTTGCTGATGATTTGATGCCAATTTCGTATTGTTTTTTATAGTTTTTTTAATGTGTTTTTGTTCGTCGATTCATTCATTCAGTTTCAAAATTTTAAACTTTTGTTTTATTGTCTATTTTTTTGTGCATTTCCTGTATTATTTTTTCTATTTATTTTTTTTAGCAAATTTTTTTTTATTTTTTAATTTTATTTTATATACTCACTAACGTATAAATGCATTTTAACTTATGTTTTCCGTTGTATTTAGTGTCTTTTTGTAATGTTTTTCTATGTGTTTTTTGTTACGTTTCTATTTCAAGTTTTTCTTTTCACAATATTATTGTGATTTTTTCAGCACTTTTTTGTATTTTTTATTTGTTGCAAAATAAAAAAAACTAAATAAAAAATCGATCGTGTGACATATTGTTGACGCGTGCTTTTTGTTTAAAAACACCTTCTTCCGTAAATACACACGTTTTCAGGTTGTATGTTAATATTTTGAATTTTTTATTTCAAAATACAATGTAGTTACCATTTGACGTAAAATCTTTTTAATACGTATTAAATTGATTTAAGACATACTTATGTTCAATATAATTTCTATTTTATGAAGTGAGTCATATTTACATACTAGTTTTCACATTTTTTTTTATTTTTTTAAAAACCCAAAAAATGTAACCAACAACTTATTTCCAAAAAAAAAATACAATAATTTTTTTTAAAATTCTGATTAATTTTTATTAAAAAATAAAATTTTTTTTATTCGACCTTTAAAATATTATATTTTGAGGATGTTTATTCTGGCTCGAGGTCATTATTTTCTTTACTAATTAAAACCATGATATTGTCATAGTAAAATTTTCAAGAAAATTATTTTTTGTTTTAAATTTATTTATGTTGGTCATTTTTACAAGACTTAATCGACACATGTTTCGGAATTTGTCAGATTCCATTGTCAAGATTATTTAGCAAAAATATAAACAATTTACTTCAAAGTAGCAAACGAGTTTTATGATAAATCGTTTGTGCACAAACAAAAATATTAATACATATTCGACTCTATCCACAATGGGAATTAGAAAGACGAAGAAACATGCACAAACGATTTGTCATTAGACTCGTTTGCTACTTTGTAGTAAATCGTTTCTATTTTTGCTAAATATTCTTGACAATGGAATCTGACAAATGCCGAAACACGTGTCGATTAAGTCTTGCAAAAATGACCAACATAAATAAATTTAAAACAAAAAATAATTTTCTTGAAAATTATACTATGAGTAAAGAAAATAATGACCTCGAGCCAGAATAAACATCCCCAATATATTTTTTTTTTCAAAAATTTTTTTTCCCGATTTTTTTTTTTTCCAAAAATTTTTTTTTGTAAAATTTTTTTTGGATATAATTAAATTTCAAAATAAATGTCCTTTTGCTTGTATAACTTTTATAAATCTACAAGAGTTGATCTGGCTGGAGTTTAATCGCTAAAGGGGTTTTGATGGGGTAATATTGCCAACAGGGCAAAAAAAATTATCCATTTTACACTATCTCGTTTATATATGGCGCATTCCATATCAAATCGGACACTTTGAAAAACTTTTTTTTTAGATTCTCCCAATTTGTTTTCAGTTTTTAGTACCCTTCGAAAACTCCTTCGTGGTAAATTTTCAGATTTTTTTGATGACCGTTTTTTTCAAAATTTTTGTTTTTTACGTACTTTTTAAAAAAAATTCCTAAAAGCGCTCTAGTATGCGATTTTTAAGTTTTAAAATTTAAATCTCATTTTTGAAAATGTTTGTACTCTTCAATTTTTTTGAAATTCTTTTGTGTAAAACATTTATCGATTCTAAAAATTGTTTGCCCAGGAGGATCGTGGGATAACGATTATTACTATTTTTTAAAATTTTTTGAAAAAATTTTATTGTAATTTTCCAATCTTATAATCATTTCTACTGCTCCAATGGTGCGTCATAGAGGGGTTCTTTATAAGACCGACCCCCATTAATTTTTACGTCTTAACATTTCTTTGGAACAAACTAATACCCTATCTCCAATTTCTAAGGGGGCTCCCACACAAAACGAAATTTTTTTAAATCTGCTCCAACCGCTCTAACTGCCCTAATAGTGCCCTTAGAGCAACAAAATGTATGACCGACCCACAATATTTTTTTACTCCAAACATTTTCTCTGAACACACCTACCCTCTATCTCTAATTGTTAAGGCGGTCCCCATACAATTTTTTTTATTTTTTGTAAATTTGTTTTATTTAATCAGCTTCTACCGTTGCAATGGTGCGTCCGAGAGGGTCATTAGTGAGACCGACCCCCATTTATTTTTACTCTACAACATTTTTTTAAAACATACCTATGCCCTATCTCCACTCCCTATAGGGTTGCCAGACGGCCGGGAATGGCCTGGATTTTCCAGTTATTTTGGGTCTGGTCCAGTTTCCAGTTAAAGGATAATTTTTCCAGCTAAAAAGAATTTATTTATTTTTAACAATTACTTTTATTTTTTAAATGTATTTTACATTTTTTTAATGCTTTTTGAATAAAACATAAATCAAATAGCTGCCTCTTTTGGCTACTTCAAAACGCGATCTTTTTGCTAAATTTTTATTAATTTTTTCATTACTTTTTCAAGCATCTTGGGCAGTCTAGTGTTAATTTCGGCACGAATGTTTTTCTTAAGATCATCGATGATATGTGGATTGTTTGGTGTACATTTTGCTTTTCAATATTATCTGGGTTATTCAAAATTAGTAAATTAAATCTAAAGTACGTTTATATGACTGATATTGCATGAATAATTGTCAAATAAACCTACTTTAAGTTTTATGAATAACACTCTATATATTTAAGCCACTATTTATAATAAATAATTAATCACTTCAAGAATAAAAAAGTAAATAACCCCACAAAAATAAGTCCTGAGGGGTCAAATCTGCAAATGAGGGCCAGTTATTGTTGACCTTTTTTTGAAATCCACGTCCAGAAAAGTTTAGTTGGCCACCTAGATTTCCATATTTAACAACTCCGGACTTTAAAAAAAAAAAACTTTTCGCGATGATCGAAGAAGTAATGGAAATGTTTAAAAAAGGGTTCATTTTGCCGCGGCCAATAAGAGGTGACCATTTGATTAAAACAAATCAACCGATTGATTTGATATTCGAAAAGTAGTCCAAAACAAAAATATTTCACATTTGGAAATAGGTTGATTTGTTTTAAGTTATTAAAAAAAAATCCAGTTATTTTTTCAAAATCCAGCTGAATTTTTTCAAATGTCCAGTTATTTGACGTCTAGTATCTGGCAACCCTAACTCCCTAAGTAGGCTCCCATACAAATAACAGTTGGAGCAAATTTTATAAAAATGTAATTTTGTATGGGAGCCTACTTAGGGAGTTGACATAGGGCATAGGAATATTTTAAAAAATAGTTGCAGGGTAAAAATAAATGGGGGTCGGTCTCACTAATGACCCCTCTCGGACGCACCATTGGACCGGTAGAAGCTGATTAAATAAAACAAATTTACAAAAAATAAAAAAAAATGTATGGGGATCGCCTTAACAATTAGAGATAGAGGGTAGGTGTGTTCAGAGTAAATGTTTGGAGTAAAAAAATATTGTGGGTCGGTCATACATTTTGTTGCTCTAAGGGCACTATTAGGGCAGTTAGAGCGGTTGGAGCAGATTTTAAAAAATGTCGTTTTGTGTGGGAGCCCCCTTAGAAATTGGAGATAGGGTATTAGTTTGTTCCAAAGAAATGTTAAGACGTAAAAATTAATGGGGGTCGGTCTTATAAAGGACCCCTCTATGACGCACCATTGGAGCATTAGAAATGATTTTAAGATTGGAAAATTACAATAAAATTTTTTCAAAAAATTTAACAAAATAGTAATAATCGTTATCCCACGATCCTCCTGGGAAAAAAATTTGTAGAATCAATAGATGTTTTACACAAATAAATTTCAAAAAAATCGAAGAGTACAAACATTTTCAAAAATGAGATTTAAATTTTTAAACTTAAAAATCGCATACTAGAGCGCTTTTAAGAATTTTTTGGTATTTTTTTTTTTTAAAAAGTACGTAAAAAAACAAAAATTTTGAAAAAAAAAATTTAAAATTTGGACCATTATTGAAGAAGTTATGATTAAAAGAAGTTTGAGTAAAAAAACAAACTACCAATTTTTAAAAATTCGATATCTTTTGAACGGGTCATCAAAAAAATCTGAAAATTTACCACGAAGGATTTTTCGAAGGGTACTAAAAACTGTAAACAAATTGGAAAAATCCAAAAAAAACGTTTTTCAAAGTGTCCGATTTGACATGGACACTTATATTTACCACTTTACTTGTAAATTTACCATTTTTATACCCTACACCACTATGTGATACAGGGTATATAGAGTTTGTGCTGATGTTTGAAACTACCCAAAATATTCAAGCATACCGATCGACTCAGAATTACCTTTTGAGTCGATTTAGCGATATCTGTCCGTCCATCTATCGGTTTAAGCACGATACAGGTAATTTTAATAAATTGACATGAAATTTGAAACTTAAGCATCTTTTGGCCCAAGGACGAAGCCTATTGAAATTGGAGAACATCGGTCCATGTTAAGACCTAGTCCCCTTACAAACGCCCCATTTGGATTCGGCTTAATAACTCTAATGACCGTATTATAATAGATATCGCTTTGAAATTTAGCAGCTAATCAAATTTTGTATGCATGAATCATCATTCCAAATTTCAAAGGAATCGGATCAGTCCTTCTGGTAGTCCCCATACAAGCCACACTCCCGATATTCACATAATTCAAAATTCATAAAAATAAAAATATTTGATAAACATTTTATTTTTAGGTGTTAAACGTGTACTTTTCCTAATCAAATCGGAATATAATTGGACCATTTTTGGACTAAGTCCCACTCATAAAAATTTCGACCGATATTCAGTTAAATCGGTATATTGACAAAAAAAAACCAATTCGACTAAAATTTGATCTGTGTGTGTTTTCTACACTAAATATAGATCTAACAAAAGACAGATCCAATCGGTTCATCTTTCGATTTGGGACCCATTTTCCGGAAAACTCTGGTGTAGGGTATCATATGGTCGGGCTTGACCGACTATAACTTTCTCACTTGTTTTTATAATTTTCGTGGCTTTAAAATTATCGCTACCAAAAATTGGTTAAACTTAAACATTTTTTTTGGTAAATTAACAATTTTTAAATATATTTACCATTTTTTTATTTTTGCGGTTTTAAAACAATATTTTTACCAATAAAATTGTATATTTTACCAATTTTGGGCACATTCAAAATTACGAGGAAATCCTCGTAATTTTACGAGAATTTTAGCTACCTTCTATTTTACGAGAATAGCCTTGTAAAATCACGAAATTTTTTGTAACTTTAAAAGATTTTTTTTTCAGTGTAGCTGCCAAATCCCACATTTAGAGGGTCAAAGGGGAGCGGGAAAAACGGGATTTTTTCGTTTTTTAAGATTTTTCACATTTCTTCAAAAGAAACTTTATGAACATTTACACAGGTCGAAAGGTTTCTTGAAGCCTACATCGAATGGTGTATCGCACAGAAAAAAAAGGTTCATTCATCGAATAAATTTGTTCATAAACTGTATGAATCTAACATGACTTTTTTTTCCCAAATCTTTTTTATACAATGTATGAATTTGTTCATACATATAATAAATAAATTTACGGTAATTTTTTCCATAAATTTCTGCAAATTTTCTACACAAATTATATTTTGCGAACAATAATAACAATATTTTGATATCAGTTTACTTAAAAAAAGTATATTTGCGCCCTAAAAGACGCGTTTTATTAACCTAAATGGCGTCTTTACACAAAAATTACATAACATACAAAATATACCAAATTCATATAAAATTTGCCAGATTATCGTCCAGAATATTGTGGTGTCTTTTTGGCACTTCATAAATAATCCATATTACATAAAATTTTTTAGCAATAATTGGTAGAAAACATTAAAATTGGTCCAATCATACAAGATAAATTACCCTAAAAAAATTAAGAAAAAATCGTATTTTACTACAAAATATTTTAGCAATTTTATGTTCTACATACCTTTTCTCCTCCTTAATACATATCCGCCATGGTAAAGCAATTTTAAATCCCATTGTTGACATTTTCCAAGCAAACAAAAAAAGAAAAAAATATATTTTTACAAATTTTTTATATTTCAAAAACAAAAAAAGTTGTTTAATTTTTTGGAAATTGAAAATATATGAACACATTTATAAATAGTAAAAATTTATTCATAAATAGTATGAACTGAAATCAATGAAAGCAGTTCATATTATTTATGTACAAAATTTGTTCTGTGCGGTCGTGTCCAAATTCGGCTTCGTTAAGTTCGTTATTGTCAAAAACGTATAATCGTTGAGGTAATTTATATGGAGATGTATCTACGTAAAACCACCAAAGTCATATATAATAATCTCTATCAGAATTAAGCTGACCCGAATTTTTTCGGGTGGGAATCCAGCGAAATCGGTTCAGTGGTTAAAAAGTTATGAGCAAAAGACTGAATTTCGGCAAGGGTTTTTCGTGAATTTATGTGATAAAAAACACGCTAACTTTCGAAAGACAATTTTGAGGATGTTGAAGCTTGGCGTATATATTTGCTGTTTATCTGGCCTACTTCGTATTGAATTTCAGACAAATCGGTTTAGTGGTTCAGAAGTTATTAGCAAAACCGTGAAGATTTAGTTTCACCTTAAATTCATGTGTTAAACATGTTTAAAAAACATTGGTAAGTCACAAAAATATTTTACAACGTAAGTTTGTCACTCAAAAATATTTTAACACAAAAAAAAATACACTCAAAAAAATTTTACACTCAAAAAAAATTTAGTAAATTTTTTTTTTCAAAAATTACTTTAAAGAAAAGTTTTTTACGCAAAATAAAATATTTCTAATCAAAACTGTAACTTTTTTTCACGTTATTGAACTTTTTAACTTTTCTTTTTTTTTTATTTAACTTTTCTACATTTTTTTGTCTAATTCAAAATACAAAACCATTTTACACAGCCTTATTTTTAATATTTCCATGCAAATATTACCAACGCATTTAATCCTCTTTTTCTATTTAAAGGGTTTAAACTTAAAGGTATTTAGCAGCTTTTAAATTACCATTATCATATAACAATAATCAATACACACAAAACAACAAAGTATTAAAATAGTATTGATTTCCTCTGGTTTTGTTTGCATTTGCACACACATGTTTGTATGACTGTCTGTCTGTCTATCCATCTATCTTACTTGGTTGAACTTAAAGACCTGTTCAAAAATTTACCACTTGGAAACGTGCTAAAAGTTTAGTGTCGTCAACCCACTAAAACCATAACCATGATTGCCGGTGTGTGTGCTCTTATGCGAGTGAGTCTTTATTTTCACTTATTTATTTTATTGTAAAACAAAAGTTATTTTTAGTTTTTTTACGAGTTAAAGAATAGAAAAGAAAACAAGTAGAAAATTTAAATTCGACTTGGCCGAATCTATGAATACCCTCCACAATGCCCTTTTTAAGGGACAGTAAAATTTAACTTAAAAAAAAATTAACAATTTTGATTAAAAATATTGCAAAAAACTTTTTTTTTGTCATTTTTGTAAAAAAAAAAACAATACGAATTTTTTTTTTTGAGTGTAATTTTTTTTTTTAGTGTTAAAATATTTTTGAGTGTGCAAAAATACTTTGTAAAGTAATTTTGTTGCTTACTAACGTTTTTAAATCTTGTTTATTTTAAAAAAATATTTTATTTTGAGTAAAAAACTTTTTTTGTCATAAAAAAAAAAAAATAAACAATTACTAATTTTTTTTTTTGAGTGTAAAATTTTTTTCGAGTGTTAATTTTTTTTTAGTGTAAAAATATTTTTGAGTGTGCAAAAAAAATTTGTAAATTAATTTTGTGGCTTACCAATGTTTTTAAAGCTTGTTTTTTTAAAGAAATATTTTTGTTTTGAGTAAAAAACTTTTTTTTGTTATTTTTGTAAAAAAAAAACAATTACAATTCTTTTTTTTTAGTGTAAAATTTTTTTCGAGTGTAACTATTTTTTAGTGTAAATATATTTTTGAGTGTGCAAAAAAATTTGTAAAGTAATTTTGTGGCTTACCAATGTTTTTAAAGCTTGTTTTTTTAAGAAATATTTTATTTTGAGTAAAAAGCTTTTTTTTTTGTCATTTTTGAAAAAAAAACAATTACAAATTTTTTTTTTTTGAGTGTAAAATTTTTTTCGAGTGTGAAATTTTATTTAGTGTAAAAATATTTTTGAGTGGGCAAATATGCTTTTTAAAGTAATTTTGTGGTTTACCAATATTTTATAAAACTTGTTTTTTTAAAGCTCCGTTTTTTTTCAACACGTGAATTTAAGGTGAAACCAATTTGAAATTCACGGTTTTGCTAATAATTTTTGAACCACTGAACCGATTTGGCTGAAATTCTATACGAACCAGACCACAAAAACGAAAAATATATGTGCCAAACTTTAGCATTCTCAGAATTTTTCTTCAGAAGTTAGCGAGTTTTATATCTCGTAAATTCGCGAAAAAAATCCCATGTCGAAATTCACTCTCTTTCTTATAACTTTTGAACCACTGCACCGATTTCTCTGCTTTGCAATACTAACCTGACCAGATAAATGACCAATATATTTACCAAAATTCAGGAGCCTCCGTAAAGTCTTTCAAAAGTTAGCGTGACAGATAGACTGACGGACATCGCTAGATCGTCTTAAAATCGATCGTGGATCATAAAAATATATACTTAATGCGATCCTTACAAACGGAATTACAAACTTATATATACCCTTTATCACTAGAGTAGAGGGTATAAAAAGCATGTGACTATTTTTAAAATATACATTAACCATATGTGGATAGTTAATTGGATGGTTGGGTTGTATTCTTGGTTAGATGATACCAGGCAGGTAGTGTGTTAAGGTTCTAAAGTGCAGCAATAAAGAAAATATCAAAAATATAGTTTTTTACACAATTATGTAAAATTTTCAATACGTACGTGTCATAGAATTCTATGAGGCATAAAAAATTTTGTGGTGATTAGAAACAATAAAATACATACAAAATATTGTAATTGATAGTATGCATTTTTATGTCGTAAATTCTGTACTTTTAGTCAAAAAAGCAACAAAATGAAATTTATAGTCATGATTAGACTATAATGACTTTTGACTAAGGTTTTCGCTACTAATTTAACTATAATTTTAGCTTTTACCATAAGCTTTGTTTTTGACTATGCTTTGGCTGCAGTAAAAACGCATAACAGTTGAAGCATATTTATTTTTACGAACCAACTGCTAAAATCGACTGTTTGCTGCAGGTTTGTTCACAAATTTCGGCAAAACAAATTTTCAAATTTCAAATTTCAAAAATGTATTTGATATTTGGGTAGAGTTTTTTTTAAATAAGTTTTACGCTCCCGAATAAGGATTACAAGAACAATTTGAATCTTCCTTTGAGGGTATTCAAATGCCATCAAATTACAGTACTTTTGGTTATTATCAAAAAACTTTTTTTTGTGACTTTTCTCCTAATGCAATTCAGAAACTTTTCTACCGATTTAAATTTTTTTGGCTGTTTTAGATAGAATAGGATAGACCTTTTCATGTGTGTGAATTGGTCTATACATACAAGAAATACATCTATGGATTTTTTCAATGATATCTATTTTTTTCAAAAATTTTGAAACAAATTTTACAAAAATTTTAATTTTGCATACGACGAACTTTATTCTTAAAAAAATCGGATAGCAATTGACAGAGTTCTGATAATTTTTCTGAAAAAGAAAATAAAGATTTTGCTGGAAATTGATGTTCGGATTATCCAGACAAAAAAAAATAAATTCATCATAAGGGGTCATGTATAATACTTTTAAAGGCGCGCTGAATCCGAATCCGGCCTTAAAATTGCTATATCGAATCAGGTTTGTGAAATATTTAATATATCTTGTTATCTCAAAAACTTAAGGTGCATTGCAATTGAAAATTGCAAATTCAAGCTCAAATTCTGATTTAGCGGTCCAAAACCATTTGAAATTATAATACGAAGTTGGTTATTTTTTTTTTTGCTTAAAATCTTAATTTTCTTTTTTAGAAAAATTATCACAACTCTGTCAATTTTTATCCGAATTTTTCAGGATAATGCTCATTGTATTCAAAATTAAATTTTCTTTTCGAATATGTTTATAAATATAAAGGTTGTTAAAGGAACAATAGCAAAAAAAATTGATAAAATCGAAAAATTCTCAAAAAATATCAAAAAATTTGATATTGTTGACCCCAGACCGATTTTCAAAAAGAAAAAAAGGAAAAGAAAGAAAAAAGAAAAATATTTTTTAAATAAAAAAATATTTAAATCCGAAAATTTTTCATAGAAAAAATATGAAAAATTTAAAGAAAAAATTTTAAAACTTTTAAAGGGAAATTTTGACTAATTCTGAAAATTTTCTATAAAAAAATATCTGTCAATCTTATTATGGAAAGAAATTTCTTTGGGAAAAATTGTTGTGAAAGTGACAATTAGAAATGAATTAGGAAAATGTTATAGAACCTTATTTGATTTTTTCTATAAGTACAGATCGAGCACGGGCTCTAATTATATTTGTTATAACCCAGCAAAAACATGGTAATGAGTTGTGAAAAGTAATCATTACCAAGTACATTATTTATAATGAGTACCCATTACCATTAACATTATTTTAAGCCCAAAAGTAACTACTTCTCAGTAATATGTTATAAAAGCACCTCTAAGTAATAATATCTTCTTGCACTTGCAGTTTTTAACCTTTACAATTCAATTAACTTAAAAAGTACTTAAAAACTTAATAAAAATTACGCAATTTTTAAGTTTTAGTAAAAACAAGTTAAATTTTAAGTTTTAATTAACTAATTATTTTACTTCTTATTGGTAATGGGTTTTTACTCCTTATTTGTAATCCGAGGCATTAACTACTTATTTATCTCCATACTCTTCACTAGTTATTTTTGTCTCACGCCCTTGTTAAAATAATTAGTGTTTCATTCAATAAGTAACTACTTATTAACATCTGTTTCGGATTACAAAACCCATTACTAGTAATGCCAATTTTTGCTGGGAAGGGTTCAAGTTGAAAAAATGCAGAAGAAAAATTGAATTTCTAAAAATTATACACATTTCTGGTATTTCCTATACCGGTTTCAAACACCCCAGTTAGTGTCATCTTCAGTAGGATTTTAAATGTCGTTTGTCTTGTTAATGAAAACTGTGTTTTATATATCGTCCATTCCATGAGACATTTTAAAAAATCTGACCGAGGGTCTTCCGATTTTTGTTATATTTTTCATACAGATTCTCTATGGAGCCAATTTCAAATTTCATAAATCAGATCGAAAATATTCGAAAAACTCGCGATTTTATTCACGATTTTCGTTTTTAAAAAAGTCAAAAAAATGCAAAATCTGTGTAATTTTGAGCTGCTGTATTTCCTAAACTATTTATCGCATTTTAACAATCTATAGCGCATACGAATGGTATTTAAGTCTATTTTAATATCTAAAAACTGAAAAAATATTGGTGGTTAAAAAGTGCATTTTATATGCAAATGCAGTTTTGAAGTGCATTTTGCGAAACTTTTACCCCTTTTAATTTTTTTTAATTAGCATATTTGGAAAATTTAGAATTTTTGCTACAAAAAAATGTTTTCATTACAATGGACCGAGAATGTATGCTATTGTTAGCAGATTTGTTGCAAAGTGCAATGGAAATATGCGTAAATCCCAGAATTATTTCCTCCAATAAAAGTAAAACGCTGTGCGATTAAATTCAATACAATTTTATTTAAAATATATATGTAAAAAGAACAGAAGGTTCTGGTTCAAATGAAAGTATAAAAAGGAATGAACAACAAAACTGCAATATTAAACGTTTTAAGTTTGACAATTTAAAAACATAGAATTAAAACAGTGTTGTGTACGCATTTGAATTGTAGTAGAGTTGCAACAATTTTCAACAGCTATTTTTAATATTTAAAAAAAAAAAATACTTCCTTATGTTTCCCTTATAAAAATTTTTATTTTTTAAATTATACCAAAATCATGTAGAAAGACATGTTTTTAAACCGTTATATTTTCAAAAGTACGAATCGAATATTATTGCTTTTATGCACATTAGAAAGGTATTTTTGTCTATTTTCTGCATATAATGACCGCAAAAATTTTGGTGTTTCGAAAATGCATTTTAAATGCAAATGCAGTTTTAAAGTGCATTTTTCAAAACTTTTACCCCTTTAAGTTTTTTTTTTAATTATCGTATTCGAAAAGTTTACAATTTTTAATACAAAATAATGTCCTCGTAATAATGGACCCACTGTGTGTGCTATTTTTTAGAATTTTTTAAAAAATCACATAATTTCAAAATTTTTTTGGTTTAATTTAAAATATTTAAATTTGTTTTAAGGAAATTTTTAAAATTTCTTTAAAAATAGCACACTCAGTAGGTCCACTATTAGGAGGACATTATTTTGTAGTAAAAATTGTAAACGTTTCAAATATGATAATTAAAAAAAAATTCAAAGGGTAAAAGTTTTGAAAAATGCACTTCAAAACTGCATTTGCATTTAAAATGCATTTGTGAAACACCAACATTTTTGGGGTTATTATATTCAAGAAATGGAAAATACCTTTCTAATTTGCATAAAAACAATAAGATACGATTAGTACTTTTGAAAATATAACGATTTAAAAACATGTATTTTTATATGATTTTGGTATAATTTAAAAAATAAAAATTTTTATAAGGGAAACTTAAGGAAGTATTTTTCAAAAATAAATATTAAAAATAGCATACACTCTCGGTCCATTGCAATAAAAACATTCTTTTGTAGCAAAAATTCTAAATTTTCCAAATATGCTAATTAAAAAAAATTAAAAAGGGTAAAAGTTTCGCAAAATGCACTTCAAAACTGCATTTGCATATAAAATGCACTTTCAAACCACCAATATTTTTTTCAGTTTATTAGATATGAAAATAGACTTGCATACCATTCGTATGCGCTATAGATTGCTAAAATGCGATAAGTAATTTAGAAAATACAGCTGCTCAAAGTTACACAGATTTAACATTTTTTTGACTTTTTTAAAAACGAAAATCGTGAATAAAATCGCGAGTTTTTCGAATATTTTCGATCTGATGGATGAAATTGGCTCCATAGAGTATCTGTATGAAAAAAATAACAAAAATCGGAAGACCGTCGGTCAAAAAATGCCCAAAATCACCAAATGTCTGGTGGAATGGACGATATGTGAATATTTATAGTTTCTACAGAATAAATTTTGACAGTTTCCAACACTACAATTCTATTTCTAGCAATCTCAACCTCACTTCATACTTTCTTTCAACTTTTTTGTCTCTTACATTATTTCGCAAAGGTTACCAACATGATCTGGAATTGCAGACACAAATGAAGGAATTTGCATTTTCTGTTTCGGAGACGTGCCTAATGGCGACATATTTTGTCAGTAATTTTATTTGATTTTTTCTGTAAGTACACATCGAGCACGGGCTCTAATTATATTTGTTATAAGGGTTCAAGTTGAAAAAATGCAGAAGAAAAATTGAATTTCTAAAAATTATAGACATTTCTGGTATTTCCTATACCTTTTTTTGTTTTACATAAAAAAAATTTTGTAGGAAAAATATCTTAAAGCCTAAAAAAATTTTAATAGTTTTCTCAGAATGTCTTACAATCGAAAATTTTTTGTTTAAAAAAATGTTTCAGAAAATGAAAGGATTTTTTTTTAAAAAATAAATCTGAGAATTTAATTATAATAAATTTAATAAAAAAGTGCACTCAAAATATATTGTAGGCAAAAACAAATGAAAAACATTTGAAAACCATCCCAGTAATTATTCATTTGTTTTAACAAACATCGAAATTTAATTTTTACTGTTAATAAAATTTTCTAAAATAAATAACATTGAACATTAAAAAATAAATTCACTTTTATTTTTTTTACCAACAAACTCGAAAAAATAACCTACGAAAACATTAAAAAGTTATGATTTTTGATTTATTTTTACTAACAAATTCAAAAAAATAATTACTTACGAAAACATTTAAAATTAATGATTTTGTATGTTATTTTTTACAATTTTTCTATTGAATTTTATTTTAAAAAATGTTTAATAAAATTTTTGGGGAATCGATCCCGCAATCAACTACATTTTGGCCAGACACTCTACCCATCGTGCCAAAGTGACTTGATACAAACACGTTTTTATATTTGTACAAATAATTTTTTTTTGATTTTTTTGTCTACAAAAAAATGACCCACACAAGTAAGTAAAAACTAATGACTTTTCTTTAAAAAATGACAACAATTTAAAAAAAAAATGCCTGCGAATTTTGTACTCTTGCCCAAAACATTAAATCATGATAATGTTTTGCGGAAGATTTGGGTGTACTTGCCAAAGAAAAGTTTTTCTAGAAAAAATAATGTTATATTACTTTGCTACTCTATGCAAAACGAATTGAAGTATCAGTCGAGGACCCCATTAAAAAACCAAAAGAGCTGTACATTTCGTAAGTGAGTGCAAAAATAAGTGCAAAAAAGTGTTTTTACATTTTGGAGAGTATATAAGATTCGGCACCAAAGAATATAACACTCTCACTTGTTTTATGTACATTTGATAAACAAATGGAAAATTTTTAGGCGAAAAGCTTAGACTTGGTGAAAAAGTAGTTTTTGTAAAAAAAAATGATTTTTTTTTTCACGAAAAACAAAATTATGTTAAAAAAAATTTAATGAACCCAAAATTTTTGGTGAAAAAAAATTTTGATGAAAAAAGTTTTTGATGAATTTTTTTGATAAAAAGAAAAATTTTTTGATGTAAAAAAAAATTGATGAAAAAAAAATATGAAAAAAAATTTTTTTGGTGAGGAAAAATTTAATAATAAAAAATTTGATAAAAAAATTTGATGAAAAAAAATTGATAATAAAAAATTGATAATAAAAAATTGATAATAAAAAATTTGATGAAAAAAAAAAATTGATGACAAAAAAATTTATGAAAAAAATATGATAAAAAAAAATATATAAAAAAAAATTTTGATGAAAAAAAAAATTTGATGAAAAAAAAATTAATGAAAAAAAAATTGATGAAAAACAGAAAAAAAAGATGAAAAAAATATTTTGATGAAAAAAAAAATTTGATGAAAAAAATATTGATGAAAAAAACAATTTGATGAAGAAATTTTTTTTTTTGTTGAAAAATAATTATGTTACTTTTTATTCACCAGCTGGTGAAAGGCGGTTTTATTCACCACGAGGTGTATTATTATCCAAGTTACAAACACAAGTTATTAAAATTTTTGGTTTTAAGAAAATGAAAATAGTAATTCTTGTTTTCTTTTTCGTTAATTGTTAGCTTATATAGTCAAACTGAGGTGGCGTCCAGCAACTTTTTTAAAATTAGACACCAGCCTAAAACATTATCATGTTAAAAACACAAATCATTAAAAATTAAAGAAGAATCACTTATTTCAAAAAAATTTCAAATTTAATTTCGAAATATTTGTTTAAAAATTAATTGTTATGCTTTTTACACTAAAGAAATACAAGTTTATAAATATTTAAACTTTTTTTTTGTAATCCACGCCCACAAAAGAGGGCGTACCGAAATGCAGGACTTTGAACTTCTTGTAGCATAAAAATGTTGCCTTTGTTAAACAACAAACACAAAAAATCATTTAAAAAATTGTATTTTTTAGAGGTTGGTTTAGTTTTTAAAAATAGGTTGAAAAGTTTACGAGTTACACGTGGTTTAGTCAGAAAAGTTCCAAAAAACGATTTTTGATCAAATATTAATTCATTGCCCTGTAATTAGACAAAGGTGTCTAGTAAATGCCAATTTGTACTCACTATCAGAAGTAGTTGTTTCCAAAAAAATAATAGTTTCCCCTTAACGGGTTAACTATTAAACGTTCAATAAACATGGTAAATATTTGTAAAGAATAAAGAAAAATAGCATTTAACAAAAAAAAGCAACAATCCGCTTAAGTTAATCAAACCAACAAAGAAAAGAACTGGCATTTATTTCTAAAATTCTAACACACATGATAAATATTGATAGTGAAATTCAACACGTGTTAAACAAAGAAAAATCTAAAATTAAGGTGTGAAATTCATTCTTTATTCTGGAATGTGAAGTGGGGAATAAACATCTAATTATAATCGTTTAAAGGCAATTAGAATTGTAATAGGATTATGATAAGTTTTCCTTAAAATAACTTTATTTCTATACTAATGTAATTAATTAAATTTAATTAATACAATTTAATTAATACACTTTAATTCATTATAAATGTTTATTTTACTTGTATTCATTTGGTACTTAAATCTTTTATATAATTTATGTTTGTTTGTTTTTTTTTTGCTAAAATATTAACAAAAACTTTGAAGGACTTTTTGAGTTTTTCTTACAAATCACGCATGCCAGCCACGTAACTAATGAAAATAATTTTAGAAATTATGTATTTTGTTAAGAAAATAAAACAATTGATTATAATTCTCTGTAGTATAAATTAGTGCTGTTATGATATTAATGTTCAACAGGAAAATTAAAAATTATATCATTGCATATTTTTAGGAGCACAAGTTAAATGAATTCAAATGTAAAAGAATTTTATTAATGTGACCATGTGCTACTTATAATAATTTCAATAATTACGACAAAAAATATACATGATTATTATTATTTTGTAAAAGTAATTATTTATATCGATAATTTTTCTATAGAAATGTTTTCTATCGATAATTTTTTTATGAAAAGATAGAAATTTTTTTCATCTATAAATTTTCTATAGAAATATTTCCTATCGATAACTTATCTATAGAAATTTTTTTATCGATAAATTTTCTATAGATATTTTTTGTGGAAATTTTTTCTATTAACAAATTTTCTATAGAAATATTTTCGATCGATAAATTTTCTATAGAAAATTTTCTATTGCTAAATTTTCTATTGATAAATTTTCTATAGAAATATTTTCAATCGATAAATTTTCTATACAAATAGTTTCTATCAATAAATTTTTTATCGATAATTTTTCTCTAGCAATTTTTTTATCGTTAAATTTTCTATAATTTTTTTATGTCAATTCATTTTCTATCTATAAATTTCATTTTCAATTTTATATCGATAAATTTCTATAGACAATTTTTCAAACGAATAATTTATCATAGAAATTTTTATATCGATAAATTTTCTAAAAAAAAAGATATCGATAAATTTTCTATAAAATTTGTTTTAATAGAAACGTTTATTTACTGAAATTTTTTCTTTCGATTATTTTTTACAGAAATTCTTTCTATCGATTATTATTTATAGAAATTTGTTGAATCGAAAAAATTTTTATACAAATTTTTTTGTACCGAAAAATTTTTATAGAATTTTTTTATATTGATAAATTTTTGATAGAAATTTTTTAATGAACAAATTTTCTATAAAAACCTTTTCATGAATAAATTTTCTATCGAAATTTTGTCTATCGATAAATTTTCCATTGAAATTTTTTCTATCAATAAATTTTTTTAACATAAATTTTTTCTATCAATGACTTTTCTATAGAAATTTTTACAATCCATAAATTCTGTAAAGAAATTTTTCTACCGAAAAATTTTCTATAGAAATTTTTCCTATCAATGAAATTTTTTCTATCCATAAATTTTATATAGAAATATTTTCGATTGATAAATTTTCTATAGAGTTTTTTTTTATCGATGATTTTTCTATAGAAATATTTTCTATCTATAAATTTTCTACAGAAAATTTTCTATTGATAAATTTTCTAAATAAATATTTCCTATCGATAAATTTTCTATAGAAGTGTTTCCTATCGATAAATTTTCAATAGAAATTTTTTTTATCGATAAATTTTCTATAGAAATTTTTATCGATAAATTTTTGTCGATTAATTTCTTATAGAAATTTTTATCGATCAATTTCTTATAGAAATTTTTATCAATAAGTTTTCTATTGAAATTTTTATCAAGAAATTTTCTATAGAAATTTTTATCGATAAATTTTCTATACAAATTTTTATTTATTTTCTATAGATTTTTTTATCGATTTTTATCTTTAAATTTTCTATAGAAATTTTTATCGTTAAATTTCTTATAGAAATTTTTATCGATAAATTTTCTATAGAAATTTTTATCGATAAAATTTCTGTAGATATTTTTATCGATAAAACTTTCTATAGAAAATTTATCGATACAAATTTCTATAGAAAATCTATCGATAAAAATTTCTATAGAAAATCAATCGATAAAAATCTCTACAGAAAATATATCGATAGAAATTTCAAAAGAAAATTTATCGATAAAAATTTCTATAGCAAATTTATCTATAAAAATTTCTTATAGAAATTTTTATCGATCAATTTCTTATAGAAATTTGTATCAATAAGTTTTCTATTGAAATTTTTATCAAGAAATTTTCTATAGAAATTTTTATCGATAAATTTTCTATAGAAATTTTTATTTATTTTCTATAGATTTTTTTATCGATTTCTATCTTTAAATTTTCTATAGAAATTTTTATCGTTAAATTTCCTATAGAAATTTTTATCGATAAATTTTCTGTAGATATTTTTATCGATAAATTTTCTATAGAAATTTTCAATAGAAATTTTTATCGATAAATTTTCTATAGAAATTTTTATCGATAAATTTTCTATAGAAATTTCTGTAGATAAATTTTTTTAAAGAAAATTCATCAGTAAATTTCGAAAATTTTTGTCGATAAATTTTCTATAGAAATTTTTATCGATAAAATTTCTACAGAAATTTTTTTTCGATAAATTTTCTATAGAAATTTTTATCGATAAATTTTCTATAGAAATTTGTATCGACAAATTTTCTATTGAAATTTTTATCGATAAATTTTCTATAGAAATTTTTATCGATAAATTTTCTATAGAAATTTTTATCGATAAATTTTCTATAGACATTTTTATCGATACATTTCCTATAGAAATTTTTATCGATAAATTTTCTATAGAAATTTTTATCGATAAATTTCCTATAGAAATTTTTATCGATAAATTTTCAAGAGAAATTTTTATCGATAAATTTTCTATAAAAATTTTTATCGGTAAATTTCCTATAGAAATTTTTATCGTTAAATTTTCTATAGAAATTTTTAACGATAAATTTTCTATAGAAATTTTTATCGATAAATTTTCTATAGAAATTTTTATCGATAAATTCTCTATAGAAATTTTTATCGATAAATTTTCTATAGAAATTTTTATCAATAAATTTTCTATAGACATTTTTATCGATAAATTTTCTATAGAAATTCTTATCGACATCTTTGCTATAGAAATTTTTATCAATAAATTTTCTATAGAAATTTTTATCCTTAAATTATCTATAGAAATTTTTATTGATAAAATTCCTCTAGAAATTTTTATCGATAAATTTTCTATAGAAATTTTTATCGATAAATTTTCTATAGAAATTTTTATCGATAAATTTTCTAAAGAAATTTTTATCGATAAATTTTCTATAGAAATTTTTATCGATAAATTTTCTATAGAAATTTTTATCGATAAATTCTATAGAAATTTAAATCAATTAATTTTCTATAGAAATTTTAGATACATTTTCTATAGAAATTTTATAGATAAATTTTCTCTAGAAATTTTATCGATAAATTTGCTATAGAAATTTCTATAGATAAATTTTTTATAGAAAATTCATCGGTAAATTTCGGAAATTTTTATCGATAAATTTTCTACAGAAATTGTTATCGATAAAATTTATATTCTCTATCGTCATTTTTATCGATTAGTTTTCTATAGAAATTTTTATCGTTAAATTTTCTATAGAAATTTTTATTGATAAATTTTCTAAAGAAACTTTTATCGATAAATTTTCTATAGAAATTTTTATCGATAAATTATCTATAGAAAATTTTATCGATAAATTATCTATAGAAATTTTTATCGATAAATTTTCTATAGAAATTTTTATCGATAAATTTTCTATAGAAATTTGTATCGATAAATTTTATACAGAAATTATTATCGATAAATTTTTTATAGAAATTTGTATCAATAAATTTTCTGTAGAAATTTTTACCAATAAATTTTCTGTAGAAATTTTTACCAATAAATTTTCTATAGAAATTTTTATTTATATAAAAATTTCTACAGAAAATTCATCGGTAAATTTCGGAAATTTTTATCGATAAATTTTCTATAGAAATTGTTATCAATAAAATTTATTTTCTCCTTCGTCATTTTTATCGATAAATTTTCTATAGAAATTTTTATCGATAAATTTTCCATAGAAATTTTTATCGATAAATTTTCTATAGAAATTTTTATCGATAAATTTTCTATAGAAATTTTTATCGATAAATTTTCTATAGAAATTTTTATCGATAAATTTTCTATAGAAATTTTTATCGATAAATTTTCTATGGAAATGTTTATCGATTAATTTTCTATAGACATGTTTATCGATAAATTTTCTATAGAAATTTTTATCGATAAATTTTCTATAGAAATTTTTATCGACAAATTTTCTATAGAAATTTCTATAAAAAATTTTCTATAGAAATTTTTATCGATAAATTTTCTATAGAAACTTTTATCGATAAATTTTCTCTAGAAATTTTTATCGATAAATTTTCTATAGAAATTTTTATCGATAAATTTTCTATAGAAATTTTTATCGATAAATTTTCTATAGAAATTTTTATCGATAATTTTTCTTTAGAAATTTTTATCGATAAATTTTCTATAGAAATTTTTATCGATAAATTTTCTAAAGAATTTTTTATCGATAAATTTTCTATAGAAATTTTTGTTGATAAATTTCCTATAGAAATTTTTATCGATAAATTTTCTATAAAAATTTTTATCGATAAATTTTCTATAGAAATTTTTATCGATAAATTTTCTATAGAAGTTTTTATCGATAAATTTTCTATAGAAATTTTTATCAATAAATTTTCTATAGAAATTTTTATCGATAAATTTTCTATAGAAATTTTTATCGATTAATTTCTTAATATTTATCGATTAATTTCTTATAGAAATTTTTATCAATGAGTTTTCAATAGAAATTTTTATCGATAAATTTTCTATAGAAATGTTTATCGATAAATTTTCTATAGAAATTTTTAGCGATAAATTTTCTATAGAAATTTTTATCGATAAATTTTCTAAAGAAATTTTTATCGATAAATTTTCTTTAGATATTTTTATCGATGAGTTTTCAATAGGAATTTTTATTGATAAATTTTCTGTGGACGTTTTTATGGTTAAATTTTCTATAGAAATTTTTATCGATAAATTCGCTATATAATTTTGTATCGATAAATTTTCTATAAAAATTTTTATGATAAATTTTCTATAGAAATTTTTATCGATAAATTTTCTATAGAAATTTTTATCGATAAATTTTTCATAGATATTTTTATAGATAAATTTTCTATAGGAATTTGCATCGATAAATTTTCTATAGAAATTTTTATTGATAAATTTTCTGTAGAAATTTTTATTGATAAATTTTCTATAGAAATTTTTATCGATAAATTTTCTATAGAAATTTTTATCGATAAATTTTCTATAAAAATTTTTATCGATAAATTTTCTATAAAAATTTTTATCGATAAATTTTCTATAGAAATTTTTATCGATAAATTTTTAATAGAAATTTTTATCGATAAATTTTATGTTCTCTATCGTCATTTTTAATATAGTTTTCTATTGAAATTTTTATCGATAAATTTTCTATAGATTTTTTTCGATAAATTTTCTATAGAAATTGTTATCGATAAATTTTCTCCTGAAATTTTCTCGATTAATTTTCTATAGAAATTCCTATATATAATTTTTTCTATAGAAAATTGATCGGTAAATTTCGGAAATTTCGAAAATTTCGAAATTTTTTTTCGATAAATTTTCTATAGAAATTTTTATCGCTAAATTTTCTATAGAAATTTTTATCGATAAATTTTCTATAGAAATTTTTATCGATAAATTTTCTATAGAAACTTTTATCGATAAATTTTCGATAGAAATTTTTATCGATAAATTTTCTATAGAAATTTTTTATCGATAAATTTTCTTTAGATATTTTTATCGATAAACTTTCTATAGAAATTTGTATCGATAAATTTTCTATAGAAATTTTTATCGATTTATTTCTTATACAAATTTTTATCAATAAGTTTTCTATTGAAATTTTTATCAAGAAATTTTCTATAGAAATATTTATCGATTAATTTCTTATAGAAATTTTTATCGATTAATTTCTTAAAGAAATTTTTATCAATAAGTTTTCTATACAAATTTTTATCAATAAGTTTTCTATAGAAATTTTTACCGATAAATTTTCTATAGAAATTTTTATCGATAAATTTTCTACAGAAATTTGTATCGATAAATTTTCTACAGAAATTTGTATCGATTAATTTACTATTGAAATTTTTATCAATAAATTTTCTATAGAAATTTTTATCCTTAAATTATCTATAGAAATTTTTATTGATAAAATTCCTCTAGAAATTTTTATCGATAAATTTTCTATAGAAATTTTTATCGATAAATTTTCTATAGAAATTTTTATCGATAAATTTTCTAAAGAAATTTTTATCGATAAATTTTCTATAGAAATTTTTATCGATAAATTTTCTATAGAAATTTTTATCGATAAATTCTATAGAAATTTAAATCAATTAATTTTCTATAGAAATTTTAGATACATTTTCTATAGAAATTTTATAGATAAATTTTCTCTAGAAATTTTATCGATAAATTTGCTATAGAAATTTCTATAGATAAATTTTTTATAGAAAATTCATCGGTAAATTTCGGAAATTTTTATCGATAAATTTTCTACAGAAATTGTTATCGATAAAATTTATATTCTCTATCGTTATTTTTATCGATTAGTTTTCTATAGAAATTTTTATCGTTAAATTTTCTATAGAAATTTTTATTGATAAATTTTCTAAAGAAACTTTTATCGATAAATTTTCTATAGAAATTTTTATCGATAAATTATCTATAGAAAATTTTATCGATAAATTATCTATAGAAATTTTTATCGATAAATTTTCTATAGAAATTTTTATCGATAAATTTTCTATAGAAATTTGTATCGATAAATTTTATACAGAAATTATTATCGATAAATTTTTTATAGAAATTTGTATCAATAAATTTTCTGTAGAAATTTTTACCAATAAATTTTCTGTAGAAATTTTTACCAATAAATTTTCTATAGAAATTTTTATTTATATAAAAATTTCTACAGAAAATTCATCGGTAAATTTCGGAAATTTTTATCGATAAATTTTCTATAGAAATTGTTATCAATAAAATTTATTTTCTCCTTCGTCATTTTTATCGATAAATTTTCTATAGAAATTTTTATCGATAAATTTTCCATAGAAATTTTTATCGATAAATTTTCTATAGAAATTTTTATCGATAAATTTTCTATAGAAATTTTTATCGATAAATTTTCTATAGAAATTTTTATCGATAAATTTTCTATAGAAATTTTTATCGATAAATTTTCTATGGAAATGTTTATCAATTAATTTTCTATAGACATGTTTATCGATAAATTTTCTATAGAAATTTTTATCGATAAATTTTCTATAGAAATTTTTATCGACAAATTTTCTATAGAAATTTCTATAAAAAATTTTCTATAGAAATTTTTATCGATAAATTTTCTATAGAAACTTTTATCGATAAATTTTCTCTAGAAATTTTTATCGATAAATTTTCTATAGAAATTTTTATCGATAAATTTTCTATAGAAATTTTTATCGATAAATTTTCTATAGAAATTTTTATCGATAATTTTTCTTTAGAAATTTTTATCGATAAATTTTCTATAGAAATTTTTATCGATAAATTTTCTAAAGAATTTTTTATCGATAAATTTTCTATAGAAATTTTTGTTGATAAATTTCCTATAGAAATTTTTATCGATAAATTTTCTATAAAAATTTTTATCGATAAATTTTCTATAGAAATTTTTATCGATAAATTTTCTATAGAAGTTTTTATCGATAAATTTTCTATAGAAATTTTTATCAATAAATTTTCTATAGAAATTTTTATCGATAAATTTTCTATAGAAATTTTTATCGATTAATTTCTTAATATTTATCGATTAATTTCTTATAGAAATTTTTATCAATGAGTTTTCAATAGAAATTTTTATCGATAAATTTTCTATAGAAATGTTTATCGATAAATTTTCTATAGAAATTTTTAGCGATAAATTTTCTATAGAAATTTTTATCGATAAATTTTCTAAAGAAATTTTTATCGATAAATTTTCTTTAGATATTTTTATCGATGAGTTTTCAATAGAAATTTTTATTGATAAATTTTCTGTGGACGTTTTTATGGTTAAATTTTCTATAGAAATTTTTATCGATAAATTCGCTATATAATTTTGTATCGATAAATTTTCTATAAAAATTTTTATGATAAATTTTCTATAGAAATTTTTATCGATAAATTTTCTATAGAAATTTTTATCGATAAATTTTTCATAGATATTTTTATAGATAAATTTTCTATAGGAATTTGCATCGATAAATTTTCTATAGAAATTTTTATTGATAAATTTTCTGTAGAAATTTTTATTGATAAATTTTCTATAGAAATTTTTATCGATAAATTTTCTATAGAAATTTTTATCGATAAATTTTCTATAAAAATTTTTATCGATAAATTTTCTATAAAAATTTTTATCGATAAATTTTCTATAGAAATTTTTATCGATAAAATTTCTATGGACGTTTTTATGGTTAAATTTTCGATAGAAATTTTTATCGATAAGTTTTCTATTGCAATTTGTATCGATAAATTTCCTATAGAAATTTTTATCGTTAAATTTTCTATAGAAATTTTTATCGTTAAATTTTATATAGAAATTTTTATCGATAAATTTTCTATAGATAAATTTATAGATAAAATTTCTATAGAAAATTTATCGATAAAAATTTCTATAGAAATTTTTATTGATAAATTTTCTATAGAAATTTTTATCGATAAAGTTTTTATAGAAATTTTAATCAATAAATTTTTTATAGAAATTTTGATCGATAAATTTTCTATGGAAATTTTTATCTGTAAATTTTCTATAGAAATTTTTATTGATGAATTTTCTACAAAAATTTTTATTGATAAATTTTCTATAGAAATTTTTATCGATAAATTTTCTATAGAAATTTTTTATCGATAAATTTTCTTTAGATATTTTTATCGATAAACTTTCTGTAGAAATTTGTATTGATAAATTTTCTATAGAAATTTTTATCGATTTATTTCTTATACAAATTTTTATCAATAAGTTTTCTATTGAAATTTTTATCAAGAAATTTTCTATAGAAATTTTTATCGATTAATTTCTTATAGAAATTTTTATCGATTAATTTCTTAAAGAAATTTTTATCAATAAGTTTTCTATACAAATTTTTATCAATAAGTTTTCTATAGAAATTTTTATCGATAAATTTTCTATAGAAATTTGTATCGATAAATTTTCTACAGAAATTTGTATCGATAAATTTTCTACAGAAATTTGTATCGATTAATTTACTATTGAAATTTTTATCGATAAATTTTCTATTGAAATTTGTATTGACAAATTTTCTATTGAATTTTCTTTAGAAATTTCTATCGATATATTTTCTGCAGAGATTTTTATCGGTAAATTTTCTATAGAAATTTTTATCGAAAAATTTTCCATTGAAATAAAATTTCTATAGAAATTTTTATCGATAAATTTTCTTAGAAATTTTTATCGATAAATTTTCGATAGAAATTTTGAACTATAAATTTTATATAGAAAACTGTTATCGATAAATTTTTTATAGAAATTTTTACCAAAAAATTTTCTATAGAAATTTTTATCGTTAAAATTTCTATATAAATTTTTATCCTTAAATTTTCTATAGAAATTGTTATCGATAAATTTTCAATAAAAATTTTTATCAATAAATTTTCTATAGAAATTTTTTTGTTCGATAATTTTCTACAGAAATTTTATTTATTTGACAACTGTTTTATAGAACTTTTTTTATATCAATTTTTGAAGAAATTGTTTGCTGCTCTCGATGAATTTTCTATAGAAATTTTTTCTAGCGATAACTTTACTATAGAAAATTATTCTCTTTTTTCACTTGATAAAATTTCTCTAAAAGGTTTTTGTTAAAGACAATTTTTTTTTGAAAATTTTTCTATTTATAAATTTTCTATAATAATTTTTTCCTTGATACATTTTCTATAGAAATTTTCTTTCGATAAATTTTCTAAAGAAATTTTTCTATCGATAAGTTTTCTATAGAAATATTTTCTATCGATAAATTTTTTATAGACATTTTTTCTATCAATAAGTTTTCTAAAGAAATTTTTCTCTCTATAAATTATGCATAAACATTTTTTCTATCGATAATTGTCTATAGTATTTTTTTCATCGATTAATTTTCTATAGAAATTTTTTCTTTTGTTAATTTTCTCTAGAAATCGATAATTTTCAATAGACATACTTCCTTCCGTTAAATTTTCTTTAGGTATTGTTATCGATAAATTTTTTATAGTAATTTTTGCTCGTTAATTTTCTAAAAAAAAGTTTGTAGATTAATCTTCTACATACTTTTTTCGATAAAAATCGAATTCTAGTGGTCACCTTTTCTTGGTAAGTTGCTGTCAACATTTGATGTTGGTAATACTTTATACATCTTATAATCCACATTATTATACTCCACATTATTTTACACCTCATGGTTCAGATCTTAGCTAAACTGTTTTTTTAAACACAGAGGTGAAATGTGGTGAAATATATAAATAACTTCGTTGGCAAGAGTTTTGAATCTTTTGGCTAAAAATTGTTTAAAAAAAAGCCCTCAGTCTCCATTCTAAAAATTAAAAAAAAACCGAACTTGTTTATACATGTTGCCAATTTTATGCAGCAGATTTTGAGATAATGAACACTCAAGACCTATTCCAGCTTTCTTTGAAATGTACTTCCATATGTGTGCGCCAGTGTTGGTATTTGAGAATTTTCAATTAGTGCCAAGTTGAAATCTAAAAAGGGCCAAAATAGGTTGAAAAGGGCCAACAAAATTTTTTTTTTTTAATTTTTTATTTTTTAGTATTTTTTCACACAACTTATAACTTTTTTTATAAATGACGGTTTTGAAAGTAAAATCATCTCTGTGGGAAAGGTGACTAGTCGAAGACCGGGCATAGTGTTTTTTTTTATACAAAAAGGACCTGTCAATAAATAACACCTTGTTATATGTTCCAGGACTTTGTCGAACTGATCTTTCAGACCTCCGGACACATTTTTACTGGTCTTAGAACTAGTATTCCATGACCAGTTCGCTTTGAATAAGGTTTTTAGAATCAATTTTTCCTGTAGGACCAATCAATTTCCCTCAGGGATTAAACACTTCAAAATCTAAATTTTTTAGTATTTTTTTCACACAACTTATAACTTTTTTTATAAATGACGGTTTTGAAAGTAAAATCATCTCTGTGGGAAAGGTGACTAGTCGAAGACCGGGCATAGTGTTTTTTTTTATACAAAAAGGACCTGTCAATAAATAACACCATGTTATATGTTCCAGGACTTATGTCGAACTGATCTTTCAGACCTCCGGACACATTTTTACTGGTCTTAGAACTAGTATTCCATGACCAGTTCGCTTTGAATAAGGTTTTTAGAACCAATTTTTCCTGTAGGACCAATCAATTTCCCTCAGGGATTAAACACTTCAAAATCTTAATTTAAAGGAAACAGAAACTTACATTGTTGTAAGGGGGAACAACTGATAATTTGTTCGTGTTTGTCATACATAATTAAATTTTGACGATATTTGGAGAGAATGAAAAAGGGCCAAAACTGTTATTTGTGGTGCCACTGACCATTCAATAGTGCCAAAAATGGCACTATTGTGCCACATTTCCCAACCGTGGTGTGCGCACTTAAGTTATGAATAGACTGGTTTAATGCTCTAAACATAGAGTAATATAGAGGTGAAACTGAAAGGAAAACCTTACAAAGTGACTTTGGCTTTGGAAAAAATTTAAAAATTCTTCAGAGAAATAATTATTTTTTTTAAGTTAATTTTATATTTTTAACGTGTGTGATTTAGAAAAACATAAAAAAAAATTCTAAAAAAAAATTTCATACGAAAAATAGATTTTTTAATGTTTTTTGTCCACTTTGGCATCGGAAAAAATTGAAAAATTCTTTAGAGATTTTTTTTTTTTTTTTTAAGTTTTAGGCAAATCGGATCATAAGGGTTGAGATATTTTCCTTGTTAGACAAAATATAAATTTGAAAATTTTTTTCCTTAGCTTCTCCTCTATTAAACTCTATAGTTTCAAACATAGTGTAGGTGTTGATTATTATTGTTTTCGGCTTCTGTTTGTCTCTTGTAAAAAGAAAGAAGTTAAATAAATAATACTGGCTTAGCTGGGCTACGAAATAGGAGACAAACATAAAGTAGGAATGTAAATGGTATGTTGTACATTTATTTATGGATAAGCTTGGAAATACAGAAATTAAGTTCAGGGACTTAAAAGAATTTACTGACAAGGTTTTGAACTGCATTAAAAATAATTGGAGTGTAACTAAAACAATAAAGAAAATGATAATATTACAGAATGCATTACTTTAATTCTCTGATTATGAAGCTCATGTTTGCATTCTTCTGCTTACCACCGAAAGTTTGGAGATTGTTATTTGTCATTTGTTTTCATTTTCACCATGTCATGATTATATAGAAATAGAAAGATATAAGAATCCATGATTACGATATGGTACTCAACAGCTACACTAAAAAAAAAAAACTTGGAAAATGACAAGAAAAGCTATTCATTTTTATTTTCTGCTACCTCCTATTTGACAAAATTTCGTAGTAATTTTACAAGCTTTTTACCAATGATTTCGTAATTTTACAAGGTTCTTACTAATAAAATTGTAAATTTACAAATTTTTTGACACTATAAAATTTACAAGGAGGTTTCGTAATTTTACTAGATTTTTTGCTAGCTCCTATTTGACGAGAATTCCTAGTAATTTTACAAGGTTTTTACCAATAATTTTGTAATTTTACAATTTTTTTACTAATAAAATTGTGAATTTACAGTTTTTTGGCGCAATTGAAATTACCAGGAATTCTCGTGAATTTAATAGATTTTTTTTTTTTGTAAAATTATCTTGGAAATTTGTAAATTTGCAAAAAAACAAGTACACTCAAAAAAAAAAAACTGTAAAGTTGGCAAAAAATTTAGTTAAATTTAACTAAAAAAACACCTGATTTTGAACCTACTAAATTTCTAGTTAATTTAACAAAAAATATTTAGTTAACTTTTCGTAGAATGAATGTAGCAAAAAAACAGTAATTTTAACTAAAAATTCAGCTGAAAATTTCGTAACATTTTTTATTAGGTGAATTCAGCTAACCTTTTTTTTTAAATAAAAAAAAAAAAATATTTTTCACAGCGTTAAGTTCAGCTTAAGTAGGACTAATGAGATTTGCATAGGAGGCTACACAAGAAATGTTTAAAATTTTCGACTTGACAAAAATGTTACAAAAAATCAGCAAATTTATTAGTAAAAATTCGTAAACTCAGTTTTAAAGTCAACAAAAAAAATTAATTCCAAATTTGTACAAAACTAGTATTTTCGTAAATCGAACTTAACTAAAAAAAGGAGTTAAAACGCTGATTTTAACTAAAAATTTGCTAAAAAGCCAGTAAACTCGAGTTAACAAAAAAAAGTTTGTTAACTTTACAGTTTTATTTTTTTGAGTGTAAAAAAGTTAAATTCGGCCTTACCGAATGTAGTTATACCCTCCACAATTTCAAAAAGATTATTGCAAAAAACTTTATTTAAAAGGAAATTATTTAAAAAAAAAAAAAAAATGTTGAAAAAAATTTCCGCAAAAAAAATTTTGGTAAAAAAAAAATCCGCGATTTTTTTCTTTTTTTGTCAAAAAATATGTTCGTACTTGTTTAAATACCATTTGTGGTTCAATTATGTTCACATATGTCAACCAGAAGCCGAATTAGCGTATTTTGTATTTTTAGGTTATGTTGAATGTACTGAAATTTTTGAGGTGTGCTTACATTTTCATTCATAACTTTTGAACCGCTGAACCGATATCGCTCAAATTCATTACCAAACTTCTCGGGAGAACTTCCAATATATATTTTAAGTTTCAGTCATCAAGGAAAACTGTCAAATATTGGTAAAATGGGATAACGAGACTTTTCCTATTAATTTGACAAACAATTTTTTGGTGTGTACACTAAAAAAAAGAACTTGTAAAATGACAAGAAAAGCTTTTGACTTTTATTTTCTGCTACCTCCTATTTTAGGAGAATTCCTTATAAATTTTTTTTTGTAATTTTACAAGCTTTTTACCAAAATATTTGTAAATTTACAAGTTTTTAACGCTATAAAACTAAAAAGGAATTCTTGGGACTTCACTTCACTAGATTTTCTGTTGCCTCCTATTTTTCAAGAATTCCCAGTAAAAATTACGAGCTTTTTTGTAATTATACAAGCTTTTTATACACACTCAAAAACAAAAACTTGTAAAAGGACAAGAAAAGTTTGAACATTTTTTTTGCTACCTCCTATTTGACAACATTCCTTGTAATTTTACAAGCTTTTCACCAATAATTTTGTAATTTTACAAGCTTTTTACAAATAAAATTGTAAATTTACATATTTTTTGAAGCGATAAAACTTACAAGGAGGTTTCGTGGTTTTACGAGATATTTTGCAACCTACTATTTTACGAGAATTCCTAGTAAAAATTACGAGCTTTTTCGTAATTTTACAAAATTTTTACCAATAAAATTGTAAATTTACAAATTTTTTTTCGCATTAAAATTTATAAGGAGATCTGGTGAATTTACTAGATTTTTTTTGTAAAAAAATATTGGAAATTTGTAAAATTACAAAAAAATTTTAAATTAACAATTTTTTGACGCAATAAAACTTACAAGGAGATTTCGTAACTTTACTAGATTTTTTGCTACCTATTTTACGAGAATTCCTAGTAAAAATTACGAGCTTTTTTTTCAAAATTTTTATCAATTTAATTGTAAATTTACAACTTTTTTGTCGCAATACAACTCACCAGGAATTCTAGTGAATTTTCTAGATTTCCTTGGAAATTTGTAAAATAACCAAAAAATTGTAAAATTTCCTTGGAAATTTGTAAAATTACCAAAAAAAATACAAAAAAAGTTGTAAAATTACAAAAAAAAAAAAAAATATAAATTTCGATAGATTTTTTTTTTTTAAACAGGGAAAACTGTTAAATATTGGTAAAATGGGATTACCAGACTTTTTCTAGTAATTTGACAAGGGCTTTTTTGTGTGTACAAGCTTTTTATCAATAAAATTGTTAATTTACAACTTTTTTGATGCGATTAAACTTACAAAGAATTCTTGTGACTTTACTAAATTTCTTTTGTAAAATATCTTTAGAAATTTGGACAATTACGAAATAAATCGTAAAATTACAAAAAAAAATTAAATTTGAATTGACAATTTTTTGTTAAAAAACAAGAAAAACTGTCAATTATTAGTAAATTGTGATTACAAGACTTTTCTTTATAATTTGACAAGGTATTTTCTTTTGAGTGTAGCTGCAATTGAAATAAAATCTATACTTTTTTCCAATAAATTCATTCAATGCAAACCAATTAGTTCACATACAACAGAAAAATCATCACAATTTGATTTAATTCGTTAGTTGCCACAAAAATTTTCGAATTTTTATTTCAACGACTTGTAATTTGTTTCAATAAAAAAAGAGTTTTATACTGCTTATCCAGTTACTAGCATCCATAAATTTCCATTACCTGTTTTAAATGAAATGAAACTAAGCGTTCGTCCGACTGTCCGTCCGTCCATACGCATCCATCGTGAGTGTTTTTGTAGTGATTGGAGGTTAGTCCATCCATCCATACATACACAATCTTCGGTTAGGCATTTTTATCACTTTGGCTTGTTTGGAAAATTGGCAATGATTTTCAAACTGTTTAAAATTGTAAATGACAGTGTCATCGATTAGAAATCAAGTAATTATCACAATATGGCACTTGTTTTATTCTTCAATATCAAAGCATAAACATTTTTTTATAAGGCGTTTAGACTGGTTCGAATGTTTAAGGGTTATAGCTAGGGATGAGATTTTCATGCAGTAAAAAATCGAAAATATGCGCTTAAAATATGCGCTAAAAATTCAAAATATGCACTAGAAAACTTAAAAATATGCATTGAAAAATATAATTTGTGCAAAAAAAAATCTTGTTTTCATGCGAAAAATTTCTAAAAAAAGTTAAAAATAACTCCGGGTTTGAATAGTAACATTTAAAACTTTACGTAGACAAGATTTTTTGAAACTAAAACAATCTACAAAAAAATTTAAAATAATAAAAAAATGTTTTTCTTATTTTCAAAATAATTTTGTCAAATTTTAAACAGTTTTTGAAACAAATAAATTTTAATTTGTGTTTTTGCTAACTTATGCCAAAATATGCAAAAATTTGCACTTAAAAGTTGGAAATATGCACAAAATATGCATTTGAAACAGAAATATGCAAAAAAAAAAAATTTCACCAAAATATGCAAAAATGTGTAAAACAAATGGATGCCATTTTAACGCAAATTTCTTGATTCGGAAAGATAATTGGTTGATATCGTTTTTAGACTATCGACAAAAAACATGCATTTGCATGGAAATCACATCCCTAGTTAAAACCAAGGAGAGGACTTTAATGCAAATGCATGTTTTTTCCAGTTAGTGTTAGAACAGCATAAACCAAATATCTTTGCAAATCAAAGAATTTGCTTTAAAACGGCATCGATTTGTTAGTGCATATTTTGCTGAAAATGCATATTTTTGCATATTTTTGTAGTATTTTGCTATAAATGCATATTTTTGGCTCATATTTTGTATAAAATTTTAATTTTAGCCTATTTTTTCATATCTCATGAATTTTTTTGTAAACATCATTGACAGGGAAACTAAAAATATGCAATTTTATGCAATTTCATATTTTTTCCTTTGCATTGTATTGAAATATGCTTAAAGGTATTTATTAGAGCCTACGGCCAGGACCGGTTACCTGGAGTCATTTGCAGCAACCACAAAAAAGTGCCGTCCTAAAGACCGAAAAAGACCGTCCCAATTTCATGCCTCCATATATATGGATACTCTAGACATCATTTCTGATCTACCTACAGTTTTTTGTGCCGGTCGTTAAACAAAAATTTTGAGAAATCGGTTGTTAAACTCGAAAAGTCTTGTGTTTTCCATGTATTTACATGAAATTGGGACGGTCTTTTTCGGTCTTTAGGGCGACAATTTTTTGTGGTTGCTTCGAATGACTCCATATGGAATAAGGATACTCTAGACATAATTTTCGATCTACTTACAGTTTTTTGTGCCGGTCGTTGAGCAAACATTTTGAGAAATCGGCTGTTAAACTCGTAAAGTCTTGTTTTTTCCATGTATTTACATGAAATTGGGACGGTCTTTTTCGGTCTTTAGGACGGCACTTTTTTGTGGTTGCTTAAAATGACTCCATATGGAATAGGGATACTCTAGACATAATTTTCGATCTACCTACAGTTTTTTGTGCCGGTCGGAGAACAAAAATTTTGAGAAATCGGCTAAAGTATTGTTTTATCCACGTATTTACATGAAATTGGGACGGTCTTTTTCGGTCTTTAGGCCGGCACTTTTTTGTGGCTGCTTCAAATGACTCCATATTAAATAGGGATACTCTAGACATAATTTTCAATCTACCTATAGTTTGTGCCGGTCGTAGAACAAAAATTTTGAGAAATCGACTGTTAAACTCGTAAAGTCTTGTTTTTTCCATGTATTTACATGAAATTGGAACGGTCTTTTTCGGTCTTTAGGACGGCACTTTTTTGTGGTTGCTTCAAATGACTCCATATTGAATAAGGATACTCTAGACATAATTTTCAATCTAAATACACTCAAAAAATTATGTTAGTAAAATCAACTGAAAATGTCAGTTAAAATAACTACTTTGTAAGTTGTTTTGGGGTCAACTACTTTTTCAGTTAAATCAACTAAAAATGTTAGTTATTTTAACTGACAAAAAACAACTGACTTATGTAGTAAAAACTACTTACATTTGTAGTCAAAACAACAAAAATGTAGTAAAAATAAAATAATAAATAATTTTTTTTTCAAAAAATTTTTTAGAAATAAAATTTGAATACTAAATTTTTTAAAATTTTTTTTTTAAAAAAAAAAAAAGTTGTGAAAAATAAAAAAAAAACGAAAATTTATTTTTATTTTTTGGAAAAAAAGCTAAAAATGTTTCAGAGAAAAAAAAATAAAATTAATTACTTTAAATAACTGTTACTGCATCACAGTACTTTTTTGTTAGTTATTCAAAAAAACTACTTTAAGTAACTAACAGAAATAGTTGTTTGATATTTTTCATACAAAAACAACTGACTTTGTAGTTGAAAACAACTAACTACTGTAAAATATACAGACAACTAACATGTAGATCTTACATAATTTTCTGAGTGTACAGTTTTTTGTGCTGGTCGTAGAACAAAAATTTTGAGAAATCGGCTGTTAAACTCGTAAAGTCTTGTTTTTTCCATGTATTTACATGAAATTGGGACGGTCTTTTTCGAAACCCGGGTAATGGGGGGCTCTAGTATTTATCCGTTTCAGATCTTTTAAGAAATCTGGCATCGATTTGTTAGAGCATATTTTTGGATATTTTGGTCTTAAAATCATGTTACTTATTGCATATTTTTGTCTTAAGAGCATATTTTATTATAAAAGCATATTTTTAGTGCATATTTTGGTGTTTTGTGAGCATATTTTTTTAAAAACTGCATATTTTGATAGAAAATTATCAAATATTTTATTTTCATCGCTTTTATGTCTAATTTTTAATGAAAAACTGAACTCTTATGAGCATATTTTTCACATTTTAAGAGCATATTTTCGGTTTTTTGCTGCATATTTTAAACGCATAAAACCTATTTTTTAAGCATATTTTTGTCCTGTCCCTGGTTATAACACACTTAAAAATGAAAATAAGTTTTAATCACCAAAATTGTTATATCAATTACTATTTGAATTGATTTTGCATCTATAATAAAGGTGATAGTAGTGCATTTATTCTCAATTCACGTAAATTTTTAGTGAGGGCATATTTTAGGATATTTTGGTCTTAAAAGCATATTACTTATTGCATATTTTAGTCTTAAGGGCATATTTCAGTATAAAAGCATAGTTTAAGTGCATATTTTGGTGGTTTGTGTGCATAGTTTTTGATAAACTGCATATTTTGATAGAAAAGTAGCAAATATTTTATTTTCATCGCTTTTATGTCGAATTTTAATGAAAAACTGAACTTTTAAGAGGATTTTTTAACACTTTAAAAGCATATTGTCTGTTTTTTGCTGCATATTTTAAACGCATAAAACCTATTTTTAGAGCATATTTTTGTCCTGTCACTGGTTATAACACACTTAAAAATGAAAATGAGTTTTAATTACCAAAATTGTTATATCAATTACTATTTTAGTTGATTTTGCATCTTTTATGAAGGTGATAGTAGTGCATTTATTCTCAATTCACGTAAATTTTTAGTTAAGGCATATTTTAGGATATTTTGGTCTTAAAAGCATTTTACTTATTGCATATTTTTGTCTTAAGAGCATATTTTTGTATAAAAACATATTTTTGGTGCATATGTGGGTGTTTTGTGAGCATAGTTTTTGAAAAACTGCATATTTTGATAGAAAAGTATTAAATATTTTATTTTCATCGCTTTTACGTAGAATTTTAATGAACAACTGAACTCTTTCTTAAGAGCATGTTTTTCACATTTAAGAGCATATTTTCGGTTTTTTGCTGCATATTTTAAACGCATAAAACCTATTTTTTTAGCATATTTTGGTCCTGTCCCTGGTTATAACACACTTAAAAATGAAAATAAGTTTTAATCACCAAAATTGTTATATCAATTACTATTTTAATTGATTTTGCATCTATAATGAAGGTAGTGCATTTTTCTCAATGCATGTAAAATTTTAGTTAGGGCATATTTTAGGATATTTTGGTCTTAAAAGCATATTTCTTATTGCCTAGTTTTGTCTTAAGAGCATATTTTAGTATAAAGGCATATTTTTAGTGCATATTTTGGTGTTTTGTGAGCATAATTTTTGAAAAACTGCATATTTTGATAGAAAAGTATTAAATATTTTATTTTAATCGCTTTTACGTCGAATTTTAATAAAAAACTGAAATTTTAATAGCATTTTTCACACTTTAAAAGCATATTGTCTGTTTTTTGCTGCATATTTTAACCGCATAAAACTTATTTTTGGAGCATATTTTTGGTTTCTCTGATCATTAATTTGCATTTTATGCAAGCCAAAAAAATAAAAAACTAAAAATTTCTTTAAATTAAAAAAAAAAAAATTTAAAAATGCACAATTTTTATAGTTTTTAGTGAATATTTTTGTATTTTTTTAAGTGCATATATTTTGATTTTAAGTGCATATTTTAAAAGCTTAAAAATAGTTTTTTAGTTCATGAAGTTCCTGTCCCTGGTTATAACACACTAAAAAATGAAAATGAGCTTTAATCACCAAAATTGTTATATCAATTACTATTTAATTGATTTTGCACCTACCATGCAGGTAATAGTGGGAAGTTTAGGGGAAGTTTTTATACCCTCCAACCACTTATGAGGGTATACTCACTTTGTCATTCCGAGTGTTACGCATCGAAATATCGGTCTAGGACCCTATAAAGTATATATTTTATTGATCAGTGATCGATTCTAAGACATTCTAGCGATGTCCGTCTGTCTGAGCTAGACTTCTGAAGTTTGGCTAGACTTCCGAAGTTTGGCACAAATATGTCTTATGTTCCTAGGCAGGTTAAGTTCGGAAATGGGCGAAATCTCCCCTTGAAGAACTAAACCAACCTAAGAAAACCCGAATTTTTTGCAGGGTTTTTTGTACTTTTGATAAGCAAATGCAACATTCTTATCTCAGAAGAAGTTCTAAATGGCAGGGGGAAGGTGACCTTAAACGTCACCTCCAACCCCCCTCGGCCCCCCAAATATATTCACTTTTCCTTATCAAGCTTTTACAAATTTTAGTAATAAGACTACCACTTTCGTGATAGTTGGAAAATCAATTAAAATAGTAACTGATATAACCATTTTAGTGATTGAAAAACTCATTTTCATTTTTTAGTGTGTTTAGGAGGCAATAAGCAACATTGTTTTCTATAAATAAAAAATTCAATTAAAAAAATTATTGAATCAATTAAAATATTTAATTGAATATGAATTTAAAATCAATTAAATTTTTAATTAAAAAAAATTGTTTTTGTTGTCGTTTTAATTCGTTTAAATGAATACTCTATTATATTGACACCTCATCATATTTTAATGCCTCTTCATTCTGCTATCTCAAACTTATGATAAGATTTCCTTCATATCTGCTACAAATAAGACTTTTCCTACAGTCTAAACCCTGCTATTTATCCAATAAACCTCAATGAGGTGCCAATTTCGATTTTTAAGCCGTCATCACTTCGTTGTCCAACCATAAGGTAACAAGTTTGTTAGCCATGTCTCTGTGCTTTCATTTCATCTGTATCTACTTTGATTTTTTCTGCTTAAAAATTTCCTTCATTTTTAAGCTTTAAGCCATATGTTTGTATATTTTTTCTTTAATTTTTTTCCTCTTGTAATTTATGGGATTTTAAGAATCATTTTATTCGAGCAAATGCGTTTAAGAATAATTGTCATGCTTTGGGCATGTTGTTTGACTACAACATTTAACAATTTTTTTTTTGTGTTCATTCTCTGGTTATTTGAAGTTTTGAAAAGTAACAAAATAGAAAAAATAAATTTTAAGCACTTCAAGTGTTAAATTGTCTTTGTGCTTAGTAAGTAGTTAAAGGCAATCGTTATATATTGGTCATTTAACAACAAAAAAAAATAAATTTGTTTATTATAAACATTTATGAGTTTTATTTGGAAAATAGGGTGGCCAATTTAAAAGTTAAGCGGATTTGGGTATTATATTTTTTTTAAATAAAAAAATTTTTCTGATCGTAAATAAAATTTAACAGTTTTTTAATAATATGTGGGTTTGAAAAAAAAATATATATTGCTGTAAAACTGGAAAACATTTTAATTTTTCCTATTTTTTCCGAAAAATGATTAAGCAACATGTTGCCTTGGCTATAAAACATGTTGCTTTTGCTAGCAACATATTGCAAACACATTTCTTTAAAAAAATAAAACAAAAATCGAGTGTTTTGTTAGCAACATGTGGCCAGCCAAAGCCATGTGTAGCTGGTGAAATCATTATGTTGCTTATACAAATTTTACGTGTTGTTCATAACCAAAAACCATGAACAAAATTTAAAAATCTATTCCAAACGTTATAAAATGTAAATGAATACCAAGCAACATGTTGCTAGAAACACTATTGGCACAATTTGTTTAATTTTTACAATAGTTCAACAATAAAGAAAATACAATGCAAGTTGATAAAGAAAATGGTGATTGTGCGCAGCCAGCAACATGTTGCCTTGTTGAAAATTATTGAAAGCAATAACGTTTTTATCAATTTGTTAAGAAAATTAATGTGCTGGATTCGGGAGAAATCTTTCACCATTCACCTACTTTTTAAAAATTTGATATCCTTTCGAATTTAAGATTTTTAAAATTTTTGCTTGTAATTTTTAAAGATATTAACTAGAAAAAAAACTTTTTTTTTAAATCTCAAAATTCACAAGAATATAAAATTTTTAAAAATTTTGTAAATGGTGAAAAAGAAGAGAAGAAAATGTTTTATTCAAAAAATGTTCCGCTATTATTAACAACTTTTTGTAAATTTTATTTTCAATATAAATATTTGTTATATGTGTCTCATATATTAAAATCTAGTGTCCGACCGAACAGTTCGGCCAAAAAACGTAATTTAATCAAAAATTTGGTGTTTGTGAGTACTTTTAACAACATTTTTTATATGGGGTAGAATTGTTGAGGCGATGGAAGACGATTCTGATTGTAAAATTTTAGAACGAGTAAGAAGTTAAGCAACAATTTCGAATTTCGGTAACCGAACTTTTTTCAATTTAACCGAACGTTCGGTTACCGAACACCTAAATTGGTGCTTAACTTCGTCCTCGCCATTAAATTTTAAAGTCAGAATAGTCTTCTATTGCCTAAACAAACAAACGGCCTTCTGAAGAAGCTGTTAAAAATGCTTGCAAATATTAATTTTTGGCCAATACCATTTTTTGGCCGAACTGTTCGGTCGGACACTATTAAAATCTAAGATAAAAAAAAGATTTTTATTAGCAACATGTTGATAGTTGAAATAACATATTTTAACTCGTGAATTTTAAAAATTGTTTCGTGATTTTCATAACTAAAAAACAAGAAAATCTATTAAAATCTAAACTGAATTCCAGTTGGCAAAATAAAAGCACCGCTGATATACTGCTAACTCTCCCTTTATAGAATTGCAGTGATCTTCATACAATTTTTCAAGACGTCCCCAATGACATGTCAGCTGTGGGTCGGCAACGTCCACCAGTATCGGTGGCCACCAACAATTCGTTTAAACAACCGCTGACCAACTGCTGACATGTCATTGGGGACATTTTGCAAAATTGTATGACGATGACAGCAATTTTATAAAGGTAGAGTTTGCAGTATAAAGGGAGAGTTAACAGGGGTGCTTTTTTTGACCGACTGGGTGTTATTAAATTGTTTGCATACAAAGCAACATGTTGCTAGTAACTTAATTGGCACAATTCGTTTAACTCATACCATAGTTTACCAATAATGAAAAGAAAATGGAAGTTAATAAAAAACCAAGTAGTAGCTAGTAGTCCAGCCAACAACATGTTGCCAAATTTTCAAATTATTGAAAGCAACATCTTTTCTATATATTTTTTAAAGAAAATATGTTTTATATTCGATTAGACGAACGGTTTTCTAGCTATTATCGCTATTTAAAATTTGCCAAAAAATTACGGGTTTATCCTACGTTTAAGAAATTAAAAAAAAAATCTCAAAATTTCTTTCCCTTAACCTTTTTTATAGAGCCTAGGGCAAACTTTCATTTTGGATTAATTCGATTCGATCACTTTAAGAAGACATTTCCGCTGACATTATTACGTTCTTTAACTATACTTAAAGAAAGAGCAAACAACTTAAACGTGTCCTTTTTAAATATTATGTATAACAAGCAACATGTTGCCAACTATACATCAATACAAATTGCTCAACATATATATTTTTGAATCATTAAATTGTTAAAATTTTGTTAAAAACAAGTTCGTTAATATAAAAAAAACAAATTTTTTGTTTGCAGAAATCTTTGCAGTTATTTCAGTTTATTTTATTATGCATGCTAGCAACATGTTGCTTATTCATTTCTGTATTCAAGTGTCTTAAACCAAACAAGAAGAAAATGTCTAATTAATTTCATGAAAAGTTTTAAAGATTAATTTTTTCAGAGCAACATGTTGCTAGCAACTTTTTTTTTAGCAAACCTGTGAATTTTTTATGAGTTTCGTTCCGAATTCACGAGTTAAAAAGCCTTAATGATACTTACTTTACTTTCTCAGCTTTCCAGTCCAGGGTGGACCATTGCTTCTGTTACAAGCCTTCTCCAGCTATTTCTGTCCGTTGCTCTAAGTGTCCAGTTTGTTTCATTTAATATTCTTAAGTCATTCAGCACATCTGTCTTCCATCTCTTTCTAGGTCTTCCTCTTTTACGAATACCATCCGGGGTTTGTATGTAAATTTTCTTGACTACCTTTTCTTCTGACATTCTGATAACGTGCCCCAACCAACGAATTCTCTGTGCCTTTATATACCTAATGATGCTTTGGTTTTCGTTCAGTTTATCTAACTCATCATTAAAACGTATTCGGTAATTTTCTTCATCGATTCTAATTGGGCCAAATATTTTTCTTAAAATTCTTCGTTCAAAACACAGGAGTTGGTTCACGTCGAATGTTTTCAAAGTCCATATTTCACATCCGTATGTGAGAACTGGTCTTATTAGAGATCTGTATAGACTAACTTTTGCTGAACGGGATAGAAGTTTTGATTTAAAAAGTTTTAAGTGAACAAACCACGCTTTATTTGCTGCTTGAATTCGGTCTTGAATTGCTGCTGATGTGTCGCTGTGGGAACTTAAAATCATTCCAAGATATTTAAATTTATTGACGGTATCAAATGTATATGTGTCAACTGTAAGATCTGTTGCATTCATGTAGTTAGGAGATCTTAACATGTATTTTGTTTTGTCCCTGTTGACTTCTAGTCCAGTTAGACGAGCTGCATTTTCGAGTTGTCTAAATGTATTCTCAAGGCTAGATTTGTTTCTTGATATAATTAGAATATCGTCTGCGTATGCACATATCTGAGTTGTCCTATTGAATATTGTACCACCTTGATCAATTTCTTCTACTATGGAGTGTAGAAGAAGGTTGAATACAAGGGAGGATAGAGCATCTCCCTGTTTGACTCCAGATATAACGTTAAAAGGTTCAGAAAGTTCACCTTGTATCACTACTTTTGCGATTGTGTTGGTAAGTGTCATATTGATTAGGTTTACCAGTTTACCTGGAATTCCAAGTTTAAGTAATCGAATACCAATTTGTTTTCTATTCAAGCTATCAAAGGCTTGTTTAAAGTCAATGAAAAGGCAGTGTATATCTATGTTGTATTCATAGAATTTCTCAAAGATCTGTGCGATAATGAAACCCTGATCGATTGTTGATCTATCTCTCCGAAATCCGCATTGATAGTCTCCTATAATAGTTTCTGCATATGAGTTCAGACGTTGATATAATATGTTGGTAAATATTTTGTAGCCGCAGTTAAGTAGAGATATACCTCTAAAATTGTTACAATCAGTCTTGTCACCTTTTTTGTGGATTGGTGTTATTAAACTCGTGAGCCAATCATCTGGCAAGGATTCGTTCCTCCATATGTTAATATTTATTCGGTGGAGATATTCGTGACATTTGGATCCGCCATATTTTAACAGTTCGGATACAATGCCATCTTCCCCGCTACTTTTATTATTCTTTAGTTTGTTACACGAAGCTATTGTGTCTTCTATACTAGGTTCCTCAACGTAGTTTTCTGCTGTAAAATATTCTTCCTCAGTTGTATTTAAGCTATCATGTCTATTCAGAACTTCGTAAAAATATTCTCTCCATCTTCTTAATATTTCAGATTTATCGCTGATTAAATTACCATTTCTGTCTTTGCAAATGTTTGATCTTAATTGAAACGTTCTAGTTTGGTTTTTAATATTTGCATACATGTCTTTGACCTTGTTTTGCATAAAGTTGGCTTGTATCTCGCTAACTTTACCCTTCATGTATAATTTCTTTTTGGACCTAATGATTTTCTTCGCTATTTTTTGTTTGTCCTTATAGATTTCCAAATTTGCTTGTGTATTATTAGCAAGGTATTGATTTCTTGCTTGGTGTTTTATTTCGTTTGCTGTTCTACATTCTTCATCATACCATTCAGTTACTGTTTGTTTCTTTTCTCCTATGGTTTCGAAGGCAGTTTCTTTTATACCATCTTTTAAGTTCTTCCACATATTGGAGATATCGGCTTCATCGTATTGCATATTATTAATCTTTTGCTCGAGATTGTTTCTATATGCTCTGCTAACTTCATTATCAGTTGTAATAGCTTCACTGTTCCAAAATATTTTCTTCTGTCGATTTTTCGTGTTAACCATTGCTATACGCTGTCGTAATTTTGCAATAACTAAGAAATGGTCGGAGTCGCAGCATGCACCTTTGTATGTTCTTGAGTCGATAATGGAAGTGCCATGTCTTTTATCAATAAGGATGTGGTCTATTTGTGTAAAACCTCGATTTCCAGGTATTTTCCATGTATGTTTGTGGATATTTTTATGCTTGAAGGAAGTGCTACTTATCCAAAGACCGTTTGATGCTGCAAAATTACATAATCGTAGACCATTATCGTTGCAAGTGTTATGGTAAGAGTATTTTCCTGTAACTTTGCCTACTATAAAATCTTCCTTTCCAACTTGTGCATTATAATCACCAATTATAAGTAGAATGTCGTGTTTACTTACTCTACATATTGTAGAAGTGAGTTTGTCATAAAATTCATCTTTTAAGTTGTCCTCGCTGTCTTCAGTAGGTGCATAGATAGAGAATAGAGAAATATTTTGAAATTTTCCCTGCAGTTTTATATAGCATATTCTTTCGTTTACAGGTTCAAAAGCAATTATGCTTTTTCTTATATGCTTGTCGACATAAAATCCTGTACCTTTCTGTCCAGACTTTGTTCCTCCACTGTAGTAAATGCTATAGTCTTTCTTTTTAAGTTCACCATAACCGCTCCATCTAATTTCCTGTATAGCACATATTTTAACTTTGTATTTTAGAAGTTCGTCTGCCATTTCAAATAATCTACCAGGTTGTATCATTGTTTGAACGTTCCATGTTGCTAATCGTAAATCGTTGTCCTTTATTCGTTGCAGGGGTCGGCATCTTTGAGATCGTTTGCTTAGAGGCTGCTGTAGTAGTTTCAAGACAATTTTTATTTATACTGGTATGAGGGTGTCAACCTCAAGACGCCTTAATGATACATTTGATCTGAAAAGTATTTAAAGTACGTATACAAAGTCTATTAAATATTTTCCTTAGCAACATGTTTCAACAATTTTAAAAAAATGGTATTTGTTTTAAGGCTTTTTTTTTTTTGTAAAGAGGCACTTTAGACTTTTGTTATTGCAAAAGCAGAATGATACTGCAACATTTTTCTAGCAACATTTTTCTAGTAACATGTTGTAAAGATAAAAGTAAGTGAAATGATATATTTTTAATTAAAGGCTCGCAAGTTCTTCATAGATGAAAAAAAAAAAATTTAGAAATATGTATGAATTAATATGTTGCGAAAATTTGACAGTCATAAGTGTGGTTATGGTTTTCACTAGAGATGGGCACATGAGCAGATTAGAGCGTGATTCACGTGATTCACGCGTGATCACGCGTGCGTGTGACTGATTTCAATTTTACTTACGTGATTGTGAGATATTTCCTTTTGTACCAAAAAAGCAAAAAAAAAATGTTAAATATGGCTTTATTTAATATTTCGTCCCGAAAAAAGCTAAAAAAAAATTAAAATTTCTCTAAACTTTAAATTTTGCTGGAAGTTTTGAAAGATTTTTGAAATTTTAGTTTTTGATTTTTTTTTTGTATAAATACCCAAGCAGAAATTGACGACGGTTATAAAAAAAAAGCGTTCTGAAAGCACTGTAACAAAAAAAGAACGTTCTCAAAACGTTATTTTCGAACGCTTTGCGAGCGTTTTCGAAAAGCGTTCTGAAAGCACTGTAACAAAAAAAAAGCATTATCAAAACGCTTTATTCGAACGCCTTGAGAGCGTTTTCGAAAAGCGTTTTGAAAGCACTTTATTAACAAAATGCATGTTCGTTTCAAAATTAAATGGTTTTAAAGCAGTTTTTGCAAACGTTTTTAAATTTTTTTCGTATTACATACAAGTATAGTGTTTTTTTAGATTATACTCAATTTTAAACAAATTGTTATAAAAACATTTTGTTAAATCAAATTAAATAATTTTTCCCTACCACCACATTGAAAACGCAAAATTTTGAAAACATAAAACATTTTTTAATTTGTAAATCTATTTTAAGTTTTATTATTATCATTTATTCAAAAGAGTTATAGCAATAGTTTCGTTATAAAATTTACAAATAATGCATTTAACTTCTACAATATGCACACTGACTTCAATAACATCTTCACGTAAATTTTCAACGTTATAAAGTCCTATTTCTTTTGATGGAATTGGATAGACAAAATAATCGTTTATTTCATTAAAGATGTTGCCTTTTAAATATATATTATCACATGTGTGTTTAGATCGATTTGTACTAAAAATTTGGTTTACTATCATAATATTTCCATTACTAAGTAGAATTGCGTTATCAGGATGGGATGCAGTAATTTTAAAACCATGAATATTAATAAAAGAAAACACAACTTTTGTTTCAGTGGATTTCATTACTTTGCCAAGAGAATTCTTTTTGTTTTTAAAGAGAGGATATACCAATGGAGCTTTATTTGGAGAGTTAACGGTATGAAAAACATGCAATTTTCGTTGAATTTCAGCAATAGGATTGTTCCAAGAGTTAACAATCGCTGGAAAATATCTTTAATTTTTGTATTTAAGCTCTTTATAAGTGCTTTACTTTTGGGTTTTAAAGCGCTTTCATGACTTTTAACAAAACGTTCTGAAAGCACTTTGTTAAAACGCTTTTTAAACGCTTTAAACCTAGCGTAGATCGATGTTATCATTCGGATCATCTGAAAGCGCTTTCAAGATGGTAAATGGAACGCTTGTAGAACCGTTTACAACGCTTTCACAGCGCTTTTGCGATTGTATTTTTCTGACTGGGTAAGTGTTTCGTGAGTGTGAGTCAACGTGAGTGTGAGTGAAGCTTGCGTGAGTGCACGTGAGTGTGAGTTTAATTAAATTTAATCACGTGATTGTGAGTGAGTGTGAGTAGAAAGAATATGCTCGTGAGTGAGTGTGCGTGATTCAAAAATTCCTGTCATGAGAGTGAGTGAGTGTGAGTCAAAAATCACTCACGCGCCCATCTCTAGTTTTCACATCAGCAGATGTGGCATGCAACAAAATTACTTGAATTTATTTTTTTTTTTTTGTTTTGTATACTTATTTGAAAATATTATTCTTAACTGTGTCATAAGTTTATTAAATAATTTCATTAGCAACATCTTGCTACAATATATAAAGAAAAATTATTTGTTTTACGCCACTTTTTGCAAATGAGACTTACGTTATTGCTAAAGCAACATGATACTTCAAGATTTTTCTAGCAACATTTTGAACAAAATGAAGAAAGTGAAATCATACATGCTTAATTAAAGGCTCGTAATTTGTGAACAGGCTGAAACATTTTTAGAAATATAAATTAATTTGCAGCGAAAATTTGGCAGGCATATGTTGGGTTATGTTTTGCACATCAGCAGTTTTATTTGAATTTAATTTTTTTGTTATTTTTGTATATTTTTCTGAAATTGTTATTGTTTAATAACTTCAAATTGCTTTATTTTATTTCCAAATATCAAATTTTCCCAGTTTTTAAATTGTCTATACAATTAAAGGAAATGTTGATAACAATGTTGATGCAACATATACTGGGTTATTTCACCGGTTTTTAACCAGTGAATATAATACCTCTTTAGCGAAATTTCTAAAGCTTTTGTAAAGCCAGTGTAAATTTGAGGTTTTTTTATTAGGAGTTTCACAGATTTTCGTGTAAAACTCGAACAATTTATTAAACATCAAGAAAATGTATAGAAACTTAAAAAGAATGTTTTTTTTTAACTTTTGTTGCTTAGCAACATGCTGCTAGCAACACATAGCTTGCAATTTAGTTGTCATAAACTGTTTACTTAAATATATTCTAACCAAATTTATGAAAAATCATTGGTTTGTATTGACTCTTAAACATGGTAGCACCAGCAACATGTTGCTAAGGACTGATTTTTTTAAAAAGTGGAATGTAAAGCCATTTTTTTAAATCGTATCGTCCTATTTTTATTTAAGCAACATGTTGCTGACAACTTTAACTAAAAAATATGCAAAATTTTATCACAACAGTAAAACCCTTTTCGCTTGTCTTGTGTGTTTTTCCTTTAAGATTGTTCAAATATGTTGCTTATAACTTTATTACTTAAATAATGTTGCTTTTAATGTTTCTATCAACATGTATTAATGCTCTGTTTCATTATTTGCACAAATCTAACTTGTCTAATAACCATGCGCGGGTACAAGGGGGGGGAAAAAGGGGAAATTTCCCCCCCCAGACCAAATTTCGAAAAGAAAAAAAAGAAAAAAAAAGAAGAAAAAAAAGGAAAAAAGAAAGAAAAGGAAAGAAAAAGAAGAAAAAAGAAAGAAGGAAATTTTCTAAAAAAATTTCGAAGTTCAAAAATTTTTCATAGAAAAAGATCTGAAAATTTTAAAAGGAAAAATTTTTTAATTTTTTAAGGAAAAAGTGAATCAATCTGAAAATTAAAAATGTTGATAGTCGAACTTACATTTGTAAAACTATTTTATTTTTTTTTTTTTTAAATGAACTTTTTTCTGAAGAAAACATTCTCAGAATCTGAGACTTTTTTATGTGAAAAAGGTCTCAAAAACTTATTTATAGGAAAAAGGTTGCAGAAGAATTTTTTTATGGGAAAAAAGTCTCAGAATTTCTGAATTTGAGATTTATTTTAAGGAAAAAGGTCTCAGAATCTGAGCCTTTTAAGAAGAAAAAGGTCTCAAAGTCTGAGACTTTTTATTGCTGAAAAATAGTCTCAGAAGTTGAAACTAACTGAATTGGTAGAAGGTCGCAGAATCTAAGACTTTTCACCGGAAAAAGGGTCTTAGAATGTAAGACTAATCTCAGAAAAATGTCTCAGAATCAGACTTTTTCTATAGGAAACAGGTCTCAGAATCTTTGACCTTTCTATAGGAAAAAGGTCTTAAAGTCTGAGACGTTTTGTATAGGAAAAACATTTCCGACTAGGACGTTTTCTATAGGAAAAGTGTCTTAGAATCGGAAAAGATTTCAGAATCAGAAACAGGTCGCAGAATCTGTCACTTCTTCTTCTTTAGAAAAAAAGGGCCAGAATGTTAAACTTTTTCTATATAAGAAAAAGCTCTCAGAATTTGAGACTTTTTCTTTAGGAAAAATGGGTGCGAATCTGAGCCTTATTCTTTAGGAATAAGATCTCAGAATTTGAAACTTTTTCTTTAGGAAAAAGGTCTTAGAATCTGAGACTTTTTCTATTGGAAAAAGGTCGAAGAATCTAAGACTTTTTCTATAGAAAAAAGGTCTCAGAATCTAAAATTTTTTCAGTACGAAACAAATCTAATAATCAGAGACCTCTCTATAGGAAAAATGTTTCAGTAATGCTTTAAAATATGAGACTTTTTCTACAGTAAAATGTCTTAGAATCTGAGACTTTTTCTGTGGAAAAAAATTCTTAGAACCTGAAAATTTTTCTATACGAAAAAATTCTCAGACATTTTTCGTTAAGAAGAAGTCTGATATTCTGAGACATGTTCCCTATAAAAAAAATTTACGAAAAATGTCTCAAAATCTGATATTTTCTATGTAAAAGAATTTCTTCTATTGAATTCTCAGATTTAGACTCTTCTTATGTATACTAAAAATATACAACTTTCTTTTAAATTTCTTTTAAAAATCCGAAAACTTTTCTATACGAAAATAGTCTCAGATTCTGAGACATTTAGTCATTCTAAGACAGTTTCCCTATAAAAAATAATTTTTTTCACGAAAAATGTCTCAACATTTGAAGTTTTCTATGTAGGGAGAATTTCTTCTTTTAAAAAATTCTCTTCTTATGTATACGAAAAATATACAATTTTCATTAAAAACAAATTAAAAAAAATGATCTAAACGAAATATGATCATGAAAAAGAAACCTTATTCGGCAAAAACTAATAATATCACTTTTTTTTTGTAAAAAAAAAACGTATCCCTTTTTTTGCTCGTCAACAAAGGAGAATTTATGATTTTTTTTCGAAGTAAAAAAAAAAATTTCCCCCCCCAAACCCAAAAGCTGTACCCGCCACTGCTAATAACACTTTGTATGTGTGTAAGACTAATTAATATTCATTAAATTTCATTTGCATTCATTAATTTTAAATGTTAATTATGTGTAGATTTTTCCAAAAACCAACACTGTTGGCGCCTAATAATGTTTATAACTTTATGTGCTCGTTTCCAGCCAAACAAAGTAGTTATAAACATTAAGGCAGCAATTGGGGTCAAAATAATGACTTATAACCTCAAACATCATTTGTTTATAAAGGCAAAACATAAAATTAAAAAGAAAACCTGTAACAAACACAAAAAAAAACAAATAAAAACAAAAAGCTTTGTGTCAATCTGCGGCGACAGGGTAATAAAACAAATTAATTTTTTTGTTGCCTGAAAAAAAAATCATTAAAATTTGCTTTTAATAAATATTTGTTAAGCTATTAATCATATGAAAATATATTTTTATGTATAAAAGAATACAAAAAAAATGTTAAGCAGCAATGTTTAGCAACATTTTCACAGATAACAAAATCTTAAATTTTTTTGCAAGTTGTGGTTTTAAAATATTTATTTTTTTTGTTTTTTTGTTGTAAAATATTTTAATTAAAAATTCTTTAATTTTTATTTTTAAATGACCACTTGTTTATTAATAAATGTATAAAAAAAATGTTGGCTGATTTCTTGGTGATTTTTCAATAGGCACCAAGCAGTCTATAAAAATCTTGTCTTTGTAACAACAACATGTTGTTAAATATTTTTTCGCCTAGTCATTTTAATTTTTTTTTTATTTTATTGCATATTTTTTATTTCAGTATATCTCATGCATTATTTAGATTATGCAATAAACCACTTTATGTATATTAATGACATTTTGTTTGGTATATATATATTTTGTTGTTCGATTATTTGTGTATTAACAGCATGTATATAAGTGAATGTGTTTTGTTGGTATTTAGTAAGGTGGCTTTTTTAAATATGTATTTTAAAAATTGTATTTAAACAAAAGTGGAACATGGGGAAAATAGCTGTTACTCCATTTTTACCTATTTTAGCAACATGTTGCTAGAAAAATGTTTTTTTAATACGTTTAAGTATGAAAGTTGAGACAAAATACATTATTTTTTACAGAAAAAAATCAAAAAGCGGTATAAAATATATTTCTACATGTTTTTTTTTTCAAAATATTTTTTGTTTCAGCAACATGCTTCGTACATTTGCATAATTAATGCAATATTCTTTTACACTTAATATTTGAAAATGTAAAAGGTAATAATATCTACGACATTAAATTTTTTAAGAAAAATTTCTTATCAACATGTTGCAGAAACATTTTGAGCAACATTTTTACATTTTGTTGTCGTATATTTTCTGCAACATTTCAATAAAATTAATGCAGATTTAATGTTTTGCGACTAAACAACATGGTGAAAATAAGAAGTTGCTGAGTTCATATTAAAACATAATTTATTACATATTTTCCATAGCAACATGTTGCTGCAGTATTTATAATAGATTTAAAATTCTTATAAGTCATTTTAGTAAACAGACCAGTTGATTTCTTACTATATAATTGCATAAGCAACATGTTTCTGCAACATTTTTGTATTGCGCTTACAATTAGCAATATTGGTATAATGATGTTATATGGCCTTGCAATATAAAAAATGTATTTATGCAACATTGTTATAAAATTAAAGTTCAGCAACATTTTTTTGTTAAAATTTAACAATTTTGCTGCAGTATTTAAAATAGATTTAAAATTTATATAAGACATTTCAGTAAATAGGCCAGTTGATTTATTACTATATAATTGCATAAGCAACATGTTTTTGCAACATTTTTGCATTGCACTTAGTAATATTGAAATAATGATGTTATGTGGCCTTGCAATATAAAAAATTTACTTATGCAACATTGTTATTAAATTAAAGTTCAGCAACATTTTTTTGTTAAAATTTAACAATGGCATGTTGCCTTGCAATAGCGGCATCATTCTCTTGCAATATCGGCTACATTGTTAAAAAATTTAAGGTCTTCAACATATTTCTCATAAAATTCAACAATTCTAAGAATATTTTTTTAAAGCACTTTTATTTAATGAAAGATTTGATGGTTATTGCTCAATTTCCCGCTTAAGAAATCATTCTGTTAAATTTTATTTATAAAAATATGGAAATCGTTTTTGTTAAATGCCCCTACCAACTTCTAAATGGACGCTGAGTAATAAGTTCTTAACACCTGAAAATATTGAAACATGTTGCTGAAAATTTTGTTTTAAATTTAGGGCATTTTAATAATGTCATATTGCCAAAAAAATGTTTGCAGCAGTTTTTTTTTAATAATTTCATTAAAATTTATAAATAAAATTTTGTTTAAAATTGCAAGTTTACTTGAAACATGTATATGGGGCATTCCAAGTCAAATCGGTCACTTTGAACATTTTTTTTTAGATTTACCCAATTTGTTAACAGTTTTTAGTACCCTTCGAGAACACCTTCACGTTAAATTTTCAGATTTTTTTGATGACCCGTTCAAAAGATAATGAATTTTTTAAAATAGGAAGTTTGTTCCTTTACTCAAATTATTTTACTCATAACTTCTTCAATAATGGTCCAAATATCAATTTTTTTTTTCAAAATTTTTGTTTTTTTTTACGTACTTTAAAAAAAAAATCCCAAAATATTCTTAAAAGCGCTCTAGTATGCGATTTTTAAAATTTAAATCTCATTTTTGAAAATGTTTGTACTCTTCGAATTTTTTGAAATTTTTTTGTGTAAAACATCTATCGATTTTACAAGTTTTTTGCCCAGGAGGATCGTGGGATAACGATTATTACTACTTTTTAAAAATTTTTTTGAAAAAATTTTATTGTAATTTTCCAATCTTAAAATCATTTTTACTGCTCCAATGGTGCGTCATAGAGGGGTCATTTATAAGACCGACCCCCATTAATTTTTACGTCTTAACATTTGTTTGGAACAAACTAATACCCTATCTCCAATTTCTAAGGGGGCTCCCACACAAAACGACATTTTTTAAAATTTGCTCCAACCGCTCTAACTGCCCTAATAGTGCCGTTAGAGTAACAAAATATATGACCGACTCACAATATTTTTTTAGTCCAAACATTTTCTCTGAACACACCTACCCTCTATATCTAAAGGCGGTCCCCATACATTTTTTTTAAATATACCTACGCCCTATCTCATCTCCCTTAGTAGGTTCCCATACAAACAACAGTTGCAGCAAATTTTATAAAAATTTAATTTTGTATGGAAGCCTACTAAGGGAGTGGAGATAGGGCTAGGGTTGCCAGATGCTAGAAGTCAAATAACTGGATAATGGAAAATTTTCAGCTGGATTTTAAAAAAGTAACTGGACCCATTCATAATCTTTTATACCCTCCAAAATGTAAAAACAATATAAAAAAAAAATCAGGGGCGTATTTTTTTTTGGGGGGGGGGGGGGGAGTTGGTGGTGACGTAAAGGGACACCTTGCCCTTGCGATTTTGAACTTCTTATGAGATAAGAAAGTTGCATTTTCTTAGCAAAAGTACAAAAAACCCTGCAAAAAAATGCGGTTTTTCTTAGGTTGGTTTAGTTCTCCAAGAGGGAACTTTTTTTCCCTTGGTCCGATTTTGCCAATTTCCGAACTTAACCTGCCTAGGAATAAAAGACATATTCGTGCTAAACTTCGGAAGTCTAGCTCTCTTATTTTGGACTGTATCGTGTCCTCTACAGACGGATAGACGAACGGACATCACAAGAATGTCTCAGAATCGATCACTGGTCAATAAAATATATACTTTATGGGGTCCTACACCGATATTTCGATGCGTTACACACGGAGTGAGTTTACCCCCATACTGTGGTTGGAGGGTATAAAAAATCAACCGATTTTCATATGTGAGACACATATTTTTTTTAGACTAAATAGCCGTCTCTATTTGCCACGGAAAATTGTGCCTTTTTTATGCATTTCTATTACTTTTTCGTCATCGGCCTGAGGATTGTAAGAGAATATTTTTCTTTTTAAATAACCCCACAAAATTAAGTCCAAAGTGGTCAAATCTGAAAATCTAGGAGGACAGTTAAAATTTCCGGGACGTGCGAAGTCAAAAAAGAGCGACAACAACTGACCATCATTTGCAGATTTTACCTATCCAGACATATTTTTGTTGGGTTATTTTAAAAGCAAAATGTACGCCAAGAATCCTTAAATCATCGACGAAAACATTCGTGCCGAAATCAACGCTAGACTGGCCGAAATGCTCGAAAAAGTTGTAAAAAAATTAGTGATTTTTAGAAAAAAGAACACATTTTCCGTATACAAAAGAGGCATTTATGTTATATTTCTGATTAATGTTTTATTTACAAAGTAGTCCCAAAAAATTAAGAAAAAAATATTTAATAAAAAAAAATAATTTTTAAAATAAAAGAAATCCTTTTTCAACTGGATAAATTATGTTTCAACTGGAAACTGGAACAGACCTCAAATAACTGGAAAATCCAGGCCAATGTTATAGGGTAAAAATAAATGGGGGTCTGTCTCACTAATGACCCTTCTCGGACGCACCATTGGACCGGTAGAAGCTGATTAAATAAAACAAATTTACAAAAAATAAAAAAAATTGTATGGGGACCGCCTTAAAAATTAGAGATAGAGGGTAGGCATGTTCAGAGAAAATGTTTGGTATAAAAAAATATTGTGGGTCGGTCATACATTTTGTTGCTGTAAGGGCACTATTAGGGCAGTTAGAGCGGTTGGAGTAAATTTTAAAAAATGTCGTTTTGTGTGGGAGCCCTCTTAGAAATTGGAGATAGGGTATTAGTTTGTTCCAAAGAAATGTTAAAACGTAAAAATTAATGGCGTCGGTCATATAAAAGACCCCTGTATGATGCACCATTGAAGCAGTAAAAATGATTTTAAGATTGGAAAATTACAATAAAATTTTTTCAAAAAATTTAAAAATATAGTAATAATTGTTATTCCACGATCCTCCTGGGCAAAAAATTTGTAGAATCGATAGAAGTTTTATACAAAAAAAATTTCAAAAAAATCGAAGAGTGCAAACATTATCAAAAATGATATTTAAATTTTAAATCTTAAAAATCGCTTGCTAGAGCACTTTTAAGAATTGTTTTGGATCTTTTTTTAAAAAGTACGTAAAAAAACAAAAATTTGTAAAAAAAAAAAAATATTTGCAATTTGGACCATTATTAAAGAAGTTATGAGTAAAAGAAGTTTGAGTAAAGGCACAAACTACCGATTTTTAAAAATTCGATATCTTTTGAACGAGTCATCAAAAAAATCTGAAAATTTACCACGAAGGAGTTTTCGAAGGGTACTAAAATTTGTAAACAAATTGCGAAAATCTAAAAAAAAAAAAATTTCAAAGTGTCCGATTTGACATGGAATGCCCCATATATTATTGATCCTTGATAGAAAGACATTCAAGCGATGTCCGTCCGTCTGTAGAAACCAGGATGCATTCCAAACTAAAAGAGCTAGAGCCCTGAAGTTTGGCAGTATTATCTCATATCTTACTGGTAAGGCTATGTTCGAAGATGGGCAAAATCGAACTAGGGGAAAAAAAGTTTCCCCTTGAAAAACTCAAAAACCCCTGCAAACACACAATTTTTTAGAGAGATTTTTTTAGTTTTTGCTCAACAAATGTAACATTTTTATGCCATATTATGTTCATAGACCTGCACTTGGACCAAGGGGATTGGATAACTCGATTTTTTTTTTCAACCACCCCCCTCCCCCCCCTTTTGGGGCGTGGTTATAGAAAATAATTAAAAACAACGATAAAAATGTATCAGTTAATCGTAAATATCATTAAAAAATAATTTGTAAACATTTATATCAGTTGCAGTGGTGTCCCCCACCGACTCCGTCGACCCCCACCAAAAAAAGACGCCCTTGGCATTTCTTGTTTTTTAATTTTTTAACGTGTTCAGCACAACCGAATTTAACACACTTACTTGTTTTTAATAATTTCATTGAAATTTATAAATTAAATTTTTGTTTGAAATTTCAAGTTCGCTTGCAACATGTTGAAGGTTTTTTGAACCATTTTTAGGGCTACCAGAATATATGCAACAAAATCTGTTTCTTGTTTACACATTTTTCATATTTCTTCTTTACTAATATATTTCTGTAACATTTATAATCCTTATGCAACATTTTTGTTTAGAAATAATGTTTTGTGTGTGTTTTTAAATTTTTTTTTTTGGAAACATGTTGCTAGCTATACAAAGTTATTGCATTTTATAAATGTTTTGTTTAATTGCTTCAAAAAACATTAACGGTAGAAACTTTTGCTACTATTTGTGCTATTGTGAGAAGCTAACAACATGTTGCTAGTATTCGCATTTAATAATGTTGCCGTCTTTGCATTTTATTAATGTTTTGTTTAATTGCTTCAAAAAACATTAATGGTAAAAACTTGTATTACTATTTGCTTACCTGTAAGTAGCTAGCAACATGTTGCTGAATAATGTGTTTAACTTTATTACTTGGAAACAACTAGCTAGCAACATGCTGCTAGTATTCGCATTTAATGATTTGGCCGCCTTCGCATTTTATAAATGTTTTGATTATTTGCTTCAAAAAGCAATAATGGTAAAAACTTTTATTACTATTTGTTTAACTGTCAGTAGCTAGCAACATGTTGCTGAAAAATGATATTTATAAAGACACATAACACTACATTATTTTAAATTTTTAAACAAAAATGTTGCACTTTGAGTATAAATTCAACGGACCTAAGAGTTTATGTTAGTTCAAAATTTAATAACGAATATAAATGTTGCAGTCACATGTTGCTAGAGAAAAAGTTTTAAAAATAGTTAAAAAAGAGACCCAATTTTTTATAAATGCAGATTAAAAAAAATTATTGGCAACATGTTGCAAGTATATATAAGACTTATAACCTAAAAATATTTACCTCCCTTATAATATGTCATTATACTCATAGTGTTGTAGTTTTAATTAAATAAAATTAATATGGGTTGGATAAATATTGGCAACTAATGAAGAAATATTTTTGATATTTTTTTACTAAAGTTGCAGTCACAAAAATTAATTCAAAATGAGGTTAGTTTGTGTCTTTACGTTACATATTCATTAGAATTATATTTATTTTTTTCATAATTTTTAAATTGATATTTTTTTATTTTTAATTGATGAGTTTGACATTTGTACAAATTTATGGTGTTGATTTAATTGCAATTTATTATAACTATAAAAAATATATCAATGGACATTTACATTGAATTGAATTAGATTTTTTTTATAATAAATTAACATTAATTAACACTATAAAATGTAATTTATGTATTACAAAGAATAAAACTATTTGTTTATCAGCAAAGAGAAAGTAAAAAACTTAGAACCATCATAACAGATCAGATAAAATTTATAAAATTTTGGAGGAGTATTGTTCTTACATGAATTTTATTAATTTTTAACATAATTCAGACGAAGTAGTTTTTAGGCAACAAAAAATTGATTTTCATATGATTTTTTGATGTACTGCAACATTGTGGCTACACTAAGTTGCGTAGCCATATTCTTTAAATTAATTTAAATGTTGCCCAAACTGGTTGGGTTCTGTCGAAATAAGTCAAACTTGTTAAAAACTATTAAAATATTTAAACCCCCATTTAAAAAAATGTTCCTGCAACATGTTTTTATAAAATAGGTTAAATATAAACCTATTTCTTATCCACTCTTTTTTACAGCAACATGTTGCTTTGTTGGATAACCTATTAACACCCAAAACCAATTCTACTCTCCCAACTACAATTTATAATATTTTCAATTTACCGTTAAATTTTATTACCTTCCGAGAGCCTATAAAAACTAAAATCAATTTTAAGTTAACGACAGCTGCATAAAGTTTACGAAATTAATTTTAATATATAATGACTTGACACGCAAACTAACAGTCAAAATCTCTGCATAGTTGAAAAAAAAAAATTAATGAAATTTTTACAAAAAAAAAAAACATAGAATCTTACAAAATATAAGGAAAAACTCATTGAAAATTCAATAGTGATCAATGAAAAGGTCAAATAAAAAGGCAGACAAATAAAAACGCCTACCATAAAACAAGCTCAAAATTGCCCTACTTCAATTTGTTAAGACTGTGCATAAAACTACGGCAACATCACAACAGACAAAATGTAATAAAAAGAAAGAAACTACCAATATACGGTATATAAAAGGAAAAGGCTGGATTAAGACTAAACTTATTGAGGTAAAGTGTTTAGACGATCAATGAAATTTTAAATATATTTTCCGTGATATATTTTAAATTGTTGATTAGAAACATGTATTACTTGGAAACCAGGATAAAACAATAATTAGTTACGGTAAATGCTTGTTGAGAAACATGTTGCCAGCAACAGCGTTTACTTAACTTTACTTCAGTTTAGTTTGATGAAAATGTCAGGAATTCGTTATGATGATATAGCCAACATTGTTCCTAAACATTTCGATAGTAACAATATTTATATACTCTTGAAAAATAAATATCATTTTGACTGGTGTTTCTTATCAACAAAAATTTAATTGCGTAATTTTTTATGCTGGAGTTTTCTCACGTTTTCGGCAACAATATTTGTATAAACGTATTATGTGTTTCCGATTCTCATGAAAAAACTGTCAAATTGTATGCGACAAAATTTATATTTTTCTCTTAATGGTAAAGTAACGTATTCAAGCAATATGTTGATAGCAACATTTTGTGTAAACAAAAATACTTTGTTTTGTTTTAGGAGGAAATAATTTAAATTTAAGTTAAGCAGCGAAGATAGAAGATAGAGCAACATGTTGCCCTAAGCATTTTAATAGAAGCATTTAGCTCTGATCAGAGGTTCTATAAAAAATTTAAATTCAATTTCGTTTCGCAAGAATTTTTTTACTCTGCACTCAAAATAATGCATTAGTGCATTTACTATTTTTTTTTTGCTAACGCTGGCTCGCTAACTTTTAGCAAATTTTTAGTTGAGATTAACATGTTAGCAAAAATATCCTGTAAACTTCATTTAGCGCATTAGCAATTTTAAAATTTGAACTATTTTTGTTTTGATAAATTTAAAATTGAGTTGACCAAATTTTTACAAGCTTGTTTGCTAATATTAGCAAAAATAAGTGGTAATTTTTTTTTATTTTCAGAAAACTTAAAATGGCGCTATCTCGGAAACTAAGCCAGATAGAGCAAAATGGAGGCAATTTTTGGTTCTCAGTTCTGTGGACCCTAATGGGTCCTAACTTTGGATCCGAAAAAGTTAGCATTCCCGAAAATTTTAAAATGCTCATATCTCGGAAAATATTGCCGACACAACAAAAAGTCCCAAAGCATTTTTGTAGCTCTCAACACGGAGAACAAGACCGCAAAATAATCAAAAACTCTCCGAGCAATATTATTGAAGTTATCCAGTTTTGTAATTCTCAAAACCTCGGTGGTGCCCTAAAATCATGTATCTCAAAAACTAAGCAAGGTAGAGCGAAACGAACACAAATTTTGGATCAAAAACTATGACAATTTTTAAGGAACCCAACTAGGTCTAGGCCCATCGGGGGCTGGACCTATCGGGTCCGAGCCCAATGGGGTCCTCAAATTTGTCTGAACTAAGTTGAAATAAAAAAATTTCAGTTAACAAATTTTTGGGAAAACATTTTTGCTAACTTTACCAAAAAAATTGTGGGTTTAAAATCAGCAAATTTTCTTGTAGGTTTACAAGCTTTTTGTGCTAACATTAGTTTTTCTTTCGATTTAAAACGGCCTTGCAAATTTTTAGGCTCCTAAGCTAAAACTTATGTGGTATAATATTTCTTGGTTCCCAGCAATCAAAGTTGAAGATTTTTGAAAATTAAACAAAAAAAAAAAAAACAAGTAAGAAAATTATAGTCGATCAATACCGACCATATAATACCCTACACCAGAGTTTCCCGAAAAATGGGTCCCATGGACCGATTAGATCTATATTTTGTTAAATCTTTAATAAGTCTAAAAAACACTTACAAATCAAATTTGAGTGAAATAGGCTTCGATTTGTTGCCAATTAACCGCTTTTACTGAATATCGGGCGAAATTTTCAGATGGGGCCTAAGTCCAAAAGTGGTCTGATGATAATCAGATTTGATAAGGTTATTAAAGTACGCGTTTAACATTCACAAACAAAATTTTAATTAAATATTTTCTATTTTCATGAAATTTGAGAGATTTATATGAAAATCGGGAAGGTGGTTTGTGTGGGGGCTACAAGAAGAACTTATCCGATTCCTTTAAAATTTGGAATGGTGAATTGTGAAGATAAAACACGTTTACCTGCTAAATTTCGAAAAGATTCCTATTATAATACTGTTATTAGAGTCATTTGAGCCAAAACTAAAGAGGACCTTTGTATGGGGGCAAGGTCTAAATATGGACCAATTTTTTTCCAATTTCAATAGGCTTCGTCCTTGAGCCAAGAGAGGCTTAAGTTTCAAATTTCAAGTGAATTGATTGAAAATTACGACCTGTATCGTGTTTACACCGTTTTCATGGACAGACAGACAGACGGACGGACGGACAGACGGACGGATATCGCTAAATCGGCTCAAAAAGTGATTCTGAGTCGATCGGTATACTTAAAGGTGGGTCTACGACCAATATTTCGGGTAGTTACAAACATCAGCACAAATATTTATTATTTCCGACACTTCATATGAAGGGCTTATTGTAAAAACTTGATATGCCACATTTTTATTATATTTTCTAGACTTCCCAAGATAGAATTTTGGTAGAATCTGTGCTTCAAGTCTTAGTATAAGTATCTAAATAAAAAGTTTATTATTTTTTAACCTAAAAGGCGAAAAAAATGAAAAAAATAATATGTGGCTTATCAAGTTTTTACAACAAGCCCTTCATATTCACTAATTTTGATGCGCTGAACAAAAAATCTAAAATCGGTCGCACGGTTTTCGAGATATCGCTTTTTGAAATTTGCAAAAAATGCCCGTTTTATCCTACTTTCAAGAAATTTTAACAAAATCTAAAAATTTCCCTCTCTCTTGACTTTTTCATAGAGCTTGAGACAGTTTTTCAATTTAACTTAATTTGAGCCATATCCGATAATTGTAGCGCCATTAAAAACAAGGTTTGGATTTTTGGAAAATTTCTTCCAATTTTTGAAAAAAAAAAATATTTTGCGTCACATTAATTTTATTTATTTTCGCATGCTGAATAAACAAAATTTGGAAATCGGTCAAGTGGTTTTTGAGATATCGTTAAAATTGTTAAAAAAATTCCAAAAATGGCGGTTTTTCCTACGTTCCAGAAATTAAAAAAAAAAACTCAAACTTTTTTTCCATTTACTAGATCTTGGAACAAACTTTCATTTAAACGTAATTTTAGCCAGATCAGGCAATTTAAAAAAAATGTTAGAGCTGAAATGGTCGGATTTGGCTGAAATTAATTTTTAATGAAAGTTTGTCTCAATCTTTATGAAATGGTCAAGGGGGAAAAAACATGTGATTTTTTAGGAAAAAAGAAAAAACCCACCATTTTTTGGAAATTTTAGACGATTTTCAAAAAGCGATGTCTCAAAAACCGCTTGACCGATTTTTGAAATTTTTAAATATTTGTATTCAGCATGGAGTAGTAAAACTTAATTAATAAAACCAATGCAACGTAAAACATATTTTTATACCCTCCAACCACAGTATGGAGGTATACTCACTTTGTCATAAAATATTATATTGTTTAGCAACATGTTTCCCGTATTATTATTTGTTTCCTCGTTTAGGTAAATAAATTATAACCATTTTCTAACAACATTTATGTTTATTTTGCTTAGAAACATTTTTTCAGCAACATCATTTATTTAGAATTAATTAGAAAAAAGATAAAAATCTAGATAAACACTAAAATTTTCGTAATTGGGAAATTTGGTTTAATTTGCAACATGTTGCTAGCAAAATAGTCTAACACAATTCACGTGAAATATATGTCAAATTCCACATGTCAGCAATAACTCGTGTCTCGCAATTGTCAATTTATGGAAAAGATTTTTAGTATCGCATAAAGAAATCTTACTTTCTCTCTCTCTCATTAAAATAAGTCCGAAACTATATTTCTTTATACATTGTTTAGATACATTTTTTTTCTGTATTATTCTTTGTAAATTAAGAATAATTGGGGGTTTGGCAACATGTTGCTAACAAAACTTTTTTTGATTTCATATTTATAATATGACAAATTCCCTATGGGAACAATTATACGTGTCAGCAGTTTTAATGTTATATTGTTAAGCAACATGTTGCTAGCAACATTTTTTATTTCTTTTAACTGTGTTGAGTTGCGTGTGAAAATAGTTCTCTCAAATGTTTTTAATCCACAATAAGCAAAGTTAAAGCAACATGTTGCCTATAAAAAAATGTTGCATTATTATAAGTTTCTGTTGTAGATAAACCAAGGAACGTCTTTCTTTATTGATTCTCACCTTGCTTTACCTCAATCTAAACGCCTTACAGCACATAAAAGTTTTTTTATATATAAGGTGGCAAAGAACTTCTTTTTATTTTTGTATGATTTCGTTATTTGTTTGAAGTGTTAATAACACAAACTCACGTTAGTTTTTTTTTGTTTTGTATATGCAATAATACAAACCAAAATCTATGGGGAGTAGTAACAACAAAATCTGTTTATTTTTTTTTGTTTCTTCTTTTGAGTAACATGTACAGTAGTTAAATTTTACTGCTCGTTAGTAAAGTTTGTATAAGTAACAATCACAAAAAAAAATGCAGCAACATGAGGAACACAACAAAAAAAATTGTATTTGCTAAGTAACAAGATCATTAAGGTGCAGCCAAAGTTGCTGAGACTTACAGACAAACGCTTTATTCATTGTCAGTTTTAGATTTTTTTTTCTTCAAATATATGAATATGCTTAAAGTGATGTTCTGTTTTTTTTTTGTGATATTGCTGCAACTGCAGTTGATGATGATTTTTTATTATTAACATTGCTGAGTTATAAATGCAATTTTTTTTTGTGTTGCTCTTACTTATGTTGAATTACAACTGTTGTAAATATAGCTTTAAGTCAAAAAATCAACAAAAATATGAATAACGAGCTAGAAATCAAATGGTATGGAAAACACAATTTCAGCAGGTTTTTATTTGTTACAAATAACTTTTATGTAGGTACCCTATGATTAGAGATGGGAAAAGTTGGAAGTCATCCCATATTAAGAATATTAAACATTTTAAATGTGGCATAAAAATAAATTTTGGCATAATTACCAGATGGACAGTTTCGAATATAAATCCTCGATATATTCTTACTACAAAGTATCTTATTTTTTTTATCAATAAATTAAGTACTTTCAAAATATTAATTAATATTAAAAGATAAAGAAATCAAATAAAAATAAAGAAAATTTGTAACTATTCAAATATTTTTTTCTAACAATAAGTTTATAAATAACGACTAAAATATTTTTTACAACAGTTTTCAAGAACATCATAATCAATATGAAGTCTATAACTAAAGTTTTTCTATTTATTTGTGTGATTGCTGGGTTATTAAGCACCTTCGCTTTCGCTTTGCCATCTGACAGTTATCAAAATGATATCAATAGTGTTGCTCAAATATCACCAGAAGGACGTTTCAAATGGAGATGTTGCAATCCTCGATTCTGTGGTATAATGCTGAATAACTGCTAAAGTTAAATTTGAATTTTTAATGATACACTTTATAAAACTCTGTAAAAGCTAATTCAACAATAAAAGCTAATTAGACCAGGACATATTCTAGACCAGATTTGATGAAGCTAAGAAATAATAATAAATTGGGATTAAATTTATAACAAAGACTCAAAAAACTCCAACTTTACATAAAATTGAAATTTTCAAAGTTATTGAGTGGTTTTTGCGACAACATGTTGCCAGCATCATTTTTTTTAGTAATTAAACAACATAAAGCAGTTTTGGGTGAAGAAAACTGTCAAATTCCTAATGTTGAAAATAAAAATTCTCTCACAATCGAAAGGTTGTGTCTTAAGAAACATGTTGCTAAAAGCATTTTGGGCTTAAGTGAAAAAAGCTTATAATAAAAGCAATATACATATATTTGCAATTAATATGTTTAGAACCATGTTGCCAACAACATTTTTATTAAAATATTAAGTTTAGCTTGCTTTTTGAATAAAAATGTATAAGTCTTGTTGCTTAAACTATAGCGAGATGTATTTTGAAAACAATGTTGCTGGCAACATGTTGCTTAAAAATAAGACATTAATATTCTGGAAAAGCGTAATCTTAGGATATGAAATTTAACATATTTTTTACGTGAAATTGAATAAAAGTTTTTGTTGGCAACACGATTCTTCTAAAACCCTAATTCACAACATATTTAGAAGAAAAAATAAAAGTTTTGTAAAAATAACGGTTTTGGCAACATGTTTAATAAAATCGATTCATAAATATAGTGGAAAAGTGGAATTTTTGGGATATGAAATTTGACGAATTCAAAACTGATTATATGATTAAAGAAATAAAGTAGCTGGCAACATATTTAGAAGAAATTAAGAGTCTTAAAAAAATAATGTTTCTGGCAACATGTTGCTTAAAATCATAATATTAATGATGCACTTTTAAAGCCACTGTAAAAGCTAATTCAACAATAAAAGCTAATTAGACCAGTACCCGATTTCTGTAACTATGCGAGAAATTTTCGCATCGAAAAAAATAAAATAATGTTATAGTCATCCAGTGTGTCACAGAGTGATTCAGAAAAAAGCTTCGATTTCTTTTTTGTATTCGATGTTTTTAACACTAGCAACATTGTACTATTACTTATTTTTTCTCGATGCGAAAACTTTTCGCATAGTTACAGGAATTGGGCACAGGACATATTCAAGAACAGGTTCCATGGTGAAGTTTTGAAAAATGTTTAGAAACATGTAAATAACAGTTAATTGGGTATAAATTTATAACAAAGACTCAAAAGACTCCAACTCCATATAAAATCTTAGTTTTTTAAATTGTGGAGTGGTGTAGGGTGGCAACATGTTGCCAGCATCATTATTTATTAATTAAATAATTAATTTTACTGGCTACATATTAAGACATAAAAATTAAAATTTTTGTAAAAAAATAATGTTGTTGGCAACATGTTGCTTAAAGACAAAACATTGTAATTTTGAATAAGTGTAATTACAAGTATTAGGAGTTTGACATTTTCGCTTGAAAAATAAACAAACATTTTTGTTGGCAACATGTTGTCTGTTACCGGTCCATAGTGATGTAACACATTAGGGCGACATTTTTTGTACGCCAAAAAAGTTTTTCTTCCCACTTTAAATGTCCGGAAAAGTTTTTATTCTGCTAGGCCTTAAAGCTATGTGGTACAAATTTGAGACTAATCGGATGAAATTAAAGTAAAGCCGGGCGATCAAAGTTTGGAATTTTTGAAAATTAAAAAAAAAATAAATAAAAGAAAAATATATCTGGCGATACATAATTTTCATTAATTTTGATGCGATGAAAACAAATATCTAAAAATTTTACAATCCGTTAAATGGTTTTCGAGATATGAGCAAATCCATGTGAAATTTAACTGAAGGATCACCGATTTTGTTTATATTTGGTTATTTGATAGAGCTTTGTAAATGATTAAAAACCATATATATATATTTTTATCAATACTTTGGAAAATACGGGCGTTTAAAAAAACGCTTTTTTGACAACATTGACTTTTAGACAGTTTTTTTTAACATTTTTGTGCTCGAAAACCGTAAGTTGTGTGAAAAAACTTATAAAAACAATATTGTTTACTAAATTATGAAGATTTAAAATTTATAAAATAAAAAATTTTCTAAAAAAATTCAGTAAAAAATTTTGAGACCCATATTTGAATGTCCTTTTTGCTGGGAAGGGCACCATGGATTTCCAAAAACAAAATTTTGTATTAAAGTTTAGAAGGTTCTTTAAACGCCATTAAAATTTCCGAAAGGTGTTTTTTTCGTATTGTTGTGCAATAAATTTTCAAAGTTTGTTAGATAGCCAAATATTTGATTTTTTTTTTTTAATTTTGAAAAAAAAAAACAAAAATTTTGCTTTATCACCAACTTTGAAAAAACACCTCCCTGAAATTTTAACAGCGTTAAAAAGACATTCTAAACTTTAATAAAAAATTTTGGTTTTGGAAATCCATGGTCTCCTTGACAGGAGAAAAGGACATTCCAATATTGTTTTAAAAAATGTTTGTTGAAATTTTTTTGAAAATTTTTTAGTTTCAAAATTTTAAATCTCCTTAGCTTTATGCACAATATTGTCATACAAAGTTTTTTCGTACAACACAAAACACAAAAGACAAAACACAAAAAGAAACTATCAACATTTTGAAAAAAAAAAATCAAATATTTGAGACTCTAACAAACTTTAAAAATTTATTGCTCAACAATTCGAAAAAACACTAAAAATTTAATAGCGTTAAAAGGAAACTTTAAAACAAAATTTTGCATTTTATCCGATTGCACAGTGGCCGAAACACACAATCTAGCGGCGCTTAATTCGGAAATGCAAAATAATAAAGCCCAATGCATATTTGTGATTATAAAACTTATAAAGAATTTAATTTTTGACCATATTTATTTATTTCAGTGTTTTTATGTATGACGTAGAAAATGATTTAAAAAAATTAGGTGTTGTAAACTGGACACGTATGGCAGAAGACAGAATTAGTTGGAGGAGACTTGTTGGAGAAGCAATGGTCCATCATGGACTGGAAAGCTGAGAAAGTAAAGTAAGTATGTATTTTGGGAAATTTATGTGAATATCGGGAGGGTGGTCTGTATGAGGAATAGAAGTTAAAATGTCCCGATTCCGTTAAAATTTAGAGTGATTATTTATGGCTACAAAAAACATTTAACAGTCGAATTTCAAGAGGATATTTGTTAAAATACTATTGTTTGGGTTTTTAAGTTAAACTGGAAGGGGGAATTAACATGGGGGCTATGGGATAACATGGACCGATTTTGTCAAAAATTTAATAGGTTTTGGTCTTTCGATAAAAAATCTTAAATTTCAAATTTTAGCCAAATCGATTGAAAATTGTGGTCTGTATCGCGTTTATACTGTTTATTTGGACAGGAAGATGGACCCTAAAAACGGAACAACTTGCGCGAACTAGCACCCCATACTGAAACGTCACAACAAAAATAACCCAAAATAATAAACAAAACAGGAATTGGACCGAATACGATCGAATTTCAAAAGTTGCAGTCCATGAAACTATAGTTTATATCACAAATGTAAACTTCTATAATGCACTTATAATAAACTAGATACACACAGGCCACAAACATTTATTTTTTAGTTAAAACATACCTTTTACTTTCAATTAAAACTTTTTGGCTCAAAAAGTATAAACAATTGACTTAAAAGTGTCAAGAAAAACTCACTGAGTAATTAGGCCAAAAATTCCTTTAATACACTTGCTGCAGAAAATGTATATTTGACAGCTTACAGCTGTGCGAATATTGAAAGCAAAACAAAAGTAAAAACGTAAATTTTTTCTGTAAAGTATAGGTAAACGATGGAGTGCAAAAACATTACTCGATCTTAATTTTTTAATTTTGACTTTGGCGCCGCTAGATCATTGATTTCGTCCACAGTGGATTGTCCTCAATTTTCATCCAATCTTAAAAAAAATAAAAAAAAATTTGATCGTCGGTGGCACGGGTTAATTTTTTTTCAATCGGAAATTTGTGCCTGATAATTTTTGGTCTAGTAGAATACAAATTTTACGAACACTTAGGAAATTTCAAAAGTTTAAGAAAAGATGTCACTCAAACCTACCAGAATAACAGAAGTTATGTTGCTGGAAACATGTTGCTAAGCAAAAAATAAGAAAATCGTTAAAAAAAATTTAGAATCGAACTTAAAAACGTTGCTTTAAAAATAGCAGTGAAATATTTTCAAGTTAAACTGAACAAAGTGTTTTTGTAAAAATAAAAAACTATTTTAGCAACATGTTGCTTAAAAATATTACCTAAACAAAATGTTTCAGCCAAACTTTTGCCAAAAACCCCTGCTTAAATTTATAGAAATATTGTTGTTATGTAAAATTGTATTCTTAAAGCCAAGTTATAGCCAAGTTACAGCCAAGCAACATCTTATCAACATGTTGATTAAAAGCATTTCCTAACAATTGTTAGAAAATTATGTTAGCATATGGAACTTGGCATTTTCTATTTTTATATGAAATAAAAATGTTGCATACAACTTTTTCGAAAAACCATCCTTCATTTTACAAAAACAAATATTGTTATTATGTAAAATTTTATACTTGTAGCTAAAAAAACACACAAAAGAAAAAATTAAAAATCTGGCTAGCAACATTTTTCTTATAAACATCATCACACTTGCGAAACATAAAACTTTTTTGATTCATTTTTACTCAAAATAGAACATCGTTAAAACCAGTAAAGGTTTTAAATTGGGATTTTCTGAATTATGTTGAGATTTCCTCAATTTAAATTTGTATTTTCTGAATTTCAACTGAGGTTTTTTAAATTTAAATTGGGTGTTTTATAAATTTTAAAGAAAATTTTCAGAAGCTGATTTCTAAAAAAAATATTTTTTTTTAAAGAGTAGGGTAATCATATAGTTGGCACTACCTTACATAACTTTTTAACATTTTTATATTTTGGTTAACGCGGGTTACTGTTGTATATTAAGTATTGTTAGTACTTTTGGTTAGATAGTTTTGAGGCATTATTTGTTACATTAGTTACACATTCAATAAACTGTATATTTGTATATAACTTTTGCGGTATTTTTTGTAGACAGTGTTTTTTTTTTTTTGTTCCAAGTCTTATTTGCGGCTCAAAACTTCAAAACAAACTGAAACGTGACAACAACAAAAAATGCAACACAAAGTTCAGCTTTGTTTCGGATGCAAATATAAAGGTTTAACTTACAAAAAAAAAATTATTTAAAAAAAAAAAAAACTTTGCAAAACTTGCATTTCTGCTATGTTTTGCCAACACACGTTTACAATCAATCAAGTGTAAAATACTATGTGTACTTTTATATATGTTGCTTAGACAATAGACAACAAAAAAAAAAAAAAAATATTGCAACAACTGCAAAAAAAAAAAAGACAACTCAGCAACTGCATTCATTGTTGAATCGTGACATTAACAAGTTATTATTTGTTGTAGGCAAATAAAAATATTTAAAATGTTTGGTTATAGGTCCTTAAATGTTTAAGATAACAAATCTTAATTATCATGTATTTGTTAATATAGCAAAGAGATATAGATCTTGTATAAACCAAAAAAAAAAGAGATTGTTATTGAATTAAATTAAAGGTCATTATGTTAGCAACATGTTGCTGGAACAAAATATCAAAATATTTAAAGTCAATTACAAAAGCATAGCGTTGTCTCTAATTCAAAAGGGTATATTTAAGACAACACAAAATATATCGAGGTAGGACCCTTTCCCCTTAAATTTTGAGAAAAATCCATTTAAACCCGTAGTTTACCGTAGTAGTTTTGTGTTTTTGATAAATTTCCACCAGCATGAAAAATGATAAAATATAATGATCTTGCAAAACAATATTTATATTAAATTTGGCATGTTGTTTATGAATGTCAAAAAGTTTCCTAAAATCTATCGAGCGGTTTTTTAGATATCGTCATTTGAAGTTTGTCAAAAACTTTTTCGCCTACGTTCAAGATTTAAAAAAAAAAAAAAACTTAAAATTGTTTTCCACTGATTATTTTATAGAGCTTGAGACAAATTTTCATTTAAACTTAATTTGAGCAAATTCAGAAGATTTAAACCCATGGCGTTCTTCTATCAAAGTTTAGACTTTTTGGTAAAAATTTTCTAAAAAAAATCCAAAATTTTGACCAGGGGTTAATATGATCAGATTAAGCTCAAATTATTTTAAATAAAAGTTTGTCTTAAGCCTTATGAAGAAGCGGTTAAGGGACAGAAATTTCGAGTTTTTTTTAAGAAGTTTCTTGAGCGTAGGAAAAATACGCCATTTATTGCAAATTTTAAACAGCGATATCTGGAAAGCCATTCGACCGATTTTATTTTTCGTTATATTCGCTTATCAAAATTAATAAATATGACGTGTCGCAAGTAGTGTTTGGAGTACGGGAATTCCTGTGAAAAATCGGAAGATATCTTTTTTATTTTTCCCGGAAAATCTGGGAATTTTATAATTTAAAGCTGTTTAAATTAAAACGATTATTTTAATTAAATTTTAAACATGCAAAGGAGATTTTGGGATAGTGGTGCATCTGCCCTTAACTGCCACACGTCTTTAAATTAGATGGCCAAGGCCTAGAGACATTCCAGGGAATTGCTAGGCCGATGAGCTTGGAAGACTGGGAACTACCTTAAAGGTCTCAAAGAAATTGATATGTGTTGGCAAACCTCTTAAAACTGGATGAAAATGAGCGAAATCGAAGGAAGTCGGGTCCGAAAGTGTGCGACTTGGCATGGAATGCCAATTCGCATTGCAAAAAACCTTGATGCAATGGGACGCAATCTTGTACAGTTAATTTCAATTGTTCTAGTGATCTCAAACCTGGTCTCCAAACTTTTTCATCACATCAGGTTCTTGGGAAAATTGAGTTTAAAGTTCGAAAAAAAATGTGATATTTTTTTTAGTTTTTCATAGCAAGTGATCCCGATCTCAAACATTCTCTTTAAGATGTACATTCTCAAACATTCTCTTTAAGATGTATAACTCATCTGATCAGTCACTTTTACCGTTGACGCAGCAATTGTCTTGTAGCAACAAATTTATTTCCACATTTTTTTGTCGATACTGAGGAGGGAATAGGAATTAAAACAAGTGAGAGGGTTAAATTCGGCTGTGTCGAATCTTCTACCCTACGCAATTATAAAAAAATGCCTGCGAATTTTGTACTCTTGCCCAAAACATTAAATCATGATAATGTTTTGCTGAAGATTTGGGTGTACTTGCCAAAGCAAAGTTTTTTTAGAAAAAATAATGTTATATTACTTTGCTATTCCATGCAAAACGATTTGAAATGTCAGTCGAGGACCTTATTTAAAAACCAAAAGAGCTGTACATTTCGTGAGTGAGTCCAAAAATAAGTTCAAAAAAGTCTTTTTACATTTTGGAGAGTATAAAAGATTCGACACCAAAGAATATAACACTCTCACTTGTTTTATGTACATTTGATAAACAAATGGAACATTTTTAAGCGAAAAGCTTAGACTTAATGAAAAAGTAGTTTTGGTAAAAAACTGATTTTTTTTCACGAAAAACAAAATTATGTTAAACAAGTAAAAAAGTTAAATTCGGCCTTGCCGAATGTAGTGATACCCTCCACAATTTCAAAAAGATTATTGCAAAAAACTTTATTTAAAAGAAAATTACTTTTGAAAAAAAAAAAAAATAAAAAAAAAAAAATTTGGTAAGAAAAAAAATCCGCGATTTTTTTCTTTTTATGTCTAAAAATATGTTCGTACTTGTTTAAATACCATTTGGTGTTCAATTATGTTCACATATGTCAACCAGAGGCCGAATTAAAGTATTTTGTATTTTTAGGTTATGTTGAATGTACTAAAAATTTTGAGGTGTGCTTACATTTTCGTTCATAGCTTTTGAACCGCTGAACCGATATCGCTCAAATGCAACACCAAACTTCTCGGGAGAACTTCCAATAAATATGTTAAGTTTCAGTCATCTCTGTGCAATATTTTGTCCGCGACAGCATTCTCCACAGACAGACAGACGGACAGACGGACATCGCTAGAATGTCTTAAAATCGATCGGGGATCATGAATATATATACTTTATGGGGTCCCAGACCGATATTTCGATGAGTTACAAACGGAATGACAAACTTATATATACCCTCTATCACTAAGTGGAGGGTATAAAAAATTAATGAACCCAAAATTTTGGTGAAAGAAAAATTGATGAAAAAAAGTTTTTGATGAATTTTGTTGATGAAAAGAAAATTTTTTAGATATAAAAAAAATATGAAAAAAAAATTTTTGGTGAGAAAAAAAATGATAATAAAAAATTTTATAAAAAAATTTGATGAAAAAAAATTGATGAAAAAAAATATGATAAAAAAAAATTTATGAAAAAAAATTTTGATGAAAAAAAAATTTGATGAAAAAAAAATTTTTTGATGAAAAAAAATTGATAAAAAAAAAATAATGAACAAAAAAATTTATGAAAAAAAAATTTGATGAAAAAAAAAATTGATACAAAAAAATGATAAAAAAAAGTTTGATAAAAAAAAAATTTTATGAAAAAAAAATTTGAAACATTTTTATGCGAAAAGCTTAGACTTAATGAAAAAGTATTTTTGGTAAAAAACTGATTTTTTTTCACGAAAAACAAAATTATGTTAAAAAAATTAATGAACCCAAAATTTTGGTGAAAGAAAAATTGATGAAAAAAAGTTTTTGATGAATTTTGTTGATGAAAAGAAAATTTTTTTGATATAAAAAAAATATGAAAAAAAAAATTTTGCTGAGAAAAAAATTGATAATAAAAAATTTTATAAAAAAATTTGATGAAAAAAATTGATGAAAAAAAATATGATAAAAAAAATTTATGAAAAAAATTTTGATGAAAAAAAAAATTTTTGATGAAAAAAAATTGATAAAAAAAAAATAATGAAAAAAAAAAATTATGAAAAAAAAATTTGATAAAAAAAAATTGATTAAAAAAAAAAATTTGATGAAAAAAAAATTATGACAAAAAAACATTGATGACCAAAAAAATATTTGATGAAAAAAAATTTGATGAAAAAAAAATTGATACAAAAAAATGATAAAAAAAAGTTTGATGAAAAAAAAAAATTTTATGAAAAAAAAATTTGATGAAAAAAAAATTCATGAGAAAAAAAATTGATGAAAAAAAAATTGATGAAAAAAAACTGATGGAAAAAAAAATTGATGAAAAAAAAATTTTTTTGTTGAAAAATAATTATGTAACTTTTTATTCACCAGGTGGTGAAAAACGGTTTTGTTCACCACCAGGTGAATTATTATCCAAGTTACAAACCCAAGTTATTAAAATTTTTGGTTTTAAGCAAATGAAAATAGTAATTCTTGTTTTGTTTTTCGTTAATTGTTAGCTTATATATTCAAACTGAGGTGGCGTCCTGCAACTTTTTTAAAATTAGACACCAGCCTAAAAACATTATCATGGTGAAAGAATTTAAAAAAAAAAATCAGGGGCGTTTTTTTTGGGGGTTTGGTAAGAGACGTTGGGGCACCGGGGGACACCTTCCCCTTGCGATAGATGTTACCAAATGGACTTATTATGATTCTTGAAATTATTTTATCCAATTAATAATTATTAAAATACATTTTTGATATCCACGCCCACAAAAGGGGCGGGTTTTTTTATCCGCTTGACATAAAAATGTTGCATTTGCTTAACAAAAGTACAAAAAACCATTCAAAAATAGTGTTTTTCAAAGGTTGGTCAAGTTCTCAAAGGGGAACTTTTTTCCCCTTGGTCCGATTTTGTCCATTTCCGAACTTCAGTAGCCTATGATCGTAGGATATATTCGTGCCAAACTTCGAAATTCCAGCTCTTTTATTTTGGACTGTAACGAGTCGGACGAGCATCGAACGACGGACGAACATCGCTAAAATGTCTTAGGATCGATCACTGATCAATAATATATATACTTTATGGGGTCCTAGAGCGATATTTCGATGTGTTACAAACGGCATGACAAAGTGAGTTTACCCCCATACTGTGGTTGAAGGGTATAACACCGTCCGACAAAAATAAAAATAGTCGTTAAACACGAACTGGATAATATACGTTTGAAACTAGAGACTTAATGTAGTAAAACTGCATTTACAGTTTTTTTCATTGCGTGATCCTGTTTCCTTTTAAAAGGATTTCAAATATTTTTTTAATATTTATAGTCGTCCTAGGTTGCCACTGGTGATAGCAAATGAAATAGGAGGATCTCCGCTAATTTTCCTATTTTATTATTTTTACATATCAGGAAAAAGAAAGTAAGTTACAACCTTTTAAAACTTTATCCTTCAATATCATTCAAAATTTTCAACAAAATATTTTGATAAAGTTTCCAAGGGACTTTATTTACATCCTTTTATACTGATATGCCAAAATAAAAAATATAGAAAAATCAGGGGAGATCCTCCTCTTTCATTTGACATCACCAGTGGCATCCTAGGAGGAGTACAAATATTTCAGAAATATTTTACAAAATGTATCCCTTTAAACTTTGAAGTCCTTTTAAAAGGAAACAGGATCACGAAATGAAAAACTGTAATTGAAATTTTAATCCTTTTGAAAACATAGATATTTTTCAACTTTGACCTCAACTTTCTCAAAAACCTGATGTGATGGAAAAGTTTGAAGACCCGATTTTTTGACCAGCAGTACTATTGTAATAAAGTGTATAAGGTCGCGTTCCAGTCGCATTTTCGATGTTTAGTAGTGTTATTAATGGAGTCCCAAACCGATATTTTAATAAGTTGCCAACGAAATAACAAACTTTTATCTCTCTATCACTTAATGAAGGGTATGATAATATAATTTTCTGTCATTATACCTAGAACCCCTGACCTAGACATTATTTGTTTAAATTTTGTTAAAACGTAGCTTTTGGCTAAAAAATAATGATTCATTCCTATGTTTTTTTTTGTGTGTGGTTAAATTTGTACTTCATATTGACCAGTAGTTATGTACATTCAAAAAAATACAAGTCAAGTAATAAGTAAATGAACAATTATTTCTTTTAGCAGACAGTTTGACGGGTAATAAAAATCTTTTTCAACTTTGTAAGTAAAAAAAAAGAAACATATAACCCAAAGTGGCTTTTTAACTAGACAAAAACATGCAAAATATATAATTTCTTACATGACATGGCCAAGACCAACAAATTAATATATTTTTTTTTTTCTTACTTATTTCTGTAAATTGTTGCTAAACTACTATGATTTTTTTTTTTGTTTAAAAAAAATCGATTTTTTTTGTTAAGAAATTGAGAATTGATAGAAAACAAGATCAAGAGATCAATTGTGTATGCAAAACTTAAACTAAACTATTTTGATGTTTTTAGATGAAGACAGACAAATATCTATCTTCAGCAAAAGTATTCACATCAACTTCTACATTGCAGTCAGTCGTTCCATACATCCATCCATCTATCTATCCATTCAACGTGATGAGGAAGATGTTGATCATTGCCTTATAAAATGAACAAAAAAAAAAGATGAAAAAAAAAAAACCAAACTTCCCCTTTAGAAAACATCAATATATAATTTGTATAGTTTTGCTCCAGAATTGCAAAAACAAACATTTACTTTACACAAAAAACTAAAATTGTAGTTTTTTTCAGCTGAAAAACATATAGTCGTACAATAACATTTTTGAGGTTGTTTATTTTAAGTTTTTTTCTGTTTTTTTTTGTAGTTTTTTCTTCTTACATGCTGGCCTCTATTTCCTTTTAGCCGATCTTTAAACGATAACTATTGCCAGTACCAGACATTAGGATACACCCAGAAAAAGAATTTAGTAAAAAAATCATGAATATTTTAAAGTTTTTTTGAAAGGCATTAACTAATCCTATTTACGTATTTACCGACAAAAAAGAAAAAAAGTCGTTAAACACGAACTGGATAATAATGTTTTGAAACTAGAGACTAAATGTAGTAAAACTGCATTTACAGTTTTTCAGTTCGTGATCCTGTTTCACTTTTTAAATGACTTCAAAGTTTTAGAGGATTATAATATTTTAAAAAATTTGGCACTAGAGGAGGATCTTCCATAATTTTCCTATTTGATTATTTTTTCATATCAAGAAAAAGGAGGTAGTTACGTCCTTTTACAACTTTGTACTTCAATATCATTCAAAATTTATTTTCAATTTTTTTTTCAAAATTAATTCCTTTTACAAATTTGGTTATCTCAAAAGTTTTTTCGCAAAATTTTCTTTTCACCAATTTTTTTTTTTTTTCAAATAAAGTTTACTTTGTCATTCCGTGTGTATAGCATCGAAATATAGGTCGGGGACCCCATAAAGTATATGGGGCATTCCATGTCAAATCGAACACTTTGAAATTTTTTTTTTTTAGATTTTCCCAATTTGCTTACAGTTTTTAGTACCCTTCGAAAACTCCTTCGTGGCAAATTTTCAGATTTTTTTGATGACCCGTTCAAAAGATATCGAATTTTTAAAAATTGGTAATTTGTTCCTTTACTCATACTTCTTTTACTCAAAACTTCTTCAATAATGGTCCAAATTTCAAATTTTTTATTTTCAAATTTTTTTTTTCAAAATTTAGTTTTTTTTACGTACTTAAAAAAAAAAAAAAACCAAAAAAAAACTTAAAAGCGCTCTAGTATGCGATTTTTATACCCTCCACTCTAGTGATAGAGGGTATATATAAGTTTGTCATTCCGTTTGTAACACATCGAAATATTGGTCTAGGACCCCATAAAGTATATATATTCATGATCCTCGATCGATTTTAAGACGATCTAGCGATGTCCGTCCGTCCGTCCGTCCGTCTGTCCGTCTGTCTGTCTGTTGAAAACACGCTAACTTTTGAAAGACTTTAGGGAGGCTCCTGAAGTTTGGCATATATGTTGGGCATTTACCTGGTCAGGTTGATATTGCAATCCAGCGAAATCGGTCCAGTGGTTCAAAAGTTATGAGCAAAAGACTGAATTTCGGCAAGGGTTTTTCGTGAATTTATGAGATAAAAAGCACTATAACTTTCGAAAAGCAATTCTGAGGAAGCTTGGCATATATATTTTTCGTTCCTCCAGCCTAGTTCATATTGAATTTTACCCAAATCGGTCTAGTGGTTCAAAAGTTATTAGCGAAACCGTGAATTTCAGATTAGCTTCACCTTAAATTCACGTGTTGAAAACCCGTTAAACCTGTTTTAAAAACATTGGTAAGTCACAAAAATATTTTACAACGTATTTTTGTCACTCAAAAATATTTTTATACCAAAACAAAAAAAAAGTACACTCGAAAAAAATTTTACACTCAAAAAAAAAAAATTAGTAAATTATATTTTTTTTTTTCAAAAATTACTAAAAAAAATTTTTTTACACAAAATAAAATATTTCTAATCAAAACTGTTATTTTTTTTCATGCTAGAAAATTTACTATCACTTTAAATGGGCATTTTGGAGGGTATTCATAGATTCGGCCAAGTCGAATTTAACTTTTCTACTTATTAAGTTTTAAGTTTTAAATCTCATTTTTGAAAATGTTTGTACTCTTCGATTTTTTTGAAATTTTTTTGTGTAAAACTTCTATCAATTCTACAATTTTTTTGCCCAGGAAGATCGTGGGATAACGATTATTACTATTTTTTAAAATTTTTTAAAAAAAATTTGTTGTAATTTTCCAATCTTAAAATCATTTCTACTGCTCCAATGGTGCGTCATAGAGGGGTCCTTTATAAGACCGACCCCATTAATTTTTACGTCTTAACATTTCTTTGGAACAAACTAATACCCTATCTCTAATTTCTAAAAAAAATATTGTGGGTCGCTAATACATTTTGTTGCTCTAAGGGCACTATTACTAGGCTGACCATTCGTACTGATTTGATAAGTACATGTACTGATTTTTAGTCACGTGTACTGATGAAAAATCCATGTACTGATTTGTACTGATTTTTGAAAATATGTACTGATTGTATTTTTAAATCAAAATGAAACCGAGGTGCTTCGATTATATAAATTCATCAGAATTTAAAGGGGTTTTATTCCTGAAATTTCGACCAAAAATTTGGCATGACTGTTTTTAAGAAGTATTTGCTTATTATCTGGAAGTTTTTCAAAAGAGATTTCAGAACTAAAGGAAAAAGCCCTTAAAATCAGAAAGATTTTTCTAAGAAAATAAATTTTTAGAATCTAATTTTTTTAAATTGTGTTTTTATTGTTTTCTACATTCCAAAGATTTGTTAGGTAAGACTATCTTAAAGGTGGTATGACACTTGTTAGTTTCTGTATTGGATATTTTTAGGATTGATCGAATGAAACAACAAATGCGAGAAAGAACAAGAAATACAATCAAATAAAAACAAAACTTAAAAAACAATATTGCCAACTTTTATTTTCAAAATAACTCGCCCAAAATAGCTGAAAAAAACGCCCAAAACAAATGTAAAACCGCTTCATTCGAGCAAAAACTAATAAAATTGGCAACACTGTTTACATTTTATTCTGGAAATGTCAATTTTAAGTTGAAAATTTTTATATTTTTTTTGACAGTAACTGCAAAATTATCGATTACAGACGTATATTTTTTGACTTTTTAAGTTTTTTTCATGATATTGTCATACTCTTTAAACTTGGTCAGTTTTCCTATGAAAATATATTTGCACTGTTCTCCAAAATATAAAAAATACAAAAACTAGCAAGTATCATAACACCTTAATGAAGTTGTTCGAGGTAACTAGAACAATTTGTGTCAGTTGTTTTTAAACATTGGTTTTTACTGAACTACTATTTGACTCTAAATGTGGCAAATATATTTTGGAAATGTGGAATGTAACAACAATTAGTGAAAAAAAGATTCTGGCAAAAGTTCTTTTTCGGAAGTTTCAATGTTAAGATGGTAAAAAAGTGTAATTTTTTGATCTCCTGATGGTCATAAAAACTTGATTGTTATTTAAAAAAAATTGTTTTAGGATTTCCTAATTCTAAGACGGTAAAATAGGATAAAAATTGCACTTTGGTACCTCTTCAATATTCTAAAATAATGGAAAAAATTGGAAAATTGGTACTTTTTTGTAACTATTACAAAAAAGCCCGAGAATTTCAAAATTTCGCATACAGGGTCATCCAGCAGAATCAACATCCACCAGAAAAAATATTAAAATAAATACTAAAAAATTATTTTTATTTATTTTAATTTAATTTTTCTATTTAAAAATTTTAAGTTAAAAAAATATATTTTTTACCAGACTTCATTTGAATTCAATATATTTTCTATTTTTGTATGTTTTTTACTAATTTATTTTACTGAGTGTACAACTCTTTTAATGATGATTATTGGCTATTGCAGCTGTTTTGCTCACTAGTACAAGTATTATTCATTTGTAGGAACAAGAATGCTTAGAGGTTGCTAGGAACGAATCTGTATATTGTTAAATTGTATGTGTACGAGTGAGTATGAGTGGCCAAGAAAGGAAGAAAAAGTAAGAGCAAACAAAACAGAAAAAAAATCGACCACCAGGAAAGCCTGGAAGGCTTTAAATAACTATGTTTTATTTGATAGTATGTAAACTTTAATAATGAGACATGATTATTTTTGTTTCTTCTTGTTGATGTTTGCAAATGTTGACTGTTGTTATTTTTGATCATGAAATTTTAGTTGTGGCAAATAAAGTTTTTGAAAAATTCATCATATTGGGAAAAATACTAACTAAAAGAAACTTAAATTATAGTCAAAACAAAGTATTTAAATTACGGCATTTATAAATGAGTTTTGGGGCAAAACTAGAAGAAATTAAGGACCTTAGAGTTCTTTTTTTAATAAAAACAAGTAAGAGTGTTAAATTCGGCTGTGCAGAATCTTTTATACCCTCCAACATGCAAATAAATAAAAAAAAAAATTGCAGGGGCGTCTTCTTTTTTTTTTGGTGGGGGGGGTTGGTAGTGGTAATTGGGGGGCACAATTCCTCTCGAATAAGTGTTAAAAAAAAATAATTCTTATGCTTTTTGCACTAAAGAAATACAAATTTATCATTATATAAAAAAAAAATTCTTCCACGCCCATAAAAGGGGGGGGGGCGGACCGTAAAACTATATTTTCTAATTCTGTGGGTCCAAATGCAGGACCTTGAACTTCTTGTAGCATAAAAATTTTGGATTTGTTAAACAAAAACACAAAAAATTATGTAAAAATATGATATTTTTCAGAGGTTGGTTTAGTTCTTCAAGGGGGAACTTTTCCCCCCCTGGTCCGATTTTGCCCATCTCCGAACTTAACCAGCCTATGAACATAAGACATGTATGTGCCAAATTTCAGGAGTCTATCACTTTTATTTTGGACTGTATCGTGTCCTCCACAGACGGACGGACGGACGGACAGACGGACGGACGGACGGACGGACGGACGGACGGACGGACAGACGGACATCGCTAGAATGTCTTAGAATCGATCACTGATCAATAATATATATACTTTATGGGGTCCTAGACCGATATTTCGATGCGTTACACACGGAATGACAAAGTGAGTATACCCCCATACTGTAGTTGGAGGGTATAAAAACTGTTAACGTTTTAATTCAAAGTGTTGACTTTTCAAAAACGTTTGATCTAATCATGATTGTGGATTTTATATGGGAAACCCACTAAAAGACAGAACATTTATAGACGTATTTCGAAAAAGACCAATTGAAATTCGATAATTCTTCGTGTAATGAGAAGATTCCATTTGTAATTCGAAAATCCATTTTATACAGTGCAACAACTAAAATCGGAATGGGATGAAACCAAAAGCAAATAAACGTTGTCATTTTCCATAACAAACCCCTCAAGGCTTTTTTAGTTAATTGCTAAATATTTAGTAATAATAATTACTTGAAAACTGCATAAGTTGCGTATACTTAATTTTTTAATTGCCTTAAAATAACAATCAGAATAATTAGAAATATTTTTGATTAATAACTTCGTTGTAGCGAAATCGACTCAAGGGTTTTCGTGGGAATCAAACCCACAACTCCCTGCTTAATAGGCTAGCCCACTACCAACTCACCACAGTAGCCCCCTTAATATCCACAATAAAATTGAAACATAAAGAGTCTACTATTTTTTTTACTTTTGTAATAAAAGAAATCTAATCCCGAAACATCCCGGAATCCCGAAAAATCCCGGGATCCCGAAAAATCCCGTAATCCCGAAAAATCTCGGGATCCCGGGATTTCGATTTTCAAATCCGAATCACGGGATTTTAAAAAACCGATCCCGTTTGACAGCCCTAATGCGTCAAGCTGGTGGGGCACAATCGCCAAGAAATAAAATTTCTAGAAATTCGTTAACAATATCATTGTTCAGAAAAATTGTTATTTAGAACATAATTTTATTAAAAAAACATTATTTTATTGAAACAACCCAAAAAAATATACCATCCCTGGGGCACATTCGCAAGCATGGGGTACATAAGTCATCGGCGAATCTACCCCATGGGGCACTTTCGCCGGTGAAACTACCTCCATTTTATGTGGCGGATGTGCCCCATGGGATACATTCGTCTGCAAAACTTTCCCATACTCAATCTGGCCAATGTGCCCCGGGAGCGTGCGTAAAGCATAAAATTTTTAACGTGAAAAAAAATAACAATTTTGAAACCAATCTGAAATTCACGGTTTTGCTAATAACTTTTGAACCACTGGACCGATTTGGCTGAAATTCAAAACGAACCAGGCGGGAACGGGAAATTTATATGCCAAGTTTCAGAATCCTTAGAATTGGCTTTCGAAAGTTATCGTGTTTTTATCTCGCAAATTCTCGAAAAACCTTTGCAGAAATTTGCTTACAACTTTTGAACCGCTGCACAGTGGCCGAAATGGCCAATCTAGCGGCGCTTAATTCGGAAATGTAAAATAATAATGTATAATGCTTATTTGCGATTATAAAATTTAAAAAGAATTAATTTTTAAACAATATTTATTTATTTTTATGTATTTTGGGAAATTTATGTGAATATTGGGAGGGTGGTTTGTATGAGGCCTAGAAATTAAAATGGTCCGATTCCATTAAAATTTAGAGCGATTGTTTATGAATTTAAAAAACATTTATTGGTCGAATTTCAAGAGGATATCTTGAATACAATTGTTAGGGGTATTTAAGTAAAACTTGAAGGGGACATTTACATGGGGGCTATGGGTTAACATGGATTGGTTTTGTCAAAATTTAATAGGTTTTGTTCTTGCGATAAAAGAAACTAAAATTTCAAATTTCAGCCAAATCGATTGAAAATTGTGGTCTGTTTCGCGTTTATACTGTTACTTTGGAATGCAGATGGACCCTAAAAAACCGAGCATCTTGCGCGAACTTGCACGCCATACTGAAACTTCACACCAAAAATAACCCAAAATAATAAACAAAACAGGAATTGGACCGAATACGATCGAATTTCAAAAGTTGCAGTCCATGTAACTATAGTTAATATCACAAATGTAAACTCCTATAATGAACTAATAATAAACTAGATACACACAGGCCACAAACATTTATTTTTTAGTTAAAACATACCGTTTACTTTCAATTAAAACTTTTTGGCTCAAAATGTGTAAATAATTGACTTAAAAGTATCAAGAAAAACTCACTGAGTAATTAGGCCCCAAATTCCTTTAATACACTTGCTGCAGAAAATGTATATTTGATAGCTTACAGCTGTGCGAATATTAAGAGAAAAACAAAAGTGAAAACGTTAATTTTCTCTGTAAAGTATAGGTAATCGATACAGTGCAAAACATTTATCAGTTTTATTTTTTTAATTTTGACTAAAACGCCGCTAGATCAGTGATTTCGGCCACAGTGCGCTGGACCGATTTCGCTGGATTGCAATACCAATCTGACCAGGTAAATGACCAACATATATGCCAAACTTCAGGAGCCTCCGTAAGGTCTGTCAAAAATTAGCGTGTTTTCAACAGACAGATATACAAACGGACGGACGGACGGACATAGCTAGATCGATTGGTCTAGAGTCCTAGACTAATTTTTCGAGGTGTTACAAATGGAATGACAAACTTATGTATATATATCCTCTATCACTAGAGTGGAGGGTATAAAAAAAATCGCGGATTTTTTTATTTTTGTTCACCAAAAATAATTTTTTTTGCAGATTTTTTTTTTTTTTGCAGAAATTTTTTTTTATTTTTGCAAATAATCTTTTTGACTTTGTGGAAGGTATCAATACATTCGGCAAAGCTGAATTAAGTTTTTTTTACTTGTTTTATTTATGGTAAGGGGAAAGGTGTCCTACACCAGCCTTTAGCTTTCTTTACTTAACCCAGATTAGATGATCTTTGACTTTGTCTCAAAATCAAATGTATGTGTTGGCCAAATAAATTGTTTTAAATTTCCAGCAACATCCAGAGATGTCTGTTGTTTAAAATCCAGAATTTAATATCAATTGCACAGAAACCACAAAAGCCAACAGACAATAAAAAACAATTATTTGGTGCATATAAAAAAATTGGGTCATTCATTGATGCACAAGCAGAGTTGCCAGGTCACATATTTTTAAAAAATATTTCCAAAAAATTCTCAAACCACAAAAAAAACATTTTACTAATAAAATTGTAAATTTACAACTTTTTTGACGCAATGAAAATTACAAAGATTTCTCGTGATTTTACTACATGTTGATAAAAATTACGAGCTTTTCTGTGATTTTATAAGTTTTTTACCAATAAAATTGTAAATTTACATTTTTTTGATGCGATAATACACAGAAAAAAACGAATTGTTATATTGATTCCCATATTTGTGAATACAATAAATCTTTTCACTGAAAGTGCTCCTATACGGAAATTTGTAATATCAACAAACGTTTGTAAATTTTGATTGTTGAAAAAAGAATTTTATTTTTTCTCAACAAAGAAATTAAACAAACACAAATACAATTTGTTGATCTGACAAATGAATTTTTTTTTCAACAAAGAAATTTAACAAACACAAACACTATTTGTTGACATGATAAAAGAATTTTGAAATAAAATTACTTGACTGGGTTTGTTGAAATCAAAATCGAAGTTTTGTATTTGGACTAACAGGCTGCCGTTTTTACCAAATATTTGGTTGATATCATGTTTTGTTGATTTACAATTGATGTTTGCTGATCTAAATTTGACTATTTAAATTTCTGTGTACTAACAAGGAATTCTCGTGACTTAACTTGATTTTTTGTAAAATTACATTAAAAATTTGTACATTTACGAAAAATTGTAAAATTACAAAGAAAAACTTAAATTTCGATCGAAAATTTTGTGTTAAAAACTAGGAAAATTGTCAAATATTGGTAAAATGGAATCACGGACTTTTTCTAGCAATTTGACAATATTTTTTTAGTGTAATGAATTGTGTTTTGCACCCGTAAACGCGCCCAAAAATCTCCAACACATGTTATGAAATCCCCAATCCTCAAATGAAACTCTTTTACCTTTTTGACTCGCATGAAATCACCAACTTTGGCAATAAATCCCCAAGTCTGGAATCACTGTGCACAAGCAACATGTTTATTAAACTTTAGTTTTTTTTTCGTTAGAAATGAGGAAAAAAAATATAAAATCTTCTACTCGCATTTATTTAATTCAAAAAACTAGCAAAATTTAAAAAATTGTATTAATAAAAAAATTAATAAAAAATATTTTACTATTATTTTTTATATTTTTTTCAATAAATATGTATAAAACTTTTATTGCTATGAAAAACCATTTAATAACTTGTAGTTTGGTCAATAAGAAATTCTAGCAATAAATATTTATAAGTGGTAATAGCAGTCATCCAAATGTGGCCATAACTTGTAAATATAAAGATTTTATTTCTTGATGGTTTTTTTAAGCAGAAGTTATAGTTATATTTGACATTCATACGATTTGGATTTTGCTAGTTGGATTGTTAGCATTGGTAAATGCTGTGAACATTTTTATACCCTCCACTTAGTGAGAGAGGGTATATATAAGTTTGTCATTCCGTTTGTAACTCATCGAAATTTCGGTCTGGGACCCCATAAAGTATATATATTCATGATCCTCGATCGATTTTAAGACATTCTCGCGATATCCGTCTGTCCGTCTGTCCGTCTGTCTGTCTGTGGAAATGGTGATCACGGCCAAAATATTACACGGAGATTACTGAAACTTATTGGAAGTTCTCCCGAGAAGTTTGGTATTGCATTTGAGCGATATCGGTTCAAAAGTTATGAACGAAAATGTAAGGACACCTCAAACATTTTAGTACATTCAACCTAAAAATACAAAATGCTTTAATTCGACTGCTGGTTGACATAATTGAACACCAAATGGTAATTAAGCAAGTACGAACATATTTTTGGACAAAAAAAGAAAAAAATCGCTTATTTTTTTTCGCGGATTTTTTTTTAAAAAAAAATGTTTTTTTAAAAAAAGTTTTTTGCAATAATCTTTTTGAAATTGTGGAGGGTATCATTACATTCGGCAAATTTACTTGTTTTTTTTTTGCAAAAAGAAAGAAAAACAGAACTTGTTCTTCGGCACAATATAATGAAGTATGGCTAAAATAAAATTGAAAAAAGAAACAAATGTGTGTTTAAAAATTGCAATAATAAATTTTAACAGTAAATCCTTGGCAACATGTTGCTAAACGGGGTTGTAAATAGTGTTTTGTTGTTTTAGTTCTAAGAAAAAAATAATATTAAAATAAGATGGGGTATTAAAAAATTAGAGAGTACACAAATTGTAAATTTAGCAACATGTTGCTAATTATAGTTTCGGCAACATTATTGGCAATGCAAAATAGAATTAGAATCGGTTTTTAGCGAAATTTACAAAATCATTTTTAAAATTAAGTGCAACATACTCAAATTTTGCAGCATGTTGCTTATCATAGTTCCAGCAACATTATTGTCAATGCAAAAACAGTTGGAAGCTATTCGACTAAATATGTTTCCGAATCAACAAATTTGCATAAAAATGTAATAGATTTTTTGCAAATCAAAATCAAATTTTCGAACGTGAAAAAATTTACAATTTTGATTAGAAATATTTTATTTTGCGTAAAAACTTTTTTTAGTCATTTTTGTAAAAAAAAAATGGAATTTGTTCTTGAGTGTACGATTTTTTTGAGTGTACAATTTTTTTCCAGTGTAACTTTTTCTTAGTGTAAAAATATTTTTAAGTGAGAAAAAAAAATGTTGCACAATATTTTTGTGACTTACCATTGGTAAACAAGTTTTAAAAACATTCGTAACTTACCAATGCTTTTAAAACTGTTTTTCAACACGTGAATTTAAGGTGAAACCAATCTGAAATTTAGAGTTTCGCTTATAACTTTTGGACCACTAGACAGATTATGCTGAAATTCAATACCAAATACAGTAGGGGAAAGACAAAGATATATGCGAAAATTCAACAGTCCCAAACTCGCCAAAAAACCTATGCCGAAATTCCCTCTTTTGCTTATAACTTTTAAACCACTTGACCGATGTTGCTTGAATGCAATTCCAACCTGACCAGGTAAATTACAAACGTGTGTGACAAATTGCAGAAGGCTTAGTAAAGTCTTTTGAAAGTTTGCCTGTTTTCTACAGAGAGACGGACATACGGATAGACAGCTTTATATTGACTTAAAATCGACCGGCGATAATGATTATACTATATGAAGCATTCCATGTCAAATCGGACACTTTGAAAATTTTTTTTGTTAGATTTTCCCAATTTGTTTACAGTTTTTAGTACCCTTCGAAAACTCCTTCGTGGTAAATTTTCAGATTTTTTTGATGACCCGTTCAAAAGATATCGAATTTTTAAAAATTGGTAGCTTTTTCCTTTACTCAAACTTCTTTTACTCATAACTTCTTCAATAATGGTGCAAATTTCAAATTTTTTGTTTCAAAATTTCTTTTTTTACGTACTTTAAAAAAAAATCCAAAAAATTCTTAAAAGCGCTCTAGTATGCGATTTTTAAGTTTTAAAATTTGAATCTCATTTTTGAAAATGTTTGTACTCTTCGATTTTTTTGAAATTTTTTTGTGTAAAACTTCTATCGATTCTAAAAATTTTTTGCCAAGGAGGATCGTGGGATAATGATTATTACTATTTTTTAAAATTTTTTGAAAAAATTTTATTGTAATTTTCCAATCTTAAAATCATTTCTACTGCTCCAATGGTGCGTCATAGAGGGGTCCTTTATAACACTGACCCCCATTAATTTTTACGTCTTAACATTTCTTTGGAACAAACTAATACCCTATCTCCAATTTCTAAGGGGGCTCCCACACAGAACGACATTTTTTAAAATTTGTTCCAAACCGCTCTAACTGCCCTAATAGTGCTCTTAGAGCAACAAAATATATGACCGACCCACAATATTTTTTTAGTCCAAACATTTTCTCTGAACATACCTACCCTCTATCTTTAACTGTTAAGGCGGTCCCCATACAATTTTTTTTTTACTTTTGGTAAATTTGTTTTATTTAATCGGCTTCTACCGGGCCAATGGTGCGTCCGAGAGGGGTCATTAGTAAGACCGACCCCCATTTATTTTTACCCTACAATATTTTTTCAAAACATACCTACGCCCTATCTCCACTCCCTAAATAGGCTCCCATACAAATAACAGTTGGAGCAAATTTTATTAATTTGTAATTTTGTTTGGGAGCCTACTTAGGCAGCTGAGATAGGGCGTAGGTATGTTTTAAAAAAATGTTGTAGGGTAGAAATAAATGGGGGTCGGTCTCACTAATGACCTCTCTCGGACGCACCATTGGACCGGTAGAAGCTGATTAAATAAAACAAATTTACAAAAAATAAAAAAAATTGTATGGGGACCGCCTTAACAGTTAAAGATAGAGGGTAGGTGTGTTCAGAGAAAATGTTTGGACTAAAAAAATATTGTGGGTCGATCATACATTTTGTTGCTCTAAGGGCACTATTAGGGCAGTTAGAGCGGTTGGAACAAATTTTAAAAAATGTCGTTTTGTGTGGGAGCCCCCTTAGAAATTGGAGATAGGGTATTAGTTTGTTCCAAAGAAATGTTAAGACGTAAAAATTTTTTCAAAAAATTTTAAAAAATAGTAATAATCGTTATCCCACGATCCTCCTGGACAAAAAATTTTTAGAATTGATAGAAGTTTTACACAAAAAAATTTCAAAAAAATCGAAGAGTACAAACATTTTCAAAAATGAGATTTAAATTTTAAAACTTAAAAATCGCATACTAGAGCGCTTTTAAGAATTTTTTGGGATTTTGTTTTTAAAAAGAACGCAAAAAAACAAAAAATTTGAAAAAAAAAATTGAAATTTGGACCATTATTAAAGAAGTTATGATTAAAAGAAATCTGAGTAAAGGAACAAACTACCAATTTTTAAAAATTCGATATCTTTAGAACGGGTCATCAAATAAAATCTGAAAATTTACCACGAAGAAGTTTTGCTAAAAACTGTAAACAAATTGGGAAAATCTAAAAAAAAGTTTTTCAAAGTGTCCGATTTCACATGGAATGCCCCATATATACTTTACTATACCAGACCAATATTTCGAGGTGTTACAAACGGAATGGCAAACTTATATATACTCTCTATAACTAGAGTGGAGGGTATAAACAAATTTAAAAAAATCCATGTCTTGCAACACATCATTTTTATTGATACGCTGAACACGAATATGGAACTAAAATCGGACAAACGGTTTTCGAGATAACGCAATTGGAAATTTACAACAAATGTCGGTTTTTTCAACGTTCAAGAAATTTAAAAAAAAATCTCAAAATTTACTTCCCTCGACCATTTCCTAAAGATGGAGACAATGTTTTATTTAAACGTAATTTGAAGTAAATCCGATGATTTTACCAGTAGCAATCCTCGATTAAAATTTTGGATTTTTGAAAAAATTTACACCAAAATTTTTAATTTTTGAAAGATGAACAATTGAAAAACATTATTTTTATTATTTTGGAATGCGAAATATGAATAAAAACCTAATAATACTTTCTGCAACATGTTGCCAATCTTCAAATATGAATACATGTTTCCTTTGTACAGTGATGTTGGAAACAATCTATTTTTAGAACCGCCAAGCATCTTATTTCAATATTGTTTATATTGTGGCAAGGTTTCAAAATAAAATAAAATTCTGTATTCTTAGTTTTTAATTTTTTTTTTTATTTTCATTATTTTAATTTCATTACCCAAAAAATTTTAAATTTTAACTTTCGCTTTCAATATTAAAAATCAATTAAACTTTCTCAAACCCCAAGTAGACATATCGAAACCATTATTTTTTGATTTAAATTTCAAAAAACTAAATCTTAATAATTAATTGTAATTTAATATGAGTAATGTAGTAGTTTTGTCTGGCACCACATACGTACATACAAATAATATAAACCCTAAAAGAAACAAAACCACATACATTTGTGGTTCAAAATTTTTTTTTTTGTATTTATTATATTTTTTAAAGTGAAAATAAATAATTAATGACACATGTCATCATCAGATGAAGGGAAATCATTTACATATGGTTAGACTTTAAATAAAAAAATATTTAATTAATATAGATTTACAAAAAAGAAAAAAAAGCAATCATAAATTTTCAATATAAATACCACCAAAACCAGCTACAATAGGCATGAAAAATAAAGAAAAACCTTAAAGAAATAACAAAATTTTATAACAAACTTATAAATAATGGTTCACTAATAAACTCAATATGTGGGTTGTTGCCAACAATATATGCTATAATACATATATGTTGCAAACTGTATTTTAAACATAAAACCCAGCAACATTTAGGGATCAAAGAGGAGTGGATTTGTTCCAAAATAAATGCACTTTAACAATATATTTTATAATATTAAATTCTGCCAGCTGCATAAGTATAATAAAAATTTAATATGCATTTTGACTTGCTAGCAACATTTTATATCACCTTTTTTAGATACATTGTTGATAGGCTTAGTACACAAACAACGCTTGCTTTTTAACTCTTTTAGACTAAAATCAATTTATGGTAAATATTGTTGACATATTTCGTTCTGATTTGATATAAAAATGAAGTATTCTTAAAATATTGCTGAAATAAATTATTTAAATTTATTATGAAGTTTTAAATTACTAGCAACATTCAATAAAACAGTTTTAAGATACATTGTTGTTAGTGGGTGTACTCCAGAAAGAATGTATCTAAACATTATGTCGCCTCAAAGTTTTCTATTGAACGTTCTTAATATAAACTATTGCTTCAAATTCAATATTTTTTTTAAATGTTGTTAGCAAAAGCGTCTTAAGATACATTGTTGCCAGTGTGTAAATTATCAAAACACTGTGTCTAACACTACAATTCCAACAATAAATTAAATTTACAATACATATTAAATATTGCTAGCTAATTATAATTACAATTTAATATATCCTTCGACTTGCTAGCAACATTTCGTATCACTTTTTTTAGATACATTGTTGATAGTGGGTTCATTTTAACTCTTTTAGAATTAAATCTGTTTATGTTGAATGTTGTTGGCATATTTCGTACTGATTTGATTTAAAATATTCTTTAAATACTGCTAGAAATGTGTTATCTAAATTTATTATAAAGTTTTAAATTACTAGCAACATTCAATGAAGTGGGTGTTCTGCAGAAACAATGTATCAAAACATTATTTCGAGTTAAAGTTTTCTGTTGAACGTTCTATAAATATTGCTTCGTATTCAAATTTCTTTTTAACAAATGTTGCTAACAAAGGCGTCTTAGGATACATTGTTGCTAGTGTATAAGTCATCAAAACACTGTGTCTAACATTACAATTCCAACAATAATTTTTTTTATACCTTTTAAATGTTGCTAGCTAAGTATAATTAAAATTTAATACATCTTTTGACTGGCTAGCAACATTTCATATCACATTTTCAGATGAATTGTTGATAGTGGTTTTATTATACAAACAACGCATTTAAACTCTTTTAGACTTTAATCTGTTTATGTTGAATGTTGTTGGCATATTTCGTACTGATTTGATGTATAATAGAAATATTCTTTAAACACTGCTAGAAATCTGTTGTTTAAATTTATTATGTTGCTAGCAACATTCAATTCAACAGTTTAAAGATGTGTTGTTGTCAATGGTTGTACTCCAGAAACAATGCATCTAAACATTGTTTCATTTTTTTCTGGCGTATTCTTAACTTCTTCAAATTACTTTTAAAAAATGTTGCTAACAAAGGCGTCTTAATATACATTGTTGCTAGTGTGTAAATTATCAAAACACTATGTCTAAAATTACAATTCAAACAATAATTTTTACAAAACATATAAAATATTGCTAGCTCAGTATAATTAAAATTTGATATATCTCTCGGCTTGCTAGAAACATTTTATACTACATTTTTCAGATACATTGTTAATAGTGGGTTAATTCCACTAACAACGTGTTTAAACTTTTTAAGAATTTAATTAATTTATGTTGAATGTTGTTGACATATTTCGTACTTTGATTTGGTATAAAAATAAGAAGTCTTCTTAAAATATTGCTTGAAATTTGATATTTTAATTTATTTTTTAGTTTCAAATTGCTAGCAACATTTAATGCAACAGTTTTAAGATAAGTTGTTGTCAACATTATTTCGTCTTAAAACTTTTTTTGTTGAATGTTGCTGGTGAATTTTACACTTCTTTAAATTTTTACTTTATTTTCAATATTTTTTTTTTCAAATGTTGCTAACGAAGATGACTTAAGATACATTGTTGCCAGTGCACATATTCTTAAAATACGGTGTCTAGCACTAATTTTACTTAAATATTTTTTTGCTAAATATTTCATATTCATATTTTTACTTCCTTAGAGCAACATTCAATGCAACAATTTCCAGCAACAATGTATCTAAACATTATTTTGGCTTTACAACTTTCTGTTAAACATTGCTGTCATAGTCTACACTTCTTTAAATTATTGCTTCATTTTCAAATTTCTTATAAAAAATGTTGCTAACAATTGTAACTTAAGATACATTGTTGCCAGTGCACATATTCTTAAAACCACGTGGTAACACTACTTTTAGTTGAATATAAGTTTGCTTAATGTTTTATTTTCATATTTTTACTTCCTTAGAGCAACATTCAATGCAACAATTTTCAGAAACAATGTATCTAAACATTATTTTGGCTTTACAACTTTTCTGTTGAACATTGCTGTCTTAGTCTACACTTGTTTAAATTATTACTTCGTATTCAAATTTCTTTTTAATAAATGTTGCTAACAATGGTAACTTAAGATACATTGTTGCCAGTGCACATATTCTTAAAACCCGGTGTCTAACACTACTTTTACTTAAATATTTATTGCTAAATATTTCATTTTCATATTTTTACTTCCTTAGAGCAACATTTAATGCAACAATTTTCAGAAACAATGTATCTAAACATTATTTTGGCTTTACAACTTTTCTGTTGAACATTGCTGTCATAGTCTACACTTATTTAAATTATTGCTTCATTTTCAAATTTCTTTTAAAAAATGTTGCTAACAAAGGTGACTTAAGATACATTGTTGCCAGGGCATATATTCTTAAAATACGGTGTCTAACACTACTTTTACTTAAATATTTTTTTTGCTAAATGTTACATATTCATATTTTTACTTCCTTAAAGCGACATTTAATGCAGCAATTCCCAGAAATAATGTATCTCAACATTATTTTGCCTTTACAATTTTTGTATTGCACACTGCTGGCATATTTAACACTTATTTAAATTATTGCTTCGTATTCAAATTTTTTTTTTAATTTTGCTAACAAAGGTTACTTAAGATACATTGTTGCCAGTGCATATATTCTTAAAATACGGTGTCTAACACTACTTTTACTTAAATATTTTTTTGCTAAATATTTCATATTCATATTTTTACATCTCAGAGCAACATTTAATGCAACAATTTCCAGAAACAATGTATCTAAGCATTATTTTGGCTTTACAACTTTTCTGTTGAACATTGGTGGCATATTTAACATTTCTTTAAATTATTGCTTCGTATTCAAATTTCTTATAAAAAATGTTGCTAACAATGGTAACTTAAGATACATTGTTGCCAGTGCACATATTCTTAAAACACTGTGTCTAACACTACTTTTACTTAAATATTTTGTTGCTAAATGTTACAAATTCATATTTTCACTTCCTTAGAGCAATATTCAATGCAACAATTTCCAGAAACAATGTATCTAAACATTATTTTTGCTTTACAATTTCTCTGTTAAACATTACTGTCATAGTCTACACTTTTTTTAATTATTGCTTCGTATTCAAATTTCTTTTAAAAAATGTTGCTAACAATGGTAACTTAAGATACATTGTTGCCAGTGCACATATTGTTAAAACACTGTGTCTAACACTACTTTTACCTAAATATTTTGTTGCTAAATGTTTCATATTCATATTTTTACTTTCTTAGGGCAACATTCAATGCAGCAATTCCCAGAAACAATATACATAAAAATTTTTTTGGCTTTACAACTTTTCTGTTAAACATTGCTGTCATAGTCTACACTTCTTTAAATTGTTGCTTCTTTTTAAAATTTCTTTTAAAAAAGGTTGCTAACAAATGTGACATAAGATACATTGTTGCCAGTGCACATATTCTTAAAACAATGTGTCTAACACAACTTTTACTTAAATATTTTGTTGCTAAATGTTTCATATTCATATTTTTACATCCTTAAAGCAACATTTAATGCAACAATTTTCATATACAATGCATCTAAACATTATTTAACTTTAAAAACTTTTCTGTTGAACATTGCTGTCATAGTCTACACTTGTTTAAAATATTGCTTCGTATTCAAATTCCTATAAAAAATGTTGCTAACAATGGTAACTTAAGAACACTGTTGCCAGTGCACATATTCTTAAAACTCTATGTCTAACACTACATTTACTTAAATATTTTGTTGCTCAATGTTTCAAATTCATATTTTTACTTCCTTAGAGCAACATTCAATGCAACAATATCCAGAAACAATGTATCTAAACATTATTTTGGCTTTACAACTTTTCTGTTGAACATTGCTGTCATAGTCTACACTTCTTTATATTATTGCTTCGTATTCAAATTTCTTATAAAAAATGTTGCTAACAATTGTAACTTAAGATACATTGTTGTCAGTGCACATATTCTCTAAATATTGTGTCTAACACAACTTTTACTTAAATATTTTGTTGCTCAATGTTTCATATTCATATTTTTACTTCTTTAGAGCAAAATGCAATGCAACAATTTCCAGAAACAATGTATCTAAACATTATTTTGGCTTTACAACTTTTCTATTGAATATTACTGTCATAGTCTACACTTCTTTAAATTATTGCTTCGTATTCAATTTTTTTTTTTAATGTTGCTAACAAAGGTGACTTAAGATACATTGTTGCCAGTGCACATATTCTTAAAACACTATGTCTAACACTACTTTTTCTTAAATATTTTGTTGCTAAATGTTTCATATTCATATTTTTACTTCCTTAGAGCAACGTGCAATGCAACAATTTCCAGAAACAATGTATCTAAACAACTTTTTTTGGAACATTGCTGGCATATTTAACACTTCTTTAAATTATTGCTTTGTATTCAAGTTTTTTTTTTAAATGTTGCTAACAAAGGTGACTACAGATACATTGTTGCCATTGTGTATATAATCAAAATACTGTGTCTACTATGACTTTTTCTCAAATATTCTTTTGCTAAATTTTTCATATTCATATTTGTTACTGCTTTAGAATTAATACCTCAAATTCAAATTAACTTCTAAAAAATGTTGCTGGTATAGTTTGTTTACAAACATATGCGTTCAATGAACACTGTTCATAAAGGTAAGTACATAATATTGAATGGTGCACATTAACCATATTTTTTTTATGTAGATTTCGTAAAATAAAAATACCAAAAAAAAAAATATTTCAAATTTTCTAATAAATGATTGTATTAATATGGTGAATGTTATTTTTTTGTATGGTAAATTGCTTGAAATTTATGAGCAACATGTTGGCTAAAATATGTAGAACATGCATAAAAGTGTAATAATACAATATTTTGTGAACACTTGAAATCGTGTTTGTGAAAAACGAAAACAACAGATTTTTAAAATATTGCATATGCAAAAATTATGATTATGTCAGTGCACTTTAAAAAAAAATTGTAAATTTACCGGAAATGCACTCCACTTAGAAATTTGGACCCTCGAGCCGAAAAATCGTTCAGAAAAAGTAGCTTTTAGAAATTTGTATTTTAATCGGGTAAATGTTTAAATAATACACACCCCTCTTCAAGCAAGTTTAGGTTGTCTTAAAAATGTGACAATATCGGCTAATGGCATTTCACTTCTCGTTATATTGAATTTTAATAATCCTTTAGACGAAAAACCTTATTGCTTAACTTTCCTTTGTTCCCAAAATTTTTGTTCATAATTTGTTTCTTTGTGTCCAGGCCCTAAGTCTCTAACGAAAGAGTATGACAACATGTTGCTTAGCTAAAATGTTGCCTTAATACACAAGTTTGTGATTTTTATAGTATACTGGTTTATTTAATACTTATATAATGAAGTTATAAAAAGGGTACTGGCGTCATTTTGCTTAAATCTACACAATCTGCAACATGTTGCTAAGTAAAAATGTTGCCTTAATGCACAATAAATATGTTTAAGTCTTTAAACACATTTATTAAATTCACATATAATTAAGTTATAAAAATAAACTCTGGCAACATGTTGCCAATTTAAAATGTTGCTTAAATCCACACTTACACATTATGAATTTCATTTTAATATGTTTACCAGACTATAATCTGACATTTTGTCATTTATACATTAAAGCCTGTCAATTTATCATTCTAACTCTCAATATATTGTTAACTGCGACTAAAAACAAAAATATTTTTAGTGATAGTATTTTTTCAATATTTTATTTATATATTTTTTTCTTAAAATTCCCCAACTTATTTAGTATTCATGTCCCAAACATGAAATAAAACTATATTGTAGTAAAAACATATCTATGACTCCATTTTGTCAATCAATTGATTGACTTCAAAAACTGAGCTACAATATTTGTTGAAAGTATTGATATCATTTAAGAGAGAGATAGAAAAAAAAATCAATTAACATAAATATCAAATTAATTTCTAAATAAAATACTAAAGTTGTTAGGATAATATAAATTTATTTCTTGTAGCAAAAGACAAAATATATATAAAAAAAATCTGACAGTTAGTAGACTGTAATCATATGGCAATTAAATCTATAAAACCATAAATGATTTGCCAATGATGATTGAAGTTTTAAAAGAGTTACAAAAAAAAAAATTATATGATTTTCAATAATCAAAATATGTAATTGATACACTTAGAAAAAGTTACCACGGATGGAATGAATTGGTATTAAAAAATCTGATTTCGGATGATTGAGCATGATTAATCTGATCGTTATAATAATGCATATTTTGGTTTTAGATCAATCATGATATAATGCTCTAGCGCTTTGATGACATCAATTGCCCGAAAGCTCATAAATCTGTAGTTTTTGAGTTACATCAATAATAGCAGTTGAAATTGTCACATACATTTTTTGATTTTCGTAATCGTTGAAAGGCGTATAGCATGGCTCTGGTTTGAAAAATATGTCCACTGAATTCTTAAAAGCTCTTCGAGCTATAGTTTTTGAGTTACATCAAAAATAGCAGTTCAAAATGGTGAAATAGCACTTTTGACTTATGTAAACACTGGAAACGTGTAAAGCTCGACGACCACAAAAAGACACTGAGGAAATTATCTCAACCTTCATTGAGAAACATGCCCGTCAAATACTTGAAAGCTCTGAAAGCTGTAAATTACTTCCAAAATAGCAGTTGAAATGGTAAAAAAAATATTTTTGACTTTTGTAAACTTTAAAAAAGCTTAAAGCTCTGTTAATAATGGTGAAACGACCAAAAGTCCCCCAAGCAATAATGTCAGTCTAGATCCGAGGACATGTTGACATATACTCTAAAGCTTTTTGATTGTTTTTTGAAGATTTCAAATTCTAAACTAAAATCAATGTGAATTACCAGTTTTCTTACTAATTTTCCCAAGTGTATTATATCTTTCTCATTCATGAATGATGAATGTCAACTTTGGAATGTTTCAGTTTAGTTCTGTTTTTTTTTTTTGTTTTGTATTTGTTCAACCATTTGTTGATAAAAAAAGCTGCTGTGTTAATAATTTAATAGATCGACCTTGTTTTTCAAACTGACCCAATTTAGAGTTTTTTTGTCTAACAACTTCTTTTAAAATTTTTTTCTATTATTTTTATTAACATACCCGACATTAAGATCTTGTTAGTATTTTAAAAAACAAAGACCACCCTAGAGTTTGATGGGGCTTTTTTTCTCTTAGTTTTTTTTAACGATTTTGATGCGTTTTTTTTAACATATAATTGAATATAATTTAACTAGTTTTTGCTAGTTTATAAAGAATTTCATAGAAAATCTCCCAATAACAGATGAAAAACAGTGGTTTTTTGGCAACAAATAACCTTTGAAGAAAATTTTAGGGTTCAAAAGTAAAAAATAATCACACGAATTAAAATTTGTATATTTATGTTTCTGAAAATTATATGCAAATGTACCTGAGATAAATAAATTCGAGATTTATTTGCCTTTTAAACTTTTTCATTATACGTACCGATTCGGCATTCATTTACAGCTGATCTTAGCCAGAAAAAATATAATATTGCAACATGTTGCTAAACATAAATTAATGTTGCTATACATAAGTAAATGTTGCTAAACAAAAATGTTTATCAACATTTTTAAATGATTGTAGAATGTGTTTTTACAATTTTTTTCCAACATTAGTTATATGTTGATAAAGATTTTCAAAATAAACAGCTTTCAAAGGTTTTATCGATTTTCGAATGGAATCTGTAACCTTGAAATTGAGTTTTAAACTCTAATGAACCTTTTGAAATTTGAAACTTTTTGAAAGTGTTTTGATTTTCAGTTTTTTTTTTATGCAGCATGTTTTTTTTAATTAATTTTAAGGAATTAATTTATTAGCAACATGTTGCAAATCATAATTTGTTTTTAAACAAAATTTAGTTTTCATACTTCAGTTTTTGCCGAAAAGATATATATATTTTTTCTTTGTTTCAAATAGTCATAGACAATTAGTATCAAATGATTGATATTTTATGGAAATACCTTTCATTATATAAAACAATGTTGCTAAGTTTTTTTAAGCAACATTTTTGTAGAAAAAAAATGGTTAAATTTGTTCTTTAAAATACATTTCATCATAAAAACGATGTTGATAAGTTATTTCAAGCAACATTTTGGGTTTCGTGAGTATTTAGGATTTTTAATAGCGTCAGAAAATACAATATTTTGATGTTTAGCAACATTTCAAATGCATCTCCTTTTTATACATATAATACATGTTGCTGGTCTTATAAGTAATGTTGATAATATAATTATTGCAGATTTTTAAAATGCTAAGAAAATTCTAGGAAATTCTAAATTATCTGTCATCAGCCATAAAACTGGGAAAACTTAAAGTTTCCAAAACTCTAATTGTTTTCCAATTTCCATGGAATCCCCTTCATATTTGCTGTCTGTGCTATGCATCAATCTTTTTTTATGTTTATTTATGAAAAATGAAATTAAAAAGTTTTTTTTTTAATTTAATTTTCAATGTTGTTTACATTTCTAGCCGTTAGCTATTGGTCAATCATTTTGAATGCATCTTTCTTTTGCATAAAGGAGATGAAAGAAACTTTACAAATTTTTCTTTTTAAAATGTAACCTTATTGCTTTACAATAAATCATTGAAGACGAAGACGACTTTATAGTGTAATAAGAGGCGTTTGTTAGACAAGACTATACTTTTTCAATCATAGTTTTTCTTAACGTTACACAAATACGACGGCCTAATGAGTTGGGTATTGTAGATGTAACACAGTAACTTATAATAAGGCCATTTGAAAATCCGTTGAAAATGTCCAAAAATTAAAACAAAAACATTAATTTTATTATCAGCATTAGTTTGTTTATAACCAGAAACATAAATTTTAGAAGAAATCTAACCTGATTTTGATTAATAGTTAAGCAACATGTTGCTAAGCATCATAAACAAATTAGTTTATGATGTTTAATTATTTATCTCGTTTATTTTTTCAGTATTTAAAAACAAACAGTATTTATGTCACAACATAATTCAACATGACTGTAGACATCCCAAAATGTTGCTTAAAAAAGTTATTGCAACATGGTTGTGGAAAACTAAAATGTTTCTTAAAAAAGACGTAGCTACATTGTTGTCTATAATAAAAGGTATTTTACAAATTTAAAGAACCGATATACATTTTTTCAGTTGATCTCGCTGTTGTCAATTTATGTAAAGCAACATAGTAGTTGAAAACCAAAAATGTTGCTAACCAACATTTTTATAATGAAAGGTATTTCAAAGAATATCCTATTATTTGAAGCATATTTGATCTCTTTGGAACAAAAAATATTTTTTTTTAGGGTATTAAAGAAATTGTCCTTTTTTATTCGTTTGAATTTCAATTGATGTCTTTAAAATTCATATAATCTTTTTCGATTTTCCTTCCTGAAACGAAATTGACAGATTCCAATTGATATTTTTATACCCTCGACAATTAGTGATAGAGGGTATATATAAGTTTATCATTCCGTTTTTAACTCGTCAAAATATCGGTCTAGGACCCCATAATGTACTATAAATGGGGCATTCCATGTCAAATCGGACACTTTGAAAAAATTCTTTTTTAGATTTTCCCAATTTGTTTTCAGTTTTTAGTACCCTTCGAAAACTCCTTCGTGGTAAATTTTTAGATTTTTTTGATGACCCGTTTAAAAGATATCGAATTTTTAAAAATTGGTAGTTTGTTCCTTTCCTCAAACTTCTTCTACTCATAACTTCTTTAATAATGGTCCGAATTTCATTTTTTTTTTTAAATTTTTGTTTTTTTACGTACTTTTTAAAAAAAATCCCAAAAAATTCTTAAAAGCGCTCTAGTATGCGATTTTTAAGTTTTAAAATTTAAATCTCATTTTTGAAAATGTTTGTACTCTTCGATTTTTTTTGAAATTTTTTTGTGTAAAACTTCTATCAATTCTACAAAATTTTTGCCCAAGAAGATCGTGGGATAACAATTTGTACTATTTTTTTAAATTTGTAATTTTCCAATCTTAAAATCATTTCTACTGCTCCAATGGTGCGTCATAGAGGGTCATTTATAAGACCGACCCTAATTAATTTTTACGTCTTAACATTTCTTTGGAACAACCTAATACCCTATTTCTAATTTCTAAGGGGGCTCCCACACAAAACGACATTTTTTAAAATTTGCTCCAACCGCTCTAACTGCCCTAATAGTGCCCTTAGAGCAAAATATATGACCGACCCACAATATTTCTTTAGTCCAAACATTTTCTCTGAACACACTTACCCTTTATCTTTTACTGTTAAGGCGTTCCCCATACAATTTTTTTTTATTTTTTGTAAATTTGTTTTATTTAATCAGCTTCTACCGGTCCAATGGTGCGTCCGAGAGGGGTAATTTGTGAGACCGACCCCCATTTATTTTTACCCTACAATATTTTTTTGTATAAATTTGCTCCAACCGCTCTAACTGCCCTAATAGTGCCCTTAGAGCAACAAAATGTATGACCGACCCACAATATTTTTTTGGTCCAAACATTTTCTCTGAAAACACCTACCCTCTATCTCTAATTGTTAAGGCGGTGCCCATACAATTTTTTTTTTATTTTTTGTAAATTTGTTTTATTTAATCAGCTTCTACCGGTCCAATGGTGCGTCCGAGAGGGGTCATTAGTGAGACCGACCCCCATTTATTTTTACCCAACAACATTTTTTTAAAATATACCTACGCCCTATCTCCACTCCTTAAGTAGGCTCCCATACAAATAACAGTTGGAGTAAATTTTATAAAAATGTAATTTTGTATGGGAGCCTACTTAGGCAGTGGAGATAGGGCGTAGGTATATTTTAAAAAAATGTTGTTGGGTAAAAATAAATGGGGGTCGGTCTCACTAATGACCCCTCTCGGACGCACCATTGGACCGGTAGAAGCTGATTAAATAAAACAAATTTACAAAAAATAAAAAAAAAATTGTATGGGCACCGCCTTAACAATTAGAGATAGAGGGTAGGTGTTTTCAGAGAAAATGTTTGGACCAAAAAAATATTGTGGGTCGGTCATACATTTTGTTGCTCTAAGGGCACTATTAGGGCAGTTAGAGCGGTTGGAGCAAATTTTAACAAATGTTGTTTTGTGTGGGAGCCCCCTTAGAAATTGGAGATAGGGTATTAGTTTGTTCCAAAGAAATGTTAAGACGTAAAAATTAATAAGGGGTCGGTCTTATAAAGGACCCCTCTATGATGCACCATTGGAGCAGGAGAAATGATTTTAGGATTGGAAAATTACAATAAAATTTTTTCAAAAAATTTTAAAAAATAGTAATAATCGTTATCCCACGATCTTCCTGGGCAAAAAATTTGTAGAATGGATAGAAGTTTTACACAAAAAAATTTCAAAAAAATCGAAGAGTAAAAACATTTTCAAAAATGAGATTTAAATTTTAAAACTTAAAAATAGCATACTAGAGCGCTTTTAAGAATTTTTTGCGATTTGTTTTTTTTTAAAGTAGGTAAAAAAAAAAAATTTTGAAAAAAAGAAATTGAAATTTGGACCATTATTGAAGAAGTTATGAGTAAAATAAGTTTGAGTAAAGGAACAAACTACCAATTTTTAAAAATTCGATATCTTTTGATTAAAAAAATCTGAAAATTTACCTTGAAGCAGTTTTCGAAGGGTACTAAAAACTGTTAACAAATTGGGAAAATGTAAAAAAAAAAAATTTTCAAAGTGTCCGATTTGACATGGAATGCCCCATATATATTATCGTTCCGTGATCAATTTTATGAAATTTAAGCTATGTTCATCTGTCTTTTCGTCTGTGGAAATTGTGATCACGGCCAAAGTAATAAACAGATATGACTAAGACTTAACATATTCACTTGTTGTTGCCCTAAGCAGTCTGGAATTGAATTTGAGCGAAATCGGTTAAGCGGTTCAAAAGTTATGAAAGATAATTTACAAAAATATTTTTTACAAAAAAAATTTGTTTACCGGATTTTTTTTTTCATCAAAATTTTTTTTCGCGGGTTTTTTTTTTCAAAAAATTTTTTTTTTTGCAAATAAACTTTTTTACTTTGTGCAGGGTATCAATACATTCGGCAAGGTCAAATTTAACTTTTTTACTTGTTTACATCTGAAAATGATATGAAATTTCAAAACTATTCAAATTAAATTTGTGTAAAATCGATGACAAGCTAAAGTTAATTTATGTCTTTGAAAATATGTTGCTAACAAAGTTATGCATCACTAGCGCCAAAGCCCAGCACCCTAAATTATACATAAAAGAAAAAAAAATGGTAATTTTTTTAATAAATCAACCTCATTTATTTGTTAATGTGTTGCAACATGTTGCTTACGAGAATTAGCAAATATTTTAGAGAATGTTTGTTTCGCAACAAATTAAAAATTATGTTTATCAACATGTTACTAGAAACATCATCATCAAAATAAAAACTGCCACATCAGGAGGAGATTAGGAGCAACATGTTTCTAAGCAGCTTCATTTATGTTGATAAGATCAAACAGTTTTCTAATATTTTAGAAATGTATTTGAAATATCACTTTGTACAAAATTATTTAAGAAATATATTAAATTTTTTTTATTTGTTGCTAAAATATTTTTTTGAAGACACATTTCGGTGACCCTTCCTTATTTCCAATGTTTTTTGTTACACATGGAACAACAAAGTTAAAATTTTTTTTTTTTTTTGATTTTCTCCAGACAAGTTTTGTCCTCTTAAACATATTTAAGTTTCAGAAAAATCGTAGGTGGCTCCTACCTGCCTTTGCAAGAATTTCACTTAAATTTTATTGTTTGTTTTCAAAACGTTTAACACTGAAAGTAGAAAAATTTAATGCATGTTTTAAAACATTTATATTAAAAAATGTTTAGCAACATGTTGCTTGAGTTTAAAATATTTAAATTTAAGTATTTTCTCTATTCAGTGATAACTGGTGTTAGAAAAATTATATAAAAAAAAATTGTACAATCAGCAACAAATGTTGATAAATATTTAATTTGAAATATGTTTAGCAACATGTCTATTGAGTTTAAAGTTCAAATTTCCATTTTTTTCCATAAACAAGAAATCTTTTAGCAAGAGGGTATTAAAAATTTGTTTATATAAAAAATGTTTGTATAATCATCAACAAATTGTGGTAAAAATTTAATTTTAAATATGTTTAGCAACATGTTAAATTTAAGTATTTTCTCTATTCAGTGATAACTGATGACAGAAGAATTATAAAAAAAAATATACAATCAGCAACAAATGTTGCTAAACATTTAATTTGAAATATGTTTAGCAACATGTTTATTGAGTTTAAAGTTTTAAATTTCAATTTTTTCCTTAAACACGAAATATTTTAACTAGAGCGTATTAAACATTTTTTTATATAAAACAATTCTGTATAATCATCAACAAATGGTTGTAAACATTTAATTTTAAATATGTTTAGCAACATGTTGATTGAGTTTAAAGCTTAGCAACATGTTGTTTAAGTTTAAAGTTTAAAAATTTCAACTTTTTTCTTAAACAAAGAAATCTTCCAACAACAGGGTACTTAAAATTCGTCTTTGATTTGCAAAATTCCAACTTGTTTTTTTTTTTTCTATTTCCAAAAACAGTAGCTAGCTTTTTACGATCTTGACTTTTTAGCTAAAAAAATATAGCTTTACATTTTTCTATTTTGTATCTATACATCATAATATTAAATATGTTCATAGGCAATTACCATGTCTGAACAAGTAGTTAAAATTCATAAACATGATAGTTTTCATCATTATAATTTATGAGAATTTTAAATGAAATCTACAGCAGGCGTTGATAATATTTTAATTAAAAAAAATATATAAATAAATCTATAATCTTTTTAAATAAAAGTGAATTTCAAAATCAGCACAGCTAGTGTAATATAACAAAAAAGAATCAATAATAAAATAATTCCAAAGCTAATTCTTATTCTTTTACGCCTTGTCTAGGCTCCATATGGCGCTTGTGATTGTAAAAAAAAATATTCAATAATTTCTGGTATTGCAATAAACCGTTTTAGTTCTAAATTTTCAATCAAAAGTTTTTATATTTGCGTAATTTTAAACTTTTTTGCTACTTTTTTTTGCAAAAAAAACAAGTTGCGTTGGTTTTTAAGTTTTATGTTCTCAAACACAAAAAAAATATATAATTCATGAATGAAGCTTAAATTTCATGTTTATTAAGGTGACTGGAATTATGTGGAAGTAAAAAACGTGAAAATCTGTCAAACTTTTTTTTGACAAAACAGCTGATGTACAAAAAATAAAATAAGACTGTCAATTTTTAGGCAAAAATAGATTTAAGTTGCTAAAATTGCAAAAACTTTTAAGCAATTTTTTTTATACTGCTTTAAGCTGCTAAAATCGAAAGCAATTTACAAAAATCTCTGGAGCAAACAAATATTTAAATATTTTTAAAAAGAGTCCATCTCTCAGCCGGTTTCGCCTATATCCGAACTATTTTGTGCATCACCAAAAAACTTAACCCAATCTCAGCAAAACTCCAGTTTTGTTTTCCCGAGTTACCCTAATCTTTTTAGTTTAGATGTACTTGCTAGAAGTTCTATATTTTTATATCACTCATGTTCATTTTGGATGTTTTTCAAATCGATTTTCTTATGTAGGCGGGATTTTTTTTTTCTTACGCCAACTTAAATTGCTTTAATGCTTTAAAACCCACAGAGTGGTTAAAGGAAATCTGCAATGTTAGTATATGATATTTGATGCTATTTTGGTGTTTTTTTAAAATTTTATTTATTGCATAATAATTTTGCATTGAAAAAACAACAAATGACTTTATTTTAAATAATGATTTTTTTAGTTCAAAAACGACGGAGAAATCTAGGATAGACATTAAGACATGAAAATAAATAATTTTAAATAGAGAAATTTTGCAAAAAAGTAACCTGCAAGAAGACAGGGTTTAAAATACTAATAATAAAATATTTTTTTTGAATGCTAATCGAACAAATATTTTAAATTCAGCAAAAATGAAAACACAATTAAATAAACAAATATTTTAAAAACTACTAGAACTCGCAGTTGGTCCTTAAATCTAAATTAAGGAACAATTTTTTCTTCCCGCAGTCAACTTATTAAACACAAGTCATACTTCCTGCTGTAGTCAAATTAAGCAATAATAACACTATGTAACACGATTTTTGAGTCTGGTTAGAAAACATAATTTTTTAATTATTTTTACCCAAAAATACATCAAAAAACTTTACTTCACTGAAAAAACTTTGTTTTTGTGATTTTTTTTATTCCAGTGGTAAAAAAAACCTCGGCATTAACTTCTGCTCCAAAAAGATTAGGGTGAAATCGTCTATGATCGATTCTAAGACTTTTTTAGAATGTCCGTCCGTCCGCTCGTCCGTCCGTCTCGTTAAGTTTGGTAGGAATATGTCTTTTGGTCCTAGGCAGTTTAAGTTCGTAAATGGGCAAAATCGGACCAGGGGGAAAAAAGTTCCCCCTTGAAAAACTTAACTAACCTCTGAAAAATGCCATATTTTCAAAGTTTTTTTTGTAAGTTCAAGGTCCTGCACTTGGACTTAGGAAATAAAAACAAATATTTTTTTTTGCCCCCCCCCCCCCTTTTGTGGGCGTGGATATTAAAAAAGTTCTTAAATAATGATAAAATTGTATTACTTAAGCTCAAGAAGCATAATAAATGAATTTTTAAACATTAACCGCATGTATTAATGTGTCCCCCAATGACCCCCTCGGACCCCCCACGCCCCCCCCCTCAAAAAAACGCCCTGCAATTTTTTTTATATGTTGTTGGGTATTATAGATTCGGCACAGCCGAATTAACAACTCTCACTTGTTTTTTTATGTTTGATAGAAAGTCAAAAATAATCCTTAAAAAAAAGACTATTTTTCCAGAGGTTGATTTTGTTCTACAAGGGGGCAATTTTTTTCAAAGAACCGTTTTTCCCGTTTACAAATTAAACCAGCGCAGGACTCTAACACATATTCCTAACAAGGGTCAGCCCTTTATCTCGTTTTGTTTAGACTCTATCGAACTATCAACAGACAGACGGACGAAAATTTTTTTGAGTGTAAAATTTTTTTCGAGTGTATTTTTATACCCTCCACTCTAGTGACAGAGGGTATATATGAGTTTGTCATTCCGTTTGTAACACCTCGAAATATTGGTCTAGGACCCCATAAAGTATATATATTTATGATCCTCGATCGATTTTAAGTCGATCTAGCGATGTCCGTCCGTCTGTCTGTTTGTCCGTCCGTAGAAAACACGCTAACTTTTGAAAGACTTTACAGAGGCTACTGAAGATTGGCATATATGTTTGTCATTTACCTGGTCAGGTTGGTATTGCAATCCAGCCAAATCGGTCCAGTGGTTCAAAAGTTATGAGCAAAAGAGTAAATTTCGGCAAGGGTATTTCGCAAATTTACAATATAAAAAACACGATAACTTTCGAAAGACCATAATGACTCTACTGAAGCTTAGCATATATCTTTGCTGTTCCCCAAGTCTATTTGGTTTTAAATTTCAGCTCAATCGGTCCAGTAGTTCAAAAGTAATAAGCAAAACCCTGAATTTCAAATTAGTTTCATCTAAAATGCCACGTGTTTTAACAAGTTTTAAAAGCATTGGTGGTAACTAAACAATGCTTTTCAAACTTGTTTAAATTTTAAGCAATGCTTTTTAAACATGTTTAGTTTTAAAAGCATTGGTAACTTAAAAACCACACTCGAAAAAAATTTTACACTCAAAAAAAATTTACACTCAAAAAAAATTTTACACTCAAAAAAAAAATGTATACAAAAAAAAATTTAGTTTTTTTTTACAAAAATTACAATATTTTGTGTACATACGTACGTGCATTCACTTAGAAATATTTTTACAGTAAAAAAACATTACACTCGAAAAAAATTTTACACTCAAAAAAAAATAGTAATTTTTCTTTTTTTAAAAATGACAAAAAAAGAGTTTTTACTCAAAATAAAATATTTCTAATCAAAATTGTTTATTTTTTCACGTTAAAAAATGTACTACCCTTTAACAAAATGCATTGTGGAGGGTATTCATAGATTCGGCAAAGTCGAATTTAACTTTTCTACTTGTTTTTTTTTTAGTGTAACCATATTTTTGAGTGATAAAAATACGTTGTAAAATATTTTTGTGACTTACCAATGTTTTAAAACATGTTTAACGGGTTTTCAACACGTGAATTTAAGGTGAAACTAATCTGAAATCACGGTTTTGCTAATAACTTTTAAACCACTGGACCAATTTACCTGAAATTCAATGCGGACCAGGCCAGAGGAAGCACAAATATATATCCCAAGCTTCAGCATCCTCATGACTGTCTTTCGAAAGTAAGCGTGTTTTTTATCTCATAAATTCACGAAAAACCCTTGCCGAAATTCGCTACATCGTCTTAAAATCGATCGAGGATCATAATAGACCAATATTTCGAGGTTTTACAAACGGAATGACAAACTCTCTATCACTAGAGTGGAGGGTATAAAAACCGTCATTATATTGAACATAGAGGGGAATTAACACAAAATTATGATTTAAATACATTTTTATTATTGTTTTTAGGAAATTAAATACTTTTTGTGCAAGAAATCGAAAAAGTAAAATAAAAATTTGTTAATTTTAATTTCGTGAGTCTTCGTGAGCGTCAGTAAAATTTTAGGTACTCACGTGAGCGTGCGTTAACGTGAGCAGAAAAAAAACATTTTCGTGGGTGATCGTGCGTGGGCAATATTTCGTGAGTATATCATCCGGTTCATGTTTAATATTGGTTGTCGGACGGTGTAATATATGATAGCATCAAATTATATATAATTATATCTGATCAGATATAATTAAATGTCAAATTTGGGCCAATGTTAGACAAATCCTGGATCTAATTAGAGATTGATTTTGGCGATTTCAGATATAGTTATATGCAAGCAGATACGATCATATATAAATATAATATAAAATATAATACATTTTTACACGGGTCAGTCAGTCACCCAACTCTGTTATATATAAGGCATTCCATGCCAAATCACTTGAAGAAGTATTTTTAGTTTTTTAGTAGTTTGATAATTTTAAGATCCAAATTTTTGTTCAGACATTTTTGATTTTCTTTTGCACTTTCAAGAAAAAACAGTCTTAAAGTTTTCCAATTATCGATTTTGAAATTTTAATATTCCACGTCGCGACAGGCCTTCGACAGTATCAAATATTTGTACCAAATTGCTGGGGTCAAGGTCTCATATTTTGCATAGTGTCCTTAACAGACGGACGTTTATTTAATGTCTTAGAATCGATCGAGCTCTATAAAATATATACTTTATGGGTTCCCCGACTAATATTTCGTTACGTTACACACGTAATGACAAAGTAAGTATATCCCCATAGCGCGATTGGAGTGTACAAAAATATATTCAATATAATTTAATATTCAAACAAATATGTATCTCATTTTTTTATATATTTAATTTATAATCTTTATCGCTCATAAAGTTTATAAAAATCTAAATGACTATAAAAATTAATTTTGATTTTATGTTTACCCAAAACTCTCAACTAAAACAGCTGGAATTCCTATACTCAGTGGGGACAAATTTACACAACTTTGCTTTAATAAAAACTTAGAAAAAAATTGAGAAATAAAAAAATTTATTTTATTTCACATAAACATGAACAAATTTATATAAAACTTATGAATTTTTTTCTTAACAATTTTTCTATTTAAAGTGATTTTTATCTTTGAAGCAATTAAAAGTAAAACTTCAAAAATAAAATGGCAAATACAGATTTTTGGTTAATTTTAAAATTATGTATTGGCGAAACATGACAGATTTTGAACTGGTTTATTTTTGTGAACAAGTCAACACAAAAATTATATAGTTGTATGTATATATTTTACACTTACATATAAGTGTTTTATGTCCACACACTCCCACATGCTGGCAATAGACTAAAACGACTGGCAGACTGACAAACTGGTAGACTACAAGAAAAGTCAAAGATTGTTTAAATTTTAAACAGACAAGACTTATTAAATACCAATTCTTATAAGACGAATTGGGATAAGAAAATTTTTTCAAATAAAATCTTCTTAAACACTAATCCTCGATCCATTTTAAGACAATCTAGCGATGTCTGTCCGTTTGTCTGTCTGTTCAAATCACGTTAACTTTCGAAAAACAATCCTGAGGATACTGAAGCTAAGGGAATTTATTTTATATTCTCCGCAACAGGTTGGTATTGAATTTTAGTAAAATCGGTCCAGAGGTTCGGAAGATATGAGCAAAATTGTAAATTTCGGGTGGAATTTTTTTGCAAATAAACGTGTTTAAAATCCGCTAAGCGCCTTTTGAAAGACATAATTAAGCCACAAAAATAATTTACAAAGTTTTTTGTCACCAACAAAATTTTTAAACTAAAAAAATAATAATTTTTTATTGAAATAACTAAAGACACTTTTTTATTCAAAATATAAATTTTTTGCTCAAATTTTTTATATAGTTTTATTTTTTTTTTTTTAGATTCGCTTAAAAATAGTTTTTCTACTTGAATTCATATCTATTCAAAATAATTTAAGAATTGTGGGGGGGATAAATGGACTCGACCGAATTTAACTTTTACTTGTTTTTCTAGTTCTTGTGTCATAAACTTAACAACTTTTTTTATAGTTTTCTCAGTTTTGGTACAGATACTAATACTTAAATAAAACCATGGCTTAAACATTAGATCGACTGTTAATTTTACACACCCCATAGCGGAAATTAGTTTTTTTTTTTTAATCTAACTATTTGTACTAAACAACCATTGTATAGAGAAAGTAAATTTTAAATGCATTTTAATTTAGACATGCAGTTTTATTTAATAACAAAAATACTAATTAATAAAATTTAAAATTATCTTTAAGATGAAAATCTCATAAACTGACAAATAAAAAAGTTAAATTCAGCCTTGCCAGCTGGTGAATTAAACGTAAAATAATTATTTTCCTTAAATTTTTTTTTTTTTTTTCATCCAAATTTTGTTTTTTTATCAAGAATTTTTTTTATTAAAAAAAAATTATTTAGCCACACTTTTTTTCATCAAAAACTTATTTATTCCTCAAAATTTCCTTTTTTCATGAAAAATATTTTTGAGAAAATATTTTTTTGTTCATCAAAAACTTTTTTTATCAAAAATATTTCTGTCAACTATTTTTACCAATTTTTTTTTTTATAATTTTTTTTTATCACAAAAAATAGTTTTCATTAAAAAAATTTTTTTTTCATAAAAACTTTTTTTTTTCATCAAATAAGCTGTATACTTAATCGCAAAAAAGTAACTTTATATCTGGAAGAGTAGAAAAGATTCGGCACAGAAGAATCTAAAACTCTCACATGTTTTATGTACATTTGTTAAAAAATGGGACATATTTACGTCTTGGGCCGCTGTTCCAAAAAAAGTAATTCACATAAAAAATGTGAAAATGAAATTTTCCGAATTTTTTTGGTGTTCTAGATTTCACATCCGAATTTCTTTTTTGTTTTGTTTCACATAAAAAAATTTGGTGAAAGTAAAACGAACGCACTTGTTTCCTTCTAGTTTTTTAAATTTCCAAGCAAATTTTTGCATTACTAGTAATTAGTATAGTAATTAGTAATAATTATTGGTACTCATTGCATGAAACATACATATTCTATAAAGGCCGTGAGACAAAAATAATTAGTGTGCCTACCAGCTTACGAATAGGAAGACAAATAACTACTTATGTACCTATAACGAGTCAAAATAAGTAGTTACTTATAAGGAATAAAATAAATAGTTGCAAACAGAGATTGAAATAACTATTTATCATTAGATTAGTCGTTTTCGCGAAACTTTAAGCTAAAAAGGTAAAACAAATATTTTTTTTTCGGATTGGACTTAATTCCCCAAGTGAACTTGCAAAAAGTATTTATTTTTAATATTCTCAATAACTTATTATTTATATTATTGCAAATAAGTTCTTAGATATTGCAATATAAGCCACTAGTTGCTTTTTGGACTAAAGTAATGCAGTGGGTAATGAGTAGTTGTTATAAGTAAATGCAGTCAATACTTTTCACAACACATTACCTAGTTTTTGCTGGGTTTAATTATTCGACTTAAACTTCGAATGAAAACGTAATCACACATATAATAATAATAGTTTTGATCACATAATCAATTATTTTTATTTATTCTTTCTATTTATTTACAACACATTTTTACTAATTTCAACCTAACTGAGAACTGGTAAAAATGACCGTCGTCTCGTTGTAGCGAAAAAACCAAGCGTTCTGGTGGGAATCGAACCCACGACCCCCGCGTTCAAAGGCTAGCACATTACCAACTATCCTGCAGGGGCCCCCTTGAAAACGTAATCAACAAAACACTAAACTTGATTTCATGTGATTTGGAAATTTTCATGTGTATTAAAAAGTTGTGAAAGACAGAACAGAGGCCTTGGTGAAAAAAAATATTGGTGAAAAAAAAATGTTGATTAAGAAAAAAAAAACTATGAAATAAAATGATTTATAATGAAAAAAAAAAAAAAAATGTTTATAAAAAAAAATTAAGTAAAAAAATTGGATGAAAAAAAATGTTGATGAAAAAAAAAATTTTTGATGTAAAAAAATGTTTTTTGATGTAAAAAAAGTTTTTGATGTAAAAACCAATTGATGAAAAAAATTTTGATAAAACAACATATTTGATGAAAAAGAAAATTTCATAAAAAAAAAAAAAATTATATAAAAACTCTTTATTCATCATGTTTTTTTTTTCATAAAAAAGCTGTAAATTTGGTAAATGAGTGTATTACTTAAGTGCAAAAAAGTATTTTTATATTTTGGAGAGTATAAAAGATTCGGCACAAAATACTCACTCGTATTTTGTACATTTGCTAAAAAAATGGAACATTTGTATGACTTGATAAAAAAGTAGTTTTGGTGAAAAAAATGAGAATTTTTTTTTTTTTTGATAAAAAAACAAAATTTGAAAAAAAAAATTTGATGAAAAAAAAAAAAAATTGTTTGATGAAGAAAAAAATTTTATGAAAAAAATTTTTGATGAAGAAAAAAATTTTATGAAAAAAAACCATTTGTAGGTAAAAACAAGTAAGAGTGTTAAATTCGGCTGTGCCGAATCTTTAATACCCTCCAACAAGCAAACAAATAAAAAAAATAAAATTGCAGGGGCGTTTTATTTTTTATAGGGAGGGGGTTTTCTAATCCTCTGGGTCCAAATGAAGGACTTTGAACATCTTGTACACTCAAAAAAAAAAAACTGTAAAGTTAGTAAAAAATTTAGTTAAATTTAACTAAAAAAGCACCTGATTTTGGGCCTACTAAATTTTTAGTTAATTTAACTAAAAATATTTAGCTAACTTTTCGTAGAATGAATGTAGCAAAAAAAAACCGTAACTTTAACTAAAAATTTAGCTGAAATTTCGTAACGTTTTTATGTACATATATTAACAAAAAAATTAGTTGAATTCAGCTAAACTTTTTGTTACTTTTCGTAAACTAAAAATTACAAAATATTTCGTAAAAAATTATAAGTTTATTTTTTCTGTTTTTTCATTAGCTTAAGTAGAACTTATGAGATTTGCATAGGAGGCTACACAGGAAATTTCACTTAACAAATTTGATACGAAAAATCAGCAAATTAATTAGTAAAAATTCGTAAACTCAGTTTTGAAGTCAACAAAAAAAATTAATTCAAAATTTGTGCAAAACTAGTATTTTCGTAAATTGAACTTAACTAAAAAAAGTAGTTAAAACGCTGATTTTAACTAAAAATTTGCTAAAAAGCCAGTAAACTTGAGTTAACAAAAAAAAAATTTGTTAACTTTACAGTTTTATTTTTTTGAGTGTAGGATACAAATGTTGCATTTGTTAAAGAACAACACAAAAAGTCATGTAAAAAAATTTTATTTTTCGGAGTTTGGTTTAGTTCTTCAAGTGGAAACTTTTTTCCCCTGGTCCGATTTTGCTCATTTACGAACTTAACCTGCATAAGACATAGTCTTAATATAAGACATATTCGTGCCAAATTTCTGGAGTCTAGCTCTTTTATTTTGGACTGCATCGTTTTAACTACGGACGGACAGACGGACGGGCATCGCTACAATGTCTTAGAATCGATCACTGATCATCAGGGAAACCAAAAATATGCAGTATCATGTTTTTTCCTGCGCATTGTATTGATTAATGTGTAGGGTATTTATCCGTTTAAGAACATTTTAAGAAATCTGGCATCGATTAGTTAGAGCATATTTTTGCATTTTTTAGCCTTAAGAGCATATTTTTGCATATTTTAAGTTTAAGAGCATATTTTAGCATAAGAGCATATTTTTAGAGCATTTTTTCAATTTTTAGAGCATTTTTTCAATTTTTAGAGCATTTTTTCACTTTTTAGAGCATTTTTTACATTTTCTGGAGCATTTTTTTAATTTTAAGATAATTTTTGTCCCAATTTTTTTTATATCAGAACTTATTTTTAAAATTTTTTAATTTTTGCGGATTTTTTTTTTTACTTTTGTAATTGTATTGAAATATTTGTTTTGAATTTGTTTTCTTGTCAGTTTAAATGTCTGGTAACACTGCTAGAAGAAAAAAATACAACGGACAACAATTTTAAACTTTTTTCAAAATTACGGGGTTAGGTTAGGTTAGGTAAGATCTAAAGAAACTATGTTTTTTTTAGATCTAACTGAAGGGTATGTTCAATACATTTTTAGAAAATATGAAGTCAAATATTTTTTTGGAACATATTAATTTTCCAACTCCCCCACTTAACGGTATTTTTTTACGGTTTATTCTCTAACATATTGTAAAAAACGCCGCAAAAAAGAGGACAGAATTTTTTTTAAAGCATATTTTTATTGTTTTTAGAGCATATTTTCCGTTTTTAAGGGCATTTTTTAAGAGCATAAAACCTGTTTTTGAGAGCATATTTTTTGTTTCCCTGCTGATCATAAATATGTATACTTTATGGGGTCATATACCGATAATTTGATGCGTTACACACGGAATGACAAAGTGAGTATACCACCATACTGTAGTTGGAGGGTATAAAAATGACAAAAAAAAATTGATGAAAAAGAAATTATTAATAAAAAAAAATTTTACGGAAAAAAAATATGAAAAAAAAAAAAAATTATGAAAAAAAGAGTTTTTAATAAAAAAAAAAAATTTTGATGAAAAAAAGAATTTTGTTGTGATTTAAAAAAAATGGATAAAAAATTTATGAAAAAAAAATTATTGAAAAAAAAAAATTGATGAAAAAATTTTACGAAAAAAAAAATATGAAAAAAAAATTTGATGAAAAAAAAGTTTTTAATGAAGAAAAAAAAATTTGATGAAAAATTTTTTTTTACGTAAAAAAAAATTTTGATGAAAAAAAGAATTTTGTTGCGATTTAAAAAAAAATTGATAAAAAATTTATGAAAAAAAAATTATTGAAAAAAAATTGATGAAAAAATTTTACGAAAAAAAATATAAAAAAAAAAATTGATGAAAAAAGAGTTTTTAATGAAGAAAAAAATTTTGATGAAAATTTTTTTTTTTTACGTAAAAAACAATTTTGATGAAAAAATAAATGTTGTTATGATGTAAAAAAAAATTGATGAAAAATTTATGAAAAAAAATTTTTGAAAAAAAAAATTGATGAAAAAGTTTTCATTATAAAAAATTATTAAATTAGTTTCTCTCTTTCTGAAGAATCTCAGGCTGAATCTATTACAAAGATAATAAGAGGGTCTTTAAGAATTCCGTTGAATTATATGCCTTTGAATAAAAATGCAAAAATTCAGTTGAGTGTAACACCAATTTACAAATTTTGATGAAGAAAAAAAAATTTTATGAAAAAAAAAATTGATGAAAATATTTTATGAAAAAAAATTAATAAAAAAAAATATTTGATGAAAAAATTTATGAAAAAAAATTTTAATAGTAAAAATATTCGATAAAACAAAAATTTCACGAAAAACAAAAAACATTTGATAAAAAAAGAAATCTGATGAAAAAAAAAAATTATAAAAAAAAAATTTTGGATGTAAAAAAAATGTATGGAAGAAAAAATTGATGAAAAAAATTGTAATGAAAAAAAAAATTATAGAAAAAAATTAATGAAAAAAAATAGTTTATTATATTTATTATGTTATTCACCAGCTGGTAAAAAAAAGTAGGTACTTTTTGGAAAGTCCAATCCTAAGGGGGCAAAAAGCAATAATGAAGTGTACATTGGTACTTTTTTTCTCCTTAAATAATGGTAATAGATATATGATGTGATGAAATTTTAAATAAAAATTAAAAAATTGTTTGAAGTAAAAAATATGATGTAAAAAAATTGAGGTAAAAAAATGTTAATAATACAAATATTTGATAAAACAAAAATTTCACGAAAAACAAAACAAAAATTTGATGAAAAAAAAATCTGATGCATAAAATTATAAAAAAAATATATGAAAAAAAAAATTATAAAAAAAATTTTATGAAAAAAAAAAAAAAAATATAAAAAAAAATTAATGAAAAAAAAATTGGTTTTGTTCAAAAACAATTATATTATTTACCAGCTGATGAAAAAAGTACTTTTTGGAAAGTCCAATTCTAAGGGGTCAAAAAGGTATAATTTAGTGTACATTGGTACTTTTTTTCTCCTGAAATAATGGTAATATTATATGAAATGTGCATCCCTCAGATGACAAAAAGCATTTTGAAAAAAGTACCTTTTGGAAATTCCGATTTTAATGGGGTAAAAAATTGTGCATTGGTACTTTTTCTTTTTCCAGAAATAATGTTTCCAGAAATTTAGAATGTGAAATGTAGGATCATTCAACGAAAAACACATTCTGACAAAAGTACTTTTTAAAAAGTTTGGATGCTAAGACGGTAAAAATATGTACCATGGTACTTATTCGAACATCTGAAATAATGGCCTTAAAATCTTGAAATGTTGGATCCTTAATCGAAACAAAAAGTTCCAAATTCATTTTTTTGGCAGAAATTAAAAAAAAAATTTTAACAAATTTTCAAAAGCTTATACATTTCCTCAATGGCAACAATATAGGCTATCAAGAAAGTATGATAAAAAAAAATTTGGTCCCAATACTGTCAGTTTGCTAGGCTTTCAAAGTTGAAAGTTTTAAGACGTATGAAAAAACCGGAGTGAAATCAATATTACAATTATACAAACAGCAAATGGGAAAAAATAAAATTATAAAGAGGCTAAAGGGACAACTTGAAACCTATGGATACTAGCTCTTGTTAAAAATTCCAATTTTACTGTGAATGCATACTTGGCGTTATTCTTGGGTGTTTTGATTATGAGGATTTTGGAGCCAAAATAGCCTTTATCTTTCGTGGACAAAAAGTTGTGTTTGAGCACGAACTTGCATGAGTCTTAAAACGTTAAAGTGTTTTTAATATTGTATATTTAGTATTAAAATTTATATCTTGCCAGCATTTTTTGGCAAACACCCACAATTTCCATTTTAGTTTCGCACAAATTTCGGCCAAATTTGCTGTTTTTTGTGTGACACGTTTACAAATAATTTTTAATTTATATTTTTTTTGTCTTCGGTCGAGCTAATTAATTGAGAGAAATTTATTTTTTTCAAAATTTTTTTTTTCCAAAAAAAAAAAAAAATTTAAATTTCGATCTAATAAAATTTAAGTGTTAAAACCAGAATCCTTCAGCAAAAAAAAAAAAAAAAAACTTTTAATATTTCTTTAATACCTGTTTTACGAAATAGAATGAAACTTGCATTGACCATGAAATGAAACTGGGAACGAAATAAAATGAACGGGGAATGAAATGGAATGGAACATGGTGCGAAATGCAATAATACCTTTCTCAATTTTTTTCCTCCATGTTTATTTTAGGTCAAACTCTTTTTCATTCAAAATTTAAAATTTTTTTTTACTCAAATTTTTTTCAACTAAACTTTTGTATCCCCTTTAACGACAGTCCCCGACCGATATTTCCATTCGTTACACACGCAATGTAAAAGTTCATATACCAGTGTACTATAGGGGTCTACGAACATTGTAATTCCATGTTTAACGTATCAAAATATCGGTCGGGGACCCCATAAAGTGTATATGTTATTGATCCATGATAAATTCTAAGACATTCTATGAAGGTTTGTCCCTCCTTCCTTCCTTCTGCCTGTAGTTAAAACGGTTCATACCAAAATAAAAGGGCTAGACTCCTGAAGTTTGGACCGAATATGTCCTGGGAAATTTAGTTCGTAAACGGGAATAATCGGAACAGGGGGAAAAATTTAGCCCTAAAAATAAACCAACCTCTAAAAAACGAAAATTTTTATATGTTTTTTCGTATTTTTGTTAAACAAGAGAAACACTTTTATGATTTAAAGCAGTGTCGGGCATTTTTGTAATTCCTATTCCCGCGGGAATATGCTAAAAAATGCTGCTTGTGCGCAGTTGACACACGTACACAATAAAATGCTCTTGCTTGCTTGACTTTTCGCTTGCTGCTACCACACAAGCATAAATGTTATAGTATGTGTGTGCGCACCACTGCTTTAAAGTCTTGCATTTAAACCCATTGGATTAAAAAACTTCGCTTCTTTCTGCCCGCCCTCTTTTGTGGGCGTGATTATAAAAAATAGTGTTAAAATTACGTGATTTAAGCGTAAATATCATAAAAAATCAATTTGTAAACATTTTTGTCAAAGGAAAATTTCCTTAACGTCCCCACTCTAATCCCCAACGAACCCATCATTAAGATTTAGATAATTATCTTTTATATACATTTGCATCTGAAATTAAAAAGACATTTTTGTAAACGGATTCAACGATTTTCAAACTTACCTTCAAACTATAATACCAAATAATAATTCTCTATATTTTTGGAATTTTTATAAAATTTGTTTGTTTTTATTAAGTAAAAAGTTTCTTCATTCTTAAAACTAAAGGTATACCAAAAAAATAAAATAAATAATAAAATGGCTTTAATATTTGGATTTATATGTCAATATATTGTATGTGTGTTAACTATAAAATATATTATTTATATTAAAAAAATGATTATGTAAATATATCAATGATTTTATATACAAATGTTGATGAGAATTATTAAATAATTTTATAAAATTTACTGTACATTTGTAAATTACCAAGAGATTCTTAGCTTAACTTAAGTTCCTACACTATACTAAAAAGGTGGTTGTCTAGGCTAACTTATATTAAAAGCTTTTTTTTATAAAAGGCACTGGTTTTCTGTTTGTTGCTTTATAGATTATTACTAAACTTACAAAAAGGCTTTACAAATTTAAAATAATAAATATAAAAAATAATAAAATAAATAAAACATATAAAAATAAAAGCCTCTACTACTTAAGCTATTGCATTTTGTGTGGGGTATATAAAATAGTTTGCTAACATACTAAAAGCTTAATGAAAAAATTTACAAATATAATTAAACTTACAAAAATAAAAAAAATAGTTTTACAAAATGAACATTTAATAAAATGCAGTCACTGGTAGGGAAGTTTCAAGGTTTACAAAAAAAAAGCTTTCTTTAAAAGCGAGATAAAAAGCTTTTGTTTTTGAACAACTACAAAAGCTTATATTTTTAAGTTTTTTTAAAAATTTGCTAAAGTAGTGCTATGAAAGCTTTCATATTTTAAAAGTTCTAAAAGCTTTTTATAAGCATTTATAGTTTAGTTATAGCTTTGTTTCTATTAACCTTTTTTTACCAAAGTTACATTATAAAAGCTTTAATTTTTAATAAGTTTGAAAAGCTTTTTATAAGCTTTTATAGTTTAGTTATAGCTTTGTGTCTATTAACCTTGTCAAGTAATAATTGTTTTTACATTAAGCGTATTTCTTTTAAATAAACATTTAAGTATTATATTTATATGGCAGTTCTTTTTTTTACGTTTGTATGGCATCACAATTTCTTAAGTCCTTTATCTTAATCTGGTTTTTAGGATTTACTCAGCTATCATTGCCAGTTACCAAACACTCACTTAGCAAAACATTATGTAAAGCATCCATATCAACCCAATCACGTCGTTCATTTCGTATGGACACATTTCGTATACAACCCTTGAAATTTTCTCGAGTCAATAATGAACCACTTGAAGCAATTTCTACAACAAAATATATAGTATTATAGATAAAGCTTTTAATGAAAATTAAAAGCTTTTAAATATTACCTGGTATACCACCTATATAAAGCGCTGATTTAGTTTGCACTTTCCCAGCTGTACTCTGTTGAGCCACGGCTATTGTGGCCGGCATTTGATCAATTCTCAAGGCCAGTTGTTCATAGTCATACAGGGCAGAGATATTATGCCACTTGTTATCGCATAAGGCATATTTAGTGGGTAATAATGATTCTACCCGGAAGGGGCTGCCATCACCCAAATCACAGGAGAATATAATCTATAGAAAAAGGAAAGAAAACTTGATGCTTTTGGCAAACAAAATATAATTTGTTTCGGCTAACTTACATTGCCATTATTAACCTCAAGCGATAAGGCAGGAAATCCTGAAGGTTCTGTAATACTCAACAGTATGCCGGAAAGCTCTGAAGTTCGAAATTCCATTTCAAGTTCTAAATATTTACCAACATGGAAATTTTTTTCTATGCAAAAAAGGAAATAAATGGTATATAAAATACTTGGAAGAGCTTTTGTTATTTTTTTAACAAAAACTATAAAGCTTTTTAAAAGCTCTTAAAAAAGTTAAATTTTCGAAATAAAAGATCTACCACCTGCAAAAAGAAAAACTCACTTTCATATTTCAAAAAATAATTTTGAAAGCTTTAAGCTCTTGGTATTTAATATTTTACAAATTATATATTTTTAGATACTTCGATTAACAATTAGTATTGTGTTTAGATAATATTCAAGAAAGCTTTAATTTTAAATGAGCTTTTATTGATTTGTTAACTTGTGTATAAAAAGCTTTAAAGATTCTGATAACAGCTATGAACAACTAAAAGCTCTTTTAATAATTTGTATAACTAAAATATATGTTAAAAAAGCTTTAAAGCTCGGAAATTTTAAAACTTTGTTTTTAAGTTTTTTAAAATTTGGAAAAACTTTAACAAAAACCTAAAAGATTTAATTTGTTAAATTTCAGGAATTTAGGTTTTGATGATGAGGTCTGAAAGCTTTTTCTAAAGAAAATGATTCTCCTTAAAAAATTTTATTTCTTTTTTTTTTTTTATTTTTGTTAATTCCACGGGGTACGAAGCTTTTAACTCCAGAATTGTACCAAGTTATTCATCATGGGATATTAACATTTTGAATATGGTTTCTGAAAGCTTTTCCTAAAAAAATTTACTTTCCAATCAAAAATTTTTTCTGATATTTATGACAAAATTTTGATAATTTCCTGGAGCTTTTCTGAAGAAAATAGTTTATCCACAAAATATTTTCTTATGTCTGAAAATGGTTTTTGCTTCAATTATTTTATTCTTTAAAAATTTACATTATCTTAAATTAAAATTTTTATTTAGTGCTTTCTTTCTTTTCTGTGCACAATTATTACTTACTGTATATTGCATAAGCATCTCCGGGAAAATACGATCCTCTTTCAACTTTTGGAAAACATTGTCCCACATGTAAATGTTTTCCCGGCTTCGCCAGATCCTGTGTACTATTTTCTATGGAAAATCTACGCAAGCAACCCTTAAATGGTTCCAATTTCATTAAAAGCTCCGCAGGCATTTTTGGTGGATTTTCCGGTAAACCTCCTACAAACAATATATTCGAGGCGGCTATTTTCTTGGGTACCTTCATTTGGGCGGATGTTTTCTGATCGGTACGACCTATTTCTACAGACATGGTAACTTTACGATCTTGACACGTTAAGGTGACATGATGCCATTCACCATCATTAAGTTTGGCATGTAAAGGTAATTCCTCACGTCTTCGACCACGCACAATCAATAATAAATGACCATCTTTGAGTATTAAGGCTACGTAATGTTTTTGTTTCTCTTTCATGCCAGGTGCTAAGAAAATCAAACCGTTGGGATAGAAAGAACGAAAATCAAAAGAAATTTGGAAATTCTTTTGCCAATAGTTACGAAGAGGAGCTTGCAATTGAGCAAAGCTGTAAGGCTCATCGCCAAATTTAAAAGCATTTGGTTCATAAGAATAACTGCCGATCTATGGTTTTTAATAAAGAAAAGAAGTATAAAACAATAATTACAAAGACTTTAAAGAAAACACCATACCAAAAAAAGCTTTTTATTAAAGCTTAATTAAGGAAATGAAAAAAACATCAAAAAACTTTCTCATAAAGCTTTAAAATGAAAAGAACAACAAAAAAAAATTGTTTTTGATGCAAAACAACACCAATAAGCTTTATTATAAAACTTGAAAAGCAACACAACACCAAGCTGGTTAAGCTTTTGACAGCTTTTAATTTAATACACTTCCTTTGGGTTCTCACCTCAATTCATTCATGATTTTTGTGTTAGTTTGTAGCTTTATGACTATAAAAAGCTTTTATTTTAGTAAGTGGTTATTTTAGCCAAAATGTGTATAATAATTTTGATACAAAAAAAAACAAATTTTATGAATTTTTTATTAAAAAAAAACTTTATTTATGAAACCAAAAAAAATGCAAAAAATTAACAAATAATAATACAAATTTTTTTTATTAAAAAAAAGTTCTTTAATTGAACTTTAAGTTTATGAGATTATACAATAATAATGGTGATAATTTGGTGTTTTTATGAAAGCTTTAACAGACACAAAAAGCAATATATGATTAAGGTGATTTAAGTGAATTAGAAAAAAAAACACAAAATATTTGTTTGTGAATTAAAATGATAAAAACTTAATAGTATTATAAAATATGTACATTTTTTATGAATTTTCCTACAGATTGTTTTAATATTTGATTAGCCGAGACCACAACCTTAAGGTGCAAAACATAGATGAGCTTAATTATATGAAATTATTATTTTAAGGAGCTTAAAAGTTAATATTGCCACAATATGATATTAGATTATATTAACGTTTTATATAAAAAAAGCTTAGTTATTTTTGTATCCTTTATATAATGATCCCATTTGATATATAATGTTATATTTGAGTTTTTTGGCTGTTAGTAACAATGGCTTTTTTTGTATTGAGCTTAAAGCTTAGAGCTTTATATTCGATTTCTCATGTTTTGTTTTATATTTGGTTAATGACTTAACAACTAAAATCCTATAAAAAAAGAAAAAAAAAAATATATAAAATTATATATACATGCAAAATAAAAAGAAATATAAAAAAGCTTAATAAAAATTGGACGTGAGTGCTTTGATGTCAAAAATATAAAAAAAACAAAAAGTCCATGATCTTAAACGGATGTTTTTGCGCTTCACCTGTTATCCACCTACTAAAAAGCTCTTGCAAATCTATAAATTTTATTAATTTTAACAAAAGCTTTCAAAAGCTTTTCAAATTTTGTATTTAACTCAGATAAAAAACACATTTCAAAAATATTTAGAACTTGATCCATTCTATTAATTGCTTTTTAAGTTTGCCAAAAGCTTTATAAAGGTTTTAAATATGTATAAAAATTTATTTTAAAATATATTTAATTTGGAAATCTTTTAAATATTATGGAATAAGAGCTTTCTTTTGAATTATTTTAAAGCTTTTGGTTATTTTTATCTTAGAATGTAAAATAGATTTAATGAAAATGTCACTAATAAAAGCTTACCAAAAGCATTTTAAAACTTCAAAAAATAAATCAACGTGTTCAGCATAAATAAATTTAAAATAACTGTTGTGTTTAAAATAAAAGCTTTTTTGAATTTATTAAAATCTTAAGATTTAATATTTTTATTTTAAAAGCTAAAAAATATTTCATGACATTTACCTTTAGCTTTGCAATGACAGAATATTGAAAATCTTAAGAACTTTACTAATCCCACCTTGATCTTTTTTAAGCTTTAGCTTTTGAATAAAAATGTTGTTGTTTAAATATATTCAATACCAATATTTACAATAAAGCTTCCTTTTGTTTTAACTAAAAACTTTGGGTTTGATATTTTTTATTGTAAAACTTAAAATGTACTTCATACATGTTTTATTATACTATTAGCAATAAAACCATTTTGTAAAGCTTTAGTACACTGTTAACTTTACCAAAGCTTTTTAAAGCTTAAATGTGTACATAAAAGAAATAGATTTTATGAAAGATTCACCCTTTGCTTAACAATAAGAGCTTTTTGATAAGTTTACCAAAAGCTTTATAGTGCAGAAAGCTTTATCTTTATGTTTAATATTTCATAAGTGTTTTATTATACTATTAGCAATAAAACCATTTTGGAAAGCTTTAGTACACTGTTAACTTTGCCAAAAGCTTTTTAAAGCATAAATGTATATATAAAAGAAATAGGCCCTTACCACAAGAAAACAAAAAGTCTATTTTAACAAAAGTTTTATTTTAAATTTCAAATTTTCAATACATTTTTTGAAAGTCGATTTTAAAAACAAAAACAATTTGTATGGAAATAAAATTAAAAGCTCATTTTAAATTTATTTTATTTTCTTGTGGTAAAGCTGATAGATTTTATGAAAGATTCACCCTTAGCTTAACAATAAGAGCTTTTTGATAAGTTTACCAAAAGCTTTATAGTGCAGAAAGCTTTATATTTATGTTTAATATGTTTATTTTATTTTATTTTATTTTATTTTATTTTATTTTATTTTATTTGTTGAAAATATTTTGTAATTATAGCTTTCTTTTGTAATAATTAAAAGCTTTGGACTTAATATTTTTATTCAAAAAGCTAAAATATATTTCAAAAATGTTTCAATTTTAGTTAAGTTAAGTTTTTCCAAGAGCTTTTCAAGGCCTTAACGTGTAAATAAAGAATTAAATTCAGTTTAAAAACGCGTAGTTTTAAAATATCTACTACTATAATATTTTTAAATTAAAGCTTTGGCTGTATATAACTCTAAATGCTTTAAAAATTTCAAACTATTTTTTACCCTGTTAAGCAATAATTGTTCATAAAGAATGTTTTTTTTATACCGCCCTTATATTAACATGCCCCGTTAACTGTTTTAAAATCATTATTTGTACTTACCCTCTTACATCCTTCTGGTGCCGCCGTAAAGCTTTTACCAATCATGGGCTCAGTCTTTAACAAAATATCGCTAAGTCCATTAATACTACCCATGGCAGGACCGTTACGTCCAATCTGAACATTAACAAACGATATGGCCTGATTAAAGTTAATCGTACGATTATTAAACACAACATCGCGTACAGCGCCTTCCAGCTTAATGAAAGTCGGTGCCAAGGGAGTGTAATCTTCATAAGGTGGTGCCCCTCCAATATATAAGCCACCTGCATCTCTAGGCATACTAACCAAAGTGGGAGAACCCATTAAATTCTTGGACAGTTGAAGTTCATCATCGACCATAAGCTCAAATTTACGACCATTCTTGAGTAAATTTACAACGTGAAATTCACCATCATTTACAGAGACATTCGAAGTCATTTGTATAAAACTACGACCCGAATTTATCCAAACTTGAAGATGACCATCTATTAGAGATATAGAATAGTTGCCTTTAAGGTCTTTGGCATCATAATCATCATTAACTTCCGGTGGATAAGCGGACAGCATAAGTAAACAATCCGATTGCAGGGTACGGAAAACAAAACCGGTATTGGCACGTTTGCGTAGAGATTGAGAGGGTAATTCGATATAACCATGACCGGTAAAACCAGCTCTAAAAATGAAGAAGGTTAAGATAAAAGAGAAAATAAAGAAGAATTTTTTGGAAGAAATAAAATAAATTTTTAGGTGAAAGAGCACGCTTCGTCGGAACACTCCTTAACTTCAAGTTGCGAACGCTGTTAATGTTTGAACTTCTTGATTCTGGGGTGCCCCACCACTACACTTCAGCGAATATCAAAATCTTCACCGGAGCCATTTTTTTTTTTAATAATCGCGTTCAAACTTCAATAATTAAATGTCTGTTTTTAAGTTTGCAAGCGATTTTTTCAAAAACGTCTCTGGCGAAGATTTTGATTTTTGTCGAAAAATAGTAATAAAACACCCCAGATTCATAATTAGGAAAGACTTTTACAGTGTTACCAACTTGATGGTTAAGTTGGTCCTGACGAAGCTTGACAGAGCTTTGATTTAATTCAAAAAGTTTTACTTTACAAATACTTTACAACAGCTTTTTGCAAAAAAATCAAAACTTTGTTAAATATTTTTAAGCTTTTAAATTTTTTTTAATTTTAAACATGTGTAAAATTACACATTTAATGTTTAAATGTGTTTTTGTCAATTTACACTCTTTGTGTATTAAGAAACATTAAAGGAATAAATTTAAATAAAAATATACTTACTTAGTTATCATTTCCTTACATGACGGTTCCACACCAAAGAATGATGAACTCTCCAAAGGATCATAAGTCTCTCCATTTACCTGAACATCCATCATACAGCCAAGGAAAGGATTATCAGCTCCTGGAGCTTTTGACGTAGCCGATGTAAAACCAGGTGGTACACCACCCAAATAGTAAACCGGCTTAGAAAGATCTGGCAGCATATAACTTTTTATTGGAACCGAAGGTGATCCCGTTATAGGTCTCTCATTGTTAACTCTTAATATGCCATTTTCAGTGCCCCGTTTAGGTGAAAATTCTCGTGCCGCCTCAATTTTAACCCATCTACCAGTATTATACTTGTTAGTGGTATTGATTTCCAATTTGGATTCATCACCATAATCAATACGGAACATAATACGACCACGACTGAGAGTCACAGATACCGAGCGATTCTAGAAAAGGAGTTTTGGAATATTAAAATTTTAATAAGAAATTGATTTTGATTCATTAATGTGACGAAGCTTTTATTTTATTGCAGCTTTTTTTTAATATGATGAAGCTTTCATCAATATGACGAAAATTTTTTCTAAATGATTAATATCACGAATTTGTTCATAAACTTTACCACAATTATGAATTTTTCTTCAATATGATAAAGCTTTTATTTAGTATAAAAAAGCTTCACACCATTATGATTGAGGTTGTTATAAATATGATAATCTTTTTAATACATTTGACGACCAAATTTCATTAATTTGACGAAGCTTTTAATTTTTTGCCGCTTTTTTTTAATGTGATGAAGCTTTCATCAATAGGAAAAAGTTTTTTTTTTTTAATGATTAATATCACGAATTTTTTCATAAACTTTACCAATATTATAAATTTTTCATAAATATGATGAAACTTTTCTTTAATATAATTAAGCTTTACATTATTATGATGAAGCTTTAAATTATTATAAGCTTTTTAAGATATACGCCGAGCAAATTTCATTTATATGACCAAGCATTTAATTAAATGCCGCTTTTTTTAATATGGTGAAGCATTTATCGATATTACAAAGCTTTTTTCTAAATTATTAACATCACGAATTTGTTCATCAACTTTACCAATATTACGAAGTTTTTCTTTAATATGATAAAGCTTTTCTTTAATATAATAAAGCTTACATTATTATACTGGAGCTTTTTATAATTATGATAAGATTGTTTAGAAATATGATGAAGCTTTTAATTTAATGCAGCTTTTTTTAATATTATGAAGCTTTCGTTAACATGACAAAGCTTTTTTCTAAATTATTAACACCACGAATTTGTTCATAAACTTTACCAATATTATCGAGTTTTTCTTTAATATGATAAAGCTTTTCTTAAATCTTCTTTTTCTATAATAGAGCTTTATATTATTACAGCTAAGCTTTTTCAGAAATATTCCGAGCAAATTGCATTAATATCACGAAGATTTAAATACAGCTTTTTTTAATATGATGAAGCTTTCGTCTATTCGACAATGCTTTTTTCTAAATGATTATTATCACGAGTTTGTTCATAAACTTTACCAATATTATGAAGTTTTTCCTTTATATGATAAAGATCTTATTTAGTTTAAAAAAGTTTTATATTATAATGATGTAGCTTTTTATAATAATGATAAGCTTTTTCAGAAATATTCCGAGCAAATTGCACGAAGCTTTTAACTTATCGCAGATTTCTTTAATAAGATGAAGCTTTCATCAATATGACAAAGCTTTTTTCTAAATAGTTAATATCCCGAATTTGTTCATAAACTTTACCAGTATTATAAAGTTTTTTTTAATATGATGAAGCTTTGTTTTAATATAAAAAAAGTTTAACATTATTATGAAGGAGCTTTTTATAAATATGACAACGCTTTCTTCTAAATGATTAATATCACGAATTTGTTCATAAACTTTACCAATATTATAAAGTTTTTCTTTTATATAATAAAGCTTTTCTTTAATATAATAAAGTTTAACATTATTATGATGGAGCTTTTTATAAATATGACAAAGCTTTTTTCGAAATGATTAATATCACGAATTTGTTCATAGACTTTACCAGTATTATAAAGTTTTTCTTTAATATGATAAAGCTTTTCTTAAATATAATAAAGTTTTACATTATTACTATGGAGCTTTTTATATATATGTTAAGCTTTTTCATAAATATGACAACGAACGAGAAACAATATTTACACACGTTTTGTAGTAGTTCTGTTAATTTCATTCCTCTACATCAATTATACTTACATTTCTATCATCTACCGCCAAGAATAATAGTGCATTCTCATCTAAAGTCTTAAATGTCATTTGTAAGGCGAACATGTTTTTACGGTAGGGTCGAGGTCTTGACTTCTTAACCTCTGCATAGCCTAAACCATTGAAATGTCTAGCCACGGAGGACGATGAACTTTCCTGGGCTCCCATCATAGCTCCTCCACATTTACCCTCGCTAGAGGCAAAATTCCATATACCCATTGGTTTATTATCCACCTCCACATTGTGTACTACTACATTTAATCCTGAACTTATTTGTAAATCTTTTGTTCTTAACGTCTTAGGATATGATCCAAGATAAATACGTTCTTCGGGAGTTTGAAAGAATCGTGTAAACTCAACATCGGTGTTACCGGTTACTGGTGTTTGTGCTACCAAAGCTCCATAATTATTCATTCTTCTTACCAAAAGACTACCAATATTTAAGGTACGATTAACTTCTACATGATACCAAGCATCATCATATTGTGGATCTCTAGTTTGTACTTCTAAAGGATGGGTTATAATTTCTGTCGAACCACCCAAATTCCATAGCAATCGGACATGTCTCTTGAAAAGATCCAAAGCTATATAACGACCCTCAGTTCCCTGGATATACAGCAGAGGGGAATTACCATTACGATTGGGTAAAGCAAAACTCATTTTAATGGTATTGGAAGTACTCAAGCCGTAGGAAGTGGGTAAATACGATCTACTACATTTAGGACCCAAAGATTCTAAAGAAATCTTAATACCTTCTGCCGCATGTTTAGCTTTAGCAATTTTATCTCTCAATTCTTGTATCTGTTTAGCCATAGTCTTATTCCATTCATCAAATTCGGATTGTTCTTTAACTGCCTGTTCTTCTACATAGGTCAGCGAGATATTGGCTAATCTGACATTGGTTTTAGTTAAGGAAATATTTTCCTCAGCCATACCGAGTTTTATCTCCCATTCAGGTTCCAAGATATCAAATTTATCTCGTAGCTTTTTAATGTCTTCATGAAGTTGTTGCGTTCTACGCGAGACACCACGCATTTCATCGGAGATTTTCGTAGCAGTATCTAAACTTTCCAAGGCATTTTTACGAGCCGTAGTATGTTGCAAAGGTTGAATATGGGTGGAAATATTATTGGTTCGTATACTAGCATTGATAACGCGGGACTTAATACCTTCTACTTTATTTTCGTGGATTTTTAAGCGATTTTTTAAAGCTGGAATTTGAAAGTCATGGTGAATTTTAGTACCTTGTAGCTGGACATTTTATTTGTTCTTAACGGACTTACCTTCAGTATCGTATATTTCCTGCATGGCGTCTTGTTTTAATACCCTAGATTTTTCTAACGATATATTTGCTCTTTCGATAACCGATAAACCGTGTCGGGGATATAGTTTATTTTGAGCTGTATAAACCCGTTCGCGAGCCTCAACGGAAGCTAAACGTGCCGCTTCTATAGCATCGGAGATGTTTTTATGAGCCGAACTATTTCAAAGAGACAGGAGATTTGGGTGAGTAAAAAACCGAGAAATAGTTTGGACGGAGAGAAATAGTAAGACAGTCGAATCATAATGTTGTTGAATTTTAGCATGACAAGATATCAAATTGCAATAAATCAAGACCGATCAATGTTTATCGACATTTCAATTCAAAATTCTATTGGAGGTAAAAAGTCTCCGATTCTGAGACATTTTTTTTATAGAAAAAGTCTCAGATTCTGAGACATTTTTCTTATAGAAAAATTCTCAGATTCTGAGACATATTTCTTATAGAAAAATTCTCAGATTCTGAGACATTTTTCTTCTAGAAAAATTCTCAGATTCTGAGACATTTTTCTTCTAGAAAAATTCTCAGATTCTGAGACATTTTTCTTCTAGAAAAATTCTCAGATTCTGAGACTTTTTTCTTCTAGAAAAATTCTCAGATTCTGAGACATTTTTCTTATAGAAAAAGTCTCAGATTCTGAGACAGTTTTCTTATAGAAAAATGTCTCAGATTCTGAGACATTTTTCTTATAGAAAAAGTCTCAGATTCTGAGACAGTTTTCTTATAGAAAAATGTCTCAGATTCTGAGACATTTTTCTTATAGAAAAAGTCTCAGATTCTGAGACATTTTTCTTATAGAAAAAGTCTCAGACTCTGAGACATTTTTCTTATAGAAAAAGTCTCAGATTCTGAGACATTTTTCTTATAGAAAAAGTCTCAGATTCTGAGACATTTTTCTTATAGAAAAAGTCTCAGATTCTGAGACATTTTTCTTATAGAAAAAGTCTCAGATTCTGAGACATTTTTCTTATAGAAAAAGTCTCAGATTCTGAGACATTTTTCTTATAGAAAAAGTCTCAGATTCTGAGACATTTTTCTTATAGAAAAAGTCTCAGATTCTGAGACATTTTTCTTATAGAAAAAGTCTCAGATTCTGAGACATTTTTCTTATAGAAAAAGTCTCAGATTCTGAGACATTTTTCTTATAGAAAAAGTCTCAGATTCTGAGACATTTTTCTTATAGAAAAAGTCTCAGATTCTGAGACATTTTTCTTATAGAAAAAGTCTCAGATTCTGAGACATTTTTCTTATAGAAAAAGTCTCAGATTCTGAGACATTTTTCTTATAGAAAAAGTCTCAGATTCTGAGACATTTTTCTTATAGAAAAAGTCTCAGATTCTGAGACATTTTTCTTATAGAAAAAGTCTCAGATTCTGAGACATTTTTCTTATAGAAAAAGTCTCAGATTCTGAGACATTTTTCTTATAGGAAAAGTCTCAGATTCTGAGACATTTTTCTTATAGAAAAAGTCTCAGATTCTGAGACATTTTTCTTATAGAAAAAGTCTCAGATTCTGAGACATTTTTCTTATAGAAAAAGTCTCAGATTCTAAAACATTTTTCTTATAGAAAAAGTCTCAGATTCTGAGACATTTTTCTTATAGAAAAAGTCTCAGATTCTGAGACATTTTTCTTATAGAAAAAGTTTCAGATTCTGAGACATTTTTCTTATAGAAAAAGTCTCAGATTCTGAGACATTTTTCTTATAGAAAAAGTTTTCGTGATCTTTAAAATAAACTAATAAACCTGACGTTGTTTGAAAACCATATTCGGAATCACCATCGAAAACTTAATCAAAACCGTATTAAAAGCCCAGACACATCCAAAAATTTTCAAAAAAATACGGCCAGTGACATTTTTAAGTTTAAACTCTTGAAATTTCCCTTGTCCAACTACAGTTTCGATTCGGCTGCCTTACATTATTCTCCCTATTCTAGAATTATTTTCACTTACCTAGCCAACATGGCTATTTTAGCTCCATTACGTGTCGGCTGAAATTGTCGAGCATACTCATTAGATCTTTCGAGTAACCTAACCGCATGTTTTTGTGCCTTAGGCAACCAATGTTTACGAACTTCTCGATGTACTGTCTCATTTTCATCTAAGGTAGCATTCAGTACGGTACCCAACTTAATAATATTATCAACACTTTCGCTTAACAATTCCAAACGACCTATATTCATTTCGACTAAAACCGCCGTTTGCGGAACCACTGTCTGTTTAAGATATTCTTCTATTCTCCCCTTGAGTTCGGTTATTTGTTGATAATCTTCCGCGACATAACTCTTAAGATTACGTATATGCTCCAAGACATCATCGATTTCATTTTGCATTTCTAAAGTACGATCAGTTTGTAAACGTATATCAGATATTCTGAAATTAGTGTGATTCAAATCACGCCAAAACATTTCTACCTTAGCCTTTTGATCGAAACCAACATCTGAGGCATTGCCAAATTTATAAAAATAATGCCAAGCACAAGTAGCCGCAGTACGTATATCATTTACCGAGTCCCGATGTTGTTTAATGGAATCCAAATAAAATTTAGCCTGCTGTAAGGCTATGGGTAAACTTAAGTGTTGAGACCCACGACCATAACTTTCTAGATTGGCTATATTTTCAAGTATGCCCGCCTTGAGAGATTCCAAGTCCATATATAATAAGTTGGCGTCTTGTAAAATTACAACTACCGCATGAGATCTTTTCTCGGCCGTAGCTAAAGCTTTACGATTTTGAAATTTTTGATTTTCCGCATGAGAATCTAATTTTAAAAGGGCATTTGTATCATAGTTTAAAAGAACTTTACGGGCATTATTGAAATCATGATAATGGACATTTTGTATATTAAACATTTCTTCATATTCTTCGACTTTTATGTAAGGAGCGGGAATACCAGTTAAATCCATGTTATGAATACCTCTGCGCAGTTTATGGGAGATTAATTCCACGTAGTCCAATAAAATTAAAGTGCAATTATCGCAGACTAAGAGAGATATGAAATTAATGTTAAGAGAGATATTAGAGAGAGATCAAAGAGATTACAGTGGTACTCAATAATGAAGATTGAGAAAAAAAAACACAGACAGAAAATAAGCCCAGTTTGCTCGAATTTAATAATCAGCTGTAAAATCAAAGTTAAAGCGACACTACTAAAAACTCACATTCACAACTTCTCTAAAAGAAATTTATGATGACACTCTTTTATCACATTATCCTAGAATTGACATTTCATAGATAACTTGTGACATTCCACTGGTCTGGTTACTCAAGTAGGACCGAGGCGGTGAGGTTACAAGGTATTTATAAAGTGACAACTGATTCCTCCTGTAAAAGTGATTGGTGGATAAAGTGCTCAGAAGCGGAATAGATCTTCAAAAATTTTCTGCATGATTTACCTCTATTCTCTTGGCACATATCGCGCATTTACTTGTATAACGTGAAATTGGTTTTCCACTGAAAAAGGTCCGTACATTGAAAATATAATAATGGCGTTTTGACACAATATAAAGGATGATATAACAAATTATTCTGCATCATTAACTCAAAAATCTCGTTTTTTGATTTATGACGTTATACATGTAAATGAGCGATATGTTCTTTGGGCTTTCGTTCTCTGTCTGTGCTTTTTTTTAAACTTCAACTTACTTTTACATCCTGTTTCTTCCACATGATGTCTAGGTGCTTTGCATTTATCACATTTTAGTCCCGTAACACCCTCACGACAATAGCATTGACCCGTTTGTGAATCACAACCATCTTTGCTAATGCCATTCAAATTACAATTACACAATTTACAAGTACTGACAGGATTAGCCAAAGGATTACCATAGAAAGCATGACGACATTTATCGCATAGTTTACCGGTATAACCAGGACGACAAACACAACTTACTTCACCCTGCCATACCGTGCAACCTTTAGCAAAATTACGATTTGTTTCGGGACATGGACAAGCTTGACAACCATAGGCAGAATTGGGATCACCAAAGTAACCCTCTGCACATTGTTCACAATGGCGACCACCCGAATTATCACGGCAATTCTACAAAGAATATATTATTTAAGAAAATGATTTGGTACAGCAACAGCGCTTTAACCTACCAAACATTCTCCCGTTTCACGATCACATTCTTGACTTCTGCCATTGCAGAAACAAGGAGCCGCTCTACCTATTAAGTCTTCTATATAAATCGTTTCAGTTTCGGTAATATTACGCCATCTATAAAAACCTCTTCCAGGATCTTGACATGATAAACCATCAAATCGTTTGGGACACTTACATTTCTCTACACCTTTGGCAATCATGCTAGTGGAACCATAAACATATAAAGCCGAATCCATATGGACATTTTGTAAACTTTTGTGGGTTGGTGCAAAAGAAGAAAATATTTTGAAAATTTTCTAACATAAACTTAATTTCTATTACTTACATTACTTCCGTAAAGTCCGCAAAACAGGAACCTCTTATAAATATGTGTCGTACATTTTGTAAAGCAGCCATGAGCGTACCTCTATCAACAGTTTGGCCATTGTGATGTAATTTCCAATAGGATTCATGCATAGGTACTCGATATGTTTCGTTGCGTGAATATTCAAAACTTTCATATTCATAAAAATCCAAAATCATTTTAGAATGAGCATGCAATTGTACCAAGGGATATCTCGATAAAACCTTACGATCCAAAGGAGTAGTGCCTCCTTCGGTTAACAACGTGAAATATAAATTTCCGCCATAACTACTAGTACGATCTCCATAAAACTGAGGTGGCAATTGATAGTATAGAGGATAATATAATTGGGTATAAGAACCCATGGATACATTTCCCGTAGATCTGGGTATTAAATTTAAACCATTTATATTTTGTATTTCAGCATCTTCTCGATAAGTTTTTGAACCAGACATTTGTACCACTACAATATACTCAAATTCTGTATTAGTAACATGTTGCGATCCCAAGTAGTTTACCGTTAAATTACGTGACTCTGACATTCGTACATGACCCCAAGACCAATCACTTTGTTCACATTCTGCAGCACGACCAAAGCAATAACATCTTGTACAACCTTCGGGATTTAAGGATGACAAACCAAATGTTGATTGCATACAAGTATCACATTTTAAACCCACTACTAAACTTTTACAGGGACACTGGCCATTTGCATCACATGTTATTAAACCATCTTTACTAACATATGAACCATCCACATCACAGTTGCAACGTCTACACTCTGGATAGCCAAAATATCCGGGAGCACATGCATTACACTGACGACCAGCATAACCTTCTCTACACTGGCATTGACCGCTTACAGTATGACAGTACTGTCCTATGGATCCTACTCTATCACATTCACATTCTCGACAACCTAAACGTGATTGCCAGCCCCAGGTTCCCGTTACACACTGACTGCAACCCAAACCTCTACTCATGGGAGGGCAAACACAACGTCCGTTAATAGGATCACATACTTGTCCCTCACCTGGACAAGGAGCACAACGCTGACATCCTTCGGCGGAGAAACCAAAGAAGCCATCTGTACATTCGTTACATCTTTGGCCACCCACGCCTATTTTACAATCACATTGACCAGTCCAGGGGTTACACTCATGACTTCTAGAACCCGCTAGATCACAACGACAATCATGGCAACCAAGATTTTGGGTTAAATTCCAATGTCCGGATTTACATTTATCACAACGTCTGCCGGTTACATTGGCTAGGCAATGACATTGTCCGGTACGTTTTTCGCAGGTATTTGTGATGGAACCAATTGGACTACATTGACATTCTGTAAAGAGATAGAAAGAAAATTATGAAATTAGTTTAAAGATATTACAGAAGTTAGTATAAACAAAAAAACAAAAGAGTTGCAGCTGAATTGTTGGAAAATCTAAAGCAAATTCTTTCAAAATTAACAAATTCAGCAAAAACGAATTCTTTAACTTTTTGCTAAATATCTGATAAATATATAAAATAATCAAAATTATTTAAAAATCATTAGCTGAATAACATCGATCAAAAATTTCTAAGTTCAACAACGAATTCAGCCCAGCTGAATTTGCTTTTATGTCAGCTAAATAGCTGAATAGTATATTTAGGTCAATTAAATTCAAAATTTGCTGAATATCTCATAATCAGGATTAATAAATTCTTTAATTTTTCCAAATTTCTGATAAACATTTAAAATAATCAAAATTCTGCTTAAGCTAATAAATTATTAGCTGAATTACATCGATAAATAATTTGCCAGGTCCTAAAACAAATTCAGCTCAGCTGAATTGCGTAAACGAAAGCTGCCTAACATATATAGATCAAGTAAACTCGTATTTAAAATCAAAATTTGCAGAATATATGATAATCAACGAATTCAGCACATTTTCTGAATATCTGATAGAGATTTAACTAACCAAAATTCTTTGATAAGTTAATAAATCATTAGCCGTATTACTTTGTCCAATAATTTGCTAAGTCCGACAACAAATTCAGCAGCACCCTCCTTCGTTGATAAAATAGCACTAAAACGTCAACGAAGTAAAATAATAAAATAATGGCTATTAAACACAGCTTCAAAAATATTTCGACAGATCAATAACAAATGGCGATGCAACAACTGTACTCAAAATTATCAACACGCGCAATTACAGTGTTGCAATACTGAAGCCCTTCTATCTTTCAAAATCTTTCATCTCTCTTCTATCCCCTTTCCGAAAGAAACATCACGGTTACATTAGTAATTGATAGGCAGCATTGCCTGAGTGTTGTTTCTTTTTTTAAAAAAAAAAAAAAAAAAAAAAATAAAAAATTACTTAAATGTTGGCTGAATACATACAAAATATATTAGGATTAATTAAACACTAAGTTAAAACCAAATCGATAATCGATATTTTATGTGCCATAGCCATAGCATTACGATTTAAAAAATGTCGGCATGAGAACTTAAATTCTGCTGAGTTGATTAAATATTAGCTGAATATATGGTTGGCATAATAAAATTAATCAATTGCTTATTTATTTAAAGTTAAGTTTCTTTAATGAGTTGATAAATAATTAGCTGAATTACATTGTAATCAATCATTCCGCTGTAGATACAATTTTTTTTTGGTTTAGCATGACATTCTAAACTTACCTAGTAAGTACCCAGGAACAAATTCCTGGTTCAACAGATTCTTGAATGTATTCTATAGTAATCTAAACAACATTTTCTATGTAAAATTATTTTTCAAAAAAACTACTTGCACTAAAAAACGATTGCTTTTGGGACAATTTCAAACAAAAATCATTGATTCTGGAATGTTAAGTAGAATCGGTTGCAAGGTAAAAGGATGCGTTTTGGAACCGATTATTGGGAACAGAAAGTTTGCTAGGTATTTAATTATCAAATTAATTATAAAATTTCTTTGTTAAGTTAATCAATTAATAAAAAATTTCTTTGATGAGTTGATAATTCATTAGCTGAATTGCATTGTAATCGATAAATATGATTATTCATGATTTTTTTTAACAATTAGGTCTGTCTTATAACCAGACCCCTTTATTGCCCTCATTTAATTAAGCAGAATTGCATATTTTAATTTCAAATTCTGCAATATTGAATAAAAGCGTTAGATAGCGTTTATTTATTGCCTGTTTTTATTATAACTCTGACCTTTATTCTTTCCCAAAAAACATTCTAAACATTGCAATTCCTGTGCTAAATATATAATTTTATTTTTTCATAAACCTGTCAAAAAAGCGAAAGTCTAAATAACATATTTTAGTTGGTTATTTGCATTAGAAACAGCACGAGTTTTTGTTTTGTTGTTTTAAAACAAATCACGTTTTTGACTCTATGAACACTACCAACACAACACTAAACAACATCCTATAACTCAAACTCAGACATAAGAAAAAAATTACATGATTTAAGGAAAAAAAATTTTTTCAAAGAAGTATTTTTTATATGGTATTTTGAATGACACTCGAAAAATAAATTTTAAATAAATTTAAAATTGAAATAATTTTAAATTGAAATGTTAATTCTGTGTATACCATCAAATTCAGCTAGCTATTTATAGTTTTATTCTGTAATTTAGTTATTCAGCTAAATATTTATTTATATGAAATAAATAATTATGAAACATTTTCTTCTCAAAGTTCGAAATTCAGTGCAGTTTATTAAAAAACCTCATAAAATGCGATACTTCTTTATCACGTGGAAATTTGTTTATGTGTTTTTTTTTTTGTAATTCAGCTTTTAATTCCTTAGGTTTTAATGGTTTTTATTTTATTTTGTAATTCAGAGCTATTAATTATTATATATTTAGCTTTGCTGAATTGGTTGTATTGTACTTGCTGAATTGGTAGTAAGAAATTTTTCTTAAAATCCAAAATCCGATTTAAGTTGTTATTTCAGCTAGTTTTATTTAATGCTTCTGTAATACTAGTGATTTTATTTATTCTTTTATTTGTCTAATTTATTAATTTAGCAAACTATTTTATATTCAGCTCAGCTGAATTGGTAGTCTGTTAATAAAATAAATACATTATTTAATACTTATTTTTTAAAATCCAAAAATTCGAGTATGTTATTCATTCAGCTAATATTGTTTGATAATAAATGCGATGATTTTTTTATTGTGTTTTTTGTTAAATAAAGAAATCCAGCTAACAATTTTATATTCAGCCCAGTTAAATTGGTGAGTATGTAAAGTAAAAAAATCTTTTTTAATTTTTTGTTTCTAAATCGATGTATTTTATTAATTCAGCTGGCTTAATTAAACGTTTCTTGAAAACATGTGATGTCATTTACTGCTTCTACTTTTAATACAGAAATTTTTCCAACTTTCTTTGATATTCAGCTCAGTTGAATTGTTTGTACGTACATATATAAAATAAACACATTATGGAAAATTGTTCACACAAATTTCCAAATTTTGTGTAGTTTTCTAATTCAGCTAGCTTTATTTGTTCCTCCTTTGAGACACAAAGTGTTATTTATTTTTTTTGTATTTAAAATAGTAATTCAGCTAATTATTATGATATTCAGTTCAGCTGAATTGCACTTAGATATTAAATAAACACATTATGCTAACTTTTATTATTTCAGCACATTTTAGTTGTTTGTACGTATATACAATAACCCCATTATAAAAATTGTTTCCCTAAATTTCTAAATTTAGTTAATTTTTCTAATTCAGCTAGCTTAATTTCGCCTCTTCTGAGACAAATAATGTTATTTATTATTTTTTTATTATTTAAAACAGTAATTTAGCAAACTTTTATAGTATTCAGCTCAGCTGAATTGCATTTTGATTCTTAATAAATACATTATTTAATATTTTACTTTTTAAAATTAAAAAAATTTGGTCTATGCTATAAATTCAGCTAGCTAATTTGATACTTCTATATTTCAAATTAGTTTTTTTTTGTTTTCTGAATATTTTCGTATTTATACAGATTATTCTTTTGAGTGTAAGAAACTAAAAACCGTTTTTAAATGGTCTTTCTTCTTTATGGTAAGAAAACAAGCACGAAAACACCAAATAAATTTGTGGTGATCAACTTAAATTAATTTGCATATGACAACATTTCGTTAAGAAAAGATGAAGAAAATATTTTCAAAGGAAAAAAAAAATACTGAAAAATAAATGGCAACAGGTACACGACGTTGCTGCCACAATAACACACAGACTAAACTTAAAACACAATCGGCAAACCAGACATAAAATTCTGTACCCTACAGGCAGTGCTGGCAGGATTTGAAAATCAATAAGAAAGATTTTCAACAATTTGTACTCGGTTAAGGTGATTTTGTTACTCGTCTTTATTAAAGGCCCTTTTTTATTATTAAAAAAAATAAATGGATCTGGTACGATATGCTCATATCTGGTCAGATATACTATAATCTGTTCTGATTTTAAAGTTTAAATGAGTATTATCAGATCTACCATACCCCAGATAAAATTTATTATATAATTGGATATTAAGTATCAGAACAAATCTAATCTGAGCAGTCTGACCAGATCCAATCATCTTTTCCAAGGGTGACTCCTTTATAAAAATACCTTAAAAATGGGTCGTTAAAACTACAAGTTCTTGAAATTTCACTTAAAAAAAATTTTTGACAAGCTTTTCTTCTCAGTGCTGTTTATTCCTTAATTAAATTTTTGAAGTATGACCACTAGTCGCTTCCACCACCCAACTTCAATTTCATACTTATTCCAACATGTTTCATTTTGTTAAGTTATGAATGAAAAATTTGTCTTAATAGTGTTAAGGGGTAAAAAAAATATAAATTTTGTAAGTAGTAGACTGTGGAACTAATATACAAAACCACACCAATAATAATAACAAGAAAGAAAAAGACGCCAAATTGACTATAAAGGCTCATTTCGCTTAAGAAACATGTATAAATGATGCGAAAAATGCTTAACGACAAGAAAACAGGCTCTTAAAGTAGACAGTAGGACAGACAGAGTGGTGGACAGACAAGACGAATGGACAGGCAAAACGGATGGACAGACAAAACGCCTGGACAGACGCTAAGTTATTTGTTAATGTGTAGGCGCTTATATGAAAGAAAGCAGATAAAAACATTGAACTAGGGGGTAGGGGAATAAGAAGTTTTCGTAATTAATTCAAACTATTTAAAATCGTCGCAAAAAGCTTACAAAATGCTTGAAAGTGTTTTAGAATTTTATTTGGTCTTTTTCTTATTACAATGTGCAACAGGAATTTGTATCTTGAATAGACTTGACAAAAAATTTAACAGCATTTTTATAGCTCTTGACTCGAAGACAAGACACAAAATCCATCCTCAACCAAATTTCCCCAAATTTTGTGTATTTTTCGGGTTTTGATCAAAAATGTTTAACCAAATTTTGTGTATTTTTCTAATTCAGCTAGCTTATTTTCTTCTCTTTTGAGACACTCAATGTTATTTATTATTATTTTTTATTTAAAACAGTAATTCAGCTTACTATTATGATATTCAGCTAAGATAAATTAGATTTTGATATTTAATATAAACATAATGCTAACTATTTTCATATTCAGCTCAGTTGATTTGTCTGTAACCAAATTTTAAAGTTTTGGGTATTTTCTTAATTCAGCTAGCTAAATTTGTTTCTCATTCGATATACGTAATGTTGTTTTTGTTTTGTTTATATAAAACAGTAATTCAGCAAACTTTTATTATATTCAGCTCAGCTGAATTGCATTTTGATATTAAATAAATACATTATTGTACATTTTTTGTTTTATTAAATAGATTCAGCTAACTAATTTTGATACTTTTATATATTAAATTAGTATTTTTTCAGTTTTCTGAATATTTTCGTGTTTATACAGATTATTCTTTTCAGTGTAAGAAACTAAATTGAGAAACGGATTGAGGATTTTAAAATCCTAAACCGAGATCCCGGGATTTTTCTAAATTTCGGGATCCCGGGATTTTTTAACGTTTTATTTTAAATAAATTTTTGAAAAATTTAATCGATCAAAAATTTTCAACAAAATTTCCAAATTTTGTGTATATGTCTAATTCAGCTAGTTTATTTTCTTCTCTTTTGAGACACTCAATGTTATTTATTTTTATTTTTTTTTTATTAAAAACAGTAATTCAGCTTACTATTATGATACTCAGCACAGATGAATTGCATTTTGATATTTAATATAAACATAATGCTAACTATTTTCATATTCAGCTCAGTTGAATTGTTTGTACGCATATTAAACCCATTACGGAAACATTTTCAACCAAATTTTTAAGTTTTTGGTATTTTCTTAATTCAGCTAGCTTAATTTGTTCCTCATTCGATATACGTAATGTTGTTTTTGTTATGTTTATATAAAAAAGAAATTCAGCAAACTTTTATTATATTCAGCTCAGCTGAATTGCATTTTCATATTAAATAAATACATTATTGAACATTTTTTGGCTTATTCAATAAATTCAGCTAGCTAATTTTGATACTTTTATATTTTAATTTAATATTTTTTCAGTCTTCTGAATATTTTCGTGTTTATACAGATTATTCTTTTAAGTGTAAGAAACTAAATAAGTCCGGATCAGGTCCCGATTGAGGATTTTAAAATCCTAATCACGGGATCCTGGGATTTTTTTTTTTCTTTTTCTTTTTTGACAAACATTTTTTCTCTGTGGGCATCAAAAAATCCTCATATTAAAAAAAAAAATAAAAAAAAAATTTTTTCTCAAAAAAAAAATTCTGTACAAAAATTTTTTTTTTGTCAAAAGAAAAAGCTTTTCCGTCTACCTAACATTTAATCTTGTGGTTATATTTGCAGACAAATCATTTGTACATTCGACTGATCCATGGCAAATATAAAAGGTTTATGATCTATGTTGTCGTAATTTAAGTGTATTGACTTTTATACTCTTGAAATTTGTTTTCTAACAACAAAAATAAAAATGCAAAACTAAAAGAGAATGTTGGCAAATCATCTATAACTTTAAATATCTTCCATTTTTTCCCCGGCAAAGATGAGGCCAAAAATTACATATTTTTTTACATTTACAAAAAAAAAAAAAACTGTAAAAATAGACACCTAAACTTTATTTTCGGATATTAAGCAGAACAGCATAAAGAAACTGAAAAGCAAAAAAAAAAATTGTATGTGTTACTCTGATGGTTGCCAAACTAGCTAGTAAAATCAGGTCGTTTGTAGGCAACACTTTTTACACCATCACAAGCAAATTTAAAAGGTAAATGCATGAATGCATGCATGCAGGCATGCATGCTTTGCAACATAGACATGCAAAACTTGTCTAAGCACAAGCCAAATATTCAATATTTCTTATTATTTTTTTCTCCTCGCAAACATGACTTCTTCTCCTTTAATACAAGCGGAAACTTAAGCAACCAAACAAAAAAAATAAACGGAAAAACCTTAAAATGTAAATAAAAAGATTAAATTTAAGAAAAAATACAACAAAAACCAGCCAACTTAACGAATTACAGTGGGCCGCAAAATAAATTATAAGTTGGCGTAAACGCCTACACTAGCAACATAAAACTTACAACGACAGCAACAAGATTTTCATTCATAAAAATTTTACTATAACAAAAATTGTGTAAATTTACAATTTTTTTTGAATGTAAGTAAACAAGTAATTAAAGATTATTTATATACTTAAATGTACAGTTACTCATGTAAGTGAACGTTTAAATATATTTTTTTTAATTTTTAAATATTTGAAAATCATAAAATTTGTTGTTTATTCTATTGAAAACTGGCTGTTTTTTAGTTTTACACCAGAACTCTTGCAATTGCAAACTAATTTTATAAAATAAAAGATTTTTTGTAGGTTATCGTTTTTTTATGAATTTTCCAAATTCATGTGGCTAGAGCGAAAATAGCTGAATTTGGAGATAGTTAATTTTTATATAATTTTTTCTAATAACAATTTCTTCTACAGCAAAATTGGATGAATTTGGTGATCATCCATATGTATATGAATTTTCTAAAAAGCTTTAATTGCATTCTGGTTGTTTAATGGTGCTAGAGCAAAAATAGCTGAATTTGATAGACAAAACTTTAATTGCATTTGGTGGTTTAATTAAGAGTGCTAGAAAAAAAAACAGCTGAATTAGGCGATCATACTTACAAATTTCCAAAAAATCTTTTTAAAGCGATTATTTTATAAAAAGAAAATCCAAAAATCCATTTTCATATAAAACTTTTATTACATTTTGTTGCTTTTTTAAGATGATAGATCAAAAATAGCTAAATTTGTTGATCATCCACATAAATTTTCAAAAATCCATTTTAAAACGATTATTTTGCAAAAAAAATTCCAATTTTATTGTGAAACTTTTATTGCAGTTTGTGGCTTATTTAGATCATAAAACAAAAATAGACGAATTTGTTGATCATCCATATAAATTTCCAAAACTCTATTTTAATTCGATTATTTTTCGAAAAAAATAATAAAATAAATTTTTTGGTATTAACTAGTGGCGCTCAAGCGAAAATAACTGAATTTGGGGATCATCCCTATAAATTTTTAAGAATTAAATTTTCATTAATTCTATAGAAAACGGGTTGTTTTTTAGTTTGACGCCAGAACTCCTGTAATTGCAAACCCATTTTTATCAAATGAAAGTTTTTGTTGTAGGTCTATCGATGTTTTTTTATGAATTTTTCCAAAAAGAAAACTTATTTGCTGTATGTGGCTAAAGCTAAAATAGCTGAATTTTGGGATAATTAATATTTTATATGATTTTTTCCTAATAAAAAAGTTTAATATTATTTTCTGGACTTACTTAGGCTGCTACAAATAAATTATATGAATTTGGTGATCATCCATTTTTATATGAATTTTCTAAAAAGCTTAAATTGCATTCTGGGCTTATCTAATGATGACAGAGCCAAAATAGCTGAATTTGATAGTCAAAACTTTAATTGCATTTTGTGGCTTAATTAAGAGTGCTAGAAAAAAAAACAACTGAATTAGGCGATCATACTTATAAATTTCCGAAAAAATCTTTTTAAAACGATTATTTAAAAAAAAAACCCAAAATTCCATTTTAATATAAAACTTCAATTGCATTTTATGGCTTAACTAGATGATAGATTAAAAATAACTGAATTTGTTGATCATCCATATAAATTTCCAAAAATCCATTTTAATTCGATTCAATGTGCTACAGAAAAAACAACTTCATTGCGGATCATCTCTATAACTTTCCATAAATCCATTTTAATATGATTGTTTTCTAAAAAAAAATTAGGGGTGCTAGAGACAAAAATATATAAATTTGCTGATCATTTCTATAAATTTCAAAAATTCAATTCAGCGTTATATGATTTATTTTTCTTAAAAACTATTTTTCTATGCAACTTTTATTGATTACCAGAGGAGCTAGAACGAAAAAAGCTGATTTTTGAGATCATTTCTATAAATTAAAAAAATAATATTTTTGCATAAATTTTTTTCTATAAATTTATTTGCATTCCGTGGCTTAATTAGGGGTACTAAAAGCAAAAGAAGCTGAGGGATCTAAAAATCCATTTAAAATTTTATTTATTTATTTCAAAAAATCATTTTTTTAAAAAAACTTTAATTGCATTCTGTGGCTTAACTACATGCTAGCTCAAAAATAGCTCAAAATGTGGTTCATGTCTATAAATTTCTAAAAATTCAGTTAAATGCGACTATTTTTTTAAAAACTTTATTTGAATATGTGGCTTAACTAGTGGTGCCAGGGAGAAAATATCTGACTTTTGAGATCACCCCTAAAAATTTCCAAAAACTAATTTTCATATGAATTTATTTCTAAAATATAATTGCATTTTGTGCCTTAATTAGGGGGCGCTAGAAAAAAATAACTGAATTTGGCGATCATCCCTATAAATTTCGAAAAATCCATTTTAGTAAATTTTTTTCCCCCCAAAATTTTAATTGCATGTTGTGGATTAACTAGAGGTGCTTGGGCAAAAATAGATGAAATTCAGGATCATCCTTATGAATTTCCAAATTCATATATGATTTTTACATTTCTACAAAATTTTTATTGTATTTTGGGATTATCTAAATGTGCTAGAGCGAAAATAGCTGAAATTTGGGATCATGCCAGTTACATATAATTTTTTAAAAACTTTTATTTGCATTTTGTTGCTTAAGTGGTTCTATAGGGGTGTTAGAGAACAAATTGCTGAATTATGGGATCATATTAAAAAAAAAAACTGTTTTTAAACTATTATTTTCTAAAAAAAAAAAAAATCAACAAATCTATTTTTAAATCAGTTTTACTAAAAATTTTAGTAAAATTTTGTGCCTTAATTAGATGCTAGATCAAAAATATCTAAATATGTTGATCATCTCTATAAATTTACAAAAATCCATTTTAATACGATTATTTCCTTAAAAACTTTGATTGATTTTGTGGCTAAAGAGAAAATAGCAGAATTTCGGATCATTCCATTTTAGGACGATTATTTTCTAAAAACGTTAATTGCATTTTATGGCTTAATTGGGAGTGTTAAAGAAAAATAGCTGAATTTGGTGATCATCCCTATTAATTTCCAAAAAATCACTGTTATATGTTTTTTTTATAAAAAAATGTCATTGCATTTTGCGGCTTAATAAGAGGTGCTATAGAAAAAAAGCTAAATTCGGTGAGCACTTCTATAAATTTGCCTAAAATTGATTTTACTACAATTATTTTATAAAAAAATTTTAAAAATTTACTAGAGCAAAAATAGCAGAACTTGGAGATCATCCCTATAAATTTCCAAGGATCCTGTTTAACATGATTTTTTTTATACAACAACTTTAATTGCATTTTAGGCTTAACTCCACTCAAAAGAAAACTCTGTCAAAAAATACTGTAAAATGGCTTTCAATTTGATAAAGAAAACTGTCTGCAGATTTTTCTGCTAAAATGGATATTTTTACTAAAATCTCTGTTATTCAGTTTTAGAAAATAACAGAAATTTTACTGCGTTTTTACTGATTCTGTTTGCTCAATTTCAAAATATGTTTGAACATATTTTTAGCAGATTATTTTTTTAATTATACAGAAATAGTTTGCTGTCATTCTTTTTTCAAGAAAAGTTTCTAAGTTTTTGTTTTTTCAAAGTTAAAATTAAAAAAAAACAACTATTAAAGTTTTAATGAAAACAAATTTTCTTAAAACAAAAAATTTCCAGAAAATGTCTTAGCAGATTTCTCTGCTGTTTTGACGGATTTCTCTACTAATTTCACCTAGGTAAGCATCAGCATATTTCTGATGTGGCTCAAAATGGGTCTGTTTTCAGAAGGTTTTTCTGCTGAATGGACCGAGAATTTATTTTGAGTGTAAGATGCTAGATTAAAAATACTATAATTTCTGGATCATTCCTATAAATTTCTAAAAATCCATTTTATAGGAATTTTTCTTAAAAACTTTAATGGCATTTTATGGCTGAACTTGAATTATGTTATTCTAAAAACTGAAATTGTATAGAGTGGTTAAAAAAGAGATGCTACAGAAAAAAATAGTAGAATTTAGGGATCATCTCCATAAAATTTCCAAAAATCCATTTTAATACGATTGTTTTTTAAAAAATCTTATTTTGTGACTTAATTAGTCGTGCTTTGGAAATATAACTGAATTTGGCGACCATCCTTATACAGTTAAAAAAAAAAAAGCATTTTGCAATCGCATTTTATGGCTAAATTAGAAGTTTGGTCAAAAATACTTTCTTTACATGAATTTTACTAAAAAAAATCCTTAATTGATTTTGTGGCTTTAATAGTGGTGTTAGAGTCAAAAAAGCTGCACTACGGAATCATCCCTATAAATTTCCAAATATCCTGTTTTAGTGATTGTTTCTAAAAAAACTTTTATTTCGTTTTGGGCTTAGCTAGAAAAAAGATGCTATATAGAAAATAGGATAATTTGTGGATCATTCGTATAATTTTCTAAAAATCCATTTTTATAGGAATTTGTCTCAAAAACATTAATAGAATTTTATAGCTAAACTTGAAGTTTGTTTTTCTAAAAAAATTTAATTGCGGTTTAAAAAGAGGTGCTACAGAAAACATAGCACAATTTGAGGATCATCGCCAAAAAAAATTCTAAAAATTTGTTATAGGAATTCTTCTTAAAGAGTGTTTTATAAGAAACCTTGTTTTGTGACTTAATTAGGCTTGCTATTTCAAAATAGCTGAATTTGGTGATCATCCCTTTTCCAAAAAATTCATTGTTATATGAATTTTTCTAAGAAACTTTAATTTCTTTTTGCGGCTTAGTAAGAGGTGTTTAATAAAAAACTCCTAATTTCGAGATCACTCCTATAGATTTTCAAAAATCAATTTTAAAATGATTATTTTCTTAAAATGAACATAAATTAGATTTTGTAACTTAATTAGAAGATTTTGTAACTTAATTTGTGGATCATTCCTATAAATTTCTAAAAATCCATTTTTAATGGAACTTTTCATAAAAACTAAAATAGCATTTTATGGCTAAACATGAAGTTTGTTTTTTTTTTTACTTAAATTGCATATTGCGATTTAAAAGGAGGTGCTAACGAAAAAAAAACCAGAATTTGGGGATCATACCCAAAAAATATACAAAAATCCATTTTAATACAATTTTTTTCTAAAAAAAATATTTAGTGACTTTATAAGGCGTGCTAAGGAAAAATAGCTAAATTTGGTGATCATCCTTATACATTTTCAAAAAAATTCATTGTTATATGAATTTTTTCTAAGAAACTTGAATTGCACTTTGCAGCTTAATTTGAGGTGCTATATAAAAAAACGATAAATTTCGGGATCACTCCTAAAGATTTACAAAAATTATTTATAAAACTTTTTTTTTTCTAAAAAAAAAAAAACATTTATTACATTTTGCGACTTAACTAGGAGTGCTACGGCTAAAATAGCTGAACTGTTTTACATATTTTTTATAAAACAATTTTAATTGCATTTTAGGCTTAATTAAGATGCTAGATCGAAAATAGGATAACTTGTTGATCATTCCTATAAATTATAAAAATCCGTTTTATAGTAATTTGTCTTAGAAACATTCTTAAATTGCATGTTGCGGTTTAAAAAGAGATGCTACAGACAAAATAGCAAAATTTTGAGATCATCCCCAAAAAATTTCCAAAAACATATATCAATAAGATTGTTTTCTAAAAAAAATGTAGTTTGCGACTTTATCAGGCGTAATTATACGCAATCGAAATTAGCTGAATTTGGAGATCATCCCTTTAAATTTCTAAAAAATATTTTTTATAAGAATTTTTCTTAAAGATTTTAACTGCATTTTATGTCTAAATTAGCAGTTTGGTAAAAAAAAGTTGAAATTGAAGATCATGTTTATAAATTTCTAAAAGAAAAAATATCTTTATATGAATTTTTTCTAAAAAAAACTTTAATTGATTTTGTGGCTTAAATAATGGCGCTAGAGTCAAAATAGCTGAACTACAGAATTATTCCTATAAATTTCTAAATATCCAGTTTTAGTGATTGTTTCTAAAAAAACTTTAATTTCATTTTGGGCTTATCTAGATGTGCTATATCACATAAGATATTGTCAGTCTATAGAGCGAATAGAGCTAAATTTGGAGATCAAGATGGAAAATAGCTGAATTTGGGGATCATCCGTTTAAATTTTTAAAAATTAATTTTTACAAGAATTCTTCTTAAAAACCCTTATTTTGCGGCTTAATTAGGCGTGCTATTTAAAAATAGCAGAATTTGGAGATCAGACTTTTACATTTCCAAAAAATTCATTGTTATATGAATTTTTTTAAGAAACTTTAATAGCATTTTTCTAAAAAAAAAATAATTAATTTTGTGGCTCAAATAGTTGCGCTAGATCGAAAATAGCCGAACTACGGGATCATACCTTTAACTTTCAAATATCCAGTTTTATTGATTGTTTCTAAAAAACTTTGATTTCACAAAAGACCCATATGATATTTTCAGTCTATAGAGCGAAAAGAGCTAAATTTGGAGATCATCGCTATAAATTTGCAAAAATCCACTTTTATATGAATGATTTTAAATGCATTTTGTGACTAGATTTTTCTAGAATTTTTCGAAGATTTTTTTTTTTTTTTTTCAAAATTTATTTCTTTGCCCAAGTTTTTTAACAAATACTTTTGTAAGTTCAGAATATAAAAACATTTAAAGTTGTCATATAAAAATTTTTTCAATGTGAATCTCTTTAATAATTTTTCATTGATGATAAATTTATTTTTTTTTTGTCTTACATTTTCACTCTGCTGTCTTCAAACTCTTGTCTAACCTATATTTTCTAAACTTTAATAAATTTTCTTTATAGCTTTTTTGTTTGCTTTTTGTTGATTAAACCATTTAAAAATAAACTTTAATTATAATACTAGAATTTTATAGTAGTTTTTTAATCGTAATGACCATATAAACTCCATTAAATTGCCAAGTTATATATTCATCTAACGTCTTGGTTGAATTAATCTTATACGCTCTATGTTAGAGATAAACGTTCTTTAATATTTTAAGCGCCATGTTGTAAAAGAAAATAAAGAAAACGGTTATTTTCATTAATATATTAATATTTTAACATAAAATGTGTTTTTTGAACATTTTTATAAGAATTTTAATATAACTTGAAAAACCATGACAATGTGGATTTAGTCATCTACGAATCAGTCTGTTTTTTTGTGGAATTTTTTGTAGCATAACTTATGGCAGAAGCAATAATCTAACAGTTGAACACAATACGGGATCGGTTGTTGTTTGGTAGTACTATTGGTTATTGATAGAGCCTTAAAGTATGCTACAAAAAAATTATCTAAACAACGACTGATTCAAAAATGTTTAAGTCCATGAGTTGCGGTTTTAATGAAGCCATTCGATTTTATGATAAATCAAAAATAAAGTGATCACGAAGCACAGATTATATTAAAATGTTAATAAAAATAACCGTTTATTTTCTTTAAAAACATTAAAACCCAAAATTAACATAAAAAGTGGAAGAATCGCAGAAATTTTTTTTTTCGGGTAAACCACTTTTTTCAAATCCGAACGGAATCGAATCTGTGGCATGCCCCCAAATTATTGAAAAACACAGCTATTATTTAAGTATTTTACAATATATTTTTTTTTAATTAAAAATGTTATTAAAATAGCCATAATTACAACAATTTAAGAACAAGTTGTTTAACTAAAATTGAAATGATGTGAAGTTGGCAATACTCAATTTAATAAAGCATACATCACAAATATTAGAATTGCCAACTACAAACAAATAAAGCTCCTAAACATTAACATCTTAGGCGATCCCCCAACACTTTAGGTGGCAACTCATATTGAAAAGACTGGACCAAAAAACTGGGCTGAAAAAAAAAACAGTTTTACTATTTATAGAGTTGCCAATCCAATGAACTTTCTTTAAGATTTCTATGTCTTTGATTTTTAAGATCCCATTATTTTTTTCCTTTATAAAGTTGTCACTTTTCCATTCCTTATTCAAATTGACACCTCAGAATTTGATCAAAATACTACTCTACTCTTAATAAAATCCTCACAAAATTTTATTAAGTGTTGAATATATGTATCTAATGCATGGGTAACAAAATTCCTAACCTATCATTTAAAATATAAAATAATTAATTTAAAAAAAAATATATAAGATAATAAACATCTGCAACATAAACAAGTTCCAAAAAGGTGGTCTGTAGATTATTTGAACAAAATGCAACATTGTAGTCAAAGCAACATGGTAACATTTTCCTCATACACTTTAGCAAAGATCATTATCAGGCGAAGAAAAATATTTTAACATACCATTTAGACCGAAAAGGAATTATATATTTTTTTTTATTTTTCAATAAACAATTAATTTTTATTTAATAGAGATTAACTTTTTTTTTAATAAAAGTAAACATGGAATTAGCAAATATGTTTTGAAAAGTAAAAGATTTACAGATTTTATTAAGTTTGAATCAAAAGTTTCACTTTTAGTTATATTCTTAAAGTCGGTTTTTAGAAATTTGGGAACATAAAAATGTTCGGTTTTTAAATTAGAATATTGAAACGACAGTATTTTCTGTGACTTAGACATGCACTTTTCAAAAAAATCAGCAAAACTTTTGAAATAGTTAAGATTAATATATTCAGGCACTGGAAAACTTTGAAAGGGGGTGGTCGAAAAAAGTTAAAATATTTAGTGCAGGACTTTAAGATTCTTCTGAGTTAAATTCAAAGAGTAAAATAAACTGTAAAAATGGCTTTTTTAGAGAATGGTTAAGTTTTCCAAATAATTTTTTTTCTCTCTGTTTAGATCTTGCCCATTCCCGAATTTTACTAGACATATTCATCATGCCAAGTTTCAAGACTTCAACTCATTTATTTTTGAAAGCATAGTGTCTTTCACAGACGAAAGGACGGACATCTGTAGAATGTAAAACAAAAGCCATGAGTGATTTAGAATCACAGGTTCGAATCTCATGACAGACTAATCTGTTGATAAAAAACATATAAAGAATTTTTCTAGCATATATAAAATAATCAGTTTAATGTAATTGCCTACTGAAGACGTAGAAGTGGCTACAGAAACCATGGTCTAGGGTAAATCTACATTTAATTTAATCTTTAGTTGACACAATTTTCTTCTTCAGTCAAAAACACAAACAACAAATGAAAATACACTTGACTTACGCCGAAAAAATATAATAATTAGAAATACTGAAAAAAATGTCGCTCGTGTGAGAATTTTAATTTAATTATGCGTTACTGTAATGGGAAGAACAACAAATTATCCGCAATGGTAAAATTTGCATAAAATAAAGTAAATGAAATATAAAGAAATTGTTGTTAGTCTCTAGATTAAATGCATTGCTTGAGTTAGAAAAAAGCTTTAATGCATACGTGAGTTAAACAAACTAAGTTTCGCCACTGATGTTTGTATACCGACAATAGCCAAAGCAGTTAAGCGTCCGTGTTACAAACCATGAGTGATTTAAAAGCTCAGGTTCGAATCTCATGGCAGGCTTGTCTGTTGATAAAAAATAATGTTTCTAGCAAATATCAAATAATCGATTTAATGTAATTGCCTACTGAAGACGTAGAAGTGGCTACAGAAGCCATGGTTTAGGGTAGACACAATTTTCTTCTTTAAACATAAACAGTAAAACATGGTATTTTCTGAGATTGGTTTAAGGTGGAACTTTTTTCCCCTGTCTTAATTTTGCCCATTTTCAAACTGAATTAGTCAATAACCCTAAGAAATATTTGTACCAAACTTCAGAAACCTAGATCTTTAAGTTTAAGCAGCATCGTGCTTTCGTAAACGGAAGGGTATTCGTAGAATGCCTTAGAATTATGGGGTTTATGGGGTTCTAGACAGATGCAGCAACCCCAAACTGTGGTTGAAGGGTATAAATACAATTTGTCGGACGTAACATTTGAACTCCGTGCGGAAGTCATTGTTTAACGAACACGGAACCTGACAAAATCGCTTCTGAATTTTTACGACGACTCTGTTTTGATACTTTCTCTTGGAAGTTTTTTTTCGGGAGATCCGCCTTAATATTGCCACTGATAGTACATCCATAAAATCGGAGTTTCCTGAATTAAATCCTTCTCATTCACTTTCACAAACTTTTGCAGATTCAGTTATAAATTCTGTATGGATGCCTGAAATAGTTTCATTTGTTTTTTTTTTTTCAATTGACGGTTTTCCATGGTGTTCTGCAGAGAATCATAAAGTATGGTTTTCTTATTTTCAATTCAGGTGAGCGAATCGGTACACTCTGTTTGCTGACTTGTATTGAAGTCTTTTGGATGATGCCATGAATTTGGTTTGAATCTCCCAAATTGACGATAGTTTTTATGTATGTACCTGGCGTGAATTGGGAACGGGTCCTCGCTTGGGCGCCATTTTCTTGAAAACTAAGTAAATCATTTTTTTTTTAACTTTCATGTCCATCACTTGTCAAAACAAGAGTGAATTCGAAATCGATCAGTTTTGTTACTTTGGCATGACTTATGCATGACATGAAACCTTTTTTTTGGAATAAATTATATCTCAATGTTTGCTTATTGGTGTTTAAGATTGGTGTTGTTGCTGTCGTGAGCATTCCTCGATTATGTCTCGTCGATGGTGGTTTTTATGTTAACACTGTGCAATTTGGAAACGGGCCCCAGCGTGGGCGCCATTTTCTTAAAAAATCTCTTTCTCGATTTTTCTTAACTTCTTTGTGTATCTTAAGCAAATTTCTTAATTTGTCAAAACCAAAATAAATACGAAACAAATTGGTTTGGCAATATATTTGTCAATACCAAATATAAAACAAAATTGATTTGCAATTAAAAAAAAAAATACGAAATCGCGGTTTAGGAATTTGTATATTATTTGAAATTCCTAATTTGAATTAAGTTGACGAATTTTAAAATGGCGATACATTGTTATTTAAATAAATTAAAATTTGAACTGCGAACAATAAACCTCAAAAACCTTTTGATATGAAATTTAAAATTTATGCTCCCTTTCGTCACTGTTCCAACAATGACTGTCAATCAATATTTAATAAAAAGTTGTTGAATTCATTTAATTCGTGCAATTTGGTCCAACTTTCCCTCTTTGCGGTGGTTTATTTTCATCCGCTGAGCAATTGAGAAGTTTTCCCCTGTCTGGGAGCCATTTTGTTTAAAGTGCATCTAATTTCATCATTTGTCAAAGTCAATTTACACTTCCTTTCGTCACTGTTTCACCAATGATTCCTTTCTGAGTAAATAAACGAAAGCAAGTGCATTGACACTCAATATTTGCGAAAAAAAATTGTTGAATTGATCTAATTTGTGCCATTTGGTCTGTATTTGCCTCTTTTCGGTGGTTTCTTTTCATACGCTGAGAAATTGATATGCGAGCCCCGGTCTGGGAGCCATTTTTTTTAAAGTGCAGTGAGTAAATTTTTCTGAGCTTCTGTTGCTATCAAAAGCTAATTTCTTCATTTGTCAACGTCAACGGTTTAAAATGTATACTCCCTTTCATTACTGTTCATTAATGGTTCCTTTCTGAATAAATAAACAAAGGCAAGAACATTGCTGCTCAATATTTGCTAAAAATTTGTTGAATTGATTTGATTCGTGGTTTCTCTTTTTTCGCAGAGCAATTGATAAAAGGGCCCCTGTTTGGGAGTCATTTTCTTCAAAGTGCAGTAAGTCAGCTTTTGTAGCTTCCAAAAGCTAACTTCTTCATTTGCCAAATTCAATCGACTAAAATTTATGCTCCCATTCGTAAATTTCCCACTTATGGTTCCTTTCTGAGTAAATAAACGAAGGCAACTACATTGCTACTCAATATTTGCTAAAAATTTGATGAATTGATTTAATTCGTACAATTTATTCCGAATTTCCCAGTTTGCGGTGGTTTATATTTTCCGGAGAGCAGTTGATAAACGGGCCCCTATTTGGGAGCCATATTCTTGAAAGTGCAGTAAGTCAAAAGCAAATTTTATCATTTGTTAAAATCAATCGTTTTTGCAATTTTAAACCGGATTTTTTAATAAATCGAATATTGAGTAACTCTAATTTGAATGATGTTGAACCGAGTTTTAGAACAGCAATACATTTTTATTAAAATGAGTTCAAATTTAAAAAATATACTTAAAAGAGTCTTGATTTAAAAGTTTAGGACGAGTGAATTGGTAGTTTTTGCATGCTGTCGGTAATTTGGCCTGAATTTTGCTTTTTGACGTTAGTTTTTGTGCATTTGGAACGAGGGCCCCTGCTTGAGCTCCAAAATCATTTTTATATCTACCCGAACAAATTACTTTATCGGTTATTGAGAATTTTTTTCGTGCCTGATCTCCTCTTTGGTTTCCATTTTTTTACTATGCAATTTGGAAGCAGGCCCAGGCTTGGGCGCCATTTTCTTAAAAAAAAATTTCAATGTTTATTTTAACCAAATTTCTTTTTTTATCAAAACCAAATTAAATACGAAAAATTGTTATAGAAATTTTTAAAACCGCGGCTTTTGAAAGAAAATTCTGAGCGGAATTATAAAACTGCAAAGTGTTTAAATCAATGCAAATGAGAAATTCGAATTATTTCAAAAGATTACTTTATTGAGCCTTAGATAAGGACTTGTGGAAGTAATGATAGATTTCAAATTTCGGACAAATTTTTATATTACAGGTCTATGCTCGAGGCCTAATAACTTATTGGTTTTTATTTCTGAAAAACTCTTAATTTCACAAACTTTGTGACTCATTTAAAATACTTCCAATTGTAAGTATAGCTAAATTAATTCAAACCAAAAACCAATAAACAATATTATGATAGTTTATGTTGACTTTGATCAAAGAAAACATAAATAATTTATAAACAACACAATTTCAAAACCAGTGGTCTAGTCTTCTTATTATATTCCATAACTCTTTGGAAGTGGGAGGGTTTTCTTTATCTCACAGAAAAAAAAACAGCAAGTCATAAAGCATTGAAGTGGAAAAATTAAATGCATGTAGTACATGACTAGGAAAAAAGCTACCGTTTTATATATTTAAGCATTTTTTACAATGTTTTTTTTTTTTTCAGAAAATTATTATAAAAGCCATGCAACCAAACACGCCTTCATGGCACTTCATTTAAAATTTCTACATTTTTAAAGTGGAAAAGAAAATAATAAAAAAAAATACAAATCGTATAGAAAATCTCCAACATTAAATTGACCGACTGCCTTTGGATGAATATTTTCTAAAGATTTCAGGAAAATAAAGAAAAATATTCAATTAATTTCTTTGAAAAAAAGTTTTTCCTTTAAAGCCATGATTGTGTCTTTGGTTTTAGGGTGGTCTTGGTTCAGTAATATTCTGCAAAAAATAATAAAAGCAACTATAAAACTAAACTAAAAGATTTTTTTAATAGAGATATAAAATTTTTTAAATTTAAGTAGAGGAGTGTTCTTGGGAAATAAAATTAGGTCATTTGATTTGTGGAAATAGAAAAGAAAATTGTAAGCCATAATAGAAATTTTATTCTAATATAAGTGGGTTGATTTTATTTTGGAAATGTTTTTTTTTATAAATGGGAAAGTAGACTTATTTCTTATAGAAAAGTTTATTAAAGGTAACACTATTTAAAATTGAAAATACGACTTGGATGCGACCTTATGCACTTCATTATAATTGTTCTGCTTGTCATAAAACTTGCTTTATATATAATCTTTGGCGCCCAACCTAAGGAACACGAAAATTAATCATCGATGCATCATAAAAAACTTTTTTTTATAGAACATTAGTTATCGATGCATCATCAAAAATTAATTTTCTGTAGATAAGTTTTTTATTTGAAAACGTTGTTATCGATAACCCATTTTGTATATAGAAAGTTTACTATGATACATCGATAACAAATATTCTATTAAAAAGTTTTTTATCATGCATCGATAGTTAATTTTCATTTGCCCCAGTTTGGGCGCCAAAGATTCTTTAACGATCATTTTATCTGGAGTACCATTTCGGAGTCTGAGGTACTTACTGATTACGGCTGTGTTCAGTAATAGGAGTGCACCCGTTCCTGTTTTACCGTGGCAGCCGGTTTCGGGTATAATAAGTCAAATAAAATAATAACAAATAATTTATCTGATAAAAATATTTTTCAGTAAATTTTGTAGTTTATTTTTTTAACAACAGTATAAATCATTAAATCATAAATATTTTAGTTTCGTTGAAAAACAAACGATAAAACGTTTAAAACAACTTTAACTAAAACCTTTTCGAATAACCGTAAATAGTTACTGTAAAACTTTTCTGGGTGTAGTAATGAGACAAAGCCGGTTAAAATTTAGCTGTTTTAGCCCTTTTACCCTTTAACGACCACGGGCAAGTAAACTTTCCAAAGCGTTTTTGGCGCCTACTTTTATTCAATAAAAATATAAGGTAAATGTGCTGAAATATAAATTGTAGAGTGATGTTCCGGCAACAAAAGTCTTGTTTTTAGTAAGTCTCTAAAATCGATCCACTTACTCACTGTAAGCCCTCAAAGTTTGTAAAATAGTAATCTCTATTTTAGGGGCAAACGGATCTTTACTTGTCGATCAAAATTAGGGGCTAGAAGGGAATGTGGAGATCCAAATCCTTGTTTAGTAACTTCTTCCACTGCAAAATTGGAAAACGAGCCCCAACCTGGGCGCCATTTGCGTCAAAGTTCTGTTCTATGTTTATATTTACCAAATTTCTTAATTTTAAAGTTAAAAACTCCCTAGAAGAATTTCCTGAATTAAAATTCGAGTTATACTTCGACATGTATGTTTAACCTTTCCTCTGTTACTGACACCATGAATCCAAAGTAATTGAGATATTTTTTCACACCTAAATGTCACCACATCAACAGATTTTTTTTTTTTTTTTAACTTTATCACCTCAATAACACCGCTTATCTACATTTAAATCTGACTTTAAAATCTTTAAAACTGAACATGAAAAATGATACAATAAATTTCACACATCAATTTTATGGCAATTTAAACATTTATCTCTCTGGTTAATTTTGTACCCTACATAAAAAATGGGGTATATTTAGTTTGAAATTCCGTCATAGAAGAACTTGCATAATATAAATGAGTTGGATGGCTGACTGAATGATCATCGTCCAAACCACTGAAGCTAGAAATTTGAAATTAAGAATGTAGATTCACCTCCAGGAAAATAGATCCATTAGAAAAAAGTCTAACCTAACCTATGTTGGTGATTTTGTATATTTTTCGAATTTTCGTTTTACCCCATTTTTATCCACTTAGAGTCCGAATTCACAAAAAGTACTTTTTTTCTAATGCTTTTTTCCCGCTGGAGAATCATTCATTATAAATTTAATGTTTCTAGGACCACTATTTCTGGAAAATTAACGCAGATTTTCTGGAAATATACAAAATCACCAATGTTTTGGTATATTTTCACCAACTGTAAAACAATTTGTTATAAAAGTTCGTCCAATGAAACTTTTTAATGAAGTTTTCATAAATATTATGAAAATTTTCATAAATATAATGAAATGTTTCATAAATACTATGAATATTTATGAAACATTTCATAAATATAATGAAACAGTTTCATTGGACGAACTTTTATGATGAGTTCATTATATTAATGAAGCTTTTTCTTTGTGTGTAGAAACTTGAATTTTGGAATATAGAATCCTTCAGCGGAAAACATATTCAAAAAAAGTACTTTTTTGAAATTCGGATTCTAAGGGGAAACTAGTGTACTTTGTTACTATTTTTATCTCCTAAAGTAATGGTCACAGATTCTTGAAATATGGGATACTCCAAAAGAAAAAAAACAAGTAAAAAGTTATAGTCGGTCAAGACCGACCATATGATACCCTACACCAGTGTTTTCCGGAAAATGGGTCCCAAGTCAGAACATGGACCGATTGGAATTGTCTTTTGTTAGATCTTTATTTAGTGTAGAAAACACACACAGAAGTGGAATTCGTTTTTTTTTTTTGGTGGAATTCGATTATTTTTTTGCCGATGGTCTATTGGTTTATTAACTGAATATCGGTCGAAATTTTTATATGGGAGACTAACAATAAGTCCAAAAATGGTCCAATTATATTCCGATTTGATTAGGTTACTAAAGTACACGTTTAACACCTAAAAATAAAATTTTTATTAAATATTTCCATTTTTATGAATTTCGAGGGAATTATGTGAATTCGGGATTGTGGTTTGTATGGGGACTACCAGAAGGACTGACCCTATTCCTATGAAATTTGGAATGATGATTTGGGCACACAAAATTTGATTACCTGTTAAATTGCAAAGCGATATCTATTATAATACGGTTATAAGAGTCATTTAAGCCAAATCCAAAGGGGCGTTTGTATGGGGGCTAGGACTAAACATCGACCGATTTTATCCAATTTCAATAGGCTTCGTCCTTGGGCTAAAAGATGCTTAAGTTTTAAATTTCAAGCCAATTGGTTGAAAATTGCGACCTGTATCGTGCTTAAACCGATAGATGGACAGACGGACGGACATCGCTAAATCGACTATGTCCGTCCGTCGATCGGTATACTTGAAGGTAGGTCTAGGACCAGTATTTCGGGTAGTTACAAACATCAGCGAAAACTCATTATACCATGTACCACAAAGTTGTGTAGGGTATAAATATTCTGACAAAAGTACCTTTTGGAAATATCGATTTTGATGGGGTAAAAAGGGTAAACAATTGTACTTTGGTACTATTTCTATCTCCTGAAATAATGGGTTTAAAAACTTGAAATGTAAAAAGAAGGATAATCCAGCGCAGAAAACTTTAGCGAAAAGTGGCATTTTGGAAATTTCGCTTCTAAAAGGCAAAAAGGGGTAAAGCAGTTTACTTGAACTGTGGCATCATCCAGCCAAAAAAAAAAAATACACTCTAAAAAAAGTACCTTTTGAAATTCAGATTTTAGTAAGGTAAACGGTAAACAGGGTACTTTTTTTGATCTCCTGAAATAATGGTTAAAAACCCTAATTTTTGCTCCTCCATGGGAGCCAACATTCTGAATAACAATTTTTAGGAATTTCGGATTTCAAAAGGGGGAAAAAGAGGTAAAAAATTGTAGTTTGGTACTTTTTCGGTTTTATAATTTTTTTTTTTTTTTTTGCAAATTTCTATTCTAAGAGGACAAAAATAAATATTGATGCTTTTTTGTAACTACGGAAAGGAATGCAACCCAAACTACCCACTCAAAGAAAAACCTTCATTATATTTAGGAAAAGCGTAAAAATTATAATAAAAATCTTCATTTAAGTTCGTACAATTTTCATAAATACAATGAAGTAGTTTCACAATTGCTGATAGGGTCAATATTTATAAAATCTTTCATTACATTTAGGAAATGTTTCATAAAAAAAATAAAACATTTCATAGATTTAATTTATTTTTTTTTTCAAAATTTATATTGTGAAGGGTATGTTTATAGTCGGCTAGGCTAAATTAAACTTTTTTACTGGTGCTTTGTTTCAAACTTGTGGCAAAAACTAACAATTTACATTTACTATTTTTTGTGACTGTTGTGTGACTATTAATGACATTCAAAGTCAACTGGCAAAAATTAATAGTTTCCGTTTCAAAAGAAAAAATCGTAAAAAAAATGAAACAATTTTAAACGAAAATTGTTATAAATCCAAGACAAGACATTAAATTAACACAATTTAGAAAAAAAAATATACAAATCCAGTTTTGATTTTTTAGCAAACAAAATAAAAAGACAAAGCCAATTTATATGTATTTAAACAAATTTATTTGTGTCAATAGAAAATCTTTGATTTAAACAAAATTTGAATTAATTAAATCCGAAATCGTTAATCGAAATTTTTGTAATATTTCCTTTACGAATACACTCTTATCGTATAATAATTTTTCATACTTCTATTTTTAAACAGATCTGATTGGAATTTTAGTCCTTAAAGTGTATGTCAGAGAAGTTTTATAAACTTTATTTAAATTCACTCAAAAATGGTAGAAAATGGTTTTACTATCATAATTTTTATAAAAACAGTATGTTTCTACCATTGTGCTTGTAAAATCTCAAAACGTGTAATTTTAAACATAAATGTGTAATTTTAATTATTTAATGTGTAATTTTACACATTATCTATTTTGACGATATATTAAAGCAGAAACACATTTTGCATTTTAAGGCTCATAAAAGACAGTTCCCTACCATTATGATAGTAAATTTAAATATTTAGCTACAAATTCATAAAAGTTTTTTATTTTTTATGAATTCGGACGTTATTTATTAAAACGTTCATCAATAAACAACTGTTTAAGTAATTATCAAAAGTCAACAAAATTTTTTTTTTTACATTTCCAAAAACTAAACGTTAAGTTGTAAATGTCAGGCTACTTAATGTTCAATATTTTTGATTTAAATGTTGTTTCTGTATTATTTACTTTAGATTTATGTGGCATTTTTTAAATTTTTTTTTTTTTGGTTTTTAATTTATATAATGATGAAGATTGACAGTTTAATTAAAAAATTTATAACGAAATACTTACATATTTTGAATTTTACTATTATGTTTAAAAAATGCCAAATAATGTAGTTAAACAATTTATTCTTGGGATTTATTGTTATTTTTTTTAGGAAAACTGTAAGAAAAATTAATTTTTTTGGCAAAGGTTAAATGTTTTGTTTGTAACTTTAACTAATAATTTTTATTTGTTACAAACATTAAAATTTAATAATTATATATTTTTTCTTAATATTTTAAAAAATCAATGAATTTTTGGCATAAACATAAACTTGTTTGGGGCAATTAAATTTTATGTGTCTGGTTAAAGAAAACCACAACAAAATAGGGAGGAGACTATATGTGTTAACAGATTTTTGAGACAAATAAATAATTTTGTTGTAAATCATTCCATTTTAATGTAGTAGAGTTACATTAGAAGAAACAAGTAAAAAAGTTAATTTCGGCCTTGCCGAATGTAGTGATACCCTCCACAATTTCAAAAAGATTATTGCAAAAAACTTTATTTAAAAGGAAATTACTTTTGAAAAAAAAAATTTTTGAAATAAAAATTTCCGCAAAAAAAAATTTTATAAAAAAAAAAATCCGCGATTTTTTCTTTTTTTGTCAAAAATTATGTTCGTACTTGTTTAGATACCATTTGGTGTTCAATTATGTTCACATATGTCAACCAGAAGCCGAATTAAAGCATTTTGTATTTTTAGGTTATGTTGAATGTACTGAAATTTTTGAGGTATGCTTACATTTTCGTTCATAACTTTTGAACCGCTGAACCGATATCGCTCAAATGAAATCTAAAACTTCTCGGGAGAACTTCCAATAAATATGTTAAATTTCAGTCAACTCTGTGCAATATTTTGTCCCTGATAGCATTTTCCACAGACAGACAGACGGACAGACGATGTGTTAAAATCGGTCGGGCATCATGAATATATATGGAGCATTCCATGTCAAATCGGACACTTTGAAAAACTTTTTTTTAGATTTTCCCAATTTGTTAACAGTTTTTAGTACCCTTCGAAAACTCCTTCGTGGTAAATTTTCAGATTTTTTTGATGACACGTTCAATAGATATCGAATTTTTAAAAATTGGTAGTTTGTTCCTTTACTCAAACTTCTTTTACTCAGAACTTCTTCAATAATGGTTCAAATTTTTTTTTTCAAAATTTTTGTTTTTTTACGTACTTTAAAAAAAAAAATCGCAAAAAGTTCTTAAAAGCGCTTTAGTATGCGATTTTTAAGTTTTAAAATTTAAATCTCATTTTTGCAAATGTTTGTACTCTTCGATGTTCTTGAAATTTTTTTTTTGTAAAACTTCTATCGATTCTACAAATTCTTTGCCCAGGAGGATCGTAGGATAACGATTATTACTATTTTTTTAAATTTTTTGAAAAAATTTTTTTGTAATTTTCCAATCTTAAAATCATTTCTACTGCTCCAATGGCGCGTCTTAGAGAGGATAAGACCGACCCCCATTAATATTTTTGTCTTAACATTTCTTTGGAACAAACTAATACCCTATCTCCAATTTCTAAGGGGGCTCCCACACAAAACGACATATTTTAAAATTTGCTCCAACCGCTCTAACTGCCCTTAGAGCAACAAAATGTTTGACCGACCCACAATATTTTTTTAGTCCAAACATTTTGTTTTATTTAATCAGCGTCTACCGGTCCAATGGTGCGTCCGAGAGGGGTCATTAGTGAAACCGACCCCCATTTAGTTTTACCCTACAACATTTTTTTAAAACATACCTACGCCCTATTTCCACTCCCTCAGTAGGCTCCCATACATAATTACATTTTTATAAAATTTGCTCCAACTGTTATTTGTATGGAACCTACTTAGAGAGTGGAGATAGGGTGTAGCTATGTTTTAAAAAAAATGTTGTAGGGTAAAAATAAATGGGGGTAGGTCTCACTAATAACCCCTCTCGGACGCACCATTGGACCGGTAGAAGCTGATAAAAAATTTATGGGGACCGCCTTAACAGTTAAAGATAGAGGATAGGTGGGTTTAGAGAAAATGTTTGGACTAAAAAAATATTGTGGGTTGGTGATACATTTTGTTGCTCTAAGGGCACTATTAGGGCAGTTAGAGCGGTTGGGGCAAATTTTAAAAAATTTCGTTTTGTGTGGAAGCCCCCTTAGAAATTGGAGATAGGGTATTAGTTTGTTCTAAAGAAATGTTAACACGTAAAAATTAATGGGGGTCGGTCTTATAAAGGACCCCTCTATGACGCACCATTGGAGCAGTAGAAATGATTTTAAGATTGGAAAATTACAATAAAGTTTTTTCAAAAAATGTTAAAAAATAGTAATAATTGTTATCCCACGATCCTCCTGTGCAAAAAATTTGTAGTATCGATAGAAGTTTTACACAAATAAATTCCAAAAAAATCAAAAGTACAAACATTTTCAAAAATGAGATTTAAATTTTAAAACTTAAAAATCGCATACTAAAGCGCTTTTAAGAATTTTTGCGATTTTTTGTTTTAAAGTACGTAAAAAAACAAAAATTTTTAAAAAAAAATTTGAAATTTGGACCATCATTGAAGAAGTTATGAGTAAAAGAAGTTTGAGTAAAGGAACAAACAACCAATTTTTAAAAATTCGATATCTTTTGAACGGGTCATCAAAAAAATCTGAAAATTTACCACGAAGGAGTTTTCGAAGGGTACTAAAAACTGTTAACAAATTGGGAAAATCTAAAAAAAAAGTTTTTCAAAGTGTCCGATTTGACATGGAATGCCCCATATACTTTATAGGGTCCCAGACCGATATTTTGATGAGTTACAAACGGAATGACAAACTTATATATACCCTCTATCACTAAGTGGAGGGTATAAGAAATTGTATGGTCTCTTAGTTTAATCACGATTGTCAAACAACCAACAAAAAACTATTAAAACAGATTTACATATGATTACCCATTGAAAAATGTCTCAGAACCTGAGGCTTTTTCCATGCAAAAAATGTCTCAGAATTTGAGAATTTGCTATGCATATGCTTAGAATCTGAGACTTTTTAAGCATAAAGTCGTTCAGAGTCTGATACTTTTTCTATACGTAAAATTTCTCATAGTCTTAGACTTGTCCAATACTTTTTCATCAGAAAAAATCTTCGACATAGAGTTTTTCTATAAGAAAAATGTGATAGAATCTGTCCTTTCAAATGGCCTGTAAGGTTGGGCCCTGGGGACGTGCCTCATGTGCCCTAAAAGTTAAAACGATACTGCATACCGACATTGCTAGATCAGCTTAAAATTGATCGACGATCACTAAAATATATAATTTTTTACTTAAATTATTGAGTAGTGTTGTTGTAGCTCGAGGTCATTTTTCTTTTACTTATTAAAACTATGATATTCTCATAGAATAATTATCAACAAAATTATTTTCCTGTTTTAAATATGTTAGTAATTTTTGCAAGTCTTAACCGATAAATGTTTTGGAATTTGTCAGAGTTCATTGTCAAGACTATTTAGCAAAAATAAAAACCGGATCGACTTGATTAATTAAAATTAATTAAAATTAACCTAAAAACTGTAAAATTTATTTATTTTTGTCAGTGTCTTAAATTTTTAAACTCTTCTCATAAACGCCACCTTACATTTCTTTGCATTTTTTTCACGATCTTAATTAATTTTTTATGTTTAGCCATCAAACATATATTTCTAAGTGTTTGTCAAAAATTTAGTTTATTGCCATTTGTTATACATTAGTTTGTCAAGTGGTTTTGTTGCTGTTTATATTTGTTTAAATAATTTGCAACATTGCAGTTTTTTAATGTTTATTGAATCTTGTTTGATTTTTTGTAAATGTTGTTGTTTTTGATATTTATTGCAATTTTGTGTTAATATTTATTTAACACTTGAAATTGTCGTGTCGCAACCATTAAGAGCAAAAACATTAAAAGCAACAAATTGTTGTATTTATTGATGCATAACAAAAATAAATATATATTTTTTTTCGTCTTCTTGTTGTGTTTATGTAAAAATTAACAACAAAAAAAAATATTTTTTGCACTTACTCTGTTTAACTTTGTAAATTCATTTAACGCTATTTAATAAATGAGGTGTTAATAGCTTTTTAAAGAGGTTAAAATTAATCAAATAGAAAAAAATACATGATAAGAGATGCCAGGCGATACTAAAATACAAGTTGTAATGAAAAAACTTGCGTCTAAACGTGCAATAAAATTTTTAAACAGCTATATTGCATGTCTAGACGGGGGAATATACGAAAAAAAATATATTTGACGACCGTGATCTTACTAAGAGCCTGTACCATTTTAACCATTAGGGCACACTGGGCAAAAGTTTCAGATTGTAAAATATATTTCATACAGAAAAAGTTTCAGATTCTGAGATTTTAAAAGTCATAGAAGTTTTTGCCAAAATAAAAAGTCTCAAATTTTGAGACACTTATCGTATGCAGTCTCTGATTCTAAGACATTTTTCGTATAGAAAAAATCTCACATTCTGAGACAATTTTCATATACAAAGAAAAAGTCTCAGATTCTGAGACATTTTTCGTATACAAAAAGTATCAGATTCTGAGACATTTTTGTATTGAAAAAGTCTCAGATTCTGAGACGTTTTTTGTATAGAGAAAATCTCAGATTCTGAGACATTTTTCGTATAGAATAATTCCCAGATTCTGAGACATTTTCCGTATAGAAAAGGTTCCATATTCTGAGGCATATTTCGTATAAAAAAGTGTAATATTCTGAGTTATTTTTCGTATAGAAAAAGTCTCAGATTTGAAACATTTTTCCTATAGAAAAATTATCAGATTCTAAGACGTTTTTCGCATAGAAAAAGTCTTACAAGGGAAGTATCTCAACCCATATGAACCGATTTGCCTGAAACTTAAAATATATATAAAAGAGACGATTTTAAGGTTGGGGTGTCTCGGCTTATCGGCCATATCAGTGTTTAAAAATTTCGTTGTCCCCTTATGAAACAATGTGCACCTTCGGGAAAATTTCGATAACTCCCGAACTAACAGGAATATCGTCTAGCGCAAAAATACGTGTCGACTTAAATTTAATAAAGATTATTTCATATTCATATGGATATCGTAGGTCTATGTCATAGAGTAAAGAATATATCAGAGATTTTGATAGGCCCCAAAACAATATGTCACTTTATATAAATTGGTTCTCTTAATGTTTAAGAGAGTTTTTACATGCAATAGCATAGGCAACACTAAGAGAACCAACTTTTTGAGAGAGGAAATTAAATGGTAGCCAACCAACCTGATACCCACTGGTCTATGTCTTCATATAGATACCCCCCAAAATTTACACATTTTCATGAATTTTTACAAGGTTATGCTACCGTTGGATAGGCATTAAAAAATTTTTTCGTCTCATATGTAAACATCATATAGTTTCTTAAAAAAAAATTACTGAAAAATCCAAAAAACGAGTTTTTCGCAATTTTTTGACCCATATTTTAAACCTCTAAATCCCCGATATGGCCGATAAGGCGAGACACCCCAACCTTAGAATTATCTCTTTTTTATATATTTCACGTTTCGTGCAAATCGGTTCATAAGGGTTGAAATACTTCCCTTGTTAGATTCTAAAATATGTATCGTAATGAAAAAGTCTCAGATTCAAATACTGACAATGTGACATTTGTTGTTTTGCTTAAAAAAATTTTCACAGTTTCTGAGACATTTTTCGTATACAAAAAGTTTCAGATTCTGAGACATTTTTCGTATAGAAAAAATTTCAGATTCTGAGACATTTTTCGTATAGAAAAAGTTTCAGATTCCAAGACATTTTTCGTATAGAAAAAATTTCAGATTCTGAGAAATTTTTCATTCAGAAAAAGTTTCAGATTCTGAGACATTTTTTGTATAGAAAAAGTTTCAGATTTGGAGACATTTTTCGTTAGAAAAAGTCTCAGATTCTGTAATAGAAAAGTCTCATTAAAACCAAATTGTTCTACACAAATATCATGGTTTTAATAAGTAAAGCAAAATTACCTCGAGCTGGAATGTCCCTACTCAAAATATTTTTATACCCTCCAACCACAGTATGGGGGTATACTCACTTTGTCATTCCGTGTGTAACGCATCGAAATATCGGTCTAGGACCCCATAAAGTATATATTTTATTGATCAGTGATCGATTCTAAGACATTCTAGCGATGTCCGTCCGTCCGTCCGTCTGTCCGTCTGTAGAGGACACGATACAGTCCAAAATAAAAGAGCTAGACTTCCGAAGTTTGGCACGAATATGTCTTATATTCCTAGGCAGGTTAAGTTCGGAAATGGGCAAAATCGGACCAAGGGGGAAAAAGTTCCCCCTTAGAGAACTAAACCAACCCATGAAAAATACCTCTTTTTACATGATTATTTGTGTTTTTGCTTAACAAATGCAACATTTTTATGCTACAGGAAGATCAAAGTCCTGCATTTGGACCCAGAGAATAAGATAATGTCGTTTTTTCGGTCCACCCCCCTTTTATGAGCGTGGAATATTTTTTTTTTTTTAATAATGTTAAACTTGTATTTCTTTAGTGCATAAAGCATGAGAATGAATTTTTAAACACATATTCGAGAGGAAATTTGCCCCCCTCCCAATTACCACTTTCGACCCCCCGCCACAAAAAAAAAACGTCCCTGCGATTTTTTTTGTACATGTTGGAGGGCATAAAAGATTCGGCACAGCCGAATTTAACACTCTCACTTGTTTTTTAGTTTCTTTGTCTTAAAACGGATAATAACATGAGTTTAATTTGTACCAAAAAATTGTTTTTTTTTGTCATGCGACTTTTTCTTTCCAGCGGGCCGCGAATTCTTGCGTGGCCAGTTACCCGCTATACTTTAAAGCGGTTATGCTAAGATATTGTACAATTTTCTTTTTCTAATTCTCAATAAGGGTAGAGTTTAATATGTATTAATATTTTTGTTTGAACATTAGCGATTTGTCATTTAAATTATCTTTGCTACTTGTAGTAAAGGGCTTTTATAATTTCAAAATTTTTTTTTTTTTGATAAAATTTTTTTTTTAATCTTAGAAAAAAAATTTTATTGGCCAAAAGCGTTTTCACATCAAATTCTTTTCACAAATTTTTTTAAGAAATTTTTTTTATAACATTTTCATTTTCATCAAAATTTTTTTCCACCTTGAATTTTTTTATATGGACAGCTAAGGGGGGGGGGGTGAGGGGGATATGTATTAGAGAATTTAATAATATACAAATCAACAAAAACAAGTAAGAAAGTTATAGTCGGTCAAGACCGACCATATAATAACCTACACCAGTGTTTTCCGGAAAATGGGTCCCAAGTCCAAACATGGACCGATTGGATCTGCCTTTTGTTAGATCTTTATTAAGTGTAGAAAAAAGACTCAGATCAAATTTTAGTGGAATTGACTTATTTCTTGTCAATAGACCGTTTCAACTGAATATCGGTCGAAATTTTTTTATGGGGGAACTAAGTCCAGAAATGGTCCAATTATATTGCGATTTGATTAGGTTACTAAAGTTTACGTTTAACACAAAAAAAATAAAATTTTTATCAAATATTTCCATTTTTATGAATTTTGAGGGAATTGTGTGAATATCGGGAGGGTGGTTACTATTTCTCGTATCTATTTTTTTAAAGCTTTTTAAAAATTGTTAAAAAAGGCAATTTTTTTTAGTACCAACCCCCCCTTGAGCTGTCCATTGTTTCCTAACTTTAAAAAACTTTAGCTTAAATCTAAAGCTTAAATCCACCCTTTTAGTTTATTAAACACCTCCCATTTCTCATAATTCTTTCTTTCCTCCCTCAAAAAGTCACTCAATGTTATTTTTTTAACATTAATATTTGTTGAAAATATTTGATTTAATAACAAACAAATTGCATTTTAATCTAACAGATTATTAGTCTTGTGCCCTCTCACCATAATCATGACAGTTTTATGGTTTTAATTTGACACATAACAGACGGTCGACTGTCAAACTACAACTGATTTCCTAAGAAAACAAAATTCCTACGCTTTTTAAAACGTCAAAATTTGTGAAAAATAAAAAAAATTATAAAATATTAGACTGCTAATCCCTAAAAAATTTTGAAAGAGAAAAAAAAATTATGTTGCCACTCTTGCACACCCAATTTATTAACACAGTTGTTAATCATTTAAAGATCGGTTTTGAAAAAAAATATAACCTTTTTTTTTTAAATTCCTTTTAAAAATTTAAATTTTGTAAATTATTGCTTAAAATAGCAGTATATTTTTTTGTTCATATGCTAATTGACGCCTTGTCTAATGTCTGCACTTGTTAAAGTAATTGCCAGTTTCTCTTAAAAAAAAAAAAACATTAAATGCATGTGAATATTTTTTTGTAAGTGTTTTGTTTCGTTTTGAATTTAAAATTTCAATACAAAATCGTAGTTAAAAGTTCAATAGACACTAACATTATTTTCAACGAGTGTATAGTAGGGTGGAGCAAATTTTCCTAATCCGACCTCAACAATTTCAAAATTGTTGAGGTCGGATTAGTTGCCTTTTAGGGACAATATTAACACAATATAAGTGAAAGTGTTAAATTCGGCTGTGCCGAGTCTTTTAAAAAAATAAAAAAAAGACTCGGCACAACAAAAAAAAAAAAAAATCATTGGGGTACACTTTTATCCTCGTGGTAAATGTTTACAAGTTCATTTATTATGCATTACTAAAGTAATGCAGTTTTATCATTATTTAAATATATTTTTCATATCAACGCCCACAAAAGGGGGCGAGCCAAAAAAACGTAATTTTATAATCCCCTGGGTCCAAGTACAGGATGTGGAACTTCTATGAAAATGTTTTATTTGCTTAATAAAATAATGAAAAACTTTGTAAAAAAAGTAAAGTTTTTTAGAGGTAGGTTTAGTTCTTCAAAGGGGAACTTTTTTCCCCCTGGTCCGATTTTGCTAGTCAAAATTACCCAGCCTATGACATAAGACATATTCGCTCCAAGTTTCAGAAGCCTAGCTCTTTTATTTTTGACTGTATTGTGTCCTCCACAGACGGACGGACATCGCTAGAATCTAGCACTGATTTATAATATACATTATGGGGACCCCGTCCGATATTTCGATGCGTTAAGCAGCAATGGCAAAGTTAGTATATCTCATACTGTGTGTGTTTTAAGCGTATAAAAATATTAGACCTGCAGGGCAATGTCTTCGGGTTTCTTTTTTGACTTGAAAATCGGAAAGTCCAAAAGAAAGGGACATTTTTTTTGTTGGAATTTGTTTTAGCTTAAAATACTAGTTAATATCGGACATTGCTGGAAAAGTGTTTTTATGGCAAACATTTTTTTTCACTTTGTTTGGGACTTTCCGATTTTTAAGTCAAAAAAGGAACCCTAAGACATTGGGTTCCTATAGGTCAAATATTTTTTCGACCATAAAATGTAACTTTCCGACCCGGCGATTTCGAAATTCTAAAAAAATTAAAATTTGCTCCACCCTAGTATAGTAATTGTGTTGTTATGCAGTTTTGAATTTCTATTGTTGTTTTTTGTACCCACCACTTAGTGGTAGGGGATATATTTAAGTTTATCATAACGTTTGTAACATATCGAAATTTCGGCCTAAAAACTATATATCTAATAATTCGGAATCCATTTTTAGACCATCTAGCTATGTCTGTCCGTCTGCTGAAAAAAATACAATTTAAAAGTTCAAACACGCCTACACAGGCTTAGGAAAGACGACGACTGAACTTTGAAATTTGATTAAGTTTTACCAAATGATTGACATCTGGGTAATGCGAATGATTAATTCTCATTTTCTCTTTATTCAAGGTTATATTCAAATAGTGAATTTTAATCTGGCATACATTAGTTTGAAAATCCGAAAGCTTTCGACATCTCCGCTTAGCCTCCGTATCAGGTCTATAGCGAAACTAGAAGTGACAGCAGTACAATACGCCAACAATAGCTGCGTCGTAAAGTCCTCTGGTGGAGTGGTACTCTTGCGGCTTTGAGGGATAAAGTAAGAAAACATTTTAATGAGGCCAAACGTACTGGGATCTAGGATACTTATAGAAGATCTCTGACTGAGTGCAACATAGAAGTTTGAAGATCAAAAAAGAAATTTTGCAGAAAATTTTGTGAAAGCATAGACAATACGCCAACAGTTGCCAGATTTTATAAAACTTTAGTGAAATCCTCTACGAACGAAACGGGTCTCTTAAGGTGAAATGATGGAAACTATACCAAGGGTGGGAAAGAGACTTTGTAGGTGCTCTAATGTATACAATTTCCTGATTCGACCTTATGTGATTCTTCAGGTAATAATGAATATGCATGAATCCAAAAGACTCTGTGGGCACACCCCTCTTCAAGCAAGTTAACGGGTAATGCCATTTCACTCCTCTTTATTTTGAGCTTTAAAAATCATTAAAACGAAAATCCTACCTGATCCTGTTTCCGAATTATTGCTAAACAAATATACCGTTCGACAACAAAAACCTCCTAGTGAAATATCCAACTGATTCTTATAGATTTTGCTCTCCTGAATCCAAATCTGCCATCCAATTTCTTTTAACACGTACCGCTTTTGAGAAATTTGCTGTTAAAGACTCAAAAAACCAATAATTTCGCACTTTTGGGGGTCTACTGTTATCTTGCTTCCAAGAAATAGGACTTGATTTCATATAAATTGGACCTCCTGATTCAAAAACTACAATTCAAATTTCTCTAGCATGTTTTGTTTTTTAAATCTTCGGGTTTACGATTTTCGCGTTTGCGATTTTCGCGTGGGAAATATTTTAAAACGCGAATATAACAAAAACGGAACATGCTAGGAAAATTTGGATGGCAGTTTTGGAAACAGAAGGTCCATTTAATAGAAATCGAGTCCTATTTTTGAAAGAGTTTGTAACAGTGGAACACCTCAAGTGGGACATTATTGGCTTTTTGACTTTTTAACAGCGAATATCTCAAAAACAGAAGCTGCTATCGAAAATTGGATCGCAGAGCAAAATCTATAAGAATCAGCTAGATATTTCACTGGAAGGTTTTATTGTCGAGCAGTGTAATTATTTAGCAATAATTCGAAAACAGTATCATCTAGGATTTTCGCGTTAACGCTTCTTAAAGTTTAAAATGAAGAGGAGTGAATTGTCATTACCCGATTTTGTCACCATTTCAACACAACCTAAATTTGTTTAAAAAAGAGTGTGTAGGAGAACATCTATTCATTCAGGTGCGATCTTCGGCCTAGGCTCATTGGCCATGTTAGTGTGTAAAAATTTCGCTATCCCTTATAAAACAATGTGGAACTTCGGGAAAATTTCGATAACTACCAAACTAACAGGAATATCGGCTAGAGCAAAAATACTTAAATTTAATAAAGATTACTTTGTATTCATTTGAATATCGTACGTCTATGTCTTCACAAAAATACCCCCCCCCCCCAAAATTTACACTATTTCACGAAAAAAAAATTTTACGAAGCTGATTTTTTTACAAGATTATGCCACCGTTGTGTAGGCGTTAAAAACCTTACTTTTCATATGGAAACATCGTTTTTTTAGAAATAAATGGCTAAAAAATACAAAATCGATTTTTTCTCCTTTTTTGAACCATTTTTTGAACCACTAAATCCCTGATGTGGCCGATTAGCCGAGACACCCCAACCTTAGAATTGCCTCTTTTATATATCGTCACCTAAAATGCAAAACGCCCTAACTAACAAAAAATTCAAAATCGCGTTTTTAATTGATTCTTATGTATTGGATCAAAATACATGTCCACAAAAAAATTTAGACTCCTTTAATCAAAAATGGGGTTTTATTAACAAAATTCAAAAAGCCCTAACTACATGCTATGATATATGTTAAACCAAAAAGCCCCAACTTCACATTTGTATACATAACATTGCCGACGCAACTGTTATTTTTTAAGATTAAAAATTTTTTAATGCTTCTTCTTCCACAATGTCCACTACAATAGGAAAAATATATGTATATGTACACAAAAAATAAAGTTTAGAAATTTTCCAATTAACCCCTTCAGGCCCGCACTCTCACGAGAATTGTTTCTTTTCAGCTATAGAAATCGCAAGTTATGCCGTACAATTAGTCTTAAGTAAGATATAAATTCTACATAAAATTTAATAATTAATGACGATAAAAAACATGATTGGAAGTTCTTCATTCCGATTGAATAAAATTCAAAGTAAATTTTTCGTTAAATAAGTAAAAAAAAAATGTTTTTAATTATAATTTTTGCTATTATTACAAAAAATACAGGGGGCTAATTATGTAACTTGATAATCGTAAATCGTAATCGTGAGCCCATTATTCTATTACCATATTATGGCACTATATGGTAATGGAATAACGATACGATTGACAACTATCAAGTTACATAATAACCCCCCAGTATATAACAAAAAACGTTAGCTTCATTGGAAAGCTATAATTTCTTCATCAAAAGGGACAGAAATAAAAAAGTTGATGTCTAATATCGCTTACATTAAATACAGGGCGAAGAAAAGATAAAATAACAACATGTGTCAAATTTCATCATTTACATATGGGGGTTTTCATCTCAAGTGACACAACTTTTAAAACCAATAGTCACAATTTTTCAACGTAATTTTACATTTTGGTCAAGCAGGTGTTTTTTTGCATCCATGTAACTGATTACCTAATGTTCCTAGGAAAATGTGTCCCGAGAGTTTAAGATAGCTATTTCTTTAATCTTTCAAAAAAAAATTTTTTAACTTTTTTTTTGCAAAATCAAAAACTTGTTTGCATTTTTTTAAAACCGGCCCTTTTTTAACTCAAAATAAAGCTTAGGTATTTTCCTTTAGGAGCTTTGTGGGAAGCGAGTGAGATATCTATCAAATGACCAATATTTGCTGTAGATCTTAAGAAATTTTCCAGAAGCCGAGTAAACGCTTTGACGACCATACATTTTTGACCGAAGTGTTTTTCTTTCCATTTTCGTAATTTCTGACCTAGCAATAGTTACGCATAAAAAATTGGGCCCCTCCTTCCCCCTTATTACGCTGTTTTGGCCAAGGCCATTTTGGTACTCGCTGTGATCTGTAAGAAATGCAACTTAATAATATATAATCTACAAGAATTTGGATTTCTGAACCCCCTCTTGACCCTTATTTCGCCTGTCAAGTAAATATAATTTTGTCCCTAATATATTTACTACTTCGCAGACTTTGAGAACTTATAGTGAGTAAGTGGACCCAGTTAGAGACTTAACGAAAACAAAACTTTTGTTTCTCTAAAACTCTTCTATAATTCATCTTTTAGCACATTTATCCTATCTTTTGCTTGAACAAAAAAAAAATCGCAAAAAATCATTTGGGAAGTATAGTTGCCTGTGGTCGCTAAAAGGTTAAAGCATTTTGATGCATTAGGTTATTTCGGGCCATACCCTCATTTGACATGGAGCTTTAAAATGGTAAATTGACATTTTGTATCGAATTAAGTTAGCATGTGTTTAACAGAATCCAAAATGAGACATTTTGCAGTGTTAGGTTATATAACAGGTGCCACGCCCCTTTTTACAATACCGCCCACATTTTGTTAGAGTTCTTATGATAAAACAACATTCAGTATAACATTTTGTTAGCATGTTGTTACATTTTATAACACATCTGCTTGGTGTTTTTAAACATCTTCAGTGCAGTTAGGGCTTTTTGTGTTTCTGAAAATTACAAGACAAAAGGGCGTTACTAACATAACTTTTCAAATATTAAAAATTTCTCATTTTTTTTAACAGAAATGAATTTGTTTGTGTGTTTTTACTAATATTTAAGAAATTTGTAATGAAAACTTTTATAGTTTTTATATAAACACGTTTTTTGCTTCTCCTGTAAAATTTATAAAATGTTAGATAGGGCGTTTTGCATTTTAGGTGACGATATGGGGCATTCCATGTCAAATCGGACACTTTGAAAATTTTTTTTTTAGATTTTCCCAATTTGTTTTCAATTTTTAGTACCCTTCGAAAACTCCTTCGTGGTAAATTATCAGATTTTTTTGATGACCCGTTCAAAAGATATCGAATGTTTAAAAATTGGTAGTTTGTTCCTTTACTCAAACCTCTTTTACTCATAACTTCTTCAATAATGGGCCAAATTTAAATTTTTTTTCTTCAAAATTTTTATTTTTTTACGTACTTCTTAAAAAAAAATCTCAAAAAATTCTTAAAAGCGCTCTAGTATGCGATTTTTAGTTTTAAAATTTAAATCTCATTTTTGAAAATGTTTGTACTCATCGATTTTTTTGAAATTTTTTTGTGTAAAACTTATATTGATTTTACAAATTTTTTGCCCAGTAGAATCATGGGATAACGATTATTACTATTTTTTAAAATTTTTTGAAAAAATTTTATTATAATTTTCCAATCTTAAAATCATTTTTACTGCTCCAATGGTGCGTCCCCCCCATTAATTTTTACGTCTAAGCATTTCTTTGGAGCAAACTAATACCCTATCTCCAATTTCTAAGAGGGCTCCCACACAAAATGATATTTTTAAAATTTGCTCCAACCGCTCTAACTGCCCTAATAGTGCCCTTAGAGCAACAAAATGTATGACCGACCCACAATATTTTTTTTTTGTCCAAACATTTTCTCTGAACACACCTACCCTCTATCTTTAAGGTGGTCCCCTTACATTTTTTTTTATTTATTGTAAATTTGTGTTATTTAATCAGCTTCTACTGGTCCAATGGTGCGTCCGAGAGGGGTCATTAGTGAGACCGACCCCCATTTATTTTTAACCCACAACATTTTTTTTAAAACATACCTACGCCCTATCTCCACTCCCTAGGTAGGCTCCCATACAAATAACTGTTGGAGCAAATTTTATAAAAATGAAATTTCGAATGGAAGCCTACTAAGGGAGTGGAGATATTGCAAATAATCTTTTTGACATTGTGGAGGGTATCAAACCATTCAGCGATGATGAATTTAAATTTTTTACTTGTTTTTATTTATTTTTAGCAAACATTTTTGAGATACAAATTTTTTTGACTTAACTTATTTTTGACAATGGATTTGCTGATTTAACAAATGTTTATAATTCTTAATATTTTATTATTTTAACTCAAATTAATTTTTATTTTAAATTCCTTGTATAATGAGTAGGGTTTTCATAAAGTCGTCCACGTTAAATTTAATTTTTAAAAACATTTTTTTTTGTTTGTTAATGCATTGTCTGTGTAGTGTTAAATGGAAAAATCGTTAATTTAACGGTTTTAACTGGTAATTCAATTTGTACAAATATTTGGTTGTTAAGTTTAAACGGGCTGTGAGACATGGGGAGTGAGTATCAAGTTAAATGCCACTTTACTTATAGAATTTTTATTGCATAATTACTAAAAGTATTTCGAACACGACAATTGATTGATTAGGTATCATTTTATTAAAATACAAAAAAAAAACGAACCATACAAATTAAATGATTGGGAAATATTTAATTTCGTTACTGTTTTAAAGGTGTGAACACTTAATTTCAAGACATTAATTTGTGAGGGTGTTTTGAATTTTAATAGAAAAAATTAAAAAAAAAAAATGTGGGAGGTCTTTTAATGTTTTCAAAACTACTAGTTAAGGCTACCGGTATATGAAAATTAATTACTTAAAAAGTTGGCTAAGGTTTATATCTTATTGTTAGAAACTAAGCGAGGTACACTTTCAACAAGTAACTTCCTACTATAAATTGGGTGAACTTTAAATAATTTTAATTACTTAGATGCTACTATAAATTGAGTAAATTCGAAAAATTTTGAGTAAAATTACATGTATTTTGCTTAAATTTACTTAACTAATAGTAGAAAGCTGAAATCATTTTAATTAGAGTGTAGAAATCTGTAAATATGTCAGATTTCATTACAGCAATGAATTATTTCACATGATAAACGAAATTTTGCACATGCTGTGAAAGAATTTCATTAAATTTGCTTCATTAGATTTCATAGTTTCATTAAAATTATTCATTAATGGTGGAAACCCAATAATTTTTTTTTTTTTTGCAAAAATTACCAACATAAATAAATTTACTTGAAATTTGAAACTTAAACCTCTTTTGGCCCGAGGACGAAGCCTATTGAAATTGGAAATCGGTTCATATTTAGACCTAGCCCCCATACAAAGGTCCTCTTTAATTTTGGCTCAAATGACTCTAACAGCCGCATTTTAATAGGTATCTTTTCGAAATTTGGCAGGTAATCATGTTTTATCCACACAAATCACCACTCCGAATTTTAAAGAAATCGGACCATTTTTTCTTGTAGCCCCCATACCTTCCCGATTTTTACACAAATCTCTCAAATTTCATGAAAATAGAAAATAATTAAAATTCAGTTTGTGTATGTTAAACTCGTACTATAATAACCTTATCAAATCTGATTATTATCGGACCATTTTTGAACTTAGGTCCCATGTGGAAATTTCGCCCGATATCGAGTTGAAGCGATTTATTGTCAACAAAAAGAAGCCTATTCCACTCAAATTTGATTAGTGAGTGCTTTTTACACTTATTAAAGATTTGACAAAATATAGATCTAATCAGTCCATGTTTGAACTTGGGACCCATTTTCCAGGAAACTCTGGTGTAGGGTATTATATGGTCGGTCTTGACGGACTATAATTTTCTTACTTGTTTTTTTTTTAACTTTGGCATGCAGAACACGAATTTAAAAAAATTCTAAAATCGTTCGAGCGATCTCCCCTAAATCTCCCATTTGAAATTTGACAAAAAAATTTCAAATCTAGTGGTTTTTTCCTACGTTTAAAAATTTGGTTTAAAAAAACCTCATTTTTTTTCTCTTGACTACTTCATATAGATTAAAACAAATCGTCATTTAAACTGAATTCGAGCCAAATCAGGCCATTTTTAGCCATGGCGCCCTTTGAGCAAAATTTAGAGTTTTTGATGAACATTTTCTAAAAACCCCAAAACTTTGATCGAAGGGCGTCACGTCACACCCCTTTTCAAGCAAAATTTGGGTTGTTTTAAAATGTTTACAAAATCCGGTAATGGCATTTAACTCCTTTTTATTTTAAACTTTATAAATCGTGAACACGAAAATCCTAGCTCATCCAGTGAAATATTCAACTGATTCTTATGGATTATGCTCTCCTGAATCCAAATCTGTCATCCAATTTTTTCTAGTTCGTACCATTTTTGAGATATTCGCTGTTAAAAAACCAATAATTTCGCACTTTTGGTGGTCCACTGTTACAGGTTTTTCCAAAAATACGACTTGATTTTATATAAAATGGACCTCCTTTTTCCAAAACTGCAATCCAAATTTTTCTAGCATGTTTCCTTTTCGATATATTCGCGTTTGCAATTTTCTCGTAGGAAAAATTTTCAAACGTGAATATCTCAAAAACGGAACATGCTAGGAAAATTTGGATGGCAGTTTTGGAAACAGCAGAACAAAAATTATTAGCAGAACAACAATTATGCAATTTATAAAAACTTGCATTTCCCATGAAACCGCATGATTTTGTCAGTCGTTAAAAACCGTAAAGACAAAATATCTTTGCCATTGACTAAATTTGCATAAAAATTGTATCGTTTTGTTTTTGCATATTTTGATAAAATGCATATTTTGATTTAAAATGCACATTTTGATAAAATGCATATTTTGATTTTAAATGCATATTTTGATTTTAAATGCATATTATTTTCATTGTTTAACTTTTTAATTCATATTTTTCGATTTTACTAATTTATTAGCAAAAAAGAACACAAAATACAGATTTATTTTTCAAAAAAAACAATTTTCTGCATAAATTTTTAAAAATTTCTTGAAAAATTTTGATTTTAATTCTTGAGTGCTAAATTTAAAATCTAGAAAAACGTTTTTATTAAATAAAAAAATATTTGTTAATGCTAATTTTAGATATTTAGTAAATATTTAAATTATTTTTTAATTAGTGCCTGAAAATTGCAGCTCTATTTATAAATATGTCATATATATCTATAGTTTATAGGGAAACACGCTCTAATTCTTTATTTCCATAACTTCATGTGAGGTTATCAAAATGTTAAGACATTTCCGTTGCATTGGCTAGCAATAATTATCTTTTTTTGGTAGTTTTCGTTTTTGCTGAAAAATTGTTTATTTTACTAAAAATTTGTATACTGCGCTAACCCACATTTTGCTATGTGAATGAATCACTAGACAAAATTTTTTTGTTATGGGTTTTCTGGTTAAACAAAAATACAAAATAGATCAAAGTGTTTTTATGAAGCGCCAAAAAATGTTTATTTAATGAGGCGTAACGATGCTATAAAAGTGACAGTTAGTTTAAATATTGTTTAAAAAAAATGCGTATTAATGACATTTAAAGGAACTAATTTAAATGGTTGACAAATTTTTGATAAACAAATACGATGAATGAATGATAGGCAATTTGTTATGAATGGGTTAGTGACTGATAGTAAAAGTTAAGTCAAGCCCGTCGCTGTCATTGTAAACTACATACACAGAAAAAAAAATTGTAGAACTTGCTATTAAAAATTCTAGCAAGAGCGCTTTGCTGAGATTCAGTTAAAAATATCTATTAAAATTTAACACAAATTTAGTAAACTCGTGTTTTTAAAAATAAAAAAAAATACGTTGAAATTTTACTTATTTTTTTTTTTAGTGTAGACGCATGTGGAATGTTACCAGTGTTGCCAGATTTTTTTTTTAATATATGTCGAAAACCCTACTGAAATTAAATTTTGTATGAAAAGTGTGTAATCAAAAACGACTGATCCATAAAAAAAATTTGCGGCTAAAAGAAATTAAAAAAAAAACTAAATCTAGCTTGAAAAAGGCTAAATTGGCAACACTGCTTTTAAAAGACTTAAAGATTGAGTTTGCTCCAGCGCAAGTTAATAAATTTGTTACTACTATTATGAAAAATAGAAAAAATCTCCTTAGAAGTTTCATTTTCATAAATTGGAAGACGATTTTCTATTTGACAGTTCTTTTTTATCGCCTGCAGCCTTTATTGTGATTTATCGTTTATGGTTTTTCAATTTATAAGCTTAGAATTTCCTTGTTTTCTTTAATATTTTTATTGCAAAAAATTAATTGAAATTTTCAATTTGTGTTTGTTGTCGTCGTACTTTACTGCATTTATTGATTTTTTTTTTTAACAAATAGTTTGTCGTTTTTTTTTTCTTAAAAGGAGGAAAACCACAACCAAATCGGCCCACGTTTTTACGACTATAGATTTTCTTTTTCATATATTTCTTTTTTTATATTTTTTTATAAATTATAAACAAATATGAAAAAAAATAATATTTAAGTAATACTTTTAAGACCATCAAAATGCAGAATAAAAAACGCTACATGAAAAACCTGTTAAACGCATGCCAAGTGGGTTGGCTACCTAATAATATAGCACACGTTCAAATAATTTACCTACACTTAAATATTATATGTAGTACGAGTACGCGCGCGTTTATACGTGAGCACAGACAATTACAGAAATGAGAATACAGCTTTAAAATTATGATTGAAATTCATGTTTAAAAAATGATTTTAATTTTTGAAAAATTGCAATTTTTAAAAAAAATGTGTAAATTTACACAAACATGAAAGTAAAAGTTATTCAAACATAAAATATAATTAAAGACCCCTAAATAATTTATTTTAAACAATTAAAAGTAGTATATTTGAATTTGTTGAAATTTACGCAATTTATAGTAGGAAACTGGGCTCGTTTTTTTAGAGTGGTTAAAATGTGTTTAAACTAACAACTTCAAAGTTTAAAATTACATTATTAAAATACCATAACACATTTTTTAAATTAATCAAGACAACGAACATTACTTTAAAACAATATTTAAATCCATAATATTAAAGTAAAACAATGTTAAATGAAAATGTTTAAATTTACACAATAATATGGAAATACTCTTTTCAAGAATAAACAATATGTTGAACGAACAGGGAAGGTCTCCTTGGTGTCACCCTCGGATCTCTATGGAATTGGTTTTATTTTGTAGAGCAGGAAAAATAAAGGGAGACGTATTTTTTTTTTAGCGGCCAAAATTCATATTTAGGGGTGAAAATGTGGGGGAAGAAACGGTAATTTTTCAGTTTTTTGCGTTTATCTCCTATATAATACAAAGAAACCTAGTCATGCTACATACCAAATGAAAGGTCTTTGGAAAACCTATCTTTGTGTACAAAGGATGTATCCAAACATGCACAACTTTTCGTCATATTGAGTAAAATGACAAAATTGTTGGACAAATTTGTTAATAAGTCTAAAAATATTTACTTTTTCTGCACGTTATTAGCATCACGAGATAGGTATTTTAAATACCCTTAATCTGATACCAAATATGCCTATATTAATTTTGAGTAAATAGGCGTAAATCGTAAAAAACTGAAAAAGGTCAATTTCCCCCCATACAAATCTATCACCCCTAAAAATGAGTTTGGGCCGCTAAAAAAAATACGTGTCGAATGAATTTTCGTTCTGAACAACATATCCAAATTTCATGAAGATCGGAGGGTGACACCAGGGAGACTCACCTTGTAAGTAATATTGGGACCATAAAAACCTAATTCAAATTTTCCAATTCTGCTATCATAGTGTTAAATTACACACAATTTGAATAAAATTACTTCTTGTTTTATGTAAAATTACACAAATATTGAGTAAGCAAGTGTAACCTTTTAAATGTAGAAAAAAATTTGCGCGGGATGTTTTGGCGAGATCGGCACAAGTGTATAAAGAAAAATTTCAGAGATTTTTTTAGTTTTGCAAAGGGAACATTTTTTTGCCTTAGTCCGTTTTTTTCATTTACGATGTTAGCCAGCGTATGACCATAAGAAAAAAATCTCAAAATTTCTTTCACAAAACCCTTTCATAGACAGACCCTTGAGACAGTCTTTCATTTAAACTTAATTCGAGCCAAATCAGATCATTTTAACTCGTGTCGCCCTTAAATCAAAGTTTCGGTTTTTCGGAAAATTTCCACCAAAATGTTTGATTTTTAAAAAATTAAAAAATGAAAACGCCACTAATTTAAATGAATTAATTTTAAGTGAAAGTTTGTCTCAAGCTCTATGAAAGGGTTAAGGGAAATTCATTTTGAGATTTTTTTTAAAAAAATTTTTGAACGTAGACAACAAGCGATATCTTAAAAATATTTTATCCGATTTTAATTTTTTTTGACATTCGTGAGCAGCGCATCAAAATTAATAAATATAATGTGTCGAAAGACACATTTTTATATCCTTCAGTATGGTGGAGGGTCATTTCGTGTGTAACGCATCGAAATATCGGTCGGAGACCCCATAAAATGTCCGTCCATTTTATGGGGTCTCCGACCCCAGACTGCTAAAGACTGCTAAAGTTTGGCACGAATATGTTTTATTTCAAAGACTGGCTAAGTTCGGAAATGCCCAAAACCGGATCAGGGGGGAAAAGCTCCCGCTTGAAGAACTAAATAAACCTATAAAAAGTTTTTTTTTTTGCATTTTTGTTAAATAAATACAAAATTTTTTTGTCAGAAGACATTCAAAGTGCCGCACTTGGACCCAGAGGACAAAAAATTTAATTATTTCCGCCCCCTTTTGTGGGCGGGGATGTTAAAAAATTATTTTTATAATGATAAAATTGTGTTACTTAAGTACCAAAGTCATTATAAATTAATTTGCCTACATTTTTCGTGAGGAGAATGCGTCTCCTAACGCCCCTCGTCGACACCCCCGCCCCTTAAAAACGGCCTTTAATTTTTTTTTTTTTTAATTTTTCACCTTTTGGAGGGCATAGAAGATTCGGCAAATTTTAACACTCTCACTTGATTTCTTTTAATTTTCAAAAATCAAAAACAATGTTCACCGGTCTCCTCGGGTTGATTTAATCTGATTGGCCTAAAATTTGTAACACACAGCTTTTAGGTCTAGTAGAATAAAAATTTGTCCGGACACTTTGGAAAATCAAAAGTTGAAAAAAAAGTTGGAGGGAATAAAAATAAATTTGACGATGACGTTTCGGGGACACCCGGATAACATTGTTCTTTGCAAAAATTTTTTAGAAATTCAAATATGACAGTTGTTTTTGTTATTCAAAGTGAAACTTTTTCCAGACAAACATCGTTAGATCATCAAAGAATCGACCAAGTATCAAAAATAAATATACTTTATTACTGAAGGGTAAAAAAAACTCAATTTTGTTAATTTCAATTAAAATCCCAACTGAAATTAAGAAAAAGCCAAATAATAAAAACTTATTATTTTCTAGATTTCAAATGTGCATTCCGAATTTTATTTGTGCTTATCTTAATTAAATTAAGCTTTTTTTGCTTTAATTGGCTTTTTCAAATAAGCTTTTCGAAGATTCAAAAGGGTTAAACATTTCCATAAAGCTTTCATAATTTTAATTGTACTTTTCTTAATTTTAAGTAGGCTTTGGTTTTGTGAATTTCATTGAGTGGTTTTCTGAATTTCATTGAGCTGTTCTGATATACAATTAGAATTTTAAAATTTTTTTCCCAAATTTTATTGCAATTTTCTAACTTTAAATAGCGCTTTACTGATTTACCATTAAGCTTTTCAGAATTTTAATTCTGTCTTTTTGCTGATTTCGGTTGAGCTTTTCTGATTTTCAGTTGGAACTTTTAAATTTTTTATAAGTTTCAATTGCAGTTTTTAAATTGAAATTTTAATTGAGATTTATAAAATGTTTTGGTGTTCAATTGTAACTGAGTACCTTAAAAAAAAACTTATAAAATGACAAAAAACTTGTAACTTTTATTTTTTTCTTGTAATATTACAGGCTTTTTACCAATAATTTTGTAATTTTACAAGCATTTTACCAATAAAATTGTAAACTTACAATTTTTTTGATGCGATAAAACTTACAAGGTCTCGTGACTTTACTAGATTTTTTTTTACCTCCTATTTTACGAGAATGCCTAGTAAAAAATACGAGCTTTTTTGTAATTTTGCAAGCTTTTTACCAATAAAATTGTAAATTTACATCTTTTATGGCACAATAAAACTTACAAGAAATTCTCGTGAATTGTGAAAATTTTTGTAAAAAAACTTGGAAATTTGTAAAATTAAAAAAAAATGTAAATTTCGATCGAAAATTATTTGTTGAAAAATAAGGAAAACTGTCAAATATTGGTAAAATGGGATAACAAGACTTTTTCTAGTAATTTGGTAAGGTTTTTTTTGTGTAGAAATCAATTTTAATTTTTTGAATTTCAGTTGGGTTTTTCTGAGTTTGAATTAGAATTTCTAAATGTGAACAGATATTTTCTGAATTTTAATAAGGACTTCAGATTTTCAGTTGCAGTATTTTAAATTTTAACTGGAAAAGGTGTTGTGCAAAATATTCTAAAAGAAAATCGGAAAAGCTTTCAACGAAGGATAAGTTCTCAGAAATCCAATACCTATATCATAGTGTCCTCTCAATTTTGTAAGTAAGTGTTTGTCTACCATATTCATAAATTTGCAACCAAAAAATATATATAAAAAACAAGTAAGAAAGCTATATTCGGCTGTGCCGAATCTTTAAATACCCTCCACCAATGTGATGATTTAAAAAACAAAAAAGTTTGTTTTATTTATACCTCAGGAAATAAAAAAGTACCAAAAAGTGAACTTTCGGTACCTTTAATAAAAGGTACTTTTTATTAAGGTACTTTTTATAGAAGGTACTTTTTATAAAAGGTACTTTTTATAAAAGGTACTTTTTATAAAAGGTACTTTTTATAAAAGGTACTTTTTATAAAAGGTACTTTTTATAAAAGGTACTTTTTATAAAAGGTACTTTTTATAAAAGGTACTTTTTATAAAAGGTACTTTTTATAAAAGGTACTTTTTATAAAAGGTACTTTTTATAAAAGGTACTTTTTATAAAAGGTACTTTTTATAAAAGGTACTTTTTATAAAAGGTACTTTTTATAAAAGGTACTTTTTAAAAAAGGTACTTTTTATAAAAGGTACTTTTTATAAAAGGTACTTTTTATAAAAGGTACTTTTTATAAAAGGTACTTTTTTTAAAAGGTACTTTTTATAAAAGGTATTTTTTATAAAAGTTTTTATTTTATAAAAGGTACTTTTTATAAAAGGTATTTTTTATAAAAGATACTTTTTGTAAAAGGTACTTTTTATAAAAGGTACTTTGAATAAAAGGTACTTTTTATAAAAGATACTTTTTATTAAAGGTACTTTTTATAAAAGGTACTTTTTATAAATGGTACTTTTTATAAAAGGTACTTTTTATAAAAGGTACTTTTTATAAAAGGTACTTTTTATAAAAGGTACTTTTTATAAAAGGTACTTTTGATAAAAGGTACTTTTTATAAGAAGTACTTTTTAAAAAAGATACTTTTTATAAAAGGTACTTTTTATAAAAGGTACTTTTTATAAAAGGTACTTTTTATAAAAGGTACTTTTTATAAAAGGTACTTTTTGAAAACGGTACAGAATTTTCGGAAAGTACTTGTTCCAGAATGTTTTATTTCACTAAAGGATCCTACATTCTAAATTTCAAGTTTGAATAAAATTTCAGTAAATAAAAAAAAGTACCAAAAGTACTTTTTTACCCATTTTACCTCAGTAGAATCAACATTGGCAAAACCCGATCCTTAGTGAATCTTTTTTTTTGGAAGGTGAACCGGCATTGCAAATTTCCATTTTCTAGTACCATTATTTAAGGAAATATAAAATGTAACAAAAGTACATATTTTTACCCTTTTTACCATATTAGAAATATCATTGGCAAAAACCCAGCCTTAGGCGATCTATATTCCGGGAGGTGAACATACAGTCCAAATTTCAAGTCTATGTGACAATTTTTTAAGGAAATATAAAAGGTGCCAAAAGTACAGATTTTTTCCCCTTTTTACCCTCTTAGAATCAAAATTGGCAATAATCCAGCCGTACTGGATCTATATTCTAGGATGTGAACATACTGTCCAAATTTCAAGTTTCTATGACCATTATTTCAGGAGATATAAAAAGCACCAAAAGTACAGTTTTTTACCCTTTTGACCCCCTTAGAATTAACACTGGCAAAATCCAGCCTTAATGGATTCCGGGAGGTTAACATACAGTCCAAATTTCAAGTCTCTATGATCATTATATCAGAAGATTTAAAAAGTACCAAAAGTACAGTTTTTTACCGTTTTTACCCCCTTACCATTGGCTAAACTCCAGCCATAGTGGATCTATATTGCGGGAGGGTAACATACGGTCCAAATTTCAAGTCTCTATGACCATTATATCGGGAGATATAAAAAGTACCAAAAGTACAGTTTTTTACCCTTTTTACCCCCTTAGAATCAACATTGGCAAAAATCCAGCCTTAGTGGATCTTTATTCCGGAAGGTCAAACTACAGTCCAAATTTCAAGTCTCTAACTTCAGCGGTTTGGGCTGGGCGATGATGAATGAGTATGTCAGTCAGTCATATTACTCTTTTATATATATAAATTTTCCGGATTTGGGCGATTTTTGCCATAAAGTTTATTTCTGTCTTTTATTATTTAACAAAATTTATTTTTTTAAATGAAAATATTTTTTTTTTTTTAAGAAATATGAACAAAATTGAATTTTGGCGATATTTTACATCCGATTTGGCGACAAAGCCAAAAAAAAAAGTCTGGCAACCCCGTTAATATGACGAAGCAAAAAATAACTATTAATTTTTTTATTATTACTTAACGAACTTTTTTTAAAATTAAATTTAGATTTTGTTTTACATATTTTAAAGCTTTTTTGTAAAGATTTTTTTCCTTTTTCTCAGTTTTTTTTTCATTTCCGTTTTCTTTCTTATGTATCACACAAAATATGAGTTAATTTAGGGTTATGTTGAAAAAAAAATGTGTTTTTTAGTAATTCGCTCATAACTTTTAAAATACTTAACCGATTTAAAAAAAAAAATCCATCAGTTTTTGCCTGGGAAAATTACGCAACTTTTGGTACCCCAAGCGTTTAAATCGGTTTCGGAGTATTGCCAAAAACGTGATTTCAACAGACAGACAGACAGACGGACGGACAGACAGACAGACAGACAGACAGACGGACATCGCTATATCGACTTAAAATCGATCAAGGATCATGAATATATATACTTTATGGGGTCCTAAACCAATATTTCAATGTGTTACATACGGAATGACAAACTTATATATACCCTCTATCACCAGAGTGGAGGGTATAAAAATGGCAAAAATTGTGGCCACCGCAAGAAAAACTATTTAAAGACAAACAAAAAAACAAAAAAAAAAATATTGTAAATTAGATATCAAAAAATCATAAACAACCCACATAACTTAATCAGTTATGGCCATATATGAACGAAGTATATAAAATAAATAAAATTTACAAAAAGGAAATGAAATATAAATTTATAAATTTTGAATATATTAAGGATATTTACAGAGGAGTAGAGAAAGACGCATTAATATAAAGAACAAATTTTAAAGAAAGTAACATGCGTGGCAAATTGTTGACAATTACTAAAGAAATTTTAAAATTCTCAATGCAGAAATATGGTTTTAACGAGATAACGATCATATGGAATTGTAAAATTTTATGCACTACCATATGATCGAAATCTCTTATGAATAAGATTACAGCTCAAATGTGATTGAAACATTTGTCTTGCTTTCAAACAAAATATGTCACTTTTGACAATGCTGTCACATTTGTTTAGTTTACACTTGTCATTTTCAATTTGTTCTACATTGAACTAAACTTTGAATACCCCAAATACAATTGTTATGGGAATATAATATTTTATTTCAAAATAATTACCGCCTCATTTAATATTTCCATAACGCATATTTTATAAAAAACATATCATTAATTATAAAAAAAAATTATTGTTAAATGATGACAAATGTTTAAAATTTTTTTATAAAGTTTCTATATCATATTACAATAAAATTATGATTAATGATTAAATTTATAAATTTTAATCATCTTTCAAAAAAACAGAAACAGGAATCTTTGAGATAGAAATATGTGTATTTTTGAATACAACATGATGTTTTCATCGTATTTACTTATCATTGATTACAACACTGTTATGAATTGGTTTAGGGTTACCAGGGTCAAAGAAATTGTATGCTAGACACAACAATATATCAAAATTAAGTGCAGGTTTTAAATAGATTTATATACTAAGTATAATTTATATTTAATTTGTTGTTGAATTATTTGAATATGATGAAGTTAATTTAAGTTTATTTAAAAAAATGCTACTAAAGATTTTGAATGAAAAAATATAATAATGAAAGTAGTTGACCCATTTTTCTATAAATAGAACATGCATATTTTGTAAATTTTGAGTATACCTTTTTGGGTTAGCAAAACCGATCGGTTTTGTTTAATAGATAAACATAGATATTGCGAGAAATGTACATAATTTTCAAAAAATGGCGCCCAAGCTGGGGCCTTTGAATAATCCATAACAAAATGCACTGAAAGCGGTAATTTTTTTTGAATTGTCATTCGATCTTAAAAAAACTCACCATAAATATTGTAAATGATTCGGCAAGTGAAGTCTCCCTGGTGTCACCCTCAGATCTTCATGAAATTTGGATATGTTGTTAAAAACGAAAATTAGTTCGACACGTATTTTTTTTATCGGTCCAAACTCATTTTTAGGGGGGTCGATTAGTATCGGGTGATATTGACCTTTTTCAGTTTTTTACGGTTTACGCCTATTTAAACAAAACTAATATAGGCATGTGTGGTATCAGATTAAAGGTTTTAAAAATACCTATCTCGTGGTGCAAACAACAGGCCAAAGAAGTTAATATTGTTCGACTTATTAACGAAAATGTCCTAAAATTTTGGTATTTTACTTAATAAGACGAAAATTTGTGCATGTTTGGACACGTTCTTATCACACGTAGATAGGTTTTCCAAAGACCTTTCATTTGGTATGTAGCATGACTAGGTTTCTTTGCATAATATAGGAGACAAACGAAAAAAACTGAAAAATTGCCTTGTCTTGCCCCCTCTTTTTTACCCCCTAAATATGAATTTGGGTCGCTAAAAAAATACGTGTCCTTTTTTTTTTCTGCTCTACAAAATAAAACCAATTTCATAAAGATCCGCGGGTGACACTAGGGAGACTTCCCTTGTTAGTCAGAACCCGAGCGTCTTTCGTTTTTCTAAATATGACCTTTTCAAAATCCTCTTTTAAGGTTCTGAAAAATTTTCTTAGAAAATGTTATACTTTTTGTCATCCTAGCTTAGTTTGCAATAATTGTTGTCACAAAAAAAATCCCTAAGGTACTGCAAAACTTGTTTTACAATTTTTTGCTACTTTTTTTAAATTTGTCCAAAAAAATGTTTAAATGAAAATCGTGATTTTGTTGTTTCTTTATTTTTATACACTGTTTATACCCTACACCACTCTGTGGTACAGGGTATAATGAGTTTGTGCTGATGTTTGTAACTAACTGATGTTTGTAACTACCCGAAATATGTGTCCTAGACCCACTTTTAAGTATACCGATCGACTCAGAATCACTTTTTGAGCCGATTTAGCGATGTCCGTCCGTCCGTCTGTCCGTCCGTTTGTCCGTCCGTCCGTCCATGTAAACGTTGTGCGCACGATACAGGTCGCAATTTTTAACCGATTTGTCTGAAATTTGAAACTTAAGCTTCTTATGACCCAAGGACGGACGCTATTGAAATTGGAAATCCTCGGTCCATGTGTTGAACTAGCCCCCATACAAACGTCCCTTTTAAATTTAGGTCAAATGCCCCTAACAACCGTATTTTAATAGATTCCCCTTCAAATTTTGGCAGGTAAACGTTTTTTGTATTCACAAATCACCGTTCTGAATTTCAAACGAATCGGACCAGTTCTTCTTGTAGCCCCCCATACAAACCACCCTCCCGATATTCACATAAATCTATAAAATTTGATGAAAATAGAAAATATTTGATTAAAATTTTGTTTGTGTGTTTTTAACGCATACTTTAATAACCCAAAAATCTTATTATAATCGGACCATTTTTGGACTTTGGCCCCATATGAAAATTTCTCCCGATATTAATAAAAGTGGTTTATTTGCAACAAATATAAGCCAATTTCACTCAAATTTGGTGTGTGAGAGTTTTCTACAGTTATTAAAGATTTGACAAATGATAGACCCAGTTGGTCCATATTTGGACTTGGCACCCATTTTCCGGGAAACACTGGTGAAGGGTATTATATGGTCGGTCTTAACCGACTATAATTTTCTTTCTTGTTTTATACCCTGTTAGTGATAGAGGGTATATATAAAATTGTCATTCCGTTTGTAACTCTTAGAAATATCGATCTGGGACCTTATAAAGTATATTATTAAACAGTGGTCGATTCTAAGACGTTCTAACGATGTCTGTCAGTTCGCTTTTCTGTTCAAACGAAAATCACGACCAAACTATTAAACACATATGACTGAAACTTAACAAATTTTTGTGTACTTGTCCCGAACAGTTTAGTATTGTATTTGAGCGATATCGGTAAAGAAGTTCAAAAGTTATCTACGGAAATGTAAAGACACCTCAAAAATGTTGGTAAACTCCACATAACCTAAAAATATAAAATGCTCTAATTCGGCTGCTGGTTGGCCAATGCGAACAAAATTGGATACCGAAAGATATTTAAACAAGTAGAAAAATATTTTTTAACAAATTTTTTTTTCACAAAAAACCTTTTCGATGAATTTTTCCACTTATGTTAGTGATAGAGAGTATACATAAGTTTGTCATTCTGTTTGTAACTCATCGAAATATCGGTCTAGGACCCCATAAATTATATATATTCATGATCATTGATCGATTTTAAGACATTCTTGCGATGTCCGTCTGTCTGTCTGTAAAAATGGTGATCTGAAACGGAGATGACTGAAACTTAACATGTTTATTGGAAGTTCTCCCGAGAAGTTTGGTATTGCATTTGAGTGATGTCGGTTCAGCGGATCAAAAGTTATGAACGAAAATGTAAGGACACCAAAAAAATATTAGTACATTCAACATATCCTAAAAATACAAAATGCTTTAATTCGGCTGTTGGTTGACATATGTGAACATATTTGAACACCAAATGGTATTAAAACAACAACGAACAAATTTTTTGACAAAAAAAAAAAAACTGCGGATTTTTTTTTACCAAAAATTTTTTTTTTTCGCGGATATTTTTTTTTCAAAAACTTTTTTTTTTAAGTAATTTCCTCTTAAAAAAGTTTTTTGTAATAATCTTTTTGAAATTGTGGAGTGTATTACTACCTTAGGAAAGGCCGAATTTAACTCTTTTTACTTGTTATTACTCTTTTTGACATTGTGGAGGGTCTCCATACATTCGGCAAGACCGAATTTAATTTTTTTTAGTTCACTTTGCATTAATTTTCTTTTTGTGTGCCCTTTTATTACTCAGTTAATGTTACAGAAAAAAAGTAAAGACATTAAACTGCCAAGGCTAGATGACAGTTAAGCCACGTTTTAAACTTAAAGTTATGAGCCCACATGAAAATGAGATTAAAGTTCAATGACAATTCAATAAATTTTTTAAAGAAAAAAAGGCACAAAAATCTCTAAAATGGAATTTATCCCGAAGGCTGGGAAAAGTTCCCACACAGCTCCGAAGGATTTCAGACCAATTAGTCTGTCTTCTTTTTTGTTAAAGACAATGGAACGAATGATAGACTCATATTTGCGTAGAGTGATTGACCCGAGGTTGCTTTCGACAAAGCAACATGCATACAGCAAGGGACGATCAACGGAAACAGCTCTTCATGAGCTCGTTGGTACCATCGAGAGATCGCTTTCGGTAAAGGAGTACACTATGGTGGCCTTTCTTGATATTGAGGGGGCTTTTAATAATGTCATTCCAGAATCGATAATATTGGCATTGTCTGGTCTGGGAGTAAAGCGTGAAATCGTTTTAATGGTGGAAAACCTACTTGCCAATAGACGTATAACGTCTGAATTGGGAGCGTCCGTCATATCTCGATTTGTCAATAGGGGAACACCACAAGGAGGTGTTCTTTCGCCGCTTCTTTGGAACCTGGCACTGAATTCAATGCTACTATCTCTAGAAGCACGTGGTTGTCATGTTATCGCATATGCTGACGATGTCGCGATAGCGGTAAAGGGGAAGCATCTGCCAACATTGCGGGACATTCTTCAGGGTTCTCTGAAAGATCTGTCTAAATGGGCAAGAGACTGTGGTCTAGGAGTTAATCCCAGTAAAACAGAGCTTGTTTTGTTTACAAGGAAAAATAAGATTCCTGCTTTTGATCCTATTTCTCTGGACGGTACTGAAATCACCTTCTCAGATGGAGCCAAGTATCTTGGAGTATTTCTAGATAGGAAGCTGAATTTCAGGCGTAATATTGAGGAACGGGTGAGAAAAGCAACGATTGCTTTGTATTCCTGTAAAAGGGCCATTGGAAAACGATGGGGTTTTAGCCCTCAAGTCGTTCATTGGATCTATACAGCAGTGGTGCGTCCAATTTTGCTGTATGGAATCATTGTCTGGTGGCCTGCTTTGGAAACAAAAGCGAACTTTGTCTTTATCACGAAGGTACAGAGAATGGCGTCAATGTGCATCACTGGTGCTCTTCGTACTACACCTACGGCTGCATTAGAAATCCTCCTTCACCTGATACCCTTGGACATATTGGGTAGGCAGTATGCGGCTGCGTCGGCAATTCGACTTAATAGCACGCTGCAATGGAGGAGCAGTGATTGTGGCCATAGCGCGATCTTGAAAAAGATAACAATACCACAAAATGTGGACTGTGCTCCCTCTTTGAGCCTCTTTGAGCGCCACTTTACCACTATGATACCATCCAGGGAGTCTTGGATGGGGGATACTCCGGGTAGTGGAGCTACCATAAATTTTTACACAGATGGATCGAGGCTGCACGAACAAGTGGGCTTTGGGGTCTATTCGGAAGAGCTTGGATTGAGCCTGGCTCGTAGATTGCCAGATCATTGCAGTGTTTACCAGGCAGAGATGCTGGCAATAAAGGAAGTGGCTGACTGGTTGAGCTGCAATGTCTTGTCTACAACCGCAGTCAACATCTATACTGACAGTCAAGCCGCGGTCAAGTCCCTGGATTCAATGTTTCTGAAAACAAGATCTGCCCTTAACTGCCGCACGTCTTTAAATGAGATGGCCAAGCAGTTTAACATACGACTCATATGGGTCCCAGGGCACAGAGACATTCCAGGGAATTGCAAAGCCGATGAGCTTGCAAGACTAGGAACTACCTTACAGGTTCCAACAGAATTGGAATGTGTTGGTATGCCTCTAGAAACTTGCAAGCAAAACCTACGGCTTTGTTCTGCGACGGAGACTAATCAAAGATGGGCAAATGGATGGACGTGTGAGACAACACGACTGATTTGGCCTTCTCTTAATCAGGGGCGCACAAGTGAGCTGATATCGCTTCCAAGAGGAGATATTTCGACGGTGGTTTCTATAATTACCGGACACTGTCTTATAGGGAAGCACGCAGAGCGGTTAAATGTGCCGTCGAATGACTTTTGCCGAAGTTGCATGGATGAAGAGGAGTTGGAAACTATCGAACACTTTGTTTGCCATTGCCCGGCACTTTCTGGTCAGCGACTTGCTTCACTGGGATCTAGGGAGCTGTACGATCTTTCTGATTTGTCGGATGTCAAAATTCAACATCTAAGGAGTTTCATAAGAAGCTCAAACTGGTTTAACGACAGGGACTAGTAGGGAAACCTATTACGATCCCGTGGTATCACAATGGACCTCAGAGTCTACGTGTGTTGACGTAAAGCGTCAGCAGCCACTTACAACCTAACCTAACCTAACCTCTAAAATGGAAAATAATAAAATTTCAAATTAAGAAGAAAATTTTATTTTTTCTATTTTATTAAGATATAATTTTTTCAATTTTAATCTTTGATATTTTTTTAAAAGAAATTTAAAAGAAAATGTATCAAAAACGTGTTTAATAAGCTAGTTTCAAATTTTGTTTAAAATTAAACATTTCTTGTGTAAAAATATTTAAAGGCATTAAGAAACATTTTCTCAGATTTTTTGTATATGAATAAACTTAATCAGATTTTATTTTGATTTTTACAAAAAATATTAAAATATAATGGATTTGCCAAATAATGTGTAAATTTACACAAAAATTATATAAAAGGAGTTGCTAACAATAGCGAAAACTGTCATAAAAGTATATAGCAAATTGTGTAAAACTTGATTTTTTAACATTTTTACAGCCGGAGGAGATTATAAAAAAAATGTTTATTATTACACAGATGTAATGCAAACAAAGCTTACATGAGCACTTTGATATACTATGAAAACAAAACTTTATAATTTTATTAAATAATAAAAAATTGCAAAAAAAAATAGTTTTTGATAATTTTTTTTAATAAAAATTAATTGAAAATTTATTTAAAGAGGTGTAGGACGAACAAAGTGTAATTTTACACAAAACTGGAAGCATTTACATTTTTCTAAAATTTACTTCTCATTCGTGTATCCAATTTACACAAATTTTGTAAAACTTTTATTTTTTCCAGAAAACAATTCCTTCTTGCCCAAGTACCCACCAATTTACAAATGCTTAAAAATTACACATTATTTGTGTATTTTTTTAATGCACAATTTATTAAATATCTGTGGTTTAAAAAAAATATTAAAAATCTATTTCAAATTCTTACCCCTTTGTCTATTTATTCTTGGATCTGGTGTTGCTGTAATAACACGATGTGGTACCAACCTAACCCCTGGTGGACAAGGTATAGGACCGATATTACGGTAAACCACTATATCAGTATTACCCTGTATAACCACATTTTGTTGTGGATAAGGTAGACTATGTAAATTAGTAGTATTTACACCTATAAAATGTTTAATATTTGTGGTGGGATAATAGTGCGTAGAATTATCAAATTGTTGATGATGATCTATGGTGGATGACACCCGTATAGTGGATGAGGGAATTTGTACACTTTGTTGTTGATATTGATGTTGTCGTTGATACGAACGATTTGTATAAGAAAATTGTTGTTGCTGTTGGGTCATAAACGGTTGCTGATGATAATTTTTCGAGGTCGAAGTAGATATCGATGTTGAAGCGGTAGATCTTAAAGTAGTATAATTCTTTGGTTTTAAAATATTTGTTTTATTTTGTAATTGTTGCTGCTGCTGCTGCTGCCACGTAGGACGTGTATATTTTCTACGTTTTCCCTTATAACGGGTATTACCCGTTGAGGTTCTAGTATGATTTGTTCGGGCATTAGGTTTACGTCTTAGCTTACGTTTCGTAGTATGCATAAGATTTTCTGGTTTGGTTTGTACAATTGCATTTTGATGATTAAAATTACTATTTACATTTATGCTACGTATTGTTTTATTACGTATATTATTTTTATCACTTTGAACACTGGTTTTATTATTATTTACATTTATCGGCGATTTAAAATTTGTATTTATTGTTGATAAATTTATTAAAGTTGTAGAATTTGTAGAAGAGTTGGTTGCGGTGGCCTCGACCATGATTTGTATGATATTTAAATGATATAATATATTAACTAAAACGACTAGCATTATCAATATCTTTAACATTTTGTTATGATAGACACCCCGTAGTAGGGGAATTTTTCGTTTTCGACGTTTTTGTAAATGTTTTAGAAACGTTTTTTCACGTAATTTTTCACTTGAAGTTTTGGTAGACATAGTTGTTGATGTAAAATTAACAAAATTTACATTGTTGTATTTTTATTAATGCAAAAGTTCTTGCTAAATTTTTTAAATAGTGTTAAATTATAGAAAATGTGTTGAAAAAGTGTAAATTTACACAAAACTGTGCAAACAATAATCTATTAAAAACTTGTTTCAATATTTCTAAAACAATACTTTTAATATAATAACATTATTAATTTTACATTAATAAGTGTAATTTTACACAAAGTAAAAGAAAACAATAAGATTTAAGAGGTTTGACAGACATTGTTGATGTAATATTAACAAAAATTACATTTGTTATGTAGATTTTATTAAAAAATATCTTCCTAATTTTTTTAAATTTGAAATTTATTAAAAAATATGTACATTTACACAAAATTTTTTAATAAAATAGTTTCAGTATCTCCAAAACAGTATTGCTATACTAAAAACAATAATTTTGATATAAGATCTCTAACAATAATACATTCATAAGTGTAATTTTACACAAAATATAAAAAGAAAAATATATTTTTTTTCATAAATTGCAGATTGATATAAATACCGCCAGTTTTTGAAATCAACATAATATTATCAATGGTTTAGATAAGTTTCCTACTATAAATTAAGTAAATTTCCAAAAAAATTAAAAGTAAATTTCAACTTATTCTAAGTAGAATTACACAATTTGTTTAAAATCACCCTATTTATAGTAGGAAACTGATCTCATTTTAATTAAAGTGATATTAAAATAAATATCTGCTAATTGCAATAAATGTGTAAATTTACGTCATATTAATTTTAAAGCTTAAATGACTTGAAACGATTTCATTTTAATGGCTTTAAATGATTTAATTTAAAAGTTCTTGCTAAATATTGAAAATGTGTTAATCTATAGAAAATTTTTTTAAATGTGTAAATTTACTCAAAATTTGGGAAACATTTTTTTTTTTTTTTAATAACTAGGCTTTAATATTTTTAAGACAGTATTTCTATAAAAAACAATAATTTTGATATAATATCACTATCAATAATACCTTTCTAAGTGTAAATTTACATAAAATACAAAAAAATAACTACATTTTTGTTTAGAAATTGCAGATTGATAAAAATACAGTTAGTTTCTGCAAACAACATCATATTGTCTACAGTTCTGATAAGTTTTTTGCAAAATATTGGGTAAATTTTAAAAATTTTGTCACATCTACTAAAAATTGAGTATATTTTAACTTATTTTAAGTTGAATCACACAATTTGTTTAACTAATTTATAGTAGAAAATTGTACTCGTAAACGTAAAAAAATAAAGATCTGTTAGTGACAATAAATGTGTAAATTTACACAAGATTAAATTTATAATGCAAATGTCTTGAAACGTTTTGATTTAAGTGACTTGAAAGGATTTAATTCAAAAGTTCTTGTTTAATTTTAAAAATGTGTTAATTTATTGAAACTTTTTTCAAATGTGTAAATTTACACAAAATTTTGGAAAAAAGTATTTTTTAATAATAAGCTAGTTTTAATATCTATATGAAAGTATCGCTCAACTAAAAATAATCATTTTGATATAAGTTCACTATAAATAATACATTAATAAATGTAAATTTACACAAAGTACAAAAAAATCAGATTTTTGCTTAGAAATTGCAAATTAATGCAACTACCATTAGTTTCTGCAATTAACATAATAATTCCTACAGTTTGCTGCTATAAATTAGGTAAATTTCAACAACTTTAAACAAAATCTTCTAAAAATTGTGTAAATTTCAACTAGCTTGAAGTAGAATTACACAATTTGTTTAAATTTATCCAATTTATATTAGGAAATAGATTTAATTTTAGTTTCTGTGTACTTTAAATGAATTTTTATTAGTCACAATAAATGTGTAAATTTACACAAGATTAATTTTAAGACTCAAATGGCTTAAAATGTGTAAAAATTAAAAAAAAAAATAATTCGAATTGTTTTTGAGTAAGATTGCATTTTAAAAGAAATTTCTTACAGATGCAATAAAAGTGTAAATTTTACTCAAGATAAAGTTTAAAACTTAAATTGATTGAAATGTATAAAACCTAACAAAATAATAAGTAATTCCAATTATTTTTTAATAAGAGTGTACTTAAAACAAATTTCTGCTAGTTCCAATAAATGTGTAAATTTAAACACAATTTTATTTAAATCTCAAATGTATACAAACTTAATAAAGAGAATAAATCCGAAAATTTAAAGTGGAAAAAGGAAAAAATACCTTTTCAGCAATTGTGTAAATTCACATAGCATACCTAAGTTTCTGTAAAAACCTCATCCCTAACCAGGCGCGGATCCAGGACTTTCATTTGGGGGGGGAGATTTTTTTACAAAAAAAAAAATTTTATGCAACCGTTTCGAAAAAAAATGGGGGGGGGGGGTGTGCTGTATGAATTTTCGTAAATATTTGCAATAATGAGTAACAAATGGAAAACAAAAAAAAAATAATTCAAAATAATTAGTATTTAAATCAGGCGCAGATTCAATCTTTTGGATTTGGGGAAACTTTTTTTTACTCAAGAAATATTTTTCACGAGGGAATCCTAACGGACCGATTTACTTCCTAAGCAAGACCGTTTATAATCAAAAAAATGGACCTATACTCAGTCATAGCCAGTCACAAATGTGAAAAGACCCGTAAACTTTTATATAAAAATTCTATATAAAAACTGAAATATTTCGAAAAAAAAAATTGACATATTACTAGTTTTTTATAAATTCATTTACAAAATTTCTCAGATGTTGAGACATTTTTACTACAGAAAAATTTTTAGATTCTAAAATAGTTTTCGTATAGAAAAATATACCATTTCAAATATTTGCCTTTAAAAAATGTTCAGATTCTAAAACGTTGATATAAAAAATTTTTAGATCATATTTTCTGTAGAAAAACTCTCAGATTCAACATTTTCTTATGGAAAATGTTTCCGATTTTTAAACTTTTTTCTATAATCTGAGATTCTACAACATTGTTTATATAAAAAATTTCCAACTTCTACTGTATCTTTTTTATAAAAAAAAAAACTCTGAAATAATGCTCATATTTTAAAGTAATTCTCAGATTTTAAGAACTTTTTCGTATAAACATATTCTTAGATTATATTTCGTAAAAGAAAATTATCAGATACTAAAAAATTATCAGTTCAAAAATATTTTATGAAGAAATTTTGATTCACTTTTCTATAATTAAATTTTTGTAGCATTTTTCGACAGAAAAATTTTACGGTTTTAGTGCCATCTAATATTTTAAATTTCTTAGATTTTGAAACATTATTTATATAGAAAAATTATTATTATTAGACACTTTTTCAAAAGAAATATTTACATATTCAGAGACACATTTCCTGTAGACAAACTCTCAGAATATTCTATAGTTTTTTATAGAAAAGTTATAAAACATGTTTTCTATAAAAAAATTAATAGAAATGGATAAACTTTTCCTATAGAAAAGTTCGCATATTTTAAAGATTTCTCAAATAGAGAAATTCTCATTCTCAAAAAGTTTTCTATAAAAAAACTAAGACTCGGAAATATGATTCCATATAGAAAACTCAAATTCTAAGACGTTTTTCTTGTAGAAATGTTATCTGATTCTGAGATTTTTTTGCCTAAAATTTTTGGCAGATTCTGAAATATTTTTTCTAAGAAAAAATTCTTAGGTGCTGAGGGATTTTTTTCTATAGAAATGTAATAAGAATTTTTTTATAAAATTTGAGATAATTTTTCAATTAAAAAAATTCTTACATTCGAAGTCAAATAAGTATCAAAATATTTTCGAAAGGTAAAGTCTGAATTTTTGTAAAATTTTTCTATAAAAAATTATACTTTTTCTATAAAAAATGATACTGTTTCCATAGAAAATAATAAGGAAAGTTATTCGGTTAGAAAATGTCCGCGGCCTTATTGCCATCTAAGCAATTTCTTTAATCCTGAAACCTTTTATCCTAAAGCTACGTGTGCTGACGTAAATGATCAGCACACATATAAATCCCCTAAGGGTTTTTTACTTCTAGTCATTTTCTTTTTATCTTTCCTTCCTTTTTCCTTTTCTTTTTTTTCTTTCTTTTCTTTTCCTTTCCTTTTTTTCTTCCTTTCCTTTTTTTTTTCTTTCGAAATCATTTTGGGGGGGGGAGAAGTCCCATTCTCCCCCCCCCTGGATCCGCGCCTGTCCCTAACAAATGTGTTACAACAAAATGTGACTTTTTCACTCTTCCACACACCAAATAGAGCGCAAATCATATTTAGCTTACAATTCTAAAATAATTATTGACCAACAATATGTTTCAAATAAACAAAAAAAAAATATGTAATTTTACACACAGTTGATTCTAAGAGCCAAATCCCATTGCTATAAAACTTATCGAACAGATTTTTCTTTTCCTACATTAACCTTGACTATATTTGCTAACATTTTAAAAAAAAATTATCCCCAATTAATCGTTTATGTAAATTGTTACTAAAAATAACATTTTCCTTAATTTAAGTGCAATTAATTGTTGGTATTTTATTTCCACAATTTTTTTTTTGTTATCCTAATTTTAAATTGACCTAAATGTCTATCAGTGGTTTTATAAACTCATAATTTTATTACAAGATTATTTTAGACAAATAATAAACCAAAAAATCTTAATATGTAATAAACGTTAGGATTTTTTTATATGTAGCACCCGTGGTTTTTTGCCATATTTTCCGGCTACATTTCTAGCCCCCTTACTGAGTCTTGAAGTAAGTGCTAAAGTAATAGTTTATTACAAAAAAAAAAAACAAAAAAAAATTTAGTTTTTAAATAAAATTTTAGTGTTGTCTAAAATTGGATTTTATATTTTACAAGGGAGGTCTTCGAGGCAGGACACCTTGATATTCATGAAATTTAAATGTGGCGAAAATACCACAATCAAAATGTATATATTTTTACATATTCTCATTATTAATTTGATCTGTTTATATTTTACTTGCACGCCAACTCGGTGCTACGTTATCGGTAATATTAATACCGAATAATAAATGGATCCTGATCCATTTATTATTCGGTGTCCCTTATTTTTAAATTCTTCCTAATGTAGTTGTTTAAGTATTTCTCCAAAAATTTATACAACGATTTACACACTAAAATTGAAATGACCCCCGTTCAGCCTGGAATAATATTAGTTTCAGTGACACATTTTCGTGAAAACTTTGGAACATTTACATCTTAAAAAGCCCTATGAAATCAGAAAATTTGTAACGCCATATTGTTGGCTGGCGAGCAAAGTTTTGGATTTTTCAAAATTAAAAAAAAAAAAAAATTATGTCACTTCTTATTAAATAATTTTGATACGCTGAACACGAATATAAAAATAATAAAATCGGTTGAGTGATTTTCGAGATATTGCTATTTGAAATTTGCAAAAATTATGATTTTTTCCTAAGTTCAAGAAATTAAAAAAAAAAATTCCTTCCACTGACCTCTTCATAAACCATAAGACAAACTTTCTTTTAAGATTAATTTGCGCCAAGCCGATCTTTTTTACCCGTGGCGCTCTTTATTCAAAGTTTTGGTTATTTAGAAATTTTTTACCAAAAACTCTTAACTTTGATCGAAGGGCGACATGGGTTTAAATATTATAATTTGATTCAAATTAGGTTTGAAAGAAAGATTGTCTCAAGTTATATGAAAGGTTCGGGGAAAAGAAATTTTGAGATTTTTTTAAAAAGTTTCTTGAATGTAAGAAAATCCGCCATTTTTGGAAATCTTTTAACTAATTTTAAATGGTAATATCTTGAAAACCACTCGACCGATTTCAGAAATTTTTCGATATTCATATTTTTTTTTTTTTTTTATTTTTCAAAATCGAAAGTTTTGGTAAAAATCTTTCAAAAATCCAAAAAATTTGATCGAAGGGCGCCACGGGCTAAAATGATCGGACTTGGGTCAAATTAAGTGTAAATGAAAGACTGTCTCAATCTCTATTAAAAGTTCAAGGGTGAACAGTTTTAAGATTTTTTTTTTTTAAATTTAAAGATTTTTTTTCAAAAATTGCTTGAACGTAGAAAAACCCGTAATTTTTTGCAAATTTCAAATAGCGATATCTCAAAAATCCATCGACCAATTTTTTCAGTGCATCAAAATATGATGTGTCGCACGACACATTTCATTATACCTCTGTGGTACAGGGTATAATGAGTTTGTGCTGATGTTTGTAACTACCCGAAATATTGGTCCTAGACCCACTTTCAAGTTTACCGATCGACTCAGAATAACTTTTTAAGTCATTCTAGCGATGTCCGTCCGTCCGTCTGTCTGTCCGTCCGTCCGTCCATGTTAACGTTGTAAACACGATACAGGTCGCAATTATCAATCGATTTGGCTGAAATAAAACTTAAGCTTCGTTTGGCCTAAGGACGAAGCCTATTGAAATTGAAAAAATCGGTCCATGTTTAGACCTAGCCCCCATACAAAGGTCCTCTTTATTTTGGCACAAATGACTCTAATAACCGAATTATAATAGACATCCTTTCGAAATTTGGATTTGCAACAAATAAAAGCCTATTTCATTCAAATTTGGTTTCAAATTGTGTTTTTAACACTTATTAAAGATTTGAAAAAAGAATTGATCCAATCGGTCCATGTTTTAACTTTTGACCCATTTTCCGGGAAACACTGGTGTAGGGTATTATATGATCGGTCTTGACCGACTATAACTTTAGTTTTCAGAACGCTGATTAGATAATTTTTTTTATACCCTCCACTCTAGTGATAGAGGGTATATATAAGTTTGTCATTCCGTTTGTAACACCTCGAAATATTGGTCTAGGACCCCATAAAGTATAGTATATGATCCTCGATTGATTTTAAGACGATCTAGCGATATCCGTCCGTCCGCCTGTTCGTCTGTCTGTCTGTTGAAAACACTCTAACTTTTAAAAGACTTTACAGAGGCTTCTGAAGTTTGGCATATATGTTGGGCATTTACCTGGACAGTATTGGTATTGCAATCCAGAAAAATCGGTCCAGTGGCTCAAAAGTTAGAAGCAAACGAGTGAATTTCGCCTAGGGTAAAAAGAGATAAAAAACACGATAACTTTCGAAAGACAATTACGAGAGGTTGACATTTATATTTGCCGTTCCCATGGCCTGGTTCGTATTGAATTTTAGCTAAATCGGATCAGTGCACAGTGCCACATTTGGCCAATCTAGCACGACAAAAATCAAAAAAAAAAGTTCCCCGATTTTCATGATATGTTTGTATGTATTATAGAAAATTCCTAATAGCACGGAAATAATCATATAAGATCGATAATTCTGTTCGTTACTAACAGGTGGGTGCATAAAGTTGCATCTTGTAAAATCCTGTAACTACTACACATTATTTCGCATAAATTAAGTCGAGTTTAAACTGTTGTAACTTTTGAACAAAAAGAGATATTTGTCCACTCTTTTTTGGTAATTTTAAAGGATATTTAAATACTTTAAGTCATATCTTTTCTTTTTTCTTAAAACAAATTTTTCCATTTTTTTTTGAAATTTTTAACAAAATACAAATTTTTTAAAAGAAAATTATGTATTTATTTTTTTTGATGGAATAGAACTTATGTGTTTGGTCCGTATTGGTCGCCGGACTTTTTCAGATATATTGACCAATATCCATAGTACTTATTTCAACCGCTAACTTTTGCGACCGTCTGCGACGCCGACTACAGTGGGGCGATATGTTAACCTTGTTTTTATATATTTTTTAAACATATTTTAAAAAAGTGGGCGTGGCAGTTGTCTGACCGCCCCCTTTTTTTGTGATATTATTTCTACAGTCATTGAGAGTATATATACCAAATTTAAAGAAATTATAAATAAAATTACAAATTTTAAAATAAGTGGGCGTGGCCCTTAACCGGCCTCCCACATTTTTCATAATGTTATTTTCGAAGTCAAAACGAACATTTATACCGAATTTCAAGTCAATATAATTAAAATTGGATTTTTGTCGTCCTAGATTGGCCAAATGTGGCACTGTGCAGTGGTTCAAAAGTTATTAGCAAAACCGTGAATTTCAAATTGGCTCAACCTTAAATTCACGTGTTGAAAAAACCGAGCTTTAAAAAAACAAGCGTTAAAAACATTAGTAAGCCAAAAAATTACTTTACAGAGAATTTTTGTCACTCGAAAATATTTTTACACTAAAAAAAATTATACTCGAAAAAAATTTTACACTCAAAGAATAAAGTAATTTTACTTTATTTTTTGAGTGTACGGTCATAATCCCCATAATAGTTGTGGAGACTATGACCGTTTCCAAAACGGTCACAATCCCAATGGGGATTATGTCCGTTCCTTGTTGGGATTACGACCAAACTTTTTTCGGTCATAACCCCCATTCACATTATGGGGAGTAAGTCCAAAGCAATTTTGGTCATAATCCCCGTTTTCTGCAGAGAGGGTGGGTTTAATGCATGGAGTTTGCAATACCTAAGCCCGGCCAAGGGCCGGCTACGCAGAAAAACTTTAAGTAAAAAAAATAAATCTTTTAATTTTGGGGATTATGACCAACTTGTATAGAAGACATAATCGCCATAATAGGGATTATGGCCATTTCTTTCGTGGTCATTATCCCCATAAATCTGGGAATTATGTCCGTTTTTTATTGGGATTATGTCCAAATTATTTTCGGTCATATTCCCCACTACCATTATGGGGATTATGACCGAAATGAATTTGGTCATAATCCCCATAACGGAAATGGGGATTATATCATGTCACCAAAAAGGACATTGTGGAGGGTATTCATCGATTTGGTCAAGTCGAATTTAACTTTTCTACTTGTTATTATTTCTGAGAGTATGCCACAGATGAGATATTCCTTGTAGCCTTTAGGGGCTTAATTAGGGTTGCCAGACGTCCCGCATTTGGCGGGATTGTCCCGCTTTTCATAACCGATTCCCGCGTCCCGCGCGGGATTCCATATTCCCGCTTTTTTTTGCATTTTTTTTTTTAACAATTTTTTTTTACTTTAAAAGTCTAAGTTTTTAAAAGGCTTATTTGTAAGCTTTTGTAAAATTGGTTTTACCTTGCCGCCCAAATAATGTGGATTTAGAACCTTTTTAAGGAAAAAATAAAGGCCTATTCACACCTGAGGTGAAATTTTGTTCGAACGAGATTTCGATCATATGGTCTGCATCATTTTATACACAACCATATGATTGAAATCTTGTTCAAACGAGATCACCTCAGGTATGAATTGGGTATAACAAAAAAGTTCACAATTTTAGTGCTTGTTTGAAAAAAAAAATGTACGCCAAAAGTTGCAAAATATAGAGTACATTTCGGGAAAAATATTTATAAAATTTCCATCGAAAGTAAATACTACGCTGGTCCAGCGTAGTATTTACTTTAGCTAAATTAGCCTCTAAAACAGCGGGAAAAAATGTTTTTGATAAACAAAACACTTTTTCTATTTCAAAATTCACTAGACATTGGTAGTCTCTATTTAAAACCATAAAACTCGACAACATGCGGATAAATTTTTCAGTTTTGTTCATAAAAATATTTTTGTCCCGCGAAAATTTTTAAAATCCCGCCATTATTGTAATTTTTGGGAGTTTGTCCCGCATTTTCGAAATAAAATTCTGGCAACCCTAGGCTTAATATGATTTATATCATAAAATATCATGTTTTAAAAAAAAAATCAGTCACGCAAAAATTATTAAAATACAACACAAAAGATTTAATCATACAAATTAAAACAAATAGTCAGGCAATTTAGTGTTAAGATTAAAAACTTTAAGTTAATATTGCAGAAAACTGCTGAAAACTGCAAGTTTGCTTAATATTTCAAAGAAAGGTTGGTAACTTGGCTAAACTGCAAAAATATTAATTACTATTTAATATTTCTTTCCCTAAATATTAGGAAACAAAATTCATGTTTCCTTAAAAAAATTATCTTATTAAATTGTTAATAGATTTACATTTTTACTAAAATAATGTTTATAAAACATTTAAATTGCATATTTTACAGACGGTGTTACAAAAAGTTTGGTAACTTGGCTAACTGCTGTGAAAACTAATTCTAAGTAATTTGTCTTTCATTTTTATATTAAGCAACATTTTTGGTGATAATTAGAATTTCTAGCTTTTGTATTAACTAAATTTATATTTTTCTAAACATTATCGATTTCATAACATAATTTCAAAATCCAAAATGATTAAATATTTTTCATAACAATTAAATATTTAAACTTAACGTATAATTAATAAATTATAGAAAAACTAAAATAGACCCCCCTCTCGATGTTACAAAATATTTTCGATTAAATCTTTATATTTTTAACAAATTAACTTTTTGATTGATCTCTTAAGCAAATTGTTTCATAAAAAAAAACAAAACAAACATGAAATAATCATAAAAACAATCTCTAAAAGATAAAATATATTGTTAAATTGTTATTAAAAGAGAAAATTTCAAAATATGTACATTGAGGAAAGTTAAATTGTTAATTTATCAATGATAATAAAACCAGTATGTATTAGAGAACATGTTGTAAAACATTTAATAGTAATTATATTAATATCTTTAAAAACAAAAAAAAATAAAACTAAAGATTTTTTAAAATCTGCTGGCTTGCCAAGAAGTTTTGAGAAAAAAACATGTTTTTTTTAGATTGTGAAGTATAAAATAAAAAAATTGTTAAGATCATTTATAGATTATGCATGCAGAGACCTGTATGTATGAAAAATTAAAAGAACAGAAGTGCAAGAATTTTTTCTCACACTTTTTGAAATGGAAACCCTACAGTTGGTAAAAGTTACATGGGCAGGGACTGGAGCTTAAAGCACAAAAATCAAGTGTATGACACATAGTCCTTCCTACATTAGAGTGGCATTTCTTCTTCAACTTTAGATTTTCCTAAGTGTCCAGGCAAATGTTTATTCTACAAGACCATAAAATTGTCTGGTACGAATTTGAGGCCAATCGGATTAAATTATCAAGTGTCGCCCGGCGATCAAAGCTTTGGATTTAAGATCATAAATTATACAAAAATATTGTTAAATAAAAACACTGTTTTAATTTTAAAATTTTTCACTAAAACTTTTGTTTATTTTCCGAAATTTCGGTGAATCATCATCAGGGACTTAAAAAAAAACAAAAGTTTTTTCCTGCGAGTTGAAAAATCTCTTAAATGGTGAGTAAGTTTTTATCTACTGATATTTAAATATATTTAGAAAATATGGAAATTTGTATGGGAACCCCCTTAAGAAGAGGAAAAATCGGGTAGTTGTGTTTTAAAAAAAATTTGGGGGGGGGGGGGGGGGTGATAATTACACAGGCACACAAAAAAAAAAAAGTGGCCAGACCCAGGGGGTAGACCCAGTTATTTCTAGGTTTTTGGGGTCGCTGAATCCGAATATGCCCATAAAAAATCATTTCAATTGCAAGTTTTTCCCCTACCGCCCCTCATTAACCCCCAGGAGGATTGACTTTTAACTGCCATACAAACTTAAAATTAATGTGCACTTTTATGTTCAATTGCCAGCTAAATCCTAAAATGATAACAAAAAAATTATGTGACCCTTCCCTCAACCCCTAGCACGCCCTTACAACCCCCTGAAGGGGGATGAATTTTGAGTGTTTATACAAAATTAAGATGTATATGGATTTCTATGTTTTTTGGACCGCTAAAACCGAATATGGCTACCAAAAGTGTATAATACCCCTCCCAAACTCCCTAGTACCCCTTGCTACACCTTACAGGGGATTTAATTTTGATTAAATTTGATTAAAGTTTTAATGAAAATTTCAAAATTAAATCCCCTATAGGGCGTAGTAAGGGGTGCTAGGGAGTGAGGGAGGGGAATTATAAATTTTTTGTAGTCATATTCGGTTTTAGCGGTCCAAAAAACATAGAAATCCATATACATCTTAATTTTGTATAAACACTCAAAATTCATCCCCCTTCAGGGGGTTGTAAGGGCGTGCTAGGGGTTGAGGGAAGGGTCACATAATTTTTTTTGTTGTCATTTTAGGTTTCAGCTGCCAAAAAAACATAAAAGTACACATTAATTTTAAGTTTCTATGAGAATTAAAAGTCAATCCTCTGGGGGGTTAATGGGGGGCGGTAGGGGGAAAACTGGAAATTGAAATGATTTTTGATGGTCATATTCGGATTCAGCGGCCCCAAAAACCTAGAAATAACTGGGTCTACCCTCTGGGTCTGGCCACTTTTTTTTTTTGTGTGCCTGTGTTATTGTTGGTCCATCTAACATTTCATTTCTTTATTCTCTAATTGTTATCAGATTTTGTAAGGCTACCAAAGTACACAAATCATTTCATTTTAATGAAATATTTCCTATTTTCATGAATTTTGAGAGATTTGTGCGAATGTCGGGAAGGTGGTTTGTATTGGTTCTACAAGTAGAACTGGTCCGATTCCTAAGAAATTTGGAACGATGATTAATTAGTAAGGTCATAAATTATAGATAAATAGTGTTAAATTAAAACACTGTTTTTAATTTTAAATTTTTCACTAAAACTTTTGTTTATTTTCCGATATTTCGGTCAATTATCGTTAACCATCATCAGGGATTTAAAAAAGGAAGTTTCTGTTCCCGTGAGCTAAAAAGCTCTTAACTGTAAGTTTTTGTCTACTGATTTTTAAATATATTAAGAAAAATGGAAATTTAAATGGGCACCCTCTTAGGAAGTGAGGGAGGGGGGGGGGGGGGGGGGGGAAGGCGGTAAATTATTGTTGGTCCGTCTAACATTTCATTCCCTTAGGGGCACAAAGTGAGCAGTACCTGATATCATAGAAAAACAAGTAAATAAATTACAGTCGGTCAGCACCGACCATATAATACCCTACACCAGTGTTTCCGTCAAATTGGTCCCAAATCCAAAAAAAAAAATTTAGGGTACTAAGTCCAAAAACTCTCTAATTGTTATCAGATTTCGTAAGGCTACTAAAGTACATGTTTAACACATACAAACATACTTTTTATCAAGTATCTCCTATTTTCATGAATTTTGAGAGATTTATGTGAATATTGGGAGGGTGGTTTGTATGGGGACTACAAGTAGAACTGGTCCGATTCCTAAGAAATTTGGAAAGATGATTAATTAGTAGAAAATACGATTATATGCTTAATTTGGAAATGATACCTTTTGTAAAACGGTAATTAGAGTCATTTAAGCCAAATGTAAAGGGGACGTTTATATGGGGGCTAGGTCAAAACATGGACCGAAATTTTCCAAATTCAATGTGCTTCGTCCTTTCAGTCAAATCGATTAAAAATAGCGATCTGTATCGTGCGTAAAACGATTACATGGACAGACGGACAAAGCTAAATCGACTCAAAAAGTATTTCTGAGTCGATCGGTATGCTTGAGGGTGGGTCTAGGACCAATATTTCGGGTAGTTACAAACATCAGCACAAACTCGTACCACAGAGCGGTGCAGGGTATAAAAAGTTAAATTCGGCCTTGCCAAATGTATTGAAACCCTTCACAATGCCAAAAAGATTATTTAGAAAAACAAAATTTCCCAATTAAAATTATTTGAAAAAAAAATTTTGTGAAAACAAAAAATTTCGCGGAAAAAAAAATCCGAAAAAAAAAATTTTATGAAAAAATATGTTTGTACTTGTTTAAATACCATCCCGTATACAATTTTGTTCAAATTTGTCAACCAGCAGCCGAATTAAAGCATTTTGTATTTTTAGGTTATGTGGAATGTACCAAAATTCTCGAGGTACTTTTTTATACCCTCCAACTACAGTATGGGGGTATACTCACTTCATCATTCCATGTGTAACGCATCAAAATATCGGTCTAGGACCCCATAAAGTGTATATATTTAAGATCAGTGATCGATTCTAAGACATTCTAGCAATGTCTGTCCGTCCGTCTGTAGTTAACACGATGCAGTCTAAAATAAAAGAGCTAGACTTCCGACATTTGGCACGAATATGTCATATGTTCCTAGGCAAGTTAAGTTCGTAAACGAGCAAAATCGGACCAGGGTTGGTTTAGTTCCCCCATGAAGAACTAAACCAACCCATGAAAAATACCACTTTTTTACATGATTTTTTGTGTAACAAATGCAACATTTTTATGCTACAAGAAGTTCAAAGTCCTGGATTTGGACACAGAGAATAAGGTAATGTCGTTTTTTCGGTCCGTCCCCCTTTTATGGGCGTGGAATTTTTTTTTTAAATAATGATAAACTTTTTAAAATAATGATAAACTTGTATTTCTTTAAAAAATGCATTTTTAAACACATATTCGGGAGGAAATTTGTACCCCCCAATTACCATTTCTAACCACCCACCCCAAAAAAAACAAAACGCCCCTGCTATTGTTTTTGCATATTGGAGGGTATAAAAGATTCGGCACAGCCGAATCTAACACTCTCACTTGTTTTATATAATTTTTTTTAAATCCCGCGGAAAAAAATTCCGCGGAAAAAAAGTTCCGCCAGAAAATATGGTTGTAAAAAAATTTGTTTGTACTTGTTTAAATACTATTCTGTACACCATTTTGTTCACATTTGTCAACCAGCAGCCGAATTAAAGCATTTTGTATTTTTAGGTTATATGGAATGTAACAAAATTCTTGAGGTGTCCTTACATTTGTGTTCATAACTTTTGAATCGCTTCGCCGATATCGCTAAAATGCAATACCAAACTTCTTGGGACAGCTTCAAATAAATAGGTTAAGGTCCAGTGGTATCTGCTTAATATTTTGGCCGTGGTTGGCATTGTAACAGACAGACGGATATGGCCTCAATGTCTTAGAATCGATCACTGATCAATATATTTTCATTGCACTTCCCTACAATCAAAAAAAAACCTTGCCAAATTACTAGAAAAGATCTTGTAATCCCATTTTACCAATATTTGACAGGTTTCCTTGTATCTTAACAAATAATTTTCGATCGAAATTTTCACTTTTTATACCCTCCACTTAGTGATAGAGGGTATATATAAGTTTGTCATTCCATTTGTAACTCATCGAAATATCGGTCTGGGACCCCATAAAGTATATATATTCATGATGCCCGATCGATTTTAAGACATTCTAGCGATGTCCGTCTGTCCGTCTGTCTGTGGAAAATGCTCTCGCGGTCAAAATATTGCACAGAGATGACTGAAACTTAACATATATATTGGAAGTTCTCCCGAGAAGTTTCGTATTGCATTTGAGCGATATCGGTTCAGCGGTTCAAAAGTTATGAACGAAAATGTAAGCATACCTCAAAATTTTCAGTACATTCAACATAACCTAAAAATACAAAATGCTTTAATTCGGCTTCTGGTTGACATGTGTGAACATAATTGAACACCAAATGGTATTTAAACAAGTACGAACATATTTTTTGACAAAAAAAAATCGCGGATTTATTTTTTTACCAAATTTTTTTTTCGCGGAAATTTTTTTAAAATTTTTTTTTTTCAAAAGTAATTTCCTTTTAAATAAAGTTGTTTGCAATAATCTTTTTGAAATTGTGGAGGGTATCACTACATTCGGCAAGGCCGAATTTAACTTTTTTACTTGTTTTGTAACAGTTTTTCTTGTAGTTTTACAAATTTCCAAGATTTTTTACAAAAAAAATCTAGTAAATTTACGAGAATTACTTGTAAGTTTTTACTAGGAATTCTCGTAAAATAGGAGGTATCAAAAAAATCTAGTAAAATCACGGTGGAGCAAACATAGCTTTTTTTCGAATTTCAAAAATGTCATTGAACTAAGGGGACAAAAATATTGGTCCCTTAGGCCAAAGCCATTTTTTGACTTGAAAATCGGAAAGTGCCGAACAAAGTGAAAAAAAAAATTTCGACTTTTTTTGCTTTAAATATTAATTAGTTTATATTTGGACATTACTGAAAAAGTGTTTTTTTTTTTTTGGTAAAAAATTTTTAGAGACCAAAAACACAAATTTTTTACCATAAAATCACTTTTTCAGTAATGTTCAAATATAAACTAATATTTAAAAAAAACAAGTTTGAGTACTTTTTTTTCACTTTGTTCGGGACTTTTCGATTTTCAAGTCAAAAAAGGAACCCAAAGCCATTGAAATACAGGTCCAATATTTTTGTGGATTAATATCGACCCCAAAAGGCATATTTCCCGACCCCGACGTTTATGAAATTCGAAAAATGCCTTATTTGCTACACCCTAGTGACCAGCTTGCTAAAAAATCTTTCAAATTTGTGCACAGAGTTGTTATATCAAAATCTTACTGACGTTTAATTATTTCTATAGTAGGGTATCCTTATGTTCATTTATTATCATCCATACTTATCTTAATCACTTGTCAAAGTAAAATATCTTGCCATAGAATATCAAAAAAAAATTGTTATGTCTACTAGTAATTATGGTGTCAAGAGTAGTTAACAAGACATTGAATGAAAGAATTAAAAAAAAAAAATCTTAAAAAAATAATTTACATTACAATTTTATGAATTTTATAATGTTATTTACCTTGACTACAATTTTATAAAGTTAAATCAATAGTGGTATTCAGAGACTTGCTTGCCAGCCCTGGCACTGGTGGTAAAAGAGCACTTTTCAAAATTACTTTTCAAAATACATGTATTTTTTGAAAGAAGTACTCTTTTGCTACATTGCCAGGGCTGGCAACAAGACTCTGAATACCTTTAATATTTTTTTAAAATAATTACCAAAAATTTTTGTTATGATTTTATATCTTTAACCACCCGAGTAAAAAAGTTCCTATATAGTTGTATATAATTTTATAAACATCATATATGATTAAATAGAATTATATAGAATTTGATGCGAAAAATGAGTCGATAAAACTATATAAAATTTGATCAATGTTTCATATATTTTGATAAATTTTTTATATAATTTTATGCGAAATTTGGACCCCTATTTTTATATAACAACAGCAAATTTATATAATTAGATATAATTATATAAAAAAATATAAAATTGTATAAAACTGTATAAAACTATATAAAGTTACATAAAATTATATATAATTATATATAATTAAAACAAAATTGTATGATTTATATAAAACTTGATATAATTTTATGTAACTTTATATAGTTTTATACAGTTTTATACAATTTTATATATTTTTATATAATTATATCAAATTATATAATTTTGCTATTATTACACCGAAAAAAATCCATGCAACATTTTACGAAAAAAAGTTTCGTACTTTTTATTTTCTTAAAATACACGACAGTTGACTACATATTACGAAAAACTTTAGTACTGAATTTCGTATTTTTACGAAAGTAACGAAAATGATTAGTAAATATTTTTTTCGTAATATTTACGAATGTTGACTACATATTACGAAAAAAATGTTGTAAAAACTTTTGTAATTTTACGAAAGTAACGAAAAAAAAGAATGTAAATGATTCTTTCGTAAAATATACGAATGTTGACTGCATATTACAAAAAAAGTGTACAGACTTTCGTATTTTTACGAAAATAATTCGTAAAAACTTCTTTCGTAAAATATACGAAAGTGGACTTTATATCACGAAAAAAAAATAATCAAGAATTTTGAAATTTTACAAAACTAATGAAAAAAGAAGAAATCTTTAAATGCATGCTTAAAGGGTGTTTTTATGCCCTCCAACTACAGTATTGGGGTATAATAAAAAAATATCGGTCGGGGACCCCATAAAGTATATGTATTATTGATCCATGATAAATTCTAAGGCATTCTATTAATGTCCGTCTATATAAAACACGGATACCACGGAACAAGTCTTTTGGTCATCAGCAGGTTAAGTTCGTATGTGGACAAAATAGTTTTATTTCTTTAAACCAACCTCTGGAAAACTCAATTTTTGTTGTTTTGTTAAACAAATGAAACATTTTTATGTCAAAAAAAAATTTAAAGTAATGAGCTTCGACCCAGGGGATTAGAAAATGCCTTGTGGTCGTGGGTATAAAGAATTAATTTCAATAATGATAACTCTGATATTTTTTTTTACATATTTGGGGTAATAAAAATTCGGCACAGCCGACTTAAAAGCTCTCTCTTGGTTTTTATTTATTTTAAGGATCAATTAAAATTTGAGGCTAATCGGATCAAATAAAATTTGAGACTTGATGATATAAGTTTTTTTTTACATGTGGGAAGGTGGTCCTCCAAAAAAATCATCTCAACATATCATCATAAGTTCTTGTAGTGTGAACGTAGCCTAAAACAAAATCACTGTAAATAATGAATGAAATCTTATAAGTCTTTGTTAAGAAGAAACAATTAATTGCTTGGAAATGTTGCTGTCAAAACGTTGAAAACGTTGTTCTTATTCTCAAGAAAGAATTTTTACATTTAATTTCGTTAATTTAAGGATTTTTTTTTTTACCAAAAAAATTTCGTAAAAATAAAAATATTTCGTTTATTTTACGAAATAATTTCGTAAAACAAAAAAAAATATTTCGTTTATTTTACGAAAATTTTCGTAAAACACAAAAATTTATTGCGTTTATTTTACGAATTTTTTTTGTAAAATACAAAAACATTTTCGTTTATTTTACGAAACAATTTCGTGCATTTCGTACATTGTACGCAAGAATTTCGTGGTGCGAAACAACGAAATTTTTCGTACAATGTACGAACGTTTTCGTACATATAAGGCAGGATTTTTTTTCGGTGTATATAAAAATAGGGGTCCAAATTTCGCATAAAATTACATAAAAAATTTATCAAAATATATGAAACATTGATCAAATTTTATATAGTTTTATCGACTCATTTTTCGCATCAAATTCTATATAATTCTATTTAATCATATATGATGTTTATAAAATTATATACAACTATATAGGAACTTTTTTACTCGGGCAGTTTTACTACCCGAGTAAAAAAGTTTATATATAATAATATATAATTTGATAAAATTATAGTAGCAGTTTTCAATTTTCAATAAATTGGATAAAATTGGATAAAAATTATATATAATTTGATAAAAATTATATATAATTATGTCCAGGATTTGGTGGATATAATTTATATATAATTTTTTATAATTTTTTTTTTAATTTTATAAAATTTTATCAAATTAGATAGCTTTTGATCAAATTTTTTAAAAAATTATATCCAAGATATAATTATATATAATTGTATATACACTTTTTACTTTTTTATATATAATTTGATAAAATTATATGTTATTATATCCGAATTTTTATTATATAAAATTTTATAAAAATTTATATAATTTTATCTTATTTTATAAAATTTTTATCACATTAGATATAATTTTATAAAATTATATATAAAATAATTCGGATATAATTATGTATAATTTGATAAAAATTATATATAAGTTTATCTAATTTTATAAAATTTTATCAAATTACATATAATCTGATATAATTTTATAAAATTACATATAAAAAAATTCGGATAAAATCATTTATAATTTTATCAAATATATAATTTTATCTAATTTATCAAATATATAGATTTATATATAATTTTATATAAACTTTTTTTACTCGGGTTGGTACCAAAGATAAATTATTTTTCAAACTAATATTTAACTTGCCCTCAAAAACACAAGGAGTTAAAAAATTTTCTTTCTAAATTGAAATATATATATTTTTAATATTTTAATTAAAAGTGACAATTCCAGTTAATTAGTGACAGTGGCCATTTCTTATCATATTTCATAATCTCCTTTGAGTTTTTTTTTTTTTTTGCTTCAAAGACATTGTAAAAGTTGCTACTATAAAAAAGCATAAATATCATAAATATCAGATTTCTGTGGTAACAAAAAAATTATTATTATATTTGAACATACAAAAGTGGGTTTTTAAATCGCTAAACATATCTTAGCGTATTTTTTTGAAAGATTTTTTCTTAAGATTTTTTTTTTTAATTTCATTCCTCTTCAAATGAATTTGTCTTCATGTTTTTAATAATAATTCAAATAGCCAGTTTATAGTGGGTTTTATAAAACATTGTTAGTTAAAAAAAAATAAACAGGAAATAAATTTTTTAAAAAATTAAAATTAAAAAACTAAAAGAAAAAAATTTACACTAGAAAAAAAATTCGGGAAATTGTATTTTAAAATATCTTTATCAATCTTCCATTTGTAATTTTTCTCCTTAAAATATGCTTTAATTTTTTTTTTCATCTTTTTAACAGTACAACAAACAAAAACTCATTCAATAAAAGGTTTTAAGTTGAAAAATGCCGAAGAAAATTTACTTTCTCAAAATTAGAGATATTTTTGTTATTGCCATACCGATTTCAAATATCCCTGCTTAGTGTTATCATCAGTATGATTTTAAATGTCGGTTTGTCTTGTCAATAGGAAATCAAACAGTTCATTCGAATAAGAACGAATAGACCAATTGTATAATTTTTCAGGGGACGATAAAAACGCAGAAAACAGTTTAAAACTAATATATATGTGAACTTTTTTGCATTAGCTTTAGATTTAACTCACATCTACACATACTCAAAATTTTAGTAAGGTATTCAAAAAAAAAACTTTCCAAAAATTAAACTAAAATTTTTGCTTAAATGGAAAAAGAGAGTATATCAAAAAAATCTAATGAAATTCGAATAAAAATTGGTTATTTTGCAGCAGATTTTTACCACATTTTTAAAGGACTCGCAAAACCTGAAGACCAAGAGTTGTTATATGTTGGTATAACTTTAGAGTTCAAGGATACACTTTTTAAGGTTGCAAGGACATGCAAAAAAAGTTGATTTCTTTAATTTTTTTGTTTTATTCCTTTTTATTTGATGCAGTTTTAATACTTTATGACTCAAACATTTTTAAGAATCATAATATTAACCCTTAACTGCCTACTATGCGGTAATATTGCAAGGAAATGCACAAAAATTTTTTTTTTTTTTTTAATTTTTGTTTTTTATTCCTGATAGTGTTTGCAGTAGTAACACTATATGACACAAAATACATTTTTAAGAATTTTTAATATTAACCCTTAACTGCATGGTACTGCATATTACCATATTTTTTTCGCAAATCCGTTAAAATTTTTTTTGCATTTTGTGGTGTACAATTTAAAATTTTAGCAAATATCACTTTTAAACTAGCGTCTAAATAATTTTTATATAATATGTTGGTGTATTTACGTTCTTTTTGCTTTCCACACTTTAAAATCATATAACTCAAGAACGATATAATTTTTTGCTTATCAAATCAGTGAAGTTTGTTCTACGTAATGTTCTCTTTACACATTGTTACCGAAAGTCAAATTTTTATATTTGCATATTCACTTGTTGTTGCCCTAGGCAGTTTGGTATTGCATTTGAAATCGGTTCAGCCGTTCAAAACTTATGAAAGAAAATGTAAGGACACGTCGAAAATTTTGGTACATTCAACATAACCTAAAAATACAAAATGCTTTAATTCGGCTTCTGGTTGACACATGTGAGCAGAATTGATCACCAAATAGTATTTATACAAGTACAAACATATTTTTTTACAAAAAAAAAAAAAAAAATCGCCAAATTTTTTTTTTCACCAAAATTTTTTTCGCGGATTTTTTTCCCAAAAATTTATTTTTATTTTTTTTTTAGTAAATAAACTTTTTTACATTGTGGAGTGTATCAATACATTCGGCAAGGTCGAATTTAACTTTATTACTTATTTTATACTAAAAAGCCAAAATTTTACCAAAATTTTTACAGAGGATTGTTGAGCTCTGCTAAAAAAAACGCATTTTTGCAAAATAACGTGTTTTTAAAAAAGTGGTCTATTCGTTTCTATTCGCATGAACTGCTGAATTGTTTTTCTTATCTGAATTTGGGAATTTTTTTATAAACATTTATCCCAGCCGAGACTCGAACCACGGATATTTTGTCATTATTATTAATCACACACCCTGGCTATATGCTTTGACAAATAGTCGTTTCTTGTTCAAATACTCTTGTGTTCATTAGAGCTACAATTTTTTTTCGTTGGCCAGGAATATAAGGCAAAGCAGAACTCGGAAGTTTAAACTTTGTGCAAAAGCTAATGAGTAGGGATGAGATTTTCATGCACTAAAAAATCGAAAAAATGCGCTTACAATATGCGCTAAAAAAATTCAAAATATGCACTAAAAAACTCAAAAATATGCACTAAAAAATAAAATGTGTGCCATAAAAATCTTGTTTTCATAGGAAAACTTCTTAAAAAGCAAAAAATAACTCCGGGTTTAAATAGTACCATATCAAACTTTAAATAAGCAAGATTTATTTAGATATTAAGACAATCTGTAAAAAAAAAATTAAAAGAAAAAAAATAATTTTTCTTATTTTGAAAATAAATTTTTAAAATTTAAAATAGTTTTTGAAACAAATAAATTTCTACTTGTGTTTTTGCTAATTTATGCCAAAATATGCAAAAATATGCACTTAAAAGTTGGAAATATTCTTAAAATATGCATTTAAAACCAAAATATGCAAAAATATGCATTCTCACCAAAATATGAAAAAATATGCAATAACAAATCGATGCCATTTTAACGCAAATTTTTTGATTCGGAAAGAAAATTGGTCGATATCGTTTTTAGACTATCGACAAAAAACATTCATTTGCATTAAAATCTCATCCCTACTAATGAGTAATCTAAAGTGCTCAAAATAATATTTTTTCTGAGTTCTTACCGTTCTTTATACCCTACAACACTCTGTGGTACAGGGTATTATGAGTTTGTGCTGATGTTTGTAACTACCCAAAATATTGGTCCTAGACCTACCTTCAAGTATACCGAGTAAAGTAATTCTGAGTCGAATTACTTTTTGCGTCGATTTAGCGATGTCCGTCCGTCCGTCTGTCCATCTATCGGTTTAAGCACAATACAGGTCGCAATTTTCAATCAATTGACTTGAAATTTGAAACTTCTTTTGTCCCAGGGACAAAGCCTATTGAAATTGGACAAAATCGGTACGTGTTAAGACAAGCGCCCCCTTTGAATTTCGCTTAAATGCCTCTAATAACCGTATTAAAGTAGATATCGTTTTGAAATTTAACAAGTACTAAAATTTTATATGCACAAACCACCATACCAAATTTTAAATGAATCGGTTCAGTCTGTCCCCAAACAAACCACCCTCCCGATATTATTTCCTAAAAATTTATAAAAATTAAAATATTTGATAAAAATTTTATTTTTAGGCATGTACTTTAGTAACCTAATCAAATTGGAATATAATTGAACCATTTTTGGACTTAGTCCCCCATATAAACATTTGGACCGATATTCAGTTAAATCGGTCTATTGGCAAAAAAAATACACCAATTCCAATAAAATTTGATCTGTGTGTGTTTTCTACACTAAATAAAGATCTAACAAAAGATAGATCCAATAGGTCCATGTTGGGATTTGGAACATATTTTCCGGAAAACACTGGTGTAGGGTACCATATGGTCGGTCTTGACCGACTATAACTTTCTTACTTGTTTTATGTTATTTTGTGGAAAAAGCTTTGACCTATTTTTCAGAGTTTTAAAAAAATGTTAAGAACTGTTTCAAGAATCGTTTTGCTTCTGCGGTGCATATGGGGTTAAATATTCTTTTTTAAGGTCCCACCCCACTTATATTTTATTTGGTGCAAAAGCTTTGAATAATTTTTTCAGATTTGTAAAAAAAATTTTAACAGCTGTTTTTATCAAGCTAAGCTTTTTTCAACATTAAGATAAGCTTTTTGCAAAAAATAAAATAAAAATTAGATTGAATGCACTACGGATGCAAAATGATGCTTAAAACAGTTCAAAATTTTCTTTTTTCTTCAAAAATCTGAAAAAATCAGGCAAAGCTTTTTGCACCAAATTACATAAAATGGGGGTAAGTACGATTTTTTTTTTTCTCCACTGTACTACCTATTTAAATTTTTTTCATCCAACATTTTCCTTCAGTGCATTTTTATTTAAAAAAAATCTCTTTTATTATTTGTTCATTCATATAGAGGACCCCCTGTAGTTTTGCTTACAATTAAGTTGTTACATGTTTTAATTAGTATTGTGTATGCATGTTTTGTTTTCTTTTTAAAATGTTTACTCAAGATTTTAACAAAAAAAAAAGTTTTACATTTTAGTTTTAAGTTTATGTTTAAGTTTCTTCTGGCCATAAACAATTTAAAAATTCATAGTAATTTTTTGTTTAAAAATTTTATATATTTTTTTTGCATGTTTTTTTAAATTAATGCGTTGAAACAACTATGATTGTTTTCTTTCAATCATTTGTGTTAACAAAATATTACAATGAAATCACGTAGTTTTTCTAAAAAAATCATGAATTTTTAAAAAAATTATATGAAAACACAAGTTAAGGTGGACAGAGGAAGAAAAATACAGGTAATGTTCGAAGAATTACGCAAAACTAATTCCAATTTGAAAACAAATCTCAATTGAAATTCAAAAAGCTTTAGGAAAGCTTGATGTTTTCCTGAGATACCAATTACAATATGAAAACAAACCTCAATTAAAATTCAGAAAGGTTTAGAAAAGCTTGATCTTTTCCTGAAGTTGTTAATGTTAGAAAGCTTTAGGAAAGCTTGATTTTTTCCTGATACACCAATTACAATTTGAAAACAAACCCCAATTAAAATTCAGAAAGTTTTAGAAAAGCTTGATCATTTCCTGAAGATGTTAATGCACTCCCAAAATGTATCATTTTGCAAAACCGGAACTTCTAAACTAACCTAATTTGGAACTATTTCAACAACTTATTGAGATAGATCCAAGTGCACGAAATTTTTGATTTAAAAACTTCTTGTAAAAAAGATAGACACTCGATGTTAGGAACACGTTTTTCATTTTAAATACGGCCATTAGTTTTCTGAAATTTCTGTAAAAAGCTTTATACATTAATTGGAGCATTTAATAAGCCCTAAATAAAAAACCTCTTAAAATTTAAATTATAACAAACAAAAAGCTTTAAAAAGCTTAAAAATTTTATATAAATATCAACAAAATGTTTCGTTTAACTTTTACCAAACTTGTTAAAAAAAAATCATCAAAAACAATATAACACAAATAAAATTCAATTAAAATATGACAACATTAATGATTTTTCTGAGATTTTTTAATCCAATTGGTGCCATATAATTTAAAATTTTAATTTAGTTTTTTTTTTATACCCACATTTTTATTTTGACCAATGATAACCATAACAAATTTTGGTAAATTATAATAAAATTTATAAAAAAAACCTCCATCATTTTAAATTAAAAAAAAAAAATAATTAACCACAAAAAGAAGTGGAATTCGAAACACCTTTAGAAATTAATCATTTGTTAACAAATGATTTTAAGATTTACATAAAAATGTGTAAAAATGCTTTTAATGTAATTTGAGATTTTTTATTGGCAAAACACTAAATAACAAACGATCTAAAAAAAAACAACAATTTTTACTCACACTCCATATATTTTAACGATTTTTTTTTTCATTTATAAAGAAATTAAACTTAAAAAAAAACTAACAAAAATAAAAAAAGATCAAATGTTTGAAGAAAAAAACAAAAGCCGCCAAATTTCAAAAGAAAACTTTTTAAAAAAAAACTACACTTAATAAATTTTGTGAGAGTATAAGTATAGTTTTTGGTTACACTCACAGAAACAAAAATAAAATAATGTGGATCTATTTTATTTTGAGTCATGTTTGGAGTTTTACACAGAAATTTAAAAGAATTTAAAAGAATTTTGTTTTAAATTCTGATTAATTTTTATTAAAAAAATAAAAATTGTTTTATTCGACCTTTAAAATATTATATTTTGAGATGTTTATTCTGGCTCGAAGTCATTATTTTCTTTACTAAATAAACCATGATATTCTCAGAGCAAAATTTTCAAGAAAATTATTTTTCTGTTTAAAATTTAAAATGACCAACATAAATAAATTTAAAACAGAAAAATAATTTTCTTGAAAATTATGTTATGAGAATATCATGGTTTTAATTAGTAAAGAAAAAATTACCTCGAGCCAGAATAAACATCCTCAAAATAGAATTTTTTTTTATTAAAAAAAATAATATTTTTATACTAATTTTGTGAACATTGCAAGAAATTTTTGGAGTTCACTTTGAGAGTTTAATATCAGAAGAAATTAGAAATCCGAAAAATTTCAGACCAAAATGTATGAACGATATGATCATTTGTTTACAATATAACACACATTTACATTTTTACACTCTCCACTTTCAAGGAAGGTCTCTCTTATACGCTCAATAAAAAAACTTGTAAAATAACAACAAAAGTTTTTTTTATCTCTTATTGTACGAGAATTTCAAGTAATAACAAGTGAGAGTGTTAAACTCTGCTGTGCCGAATCTTTAATACCCCGAGTAAAAATTTTTATATGATTCAATATATAATGATATGTAACACAATATATATTTATACGCAATTTGATCCGAATAATGGTGGATGTTTTTGCATTAAAAAAGATCAACTTGTATAAAATATGATTTGATTTCATCCGAGTTTTGACCAGACATAGCCATATATTAGTGGATCTACTTAGATCTAATTGCATAAAAACATGTAAAATCCTGGTGTTTTTTGGTTTGGTTTGAGTTACACCACAGGTCTACGATACATTCACCAAACATATAATTTTCTTAAACAAAAAAATGTTCGGGTACGCTTCGAACCAGATAGGTGATATACATAACCCTAACAAGGAAATGTTTAGGAACATTTTAAAAAGTTTCTTATACTTTGCCTTAAAAACTTAGAAAATTGTTGGTTAAATGGAAACATATAGTGTTATATATGGAACAGAATAGGATATATATAATTTTATATTAAATTATACAGAAAAACAAATTTTGTATTGACCCTCATATAATTTTATATAATTATATCAACCGTACACCTTTTAATCCGAATCATGATTCAATTATTTATAACTACATATGACTGCATTTAAAAAATTTTGAAAATATCTCACGCGATGTATAATCATTAGGGATGCGATTTCCATGCAAATGCATGTTTTTTGTCGATTGTCTAAAAACGATATCGACCAATTATCTTTCCGAATCAAGAAATTTGCGTTAAAATGGCATCGATTTGTTTTTGCATATTTTTGCATATTTTGGTCAAAATGCATATTTTTGCATATTTTGGTTTTAAATGCATATTTTGTGCATATTTACATTTTTTAAGTGCATATTTTTGCATATTTTGGCATAAATTAGCAAAAACACAAATTCAAATTTATTTGTTTCGAAAACTGTTTAAAATTTGAAAAAATTATTTCGCAAATAAGAAAATTTTTTTTTTTTTATTTTAAATTTTTTTTATAGATTGTTTTAGTTTCTAAAAAATATTGCTTACATAAAGTTTTAAACGCTACTATTCAAACCCGGCATTATTTTTCACTTTTTTAGAAGTTTTTCGCTTGAAAACAAGATTTTTATTGCACAAATTTAATTTTTTAGTGCATATTTTTAGGTTTTTTAGTGCATATTTTGAATTTTTTAGCGCATATTTTAAGCGCATATTTTCGATTTTTTAGTGCATGAAAATCTCATCCCTAATAATCATATATGATTTATTATGTTTGCATCAAGTTATATATTGTTATATATGTTTATTTTTACTCGGGACCCTCCAAAATGTAAAAAAAAATTGTCAGGGTCGTTTTTTTTGGGGGGGGGGAGGGGGAAATGGGTGCAGTGGCGGACTTTGAGAGCAACTTCCCATCGCTATTTATCGCGAATAGCGACAAATGTTTTATGTATTTAACAAAAATACAAAAAAACATGTAAAAAAAGTGTATTTTTTCAGAGGTTGGTTCAGTTCGTCAAGGGGGAACTTTTTTCCCCCTGGCCCGATTCTGCCCATTCACGAACTTAACCTGCCTATGAACATAAGACATATTTGTGCCAAACTTCAGGAGTCTAGCTGTTTTATTTTGGACTGCATTGTGTTATCTACAGACAGACGGACGGAGAGACGGACATTCACAGAATGTCTTAGAATCGATCATGGATCAATAATATATATACTTTATGGGGTCCCCGACCGATATTTCGATGCGTTACAAACGGAATGACAAAGTGAGTATACCCCCATACTGTGGTTGGAGGGTATAATAACGATATTTTCTGTAATTTTACAAGCTTTTTACCAATAAAATTGTTAATAAACAACTTTTTTGACACAATAAAACTTACACTAAGAAAATTATGTCATTAACTGTTTGTAGGTTATTTTAAAAAGTAATCAGTAAAGTTATTTTAAAAGAAAAATCATTAATTTTATTATGGACTTCTTATTTTCTACTGTTTCTGTAGTTTGAAAAAAAAAAAATTATTTACTGTATTAAAAACGAATTTTCTGTTACATTTAATTTCGGCAGTAAAAAACTTATTCTATAGTTTTACTGTTTTTCAATACAAAATAACTGAATATTCACTAGTTTTTTAATGTTTTGGTTATTCATTAAATTAACATTTAAAATTGACTGTATTGTGTTTTTATTTTAAAAGAAAAAACACTGGAATGGTTTTTAAATAAAAGTTCTTTTGTTTTAAGTGAATATTCACTGGAATTTACCTACATAATTTTTTGAGTGTACAAGGAATTCTCGTTACTTTACTAGATTTATTGCTATCTCCTATTTTACGAGAATTTCAGGTAAAAATTACAACTTTTTTGTAGTTTTACAAGCTTTTTACCAATAAAATTGCAAATTTACAACTTTTTTGACGCGATAAAACTTACAAAAAAATCTCGTTACTTTAATAGAATTTTTGCTACCTCCTTTTTTACGAGAATTCCTAATAAAAATTACGATTTTTTTTGTATTTTTATAAAAATTACGAGCTTTTTTGTATTTTTGCTTTAACAATAAAATAAAAAAAAACAAGGAATTCTCGTTACTTTACTAGATTTAATGTTATCTCCTATTTTACAAGAATTTCAAGTAAAAATTACAACTTTTTTGTAATTTTACACGCTTTTTACCAATAAAATTGTAAATTTACAACTTTTTTGACACAATAAAACTTACAATCAAATCTCGTTACTTTAATAGAATTTTTGGTACCTCCTATTTTACGAGAATTCCTAATAAAAATTATTAGCTTTTTTTGTATTTTTACAAGCTTTTAGCAATAAAATAAAAAAAAAGCAAGGAGTTCTTGCTACTTTACTAGATTTATTTCTACCTCATATTTTACGAGAATTTCAAGTAAAAATTAATAACTTTTTTTGTAATTTTACAAGCTTTTTACCAATAAAATTATAAATTTACAACTTTTTTGATACAATTAAACTTGCAAGCAAATCTCGTTACTTTACTAGATTTTTTGGTACCTCCTATTTTACGAGAATTCCTAATAAAAATTATTAGCTTTTTTTGTATTTTTACAACTTTTTTGACTCAATAAAACTACAAGGAATTCTCGTTACTTAACTAGATTTTTTGCTAAATAATCTTGACAATGGAATCTGAAAAATTCCGAAACACGTGTCGATTAAGTCTTGCAAAAATGACCAACATAAATAAATTTAAAAGAAAAAAATAATTTTCTTGAAAGTAAAAGAAAATAAGTAAAGAAAATAATGACCTCGAGCCAGAATAAACATCCTCAAAATATAATATTTTAAAGGTCGAATAAAACAATTTTTATTTTTTAATAAAAATTAATCAGAATTTGAATATAATGGTTGGCACGCCATAGTGATGAATAACCCTAATATGGTATTATTTCACTCACAACAACAAAAAACATATTGTTGTAGTAAAATGGACTATCATATGTAAAATGTTTTAAATATTTTTGTTGGTTATTGACAATCGTTGCCTTACTAGTATAGTACAGATTCTTCGTCTTTTTAATTCCCATTGTAGATAGAGTCAAATATGTATTAATATTTTAGTTTGTGCACAAACGATTTGTCATTAGACTCGTTTCTATTTTTGCTAAATAATCTTGACAATGGAATATGACAAAATTTTAAATAAATTTAAAACAAACAAGTAGAAAAGTTAAATTCGACTTTGCCGAATCTATGAATACCCTCCACAATGCATTTTTTTAAACGGTAGTACATTTTTTAACGTGAAAAAATTAACAATTTTGATTAGAAATATTTTATTGTGAGTAAAAAACTCTTTTTTTTGTCATTAAAAAAAAAAAAATTACTAATTTTTTTTTTGAGTGTAAAATTTTTTTCGAGTGTAATGATTTTTTTACTGTAAAAATATTTCTGAGTGAGTGCACGTAAGTATGTACACAAAATATTGCAATTTCTGTAAAAAAAAAAACAAACTTTTTTTTTGAGTGTAAATTTTTTTTTGAGTTTAAAATTTTTTTTGAGTGTAAAATTTTTTTCGAGAGTAATTTTTAAGTTACCAAAGCTTTTAAAACTAAACAAGTTTAAAAAGCATTGCTTTAAAATTAAACAAGTTTGAAAAGCATTGTTTAGTTACCACCAATGCTTTTAAAACTTGTTAAAACACGTGGCATTTTAGATGAAACTAATCTGAAATTCAGGGTTTCGCTTATAACTTTTGAACCACTGGACCGATTGAGCTGAAATTTAAAACCAAATAGACCCGGGGAACGGCAAAGATATATGCCAAGCTTCAGTAGTCTCATTATTGTCTTTCGAAAGTTATCGTATTTTTTATCTCGTAAATTCGTAAAACACCCTTGCCGAAATTTACACTTTTGCTCATAACTTTTGAACCACTGGACCGATTTGGCTGGATTGCAATACCAACCTGACCAGGTAAATGACAAACATATATGCCAAACTTCAGTAGCCTCTGTAAAGTCTTTCAAAAGTTAGCGTGTTTTCTACGGACGGACAGACAGACAGACAGACGGACGGACGGACGGACGGACGGACGGACGGACATCGCTAGATCGACTTAAAATCGATCGAGGATCATAAATATATATACTTTATGGGGTCCTAGACCAATATTTCGATGTGTTACAAACGGAATGACAAACTTATATATACCCTCTATCACTAGAGTGGAGGGTATAAAAATAATTTCTTGAAAATTATGCTATGAGAATATCATGGTTTTAATTAGTAAAGAAAATAATGACCTCGAGCCAGAATAAACATCCTCAAAATGTTTTATGTTATTTTTATAAAATCACTAGATTTCCGTGTAAACAACAACTTTTTCTTGTAAATTTAAACTTTTTTTTCGCAAATTTTAGCTGCTGATAACTAACATTTTATTTTTTTAAATTGTTAATTTTTTTTAAATTAATTTTGATCAACCAAAACACAAAGTTTTTTGCTAAATAACAAGGAAAACGGTCACAGTGAATCAAAATCGAACTTTCCGAATTGGAATGGGATAAAACCAGAAGCAAATGAAAGTTGACATTATATATGACAAAACCCTCAAGACTTTTTTTTTGTAGTTCAGCGCTAGATTTTTTATACACGCATTTAAAGTTGGTGATTTTTCAGAATTTAAAGTGCACACAAAAAATTGTTGGCTAAAAAATTTAAATTAAATATATTGATCAATAAAATTTAAATGAGTCAATTATTGTTTTGATCAACATTTTCGTTATTTTCTTTAACTATCAAATTACAAATTTTCAACATACCAGATTTTTTTTCGCTTTAATTTATTTGAATACATTAATTCAAAAATATACTTTTACTACAGTTTTACTTTATTATTGTCGGCAACATATTGGAAAGCAAAAAATATGAATTTCTTCATAATTTTTCCATAAGCTTAATATTCATTTGCTAATTCAATCATTATTTTAATTGAATTTAAATAAAATATTGATCAAATTTTTGATCAAAATCGAAAAAGTGATTAATTGAAAATAAAATTAATTAATCACCAAATACCATTTGATGACTAATATAACAATTTTCTTCATCGGAGGAGTTTCAACTAAAAAAATAATTGAATCCGCGTTTTTGTTGATTGACTTTCGGTTTCAATTCTTTCTGTGTATACTAAATATCTCTTACTAAAGGAGCCCCTGGTGTTACCCTTATTGGACATGTGGGGTCCAGCCTCCAAACTTAAGCTCAAAATTACGTTAGCTATAACCTATGAGCTTCGCTGCAATCGTTCCAGTACCAATAGCTAAAATTATAAAAAATAAACCACTGTGCACCGTTGCGTATGATTGTTATTTAAAGGCAATTACAAAATGAAGTATACGCAACTTTTTCAAGTACATAACACAATTAAACATCGAAAATATGACTTGGACGCGAATTTATACACTTTATAACAACAGTTCTGCTGGTAAAAAATCCGGTCTTCAAACTTTTCCATCAGGTGTTTTAGAAAATTGAGATCAAAGTTAAAAAAAATCGCCGATTTGTGCATTTTTGGAAGCTCATAGCGGATGAACACGATGTGATGGCGACTTCAAAATAAGTCGAAGGTAAAGCTTAAACATTATTATTTAATATGCATAACTCATTTGGTCAGTCGCAATAACCCTTTGGGAACCAATTGTCTTTCAATAAAGTTTTATTCCCCAGTATCAAAAAAAAACATTTTTGGAGTAACAGACCTTATTATGAGACAAATGGTGCTCCGACGGTTAAAGCGACTGATGAAATGTGTTAAACATCTGAGAGAGAAATGTTTGAGCATTACCCTTGAATTATTTTTAAGTCGTCAGCACATCGGGTTCATCCGCAATGAGTTGTCAAATATGTCCGAAAACGAGATTTTTTGTATTTCAAATTTCTCAAAAACCTGATGTAATGGAAAAGTTTGGAGACCGGATTTGTGACCAGGAGAATAATTGTAATCGTTTGTATAAGATGGCGTCCCATTTGCACAAAGTTTTTTTTCATATGATTTGTGGGAGATATTTTTAAAAATCATTAATGGACAATTGGTGCCCTAAGGTTCAAGGCGACTGACTGAGTTCAGCATCCTTAAGAGCAATGTTTAAGCTTTATCCAACTTTTTTTTTAACTTTGACCCAAATTTTCCCAAAAACCTGTTGTGACGGACCTTCCTTGAAAGAGGAGATCGTAAAAAGTTTAAATCTAGCACTGAATTAAAAAACAGATAAAAAAAATGTCAACTTTCATTTGCTTTCATTCCAATAAAAAAAATAAAAAATTTAGTACAAAAAGCTTTGTGTGTTTTTTTTATAATTGAAAAAGCTTTGCGGATTTTCGAGATTTTAAAAAAAAATGTTTAGAGGTCCAAGCATCCTCCAAATGCATAGCGGATACAAAAGGTTGCTTGAAATACCTCTAAAAAAATTTAAAAGCCTGAAAAAGCTTTTTGCACTAAATAACATAAAATGGGGGATGGTGTGAGACCTCCAAAAAAACATGTTTTGTTTTCTTCCATATGTTCTACGGATGCAAATTGACGCTTGTAACAGTTCTAATTTTTTTTTTTAATTTTAAAAAATCAGGCAAAGGGGGGCGGGGGGGGAGAATGCAAAATTGCCGCTTGTAACAGTCCTATTTTTTTTTTTAATCTTAAAAAATCAGGCAAAGGGGGGGGGAGAGAATGCAAAAAAAAAAAAAAATTTAACCACTTAAAATTTGCTATAAGCTGATCAGATTGTATCTATTTTTAGCACAATTAACTTTATTTTCTTAAATAATCTAACAGTTTATTCTTTTAAGCTCTGCTTAATATTTTTGTTTACAAAAAAAAGCTCTATATTTTAAAATTGTTTTTAAAATTTTGACAATTATTATTTTTTTGCTGTCTTACCCCCTTCTTTCATGTAATTTGGTGCAAAAAGCTTTGTCTGATTTTCCAGATTTTTAAAAAATTATTAAGAGGTATTTCAAGCATCCACCAAATGCACTACGGATGCTAAATGTTGCTTGAAATACCTCTTTAAAAAATTTTAAAAATCTGAAAAAGCTTTTTGCACCAAAAAAATATTTTTTGTTTCCTCTCATATGCACTACGGATGCAAAATGATGCTCGTAATGAAATTTTCTATTTTTTTTTAAATCTGAATAAATCATAAAAAGCTTTTTGCACCAAATACCTAAAATGACGGGTAGGAACGCAAAAAAATATATATTTTTTGAACCACGTAAAATCAGACATAAGCTGATTAGATTTTATCCATTTTTAGCACAATTAATACTATTTTCTTAAATAATCTAACAATCCATTCTTTAAAGCTCTGTTTAATTTTTTTTTGTTTACAAAAAAAAGATCTATATTTTTTTAAGACCGCAATTTTTTAACTTAAAATTTTGACTATTATTATTTTTTGAACGCATACAGTTGTGTTGGTGGTTGTGGAGTGTTACCATCATCAACCTTCAGGGTATTCTAAACATTTTGTTAAAACAATTTTTTAAACAAAATTGTTTGCTAAAGCTTTTTTCGTTTATTTTTGTGAACTTCAACAATTTATTACATCACGTTTTGTTCTTTATTTTTTTGGTTGTTCCATTATTTTTCAACATTAATTTTTTTTATCCATAATTTTTTTAACACGCATATAAGATTCTTTATTGTCTTAAAACCACACTTCCAGTTTCTACTAACAAATCATCATCATCAAGATCTTCTCAAAATTTGTTTTATTTTTTTTTTGTCTGTAGTGTGTAGGGGTCATTATGTTCTATTTCGTTCAAGTCTATTTGTTTTTACTTGACTATTAAAGTTTTTTTTTTTTGTTGTTTAAACTATTTTTTTTTCTAAGAATCACTTTTTATTTATGTTTATTTCACTTTTTTTTTCTTCTTCTTCTAAACTTGAGGTTATTTTAAAAGGCAGTAAATAGAGATTTTTTGTATTAAATAAGTGGATGTAGGGGAAATGATTTTTGTTGCTGTGGAGCTTTGTTATTATAGAAAATTTATAGGTTAATTAAGTGATCTAATTATTTTTAAATGACCATAGGATACCCTACTTCAAAATATTAGAATTTGAAAACAGTTATTAAAAAAGCCGTTTTAAAAAAATTTTAAAAAATGTTTTTAAATCTTTGATAACAAATTTAGGAAATGGCTTTCTTAAGATTTTTCTTACTAGAGCTTTCTAAAGTCTTATCCAAGAAAAGCTTTTTCAAATACAGTCTTTTGCTAAATAAATGTAAAATCGAATTCTCAATATTTTTCTTATAAAAACTTTCTAAAGCTTTTTGAGCTTTTTCTAAAAAAGCTTTTTAAGCATTTCTTAAAAAAAAATTAATTTTTAAAGCTTTTTAAGCTTTTTTTCTAAAAAAATTTTTTTCTAAAAAAAAACAAAAAAAAAGCTTTAAGATTTTTCTTAAAAGCTTTTTTCTAAAAAAAAATATTTTTAATCTTTTTCTAAAAAAGAAACTTTTTATGCTTTTTCTAAAAAAATAACTTTTTAAGCTTTTTTCTAAAAAAAGCTATTTCTAAAAAAGATTTTGAAGCCTTTTCTAAAAAAAAACCTTTTGAGCTTTTTTCTAAGAACGCTTTCAAAAGCTTTTTCTAAAAACAGCTTTCTAAAGCTTTTCTTTGCAAAATATTTAGAAGTTTTATAAAATATCTCAAAGTTTTTCTGAAAAGATAATAAAAATTGAGCTTAAATGCCTAAGAAAATTTTATTTGTTTTAACTCGAAACCTTCAAATTTAATTCTACCTACAAATAATTGCATTAAGCTTAATTCAAATCACTAGTTTTTTTACAAAATTTATAGGAAACCTTTTTTTCACGTTTGAAACCACAAATTCTAATAACTGTTCAGTAAAGTTTATATAAAATTTGTTTTTCAGTATTTAGTTATAAAATAAAAATAACCTCAACTTCAAAGCATATTTTACCGCCATTTTTATATATAAAAAATGTTTTATATTTTATTGCGCACATTTAAAAGTTTAAATTATTGTTAAATCAAAAAATGTCAAACCATAAAAACCACACACAAAAATTGTTTAAATTTTTGCACAAAATCTATTTGGTTAATAAAACGCACAAATATGTGGGGTATTGAGCTTAATTTGTTTTATAATAAAATCATTTAAACGACAAAGATAATATTGTGCAAAGAGTTGTATTTTGGCAATCAAGTAAACAAAATTTATTTAAACAAATTAGGTAAGATAATTAACAATAAATTTGTTTAAAAGACAAAAATAAATACAATAAAGAAGAATTTTAAGAGTTGAAAAAGAAATAAAAAAAAGTTAATGCAATAAATTTTGGGGCTTTTTTGAGTCATAATTAAATTTTTGAGTCGTTATTGAACTTTTCTGCATTTGTGAATTGATAAGGAAATTAAAAGAATTTAAATTTAGCTTTTTTGTATTTTAATTAACTTTTTCTGAAGTTGAATTTAAAAAGTTAAAATTCTTAATTGTGATTTGGTAAATTTAAATGAGCTTTTATGAATATAATAGAGCTTTTCTATACATTTATTAAGCTTTTCTGAATTTGCAATCTTTAAATGAAGCTTTTCAAAATTCCATTTTTTTTAAAGCTTTTATGAATTTTAATTAAAAGCTTTTATGTTTTTCGAATAAAAGATTTTTATATATGTGACAGCGCATAGAGAAAGGGACCTAAGGGTTAAAAAAAAACAATTTTCACTTTTGTTTTTTTTGATGTGGACAACATCTGAGCATCGAATAAGACCGATCCCATGCCCCAAAAGTGTTCCCTTCCAGAGATATAAGCGTTTTATGAAAGTGAAGTACACCAAAGATACACGTATTTAAATCTTTAAAATGGCTCTCCTGAACAAAACTGGTTTTTACCCTTAGGTCCCTTTCTATTTTGCGCGTTACATATGTGCTTTTCTAAATTCAAATTGAACTTTCTATTACTTCTATTGAGCTTTACTTTCATTGAGCTTTTCTTTACTTCAATTATTATTTTATCATTTTTTTAAAGCTTTTATGAATTTCAATTAAAAGCTTTTATGTATTTTGGTATGTATATGAATTTGTTTAAAAGCCAAGATAAATACAATAAAGAAGAACTTAAAGAGTTAAATGCATAAACATTTTAATGCAATAAATTTTGGTTTTTCAGACTTTTCTACAATTTAATTAGAACTTTTTGAGTCGAACTTAATTAAACTTTTCTGCGTTTACAATTGGCTTTTGTAAATTTAAAAGGATTATATTTCAATTAAGTTTTTCTGAATTTTAACTAAAAATTTTTGAATTTTAGTTGGGATTTTCTAAATTTAAAGAGCTTTTCTGAAATTAAAGAGAAAAAAAGCTTTTCAAAATTTTAATTATTTTATTTTTTAAAAGCTTTTATGAATTTAAATTAAAAGCTTTTATGTATTTTGATATATTAATTTGTTAAAAAGACAAAATAAATACAATAAAAGAGAATTTTTAGATTTAAAGACAAAAAAGTCTTAACGCAATAATTTTTGGTGTTTCAGACTTTTCTGAAATTATATTAGAGCTTTTTTGATTCGTACTGAATTAGACTTTATTTTTGTAGTTTTCTAAATTTTAAGTGCTTTTATGAAATTAAGTAGAGCTTTTCTGTACTTCAATTGGAACTTTTGAGAATTTGCAATCTTTAAAAAATTTCAAGAAAGCTTTTTATAAATTTAATTTTTTCATTTTCTTAAAATGCTTTTTTTGAATTTCAATTAAAAGATTTTTAAAAGATTTATGTTTTTAAAATAAAATCTTTTATATATTTCAATTAAAAGCTCTATGTTCTTTTTATACCCTCCACTTAGTGATAGAGGGTATACATAAGTTTGTCATTCCGTTTGTAACTCATCGAAATATTGGTCTGGGACCCAATATGTATATATATTCATGATCCCCGATCGATTTTAAGACATTATAGCGATGTCCGTCTGTCCGCCTGTAAGTCTGTCTGTGGAAATGGTGATCACGACCAAAATACTACACGGATATGACTGAAACTTAACACATTTATTGGAAGTTCTCCCGAAAAGTTTGCTATTGCATTTGAGCGATATCGGTTCAGCGGTTCAAAAGTTATGAACAAAAATGTAAGGACACCTCAAAAATTTTAGTACATTCAACATAACCAAAAATATAAAATGCTTTAATTCGGCTGCTGGTTGACATATGTGAACATAATTGAACACCAAATATTATTTAAACAAGTACGAACATATTCTTTGACAAAAAAAGAAAAAAATCGCGGATTTTTTTGCCAAAATTTTTTTTCGCGGAAATTTATTTTCAATTTTTTTTTTTTTTTCAAAAGTAATTTCCTTTAAAAAAAGTTTTTTTGGAATAATCTTTTTGTAATTGTGGAGGGTTGACATATGTGAACATAATTGAACACCAAATATTATTTAAACAAGTACGAACATATTCTTTGACAAAAAAAGAAAAAAATCGCGGATTTTTTTGCCAAAATTTTTTTTCGCGGAAATTAAGGTTTTCATTACTTCTATTGAGCTTTTCTTTATTAAAACTAAAAATATTTGAATTTTTTTTCAAAATAGAGCTTTTCTTTACTTCAGTTGTGCTTTACAAATTTGCAATCTTTAAAAGTATTTCAAGTAAGCTTTTAAAAGTTTCAAATGTATTAAAGCTTTTATGTATTTTAATTAAAAGCTTTTATGCATATCAATTAAAACATTGTATATATTTCAATAAAAAGCTTTTATATTATTTCAGAATTTAAATTGAGCTTTCCGTTTGTTCTATTGAGCTTTCCTAAATTTTAACTAAAGATATCTGAAAAATATTTGAATTTCTTTAAATAAAATTTCAATCTTGAAAGTATTTCAAGATTTTCTTTACTTGAGTTGAGCTTTTCAAGTTTGCAATCGTTAAAGTATTTCAAATAAGGGTTTTAAAATTTAAATTTTTTTCAAAGCTTTAATGTATTTCAATTAAAAAGCTTTTATGTATTTCTATTAAAATCTTTTAAACAATTTAATCAAACGCTTTTATGTTCTTTACTGTTTATAAATTGAGCTTTCCATTACTTCTATTGAGCTTTTAGGTTTTAAAAAATTGTAAATGAGCTTTTCTGAATTAAATTTGAATTTTACTTTAGTTCTCCCTCTATTTTTGCCATATTATCAAACTTTTCATAAAACAATAAATTAATAAAAAATTTGACATAATTTCACAGTTTAATCGAAAATGTCAATCGCACATTAAAAATCCTCCCAATAATACAATACCAAAAATAAAAGCCCAAAAAGTGTGATTTATGTTTTAGAATTCAATATTTCCTAAGAAATCTATATTTAAAACAATGAACTCTAAATGAAATAAAAAAAAACTTATCGATTTCAAATACCAGAATCCAAAAACAGAAATATAGAGGAAAAAATATTTAAGGCGGCTTTTAATAAAAGTTAAAACTCAAACTACGCCATACGAACAAAAAAACATTGAATAAACTCAAAAACAGGCGCCATAATCTGTTAAATAAAATCAAGTTCAATTTTTAAGTTTTTTTTTTGATATTTTAGCAGACTAATTGGGTCAAGTTAACGAATACACACAATAAAAAAGCTTTGCAGACATTTAATTGGATTACCGCCTTTTAATTAAATTGAAAGGATTTTTTTTTTGTTCGGGAAGATATTTCTTCCTTTTTTTGTTTGTTTCATGTTCTAATTTAAGACATAATGAAGGCTTAAAAAAGACAGCTGCACTTGTTGGTAAGGGTTTGAAAAGAAAAATTAATTAATTTTAAAATTTTAAAGAAATTTTTAAGATTTTAATACACAGAGAATAATATGCTTCAAGATTTTTAAGATTTTATCATATTGAAAACAAAAGTTAAGCAATTTTTTTTAAAACAAATATTTAGTTTTTTATCTCTTAATGATGTTTAAAAAAATTAATGTTTAAAATTTTTCTTATCAGTCAAGTGTTTATTAATTTAAAATTTTTTAAAATTTACATCTGGAATTTTGTTAAGATATAAAAATGCATAAGATACAGTAGTAAAGATATGATATTAAGGTTATTAAATATTTTTATTATTTAAAATTATAATGTTAAATTTTTTTTTATAAAAAAAATAGATTTTTTCAAGATTTAAATATGTTGGATATTTATTAAGACGAAATTCCATTTAGTAATTTCCAGAAAAAGCAAACAGCTTTAACAAGAAACTTTAGTTAAAAAAAAGCTTTATTCGAATAAAGAACTTAAACATAAAATGAAAAAAATAATATAAAATTCATTAGGTCAAAAGTAATGCAAAACTAACACAAATGTAAATTATTTTTTTAAGCCACGCCCACAAAAAGGGGCGGGTCAAACAGTTTTTGTTTTAATCAGCTGACTCTAACAGCTGAACAAAAGTACCTTAAAATGGTGTCAAAATGACGTTTTTAAATGAGGGAGAAACATTTTTCCCCTTGGTTCAATTTTTCTTATTTACGGTCTTAACCAGCATATAAACACAAGAACTCTTCGAGCCAAACCTCAGTTTCTTATTTTTATGATAAATAAAGTCTCAGATTTTAATATATTTTTCTATCGAAAAATTCTTACAGTCTGAGACATTTTTCCTATTGAAAAATTCTGAAATTCTAACAAGGAATTCTGAAATCCTAACAGGGAAAGAGCTGAGGAAAATAAGAGTTGCATGTTTTTTCTTAGGTGCCCAATCTCACATTTAGCAGGTCAAAGGGGAGGGGAAAAAACCTTTTGTTTTTAGTTTTTTAAGATTTTTCACATTTCTTCAAGAAAACTATTTGAAAGTTTTTACAAATCGAAAGGTTTTTTAAGACCTATCCAATGGTGTATCGGTTGTGTCCAAATTCAACTTCGTTAAACTCTTATTTCTAAAAATGTAAAAATTTGGGGTAGTTTATATGGTAAAGCTGACCCGCATAATCGGATTTTACTGAAAGACCATATTTTTTAAAAGATGGCAACCCTTTTTTTAATTTGAGATTGGGCAGTTAAAAAAGGGCACATGGGAATGAGGGAATATTTTTCTTCCCTTATTTCCATGTGAAAGTTTCGGGACAATTGTTGGCTGCCCTCTGAATACCTTTCTCATATAGGAAAAGCTTCAGATTCTGAGGCACATTTCTGAGAAAAGATCTGAGGTTCTGAGACATTTTCCTGTAGAAACTTTGTTAGATTCTTAGAGTCTAAGTTTTAGATTCTGAGACATTTTTTGTGTAGAAAATACTTAATATTCTGAGACATTTTTCAAATAGAAATAATCTCAAATTTTCACAAATTTTTCGAGTTGAAAAAATCTCAGATTCTAAAACATTTCAGAATCTGAAAAAAAGTTTCAGTCTTTGAAACATTATTCGTCAGATTTTTAAACATTTTTCTTACACAAAAAGTCTTTAATTCTGAGACATTTTTCTACAGAAGTAGTCTCAGATTCAGATTATGATTCTAAATCATTAACTTCTAGAAATTGTTCCATGCACACAAAAAAAAAAACGTGAAAAAGTCTCGTAATCCCATTTAACCAATATTTGACAGTTTTCCTTGTTTTTTAACAAAAAAATTTCGATTAAAATTTAAATTTTTTTTTCAATTTTAGAATTTTTTTGTATTTTTACAATTTTTTTTGTAATTTTACAAATTTCCAACTTTTTTTACAAAAAAAAATCTAGTAAATTCACGAGAATTCCTTGTAGGTTTTATTGTGCCAAAAAAGTTGTAAATTTAATATTTTTTTGGTAAAAAGCTTGTAAAATTACAAAAAAAATCATAATTTTCCTTGAAATTCTCGTGAAATAGAAGGTACATTAAAAAAAAACTTGTAAAATTACAAGAAAAACTTGTAACTTTTTTTGTTTGCTACCTTCTATTTGACAAAAATTCCTAGTAATTTTACAAGATTTTTACCAATAATTTTGTAATTTTACAAGATTTTTACCATTAAAACTGTAAATTTACAAATTTTTTGACACGATAAAGTTTAAAAAATTTTTTGCTACCTCCTATTTTACGAGAATTCCTAGTAATTTTACAAGATTTTTACCAATAGTTTTGTAATTTTACAAGATTCTTACCAATAAAATTGTAAATTTACAGTTGTTTGACGCAATAAAAACTACAATGAATTCTCGTGAATTTTTTGTAAAACAAAATTGTAAAATTACAAAAAATAAATTTCGATTTGTTAAAAAACAACAAAAACTGTCAAATATTGGTAAAATGGGATTACGAGATTTTCCTAGTTATTTGACAAAGTTTTTTTTTGTATGTAGCAAAAAATCTAGTAAAGTCACGAACGAGACCTCCTTGTAAGCTTTATCCTGTAAAAAAATTGTAAATTTACCATTTTATTGGTAAAAAGCTTATAAAATTACAAAATTATTGGTAAAAATCGAGTAAAAATACAAGAAATTCTTGTCAAATAGAAAATAGCAAAAAAGAAAAATTTACAAATTTTTCTTGTCATTTTATATAATTGTTTTCTATAAAAAAATTCCAAAATTGTTCCTATTCTTAGATTTTTCCTCTTAAAAAATCCATATATTTTTAAAATAGAAATATTCTCATAATTTTCATAAGAAAAATTTTTATATTCCGAGGTTTCTTCCTAAAGAATAATTCTGAGATCCTTAGACATTTTTCCTTTAAAGAAATTTTACCTTTTTTTCTTTTTTCCCTTTTTTCTTTCGAACTCGGTTTTGGGGAGGGAGTGGTTGAATTTTCCCGTGAATCCGCGCCTGCACTTCCCTGAAATTGTTTCTACACCGAAAAAAATTCCTGCCTTATATGTACGAAAACGTTCGTACATTGTACGAAAAATTTCGTTGTTTCGCACCACGAAATTCTTGCGTACAATGTACGAAATGCACGAAATTTTTTCGTAAAATAAACGAAATTATTTTTGTATTTTACAAAAAAAAATCGTAAAATAAAAAATTTTTGTGTTTTACGAAAATTTTCGTAAAATAAACGAAATATTTTTTTTTGTTTTACGAAATTATTTCGTAAAATAAACGAAATATTTTTTTTTTACGAAAATCTTTTGTAAAAAAAAAATCGTTTAATAAACGAAATTACATGTAAAAATTCTTTCTTGAGAATAAGAACAACGTTTTCAACGTTTTGACAGCAACATTTCCAAGCAATTAATTGTTTCTTCTTAACAGAGACTTATTATAAGATTTCATTCATTATTTACAGTGATTTTGTTTAAGGCTACGTTCACACTACAAGAACTTATGATGATATGCTGAGATGATTTTTTTTTGGAGGACCACCTCCCCACATGTAAAAAAAAACTTATATCATCAAGCGTCAAATTTTATTTGATCCGATTTGCCTCAAATTTTAATTGATCCTTAAAATATAAAAAAACCAAGTGAGAGCTTTAAATTCGGCTGTGCCGAATCTTTTATATCCCAAATAAGTAAAAAATTATCAGAGTTATTATTATTGAAATTAATTCTTTATACTCACGACCACAAGACATTTTCTAATTCTCTGGGTCGAAGCACAGTATTTGAAATTTTTTGACATAAAAATGTTTCATATGTTTAACAAAAATGCAAAAAACACTTTAAAAAAATTCGGTTTTTCAGAGGTTGGTTTATTTCTTTACGGGGAATTTTTTTTTTTTTGCATGGACCGATTTTACCCACATACGAACATACGAACTTAACCTGCTGATGACCAAAAGACTTGTTCGTGCTAAACTTCAGGAGCCTATCGTTTTTATTTTGGATGGTATCCGTGTTTTATGCAGACGGACATTAATAGAATGCCTTAGAATCTATCATGGATCAATAATATATATACTTTATGGGGTCCCCGACCGATATTTCGAAGCGTTACACATGAAATGACAAAGGGATTATGCCCCAATACTGTAGTTGGAGTGCATAAAAACACCCTTTAAGCATGCATTTAAAGATTTCTTCTATTTTTTTTTCGTAATATAAAGTCTACTTTCGTATATTTTACAAAAGAAGTTTTTACGAATTATTTTCGTAAAAATACGAAAGTCTGTACACTTTTTTTGTAATATGTAGTCAACATTCGTATATTTTACGAAAGAAGAATTTACATTCTTTTATTCGTTACTTTCGTAAAATTACAAAAGTTTTTTTTGTAATATGTAGTCAATATTTGTAAATATTACGAAAAAAATATTTACTAATCATTTTCGTTACTTTCGTAAAAATACGAAATTCAGTACTAAAGTTTTTCGTACTATGTAGTCAACTTTCGTGTATTTTACGAAAAAACTAAGTACGAAACTTTTTTTCGTAAAATGTTGCATGGATTTTTTTCGGTGTAGAAACTTAATATCTATCTAGAGAATCACGTTTAAGTTTGGTTGAGCTTAAAAAAGTGCAACAGATACTAACGATTTTGATTTTCTGAAAGAAAGTATTTTTATCTTTTAAAAATTCCTCTGAATCATATATCTTGTAGAAAAGTTCTAAAAAAATATGTTTTATGCTATCTTAGATAAAGATTTGTGGCTTAGTTTGATAGAACTTGATACTAAAGAGATTTATAGTTTTAGTTTACAGGAAAGTGACTTTAACGGATTTGGCGCCCACCAAGGGGCCACATCCACGATCGCAAAGTTTAATTTAGAAATTTGGTTTGCGCCTACAGATTTATGTGTAGTTTGGTGAAATTTATAAAACTGACAAATGCAACATATTTTAACGATTCTGAAGCACATGTCGTTAAGAAGATCGTAGATTTTTCAAAGAGATTAAAACGTAATAAGCTCGAAGGAACTTGAACTCGAAGGAACGTAAATGGGGCCCAACGTGGGCCAACGACCCATTTCCCTAAAATTTAATCAAGAAACTAGATATGTACCTAGAGAATCATGTTTGAGTTTGGAACAGCTATAAAACGAGACAACTTTAACAAAAAATAACGATTTTGATTATTTAAACGAATTTTTTTCTTTTTAAAATTTCTCTGAATAATTTATATTGTAGAAAAAGTTTAAAAAAATATATTTTATACTATCTTGGATGTAGATTTGTGTTTTAATTTGATCGTGCTTGAAAATTTAGAAGAGTTTTGGAGATAGTTTACCGGAAGTTGACTACAACGAATATGGCGCCCACCACGGGGCAATGTCCACGATCGCAAAGTTTAATTTAGAAATTGGGTTTGTACCTACAGATCTATCTTAATTTTGCTAAAGCTTATTAAAGTTTACAAATGCAACAAGTATTACCGATTTTAATGCTTATTTTGTTAAGAAGTTCGTATATTTTTGAAAGAGATTAAAATGCAATCAACTCGAAGGAATATGACTTATGGAACGTAAATGGCGCCCAACATAGGACCGTGACCCATTTCATTTAGAAATTAGGTATGTACCTAGAGAATTATGTTTAGGGTTGGTCAAGCTTAACTGCAACAAATACTAACGATTTTGATTTTCTAAAAGAAATTATTTTTCCTAAAAAAATTCTCTGTATCATTTATCTTGTAGAAAAAGTCTCACCAAATATCTTTTATACTATCTTGCATGTAGATTTGTGTTTTGATTTGAAAGAGCTTGAAATTTTAGAAGAGGTTTACAGTTAGTTTGGTGGATAGTGACTACAACGAAGATGGCGCCCACCACGGGGCCATATCCACAAACGCCAAGTTCAATTTAGAAATTGGGTTTATACCTACAGATTTATGTTTAGTTTGGTCAAGTTTATTAAAAATGACAAATACAACATATATCAACGAGTCTGAAGCACATTTCGTTAAAAAGTTCACAGACTCTAAAATATTTTTCTTTTACAAAATTTAATCTAATTTAAATTTTTATTTTGTTTTTATAAAAAGAATATTTCTAAAAAGCTATTATAACAATTAAAAAATTATAAAATTTTTTTTTCTATAACATTTTTAATGATTTTCTTATTTTTTATTTTTTAATAATTCAATTTTAAAATAAATTTTTATAAAGATTTATTACTTTTTTCTTATCAATTCCAACACGTTTTCATATGTATTTTACTTATAAAAAAAATTGATTTATTTTTAACCACAAACTCATATATTATTATTTTTCTTTTTAATTCCATATAATTTTTTTCAAATATTTTTTTTCAATATTTTTTTCTTTCTTAAATCAACAAACACATAAACACGGATCAAAACCAACCAACAGCAAGTTGCAATCACAGCGCTGCACGTTGCACTAAAAGAGTGTTGAAGACAATAATTGCAATAAATATGCAACAATTTTTATTATAATTTGCACTTTTCATTCATGATGTTGTTGTTGTTTTTATTGCAATGACTTTAAGGCATGCCACTTTTTATGTATGAACAAAAAAAAAATCCAAGAAATATGTGATCACCACGTTTATAATAGTGATTGAGGATGTCGCCAAAGTCGCGAGCAGCCAGTCAGTGGTGGCTAAAAGAATGGAAAATGCGTTCAATACTCAGGCACATTAATAAAAAAAAAAATCACCACGCGCTGTAAAATAAATTCATAATGAATTCAATAGTTTTGTAAATAAAAAAAAAAAATATAAACTTAAAGCACGTTTTTATTTTATTTTTTAAATCGTTAAACGTTGAGGTTTGTTTTTTCTGCAAAAACCCGTCCTGTTTAAATGCAGGAATGCTTTAAATCACTTTTTTTTTTGCATATATGCAGCAATAATCAATCGTTTAAAAATCAGGAATTTTGGTATTTTATTTTTTTTATTTTTTAAGCAATCGATCATAAATTTTAATTAAACTTTTTTTTTTTAATTTTTACAAAATTTATTTGCAGGAAAAAAAACTGGCGGTGTTTAAAATGTATGACTTAAAATCAACAGTTTTTTTTTTTTTTAACTCGATTTTTAGAATTTATGATTTTTTTTTTTTAACTAAATTAATTTTCGCTTATTTTGCATAAATTAAATTTTGTATAAATTTTCATTCCCAGAATTTTTTAGATTTTTTTTTTAACCACATTTCCGACATAACACTTGTGTTTGGGAATATATTTTTTTTGGAACTTCACATTTAAAATTTATAAAATTTTTTTGTCGTTTATTACAAGTCGTTTTTTTATGTTTGTTTCGTTGTAGCGGTTTGTTTTCGTTTTTTTTAGCGTTTTTTTTCGTTTTAAGCGCTTTTATTAAAAACCACGAACCGTTCGCACGCGTTGTCTCGTTGCAACTGTTTGTTATTTGGCTGGCCAATGTGGGAATAACTGTTTGTTATCGTCTAGGCATTTTTTTCGGTTTTCTTTCCAAGTTGCAAAGAAGTTTATTTTTAAAGGTTTGAAGCAGTTTTTTTTTTGTACATATTTTTATTCACGTTTTGTTTGGTTTTTGCAGAACTTGTTCTCAGCGCACTCATAATAATAATAAAAATTCATTGGGGAGCTACTCCACATTTTTCTATTGTTGTTGCTGCTGCTGCTGCTGTATATGGAGTGTGGCGTATAAGTTTTAAGTGTGTAAATAGTATTGGTTGTGTTTATAGTTTGTAGCAACAGTTGGAAGTAGTGAAAAATTGTTGGAGCTTTAAAGCAACAATATGTTTGAGGGTATGAAATGATATAAAAATCAAGCAACATGTTGCTATGGGGTAAAGAAATGTTGCTGAGAATTTTTGCTATATGAAGCAAGTTTTAGAATTTTTGTGGAAGAAAAATTTCAAAGAATCTGAGAATTTTTCAGTGTTAAGAATCTGAAAAATTTTCTATTCAAAAAAATGTCTCAGAATCTAAGAAAAAAATTTTTTGCGAAAAATGTCTCAGAATCTGATAGTTTTTATATAAAAAAAATGTTTAGAAATATTTCAAAATCTGAAATTTTTCTGTACGAAAAATGACTCAGAATTTGAAAATTTTACAATATGAAAAACGTTTCAGAATCTGAGAATTTTTCTATACGATAAATGTCTTAATTTCCTAGTTTAAAGGTTTAATCTAAGGCTCTTGCGTACTGGCCCCACGTTGGGCGCCATCTGTGTTCGAAGTTGAACTAAACTATAAAAAAATCTATGCGCAATTTATTTTCTTAAAGTAACAAAGTCTGTTGTGAGAATTTTCTAGTGGAAAATTATGCTTTTTGAACTAAAGAAATACAAGATTGTCATTATTTAAAAAAAATGTTTTATTCCACGCCCATAAAAGGCCCATTAAAGGGGAGGACCGAAAAAAATACATTTTCTAATTCTCTGGGTCTAAATGCAGGACTTTGAACTTCTTGTGGCACAAAAATGTTGCATTTGTTAAACAAAAACACAAAAAATCATATAAAAATATGGTATTTTTCGCAGGTTGGTTTAGTTCTTCAAGGGGAACTTTTTTCCCCCTGGTCCGATTTTGCTCATTTACGAACTTAACCTGCCTAGGAACATAAGACATATTCGTGCCAAATATCGGGAGTCTAGCTGTTTTATTTTGGACTGCATCGTGTTAACTACAGACGGACAGACATCGCTAGAATGTCTTAGAATCGATCACTGATCATATCTATATATACTTTATGGGGTCCTAGACCAATATTTTGATGCGTTACACACGGAATGACAAAGTGAGTATACCCCCATACTGTAGTTGGAGGGTATAAAAATTCCTGCAACCTGAGAGTTGTTCTAAAAAAAATTAAGAAGGTATTTTTTTAGAAAAATATGCAAGAATTAGAAAATAATTAAAAAAAAAACATTTTTGAAGGTGAGAATCTGCGAATTTTTCTATAAGAAAATGTCTCAGAATCTGGGATTTTTTATGAAAAATGTCTGAGAGTTTTTCTATACGAAAAATGTTTTAATTTCCTCTTGTTTCTGGGTTAAATCTAAGGCTCTTGGGTACTGGCCCCACGTTGGGCGCCATCTTTGTTGGTGTCTTATTGCGACAAGCAAATTCAAAAACTCAAAGTTCAACAAAACTAAATAAAAATCTATGCGCAATATATTTTCTTAAAGTGACAAAGTATTTTGTGAGAGTTTTCCGTGGGTTAAATGTTTCTAAAAATTTTCAATGTGAAAAATGTTTTTTATTATTTCTTAAAAAAAAGTCCTGGAATCTGAGAGTTATTCCAAAAAAAATGTAGAATGAATTTTTTACCAAAATATGTAAGAATAAGAAAACTTTTCCCTTCAAAAAATTTCCCGGAAACAAAAAACATCTCAAGATCCTGGAAACTGGCCCCATGTTGGGCGCCATCACTGTTTTGTTCTCATTTCGTCGATCAAATTGTGAAAGCCTTGCCAAGTTACAAACATCCCATCAAATTTAAATATTCGAATTTTATGTAGTAATACCTGCCAAACGATGGCCACGTTAGAGCTGACTGTGGGAAAGTTTATGAAAAAAATTCATAAGGTCATCTTCAGTCGGAAACCAGCGGTCATGTCCGAATTTTTTGAAAAAACCGGCTCAAAAATTCGTAAATTTTGCGTACTTTATTGAAAAAATAAACAGATGCTGATCAGGATTTTCGAAACAAAATCGTGTTTTGATATTTTTTAGATACATTTTACATGCATTTTCCAACTTTAGAGACCAATTTGAATAAAAAACAATTTTATGTTTAAAAATCAGCATCTGTGGACCAAAATCGCGGTTTTGGAATTTTTTAAATATTTTTTCAATGAAGTGTGCCAAATTTCCTAATTTTTGAGCCGGCTTTGGTCAAAAAATTCGGCCAGGAAGTTTGGTCAAAAAACGTCACTTATTCAAACTTTAAACGGTGATTGCCGACTTAGCATGACCTTGCAAAATTTTTTCATAAATTTTCTCACTATCAGCTCTAACGTGGCCATCGTTTGGCAGGTATTACGAAATTAAATTCGAAATTTTAATTTGACGGGACGCCCTAATAATCAAGGCAGTTTTTACATTTGGTAAATTAATTCGTGAGACTTTTCTTCATTTCAAAGTGAAAAATGTTTTTGATAATTAAAAAAAAACCTTTTTGAATCTGAGAGAAAATTTTTTCTATAGGAAAACTCTTAGGGTTTGAGATTTTTTCGGCTAGAAAAATTCAAAGATTCTGAGACATTTTTCGTGTAGCAAAGTTCTCAGATCATGGACGTATTCAGGGGGGGGGCCCAGGGGGCCCGGGCCCCCCCCTTTTGGATTGGATAATTTAAAAAAAAATTTAAAACTTCAACACATGATACAAGTAACAAACATGTTTTTTTTAGTATTATAAATATTTTGGTTTTTGAAGAAAAGTTGGCATATTTCGGAGGAAAATAAAAATTATTTTTTTTTTCAAAATTTTTTATTGATTTTTTTTTTTTGGATTTTGTTATCCTCAGTACGGTAATTATAAAAACTAAAAAAAGTTAAAAAACTTTGCATATTTTTAAAAGTGACTAGCTCCAAAAGCCTTTTAATTTCAGGGTGGTCAACTTTGGCACTCTGTAACTCACGCTGTATTATATTAGGGTCACTCCAAACTAGCTATTTTGAAAGCTTATATCATTGACTATATTTGCCCCACTCATAATGTTTCAATCTGATAAATAATTTAAAAGTTACATATATTAAGCAATTTTTTTTTTTGCAAACTCTATTTACCGATATTTTCAAAATGGCAATATCTTGAAAACTAAGCATTAGATATCAAAATCTTTACCAGATTCGTGTTCAGCATGGCAAATTTTAAAAAAATTGGGAAATTTACAATGGGAGTTGGCATTTATTTCACCAAAAAAATATATACTTTGATATAGCAGAACAACAAAAATGGATGTATAACGACAAAACATTTTTTTTTGGTCTGAAATTTTTACCACTGATGGGTATTGCATAGGGGAGCTATTTGCAATCGGAAACTTATTTCGGTCAAATTTGAGTTGGTACACTCAAAATAATTCTACAGTAAAAGGTTTAGTAAGTGATATTGTACCAAAATCTACTAATTCGTTACTAATTTTAGTATCTTCAAAGTACTAACATTAGTAATTTATACTGGATTTGACTAATATTAGTTAAAAATTTTAGTATTGGTTACCAATTTCTGCACTAGGTCCTTTTGGACTAAAATTAGTTAAATTTTTAGTATTGAATACCCACGTTTTTTTTTTTGGGTGTATATTTCAAATATAGGTTCACGATATTCTTTTATGAAAACTCTTGATTTTGAGTAAATTTTCGTTTTAAAAAGTCATTTATATCGAAATAGTATCTGTAAAATATGTATTGAAAACACATTATATTGGTTTTATTTAATGAAAATTATGCACCAGGATTATGAAAACAGTTTTCTTAAGGATCTAAGTCACTTTTTCTACATCAAAAGTCTCAGATTCCGAGATATTATTTCTATAAAAAATTCCAAGATGCTGAAAATTTTTTTTCTAAATAAAACTTTTCATATTGATTTTCAATCTAGCACTTTTTCAAAAATAAGGTTTGAATTGAAAAACCGCAGTTTTGAAAATTTTATAATGACTAAGGATAATATTTAAACTGACAAAAAATAAAAAAATTTCGTTTATTTTTTATGTAAATAAACAAAGATAAATTTTCATAAAAATTCAGACCTTAAATGTTGCGCCAAGGCAAGCCGTAAAAAGCGCTAAAGAATTAATTAATTTTCAAGTCCAAAAATCTCGATAACGAAATGTTCTACAAATATTTAAATGGCAGATCTGAATTCAAGTCCTTTAAACTAGCTCTTACGTGAGAGTGAATATCTCGAAAATGGAACGCGCTAACTTATGAAAACGCAACAGTAGAACCGCTCCATAATTACCGGTTTCGAATTTTCAAACCCCAATATCAGAAAAATGTAAAACGATTAAAATATTTGGTAAGATAATTTGGAATCAGGAGTCCTTAATCTTCTGGTTCATATAATTTAAATTTAAAATTTATCACAAATGGTACATATTTAAAACCTTTTCACTTTTGGGTTACATATTGTTTCTAGGAACGGTTTTTAATGAAAAAATACCTCAGAATCTAAGGATTTAAAGACATTTTTGCTATGGAAAATTTCAAAGATTTTGAAAAATTTTTGTATAAAATATTTTCAGATTATTTTCTATAGCAAAGTTCTCAGACTCTGATACATTTTTTTATAAAAAATCTTCGATTCTGAGGCATATTTTACAATAGAAAAATTCTCAAATTCTAAGACATTTTTTTTATAAAAATGTTCTTAGATTCTGAGATGTTTCAAATTTTTAAGTTTAAAAATAGCGTCTGAGGCATTCTTCTTTAGAAAAATTCACAAATTCTGAGGCATTTTTTAAACTTGTTGGTATAGAAAATTGCTGTAATTTCTAGAAATTTTTTTGGCCAGGGGGGGGGGGGGTTGTCCTAGAAAATAGTATTATTACATTGTGATTAAAAAAAATTTGAGTTGGGCCCCCCCCTTTTCAAATTCCTGGATACGTCGCTGTCTCAGATTCTAAAAGATTTTTCGTATAGAAAAATTCTCATATTCTAAGACATTTTTCAGACAGAAAAATTTTCAGATTTTGAGACATTTTGCGTATACAAAAATTCTAAGATTCTGAGACATTTTTGGTATAGAATCTAAAATATTTTACGCACAGAAAAATGTCTCAGAATCTGAGAATTTTTCTATACGAAAAATCTAGAAAAGGTCTCAGGTTCTGAGACATTTTTCGCATAGAAAAATTCTAAGCTTCTAAGACATTTTTCGTACAGACAAATTCTCAGATTCTGAAACATTTTTCACTTAAAAAAATTCCCAGAATCTAAGAAGCTTTCCATGCGAAAAATCTCTCAGAATATGCGAATTTTTCTATGCAAAAAATCTCTTAGAATCTAAGAATTTTTCTTAACGCAAAATGTCTTCTGAGACATTTTTTAATAAGAAAAATTCCTCAAAATCTAGGAATTTTTAAAAAATGTGTCCGTAAAAGAGTCTTTTACGTAAAATTTCTCAGAATCTAACAATAGTGCATAAAGATTCATGTTTTAGTTTAGTTGACAGAGGAATATTAGAACAAAGTAACAAAAAGCTCGAACAAAAGTAACTAAAACAAAAATGGCGCCCAATGTGGGGCCAGAACCCACTATCCTGACAATAAATTAAGAAACCATACGAAAATTGTACAGATTCTGACAATTTTCCTTAACGAAAAATGCTACATAATCAGAAAATTTTAACTGTCATTGTTTGTTTTAGACTCTGAGATATTTTGAATAGAATAGAATTTTGTCAAAAAAAAAAGCCTTAGGCATTTTTCTTAAAATTTGATTTTTTATAAAAATTTTCAAAGATATATTCAAATTATAACAAGTAAGAGTGTTAAGTTCGGCTGTGCCGAATCTTTTATACCCCCCAAAATGTAAAAAAAAAAAATTTTGGGGGCGTTTTTTTTTGGAGGGGGTTATGGGGTCAGTGGGGGACTTTGAGAGCACCTTCCTATCGCGTTAAATCTACCAAATGTTTCATTTATTTAACAAAAATACAAAAAAACATGTAAAAAAAGTGTATTTTTTCAGAGGGAAGGTTTAGTTCTTCAAGGGGGAACTTTTTTCCCCCTGGCCCAATTTTGCCCATTTACGAACTTACCCTGCCTATGAACATGAGACATATTTGTGCCAAACTTCAGGAGTCTATTAAGGGTTTGTGATTGAAGAAGAAAACATTGTATTTCTAAAGATTATTTTTAATGTGGATTTATTCCAGACCATGGTTTCTGTAGCCACCTCTACGTCATCAGTGGAGAAAATTACATTAGATTTAAATTGTTTAATTTTTGTAAGACTGTTTTTTCAATATGTTTTTTCATCAACAGACTTAACTCTGATTGGAATAGAACCCACGTTCTTCAAATTTTCCATCAGTTTGCAAAGCAAGTACTCTACCATCTGAGCTATCGCCCTGCTTGACAAACTAACAGCAGAAGTTGGTTCGTATTTCATTACAGATGTTAAGTGTGTGACGTCAACAGAAGATTTTTATTTTAAACAAACATTATACGATCCTTAGAAACAACAACATTCCTTAATCTCTCTTTGTCTCGTCTAGCTGTTTTATTTTCGACTGTATTGTGTTATCTCATGACAGACGGACATTCTTAGAATGTCTTACAATCGATCATGGATCAATAATATATATACTTTATGGGGTCCCCGACCGATATTTCAATGCGTTACAAACGGAATGACAAAGTGAGTATACCCCCATACTGTGGTTGGAGGGTATAAAAATCTCTGGAATCTTAAGCCTCCAGATATATTTCACTTTTTAAGAGTGTAAAGTTTAGGTTTGGTATAGCTTGGAAATTAAGAAGATTCTGCCAACTCGCCAGACGGAAAGTGACTAAAATGGAGATGGCTCCCAGCGTGGGGTTTGTCACTTTTAGAAACTATGTTGCATATTAATTTAAGATAATGTTTATTATAAATTGGAGCTTAAGAAGACGCATTTTTTGTTTGTTTTAGTTTTTGTGCTGGTACACATAACAAAAACAAAAGAAATGGCGCCCAACGTGGGACCTGGACTCAAACCTCTGATATTTGCATTAATAACAACATCGTTGGTACCCATAGGTTTTTCAGAATCTGATAAATGCTGTATTTTTCTATACCAAAACTTGCTCAGAATCTTGGAATTTTACTATACGAAACATTATACAGAGTAATGTAAAGATTACGAGATGAGTTTTATTGAAATAATAAAATGTAATATTCTTTTTAAAAATGTTTCAGAATATTTAAGCCTCCAACAAAAGTCTTCTTAAATACAAAACCAGTTAAATGAACTATTTTTGAAGAGATTTTAGAGTCAGTAAAGCGACTACAACAGATATGGTGCCCAACGTGGGGCGCAAGCCCAAGTCACCGAAGATTAAGACAAAAAAACGTAACCTTAACTATCTTTAATATTTTAAAGTGTTAAGTTTTTAAACAAAAGCTTAATTTAAAGCTTGCAACCTGCCATCTGAAGAAGACGCCAACTATTAACCAAATTTACTATACAAAGCATGAAGATGGATGGCAACTAAAATCAACAAAATTTACTGCTTTCAAAATAAAACTCCGGCTAATTACTAAAAACTAACTTCATTTTTATGAATGACCAGAATAATGAAAAGCATGACAGCATCATAAAAATAAAATCAAAAGTGTTAATTTACTTTCCCTGTTTAATGATCGAAAAAAAGAAAATAGAAAATCAAAGTGGTCATAAAACTATGGGAACCTTTTTTTTCGGTATTGTTTAAAAGGTCTTAAAACAAACAAAAAAATTAGTTTAATTAGCCATAAAAAAAAAGTTAATACACAAACTATTGTTATAAAATCCATTTCATAAGGGTTTTATGTAAGTCTTTAAAATCCCATAAACTTTAAAAGCTTTAACTTTTTTTTTTTTGATTTCTTATGACTCACGGCAATTTTTGGTTTATGCTTTTATTTTTATTTTTATAAATCACAAATCTATTTTGTAAATTTAACTAGATTTTAATGACCATTGAAAATAAAGTAACATTTGTGACATTTACATTTCGTTATGTCGTTTATCCATTTAAATTCCAACAAATGTTTCCTTCTACTTAAAAATACAAAAAAAAAGACCACCAAAGTATGGATTTGAAAATTAAATGCCTTGGAACATTTTTGTGGTTTATATGTTTTTTGTTATTTTTTGTCTTTTTACAAATTATTTAAAAGTTGTAAATGACAAATAAAATAGACACATGTGTGTAAAATTCGTAATTTGATTTGCTGAGGCCATATTGAGGTTTGGGAACAATTCACACAGTTGTCAAAATTAGTTATAAAATAACATAAAAAGTATTGTTAATTTAAGCAGGTTTTAATAAAATGATTTGTAATGAAAATAAATAATACTATAAAATTTAAATAAAATAAAACTTACAATTAGTCTTTATAAGCGTACAGTACATTTATGAAAATAACAAAAACAAATTTTTACAAATTATCACTGGTCTGAATGTTTCATTAAAATATGTGATTCATCTGCAATAATCATGTTTTATATAATTTATAATTAACTGCTTAACAAGTGATTTGTAAAATTAATCAAAAGCTTTAATGAATTAAAATTATTTTACATTTTTTGAAAAGCTCATTTTTTGAAAAGCTTTTTACTAAAAGCTTCCACCAAACCAAGGCTATATGAAATCTGCAATTGAATGCAACATTGATCAAAAGTGCACAAATACCCTATTTTTTCTCTAAAGCTTTTATCAAATCTAAAAACTTATTGAATTTTATCACATATTATTTTTTTTTTTTTGAAATATACATTCGATCATCAAAATTAATAAAAATATATCATAAAATCTAAAAATATTGCTTTTTTATCACAATTTATAAGTATTATTAAAAAAGTCTAATATAGCGAAATTCAAAGCATATGTACAGTTTAAAAGCTTTTATTTAAATCATTATGAAATTCAAGAGAAATTTATTTTTATTTTTTTTTAATCAAGGAGAATCTTAGAGAAATCTGCAAAATTTATAAAAAAAAGCTTTCATAAAATTTATAAAAATATCAAAAGCTTTTATGTTAACAACTTAAGTATTACAAAATTTTTAAAGAGTTTTTATTAGATTTTTTTTTTTAATTTTTGTATACCCTCCACTCTAGTGATAAAGGTATCATTCCGTTTGTAACACCTCGACGATGTGGGGATGTCCGTCCGTCCATCTGTTGTCATCAAAACACACTAACTTTTGAAAGACTTTACAAAGGCTCCTGTTTAGCATATATGTTGGTGGTTTACATAGTCAGGTTTATATTGCAATTTAGTGAAATTGGTCCATTGGTTCGAAAGATATAAGCAAAGAAATGAATTTCGGCAAGGGTTTTTCGCGAATTTACGAGATAAAACACGCTAACTTTCGAAAGACAATTCTGAGGATGCTGAAGCTTGCCACATATATTTGTCGTTCCCCTGGTCTAGTTCGTATTGATTTCAGCCAAATCGGTCCAGTAATTCAAAAGTTATTAGCAAAACCGTGAATTTTAGATTGGTTTTATCTTAAATGCTCGTGTTGAAACCCAAACTTTAAAAAACAAACATTAAAAACATTTGTAAGCCACAAACTTACTTTACAAAGTATATTTGTCACTCAAAAATATTTTTACACTAAAAAAAATTTACACCCGCAGAAAGCTTTACACTAATAAAAACAAGTAAGAAAATTATAGTCGGTCAAGATCGACCATATAATACCCTACATCAGAGTTTCCCGGAAAATGGGTCCCAAGTTCAAACATGGACTGATTAGATCTATATCTTGTAAAATCTTTAATAAGTGTAAAAAACACTCACAAATAAAATTTGAGTGAAATAGGCTTCCTTCTGTTGTCAATAAACCGCTTTAACTTAATATCGGGCAAAATTTTCACATGGTGCGGGCCTAAATCCAAAAATGATCCGATGATAATCAGATTTTATAAGGTTGTTAATGAATGCGTTAAACATACACAAACCGAATTTTAATTAAATATTTTCTATTTTCATGAAAGGTTTATGCAAAAATCGGGAAGGTGGTTTGTATAGGGGATACAAGAAGAACCGGTCCGATTTCTTTAAGATGGAATGGTGATTTGTGTAGATAAAACAAGATTACCTGCCAAATTTCGAAAAGATACATATTATAATGCGGTTATTAGAATCCTTTGAGCCAAAACTAAAGAGGGCCTTTGTAAGGGGGCTAGGTCTAAATAAAGACCGATTTTTTCCAGTTTCAATAGGCTTTGTCCTTGGGCCAAAAGAGGCTTAAGCTTCAAATTTCAAGTCAATTAATTAAAAATTGCGAGCTGTATCGTGTTTACAACGTTTACATGGACCGACGGACAGACGGACATCGCTAAATCGACTCAAAAAGTGATTCTGAGTCGATCGGTATACTTAAAAGTTGGGTCTAGGACCAATCTTTCGGGTAGTTACAAACATCAGCACTAACTCATTATACCCTGTACCACAGTGTGGTGTGGGGTATAAAAATTAGTAATTTTTCTTGTTTTTTACAAAAATTAAAAAAAAAAGTTTTTTACTAAAAATATTTTTAATAATTTTTTTCACGTTAGAAATTAACTATCCTTTAAAAATGGCATTTTGGTGGGTCTTAATAGATTCTATCTGTTTCTTTTTTTAAATCCTTCAAGAAATTTTATAAAAATTATTTTAATTTTTATTTTTTTTAGGCTTTTAAAAAATCTGAAACGGATCTGCGAATTCATCAAAAGTTTTATTAAAATTCAACAACAACGTTTTCTTCTCATTTTAATGCTTGTATCAAAATCTTTTATAAAAACTTCATTAATAATACTGATTAGAAATCTTTTAACATTACAGAAACCGTTTTCAAAATTCCAAAATTTAATTTTATAATTTAAAAGCTTTAATACATTTTCAAAGCTTTTTGTTATTATATTTCATCAAATATCAAACAACATCAAAACTGATATCAAAAGCTTATATGAGTTCCGTATATCTACAAAACGACCGAAAGCTTTAAATAATCTAAAAAATATTTTTTAATGCTGTTTTTTTTATTAATACTTTTAGTTTCAAAGCTTTTTTTTAAATGTGACAAAATATTTGCGTTACATGAAATGTATTTAGTCATTTTTAAAAAATACTTGTAGTTTCAAAGCTTTTTTTTTAAATGTGACCAAATATTTGCGTTACATGAAATGGATTAAGTCATTTTTGCTTAAAAAGCTTTTTTTCTCTTGTTTTAAAAGATTCTATCAAGTTATTTTAAAGAGTTTAAAAAAAAAAAAAAAAAAAAAATTTTGGATCAATTAAAAAAAATCAAAAGTTTTTTATTTAAACCTTTTACGAAATTCAAAAGAAAGTTACTTTTATTTCTGTCTTAAATCTTAGGGAAATCTGCAAAATGTATCATACGCTTTTATAAAATTAAAAAAAAATATATCAAAAGCTTTTATGATAACAACATTTACATTACTAAAATTTCAAAGAGTTTTCATTAAAACTTTAGTTTTAGTTAAAATTACTTTGAATTTTTAATGAATTTTTTTAAAGCTTTTAAGAAACTAAAACAGATCTGCAAAATTCATCAAAAAATTTTATAATATTAAAAAAAATCAGCCTTACCATAGAAAAATAAAATATATTTAAAATCAGCTTTTAATTTTATTTCTATACAAATTGTTTTTGTTTTTAAAATCGACTTTCAAAAAATGTATTGAAAATTTGAAATTTAAAATAAAACTTTTGTTAAAATAGACTTTTTGTTTTCTTGTGGTAAGGGCCAATGTTTTTCAGCATTCTAAGGCTATTACTAAAACTTCATTAACATTACAGATTGGAAAGCTTTTAGCATTATATAAATCTTTTTCAAAATTTCAAAATTGTACTGTATAATTTATAAGCTTTAATACACCCTTTTAAAGCTTTTTATTAAAATATTTCATCAAATATAAAAAAAACATCTAAGTTTTTTATCAAAAGCTTTTAAAAAGTTTATCAAATGCATATTAAATCGATCGAAAGCTTTCAAAAATACCGAAAAAGCTCTGCATTTATTTTGCAAAATACTTTCAAAGTTTTTTTTAATGTGACAAAATATTTGCGTTATATGAAACACATTCATTTTTTTTTTTTTCTTGAAAAGTTTATTCGTCTTCTGTAAACTGGCACTTTCTTTTAAAAGATTCTTTTTTTTATGAATTTTATAATGTTTTGTACAAATATAAAAAATTTTAATTTGATTTTTTCTGTAAGTACAGATCGAGCACGGGCTCTAATTATATTTGTTATAAGGGTTCAAGTTGAAAAAATGCAGAAGAAAAATTGAATTTCTAAAAATTATAGACATTTCTGGTATTTCCTATACCGGTTTCAAACACCCCTGTTAGTGTCATCATCAGTAGGATTTTAAATGTCGGTTTGTCTTGTTAATGAAAACTGTTTTTTATTTATTTAAATTTTTATTTAAATTTTTACAAAATCTTTATTTAAATATGTACTTTATAAAATCCGAAAAAAATATATTTTCAAAAGTCTGTATTTAAAGCTTTTAGGATTTTTTTTTATAAAGTTTGAAAAATTGAAATTGTTAAAAAAAGCTTTAATAAACTATACGGTGGATCTAAAAAATTTCGAAAGCTTTCAAAAAACATGAACAAAAGTATGTTTTAGTCAAAACCTTTACTAAATTTATATTGTTTTTTGCAAAATCGTTCTAAAGCTTTAAAAAAAATTATACGCTTGTTTTTTATACAACTCTTTTAAAAACTCTAACTCATCTTTAAAGCTCTTTTCCTTAAAATCTTTGACCAAATGCGAAAATTCCAAATATAAACAAAACCTTTATGAAATTTACGATTTATCGGCAATTTAATACTACTATTTTTTTTTTTGTAATATTAAAAACTTTAAGAAAATGTATTCTTTACTTTTTATAAAATATATTTTCTTTATTGTCTATGAAAAGCTTTAAAAAAACTTTTTGTTTTAATATAATTCTTAATACAAAACTTTCATTAAACCTAGAACTGTACAGTTAAAACTGTTACACACTTTTAAAAGCTTTTATCTAAATCATTCGTTAAGTGCGAAAAAATATCATAATTTTTAAACAAAAGCTTTTATGCCACCTACTATTCGTATGCAAAACATTGTCAAAAGCTTTAATATTATGGGGCAAAGGCATTTATGTTAATCATAATTTTTTAACAAAAGCTTTTATGTCACCTACTATTCGTATGCAAAAAATTGTCAAATATTATGGGGCAAAGCCATTTATGTTAAAATTTTTAAGTTACAAAAAAATAAAAAATAAAATTTTAATGCCCACCTATAGATGGTAAATTGTATATTAAAATATCGGTGAGACCCCCAAAAGATACGTTTAACTTTTTTACTTACATTTTTTTTTAATTTAAGAACTTTGACAGGGTTTTCTAAGAATAGTTTAAAAAACTTATAAGGTGCCATTTATTAAAAAGCTGATTTTTTTGTTATTTTTTTTTTTAATAAAGAAAACCTTTAATTTCCTTAACATTATTTCGTTATCACCTTGAAAAATCTTAGTTGTTGTTTTCTGTCTTAACATTGGCAATACACAGCTGTCTTTTAACTGTCTTTTTCTTTAACATATTTTTCCTGCAATTTTTTTCTATTCTAGCAATCTTTTATACACTTGAAAAAATATAGTTTTGAAAATATTTTTTCCATTTTCACTAGTTTTCTAATTGCAACTTGGGGTTGTTGTGTAAAACTTTTAGTAACAAAAGCTTTTAAATAAAAGTTTACGAGTATTTTTCTAAAGGTTTTCAATAAACCAACTTTATTTTCCTACTATTTTCCTAAAGCAATTAATATTAAGTCATAAAATCATACGCACCCATGTACAATATTTTAAAAAAAGCTCTAACAAGCCGAGTTTAGCACTTAATTTTTCACAGATTAATTAAGGGTATTCTTTTTATAATCTCCGCTTATATTTAATCATTTTAACTTAATTTCTTTAAGTGTACAAATAAAAACCATAAATAAATATATTTTTTTGTAAAAAACTTTTCTCTCTCTTTCATGCAAACAGAAAGAGATAAATCGAACTTTAAACGAAAGTTTAACAGCAATTCACTATCAAGATCTATGTATGGATGGCATTAAACCTCAACACATTCGTACATTTAAAAATGATGGCCAAAAACAACTTTACAAAAAAAAAAGTAAAACAAAAATTCATTCTTAAAAACTATGGATAAAAAGTATTGAATACCACAAACCAGCGATTAGAACAGGTTCTTATAAGGCCAAGGAACAGCCAGGAAAAACAACGCACCCAGGTTTTGGTTAACAAAAAAAACAATTTTCCTTGAGATGTTTAATTTTTCTTAAGATGTTTTTGTTTTAAGCTTTTTTAATTCGTTTTTTTTTTTCTATTTTGTATGATGAAAGTATGAATGTCTAAAGTTTTTTTTTGTGTATGAGGAAAAAATATGTTTTTATATGATAATAGTGCAATAGGTCAACGATGCGTTGAATTTTGTAGGGGGGAAGAGATATTTTATATAGAAAACTAATACTTTATGTTTTAAGGCTAAGAGTTAAAGAATGATAGTGTGTGGAAAATTAAAATTGAGTACAAAATTTAACAGTCTCATATAATATTGCGTTGCAAATATAATTTGGCAAGGCCTTTCTTAACTGATTTTTGTTACGTTAGGAAAGTTATGGTGGGGTTAGTTGTAGGTAAGGTTAAAACGAATTTTAAATGCCCTGCCTATTAGTATTTAAAGTTTTACACACAAAATAATCAAAAAGCTTTTTTTATAAATAATATACATTTGACATAAAGCTTTTGGCAAAATAATTAATTTTGATAAATATTTGCCAAATTCTTTGAAAAATCTGAAATCTGATCTGAAAAAAGCTTTAAAAAGGCTTTTGAACAAGGATACTACAAAATGAAGTTTTAGTATTTGTTTAATCTTTAACAAATTGTGGTAAAGCACTTATGGAAGTTTTTAAAAGCTCTATATGTTCTATAGTAAAATATATATAATGATCACAAAACATTTATAAAAGCTTTTTTTAAATATTTGCTTTTGTGAAATATATGATTGGTTTTTACAGTTAAAATTTATATAAAGCTTTTACAAAACTACAAAACCTTGGATATTGCAACACAAAGCTTTCATGTAAAAATGAATAGAAGCTTTCATAAATTTTGATAAATAATTTATATTATAATCACTGATTTGTTTATCAAATTTATCAAATGTTTTTTCAATTATAAAACATAAGATATTACAACACAAAGCTTTAAGTACTTTTTTAAGCTTTAATAAATTTTACAATTTTTGTACAAAAATATTTTTCTTTTATTTGAGTTTATGGCTTATCATTCAAGATAAACGTTTTATACGAAAAAAACTTCATAATCACTTAAATCAATGATTTTCATTAAATCTTTCTAAATTTAAAGCAAATTAATGATTAATTTTATAAAAGCTTTTAAAATTTCATGTTTAATAATCGCTGATTGATTAAAAGTCAAAAGCTTTTACTCATCGTTTAATTTTTAAGGCTTTTACAGAAGGATAATGCTAAGAAAAGTTTTTATATATTTTTTAAGCTTTAACTAATTGTGGTTCTCTAAGTAGAGAAGCTTTTTAAAGCTCAAAAACATTTATTAAAGCTTTTTAAAAATAATTGGTACTGCGAAATATTTGATTGGTTTCTTACAATAAAAATTCATATAAAGCTTTTACAAAACACAAAGATTTCATGTAAAAATTTATATTTGCTAAAAAATAAAAAAATTAGCTTTTTCAAAAAAAATATTTGGAGCGAAGTATTTGAATTGGGCCAAATTAAAAAAAAAAATCCATCCAATGCAAATCAAATACAGATTTCATGCCTATTTTGTTTAAACAATTTTACGATTGTAAAACAAAATGTATTTAAACATTTATAGATTCTGCCAAAAAGTTTTTTGTTTAATATATGGCTGAGTTGATAACAAAAAGAAATTTTGCTAAAATATTTTCTATTGTAAAATATTTTTTTAGTACTTAACAGTTTGACAAATTTGCGATAGAATTGCAAAAGAGCTGTTACTCATTTTTTTTTTTTAATTTACGATTGATTTAAAACGATTGATTTTATAAAACTTATAATATTTTAAAACAAAGCTTTTACTACTTTTTTAAGCTTAAGTAAAATTTACGATTATTGTGCAAAATTTATAGAAGCTTTCAAAAATAAAAAAAACGTTTTTTTATTTAAGCATTTAAAATATAACTTTCTATCAAATATATTCTGGTACATTGTATCAAACTCAACCATTTAAATCATCAACTTTTATAAAAGCTTTTTTACATTTGAAGAAAATTAAAGGCTGAGCTTTTACAAACACAAGCAGATCAATTTTTCATATATTAAAAACATTTAACAATTACAAGTAAATCACTGATTTTATTAAAGCTTTTAATGTTTAGAGTATACTAATTTCAAGAAAGCTTTTTTTAATTTAAATTATACTTTTCTATCAAACAAATTTTTGTAGATTATATCGAAATTAAGAATTTAAATCATCGATTTTATAAAAGCTTTTTTAAAATTTGTAGCAAATTAAAGGCTGATTTTATTAAAGCTTTTAATATATTAAAAGCTTTTAAAAGTTCAAGCAGATCAATTGTTTATATATTAAAAACACTGAACTGAAATTACAAGAAAATAAGTTGTTGATTTGATTAAAGCTTTTGACGTTTTGAGTATACTAATTTCAATTAAGCTTTTTTTTAAATTCCAAATTTTTAATTAAAGCTTTTTAAATCTTACGAAAATGAATCGTTGATTGCATAAAAGCTTTTAAAAATTATTAATTTAAAAGCTTTTATTAAAATTATTATTATTAGTTTTATTATTACATTATTGGTTTAACTTTAAGCTCTTTTAACCGCAACCACCATCATGACAGATTCAATATACATATTCTCCAGTTATTTCCACTTAAAAAGCATACAAAATTTTATAAGATATTATTTAGACCCCCCTTTATACTATACCAAGAAAAAAAATAAGTGTTTAAATGCTTTTGGGTTGTTCGCAAGTTTGTCAAAAAGATATTTATGTTGAGATAATATTTCTCTTTAAAACGCTTAAAAAGAATTAATCGTTTTTCACCATATAGCCCAAAAGCGAAAAGGTTTGTCTTTTCCTGTTTACAAAATATGGTTTCAATTACTTAAAAAACTAAAAACAAAAAAAATATTGTAGAAAAAATCATAGACTTAGATAGATATTTCCGTTATTTACTATTAGCAATGTTAGAGGATAAGAAGAAACAAAGGATTTGTTTTGTTTTTCGATATAGAGAAAAAAAGTAACATAAAACTGTGGGAAATTATTTTTATGATCTTTAACTTTCAAATAAACAAATCTCTAAATAAATTTCTTAAAAAAAAACAAGAGGAAAATTTAAAATCAAAAGAAGTTTTATGCAAAACACATTTTAGCTACTTGTAGTTGTTTGGTCTAGTTGTATTCGTAAGAAGAGACTTATTGTGAAAGAAGACCTTTCATTTAAAAGTATTTTTTTTTATATATCTTTCTACTGTTGTAGTGTTTTTTTTTAACATGTTCTTTTGAAGATTCACGTGACATTGTCACATTAACTGTTTAACTCGATAAAGCAGGGATATGTAATAAACCAATAAACAATTTAGATAAAAAAAAGCTTTTGAGAGGAGCGGTTTATAAAAAATATAAAAAATTTTAGTAATCTGGAAAATAGTAGTGGATTGTTAAATTTAATAAAATATTAGAATTAAATATTAAGTTTATTTAATAAAAGCTTTACATCAAAAATTGAGTAAAAGCTCTCAATGTTTGTTGAATATTGGGGAAGCATTTTAAGGAATCGAAAATTTAAATTGTGTAAATTTTTAAAAGATTTGATCTATCGATATATTTGTAACAGCTTTTGGAAGAATGATTTTTAAAAAGCTTTATATGTCGTCAAATTTAGCATATTATTTTAGTCAGGTTAGGTTAGGTAACCTAACCTATTATTTTAGTTATATTTCATAAAATATTTTTAAGTATTTCAGGTCTTAAAAAAAGTTTTATTGAAGCTATCGATAAAAAATTGCTGGTTAAGTATAAGATTAATAAAAGCTTTCATGAAAGCTCATTGTTTTGGAACTTTAATTCAAAATTAAGATAAGTGTTTTAACATATTCTGTTAAAGCTTTCTATATATTTGTTATAGTTCTTACAGAAGTAGTCTTTTAAATGCTTTCGTTGCATCCTGCAGGTTTAAAACTAATTTTCAAAAAGCTTTCTGATTATATTAAAGATTATTTAAATATATTTATCAAGCTAATTTAAATATTAGTCTTTGATTTTCTATTGTTGTGTTTTTGAATCATAAAGATTAATAGTATATTTTTCAATAGTTAACCTTTATTTGGAGTTTATATAAAAGCTTTTGATAATTTTAAAAACAAGTTTTATATTTAAGAATAATTTTTAAAACATCTTGAAGTCAAGATTAAAGCTTTTTAAAGGTTTTCCAAAATATCTGAATGTTAATAGCCCATTTATTTAATAAAAGCTTTTGAAAATTAGTTGTGTAATTTCTTTAAGTATAAGTAATTCATAACTTTTTCAATAGAAGTTTCTGTAAAAGCTTTCATGAATTCTGTTGATGAAGCATATGGTTAATAGAAGCTTTTATTAAATCGCAGATTCTACAAGTTTAGCAATAGATTTTATTAAGTTAATTCGGAAAATATAATTTTATTAAAAAAAATGGATTTTTTAAAAGCTTTCGATAAAATTTTCATTTTAAAATAGAAGTAGTTTTCAAAAGCTTTTGATGCAGTATTTTTTATAAAAGCTTTTACTGAATCTTAAAAATACTTTTAATCAAATTGAGTTTTACTAGAAATTAATTTGTAAAAGCTTTCAATGAATTCTGTTGATGAAGCATATGGTTAATAGAAGCTTTTATTAAATCGCAGATTCTACAAGTTTAGCAATAGATTTTGTTAAGTTAATTCGAAAAATATAATTTTATTAAAAAAATTAAGTGAATTTTTTAAAAGCTTTTGATAAAATTGTCATTTAAAAATAGAAGTAGCTTTCAAAAGCTTTCAATGCAATATATTTTATAAAAGCTTTTACTGAATCTTAAAAATACTTTTAATCAAACTGAGTTTTCTCAGAAATTAATGAATTTGTAAAAGCTTTTTAAATTCTCTTTTGTTCACTGGGTTATTTTCCATATGCATACGCATCTTATTTTACAAAAAAAATATACGCATACAGTATGTTTACTTTTAGAAATACAAATCGCATAGAGTAGCTTAGCACAAGAAATGAAGAACAGCACATAAATAACTTAGTAAGATGTCATATGTACGAGTATGTTAAAGTCGTCTCTTCTAGCTTTTCACTTTATATATAGTACTATACTCTTTATATATAATTTTGCTCAGGTTACCAAAGAAAAAGGTGCAGTTTAAATGAGGATTTTCTTTCGTTTTTTTTTTTTTTTTTTTCTAAACAAATAATTTCTTCTTACAATGGTTCAGTTAACAAATGCTAACAATAATACGAGTTACAAAGATACCTCTTTTAAGTTTGAAAGTAAGTCATTGCATTACATTTGCAATGTCTACGAAATGTGCCTTAACGTTTGAAATTGAATTTTTAATCACATGTACCATAACTATGTTCTGTTGTAATCTCTTTTTTTGAAAAATAAATAAAAAAAAATTAAAAAAAAATCAACTTTAAACATTACAATTTACTAACATTTTTAATGTTTAACATATGGAATACACCAAACCACGTACACTCCTCTTTTTATGTTTGTACCCTACACTGATTCGCGGAAGCAGGGCCTTATAAGTTGGTGCAGGCGCATGTTACTGTTAGGAAATTATGTAATGTTTAGTTAGAAAGCTTTTATCAATGTTATTTCAATTAAAGCTTTCGTTATGTATCTCAAATTTATCATTATTTTAATTTGACGGTTATTTGTTTCACTTTATTTAATTAAAAGCTTTCAATTATTTTTGTAAAGAAATATATATTTTATTAAAGCTTTTAACAATATAAATTCTTAATGTATGATATTCTGCTATAGACAAAATATCAAACAAGAAGAAGATTTTATGAAAGCTTTAAAAAGTTTTAAGATTTCGATAAATCTGAAAGATCTAAAATTGACTTACTGAAAGCTTTTTTGAAAAGCCTTTATTTTATACAATGGATTTTTTAATAAGAGCTTTTGATTAACTTATATAATTAGAAGCTTTCGACTATTTTTGCATAAAAAATATATATTATAAATCTTTAAACAATATCAATTCATTGTGTATGATATTATGCTATAGACAAAAAAGAAGATTTTATAAAAGCTTCAAAAAGTTTTAAAATTTTGATAACTTACGGATTATTTGAATATTTTCCATAAATTTTAAAAATCTAATATTGACTTAATAAAAGCTCTCTTGAAAAGCCGTTATTTATTTTTATGATGCAAGCTTTTGATGCATTTTTAAAATGTTTTAATATTGACTTAATAAAAGCTTTCTTGGAAAGCGTTATTTATTTTTATGATAAAAGCTTTTAATGCATTTTTAAAATGGTTAAATATAAAACAAGATTTTAAAAAATAATTGTTTAAAAAAGTGTTAAATAGTAGAGTATCATTCGATCAGTTAAAATCGCCTTAAATGTTTTTTGACTTTAATGTAAAATACATTTTTTGTTCGTTCAGAATTCTTAGAAATAACAAAGTTGCGGAAATTATGTGGTGGGTCTTTTAAATCACATTTTACACAAAAAGACAACAAAGAATTTAATATAAAATTAAAATAAAATCACATAATAAACGTGACTTAAGTTCATAATGAATTTTATTTTGGGAACTAGGTTTTAAAGAAATTATTTATTAAATAAGGGGAATGTTTTAATAATATTTTTAAAATATTTTACATAATTTTATGCTTGACGATTTTTCAGTTTTATGGAAAATTTTTATTGTCGTGTAATATCGAAAGCACATAACGTAATCATTAGGCCAATGATCAATAAAAAATTGTATTAACACTATAGGTATTGAGAAATCTATATTATTTATCGTTTATTATAAAAAAGTTTTAAAAAAAATATGTCAAACAAATCGTAAATTGAATACAAAAAAAGCTTTCCAAAATTAAATTTAACCAATTGTAGATTATATAAAAATACTGAAAATCTAACTTAGATGTTACAATACAAAGCTTTTTTTAAATTAAAGCTATGATTTTATTAAAGCTTTCACAAATTTTTGAAAGTCAGTCTTAGATTATGATGAAATGCTTTTTACGATTTATTTTAGCTTTTTATTTAAAATCCGTATCTGGCATGAAAAAAAGCTTTTATTAAAAAAGCTTTTCAAAATTTAAGAAAACCAATTGTAGATTATATAAATTAACCAAAAATTGAACTTAGATATTCAACACGAATAATAGGTTACATAAAAGCTTTTACGGTTTTTTAAAAATCAATCATAGATTATAATTTAATGCTTTTAAAAAAGCGAATAATAAAAGCTTTTTTATTCTAAACCAATATCTAGCAGATTAAAAAATCGTAAATAACCTAAAAACAATGATATAGATTTAAAAAAAAAAAGCTTTTAAACAATCGGCAATGTCCAAAATTCAAAAGCTTTTATATTGCTCACAAATTTAAAAAAAAAAACATATCTTAAATTTAATGAAAAAAGCTTTCCAAAATTTAAGCAAAAATTCTAACTTACAATACAAAGCTTTTTTAAAATTAAAGCAATGTATCGTTGGTTATAAAAAAAGCTTTCATAAATTTCTGAAAATCAATTGTAGATTATAATTTAATGGTTCTATAAAAAGCAATTAATAAAAGCTTTTTTGATTCAAAACCAATATCTAGCAGATTAAAAAACTAAAATTACTGAAATACAATGATAAGGATTAAACAAAAAGCTTTGAAAAAATCTATAATGTCCAAAAACCCCAAAAGCTTTTAGATCGTTCAAAAATTTTATAAAAATATCAAATCGTAAATTTACTAAAAAGTCTTTTCAAAATTAAAGCAAACCAATTGTATAAAAAAATGAAAATATAACTTAAAAAAGCTTTAAAAATTTAACAAATTTCTGAAAATCAATCGTAGATTAAAAATTTAATGCTTTTAAAAAAGCAATTTAGAAAAGCTTTTTAATTTAAAACTCATATCTGGCAGATAAAAAGACTTAATATTTTGAAAAAACAATGATAAATATTAAATAAAAAAACAAAAGCTTTTATAAAAAACGAAAATGTTGAAAAATCAAAAGAATTTAGATCAGGTTTTATAAAAGCTTGTTAAATGCAAAGCGGAGTTCTGAATGTATAAAAGCCATAAGAATTTCATATTTTAAAGTTTAAGCTTTTTAGCAAGTCTGTAAGTTTATAGTAAATTATTATAAACTTATTGATTACTTTTTAAAAGCTTTTAAAAATTTTGATATCAATTGTAAATTTTAAAAAGCTTTATGCTCCTGTAAAGTTGTTATTCCCATTCAATAAATTATGCACTTATTTCATAAATGAAAAGTTATTTTACATTCTATTAAAATGTGTCACTTTCTTTGTTTGTTATCTTACTAATTAGCTGCAACTTTTGTAAGTAGTTTTAAAGATTTGTTTTGGTTTAAATGTGCTATTTAAATTAACATAACCAGTGTTTAAATTAAGATAAAGACTACCAAAAAAACAAAGATATCATAATCATGTGTATGCATTCCAAACAAAATAAATGTATTATTAAAATTAATTTTGATACAAATTTTTGATGTGTGTGAAATTTGGGATGTTATCATTAAGAAAACATTAATTTAACAAAATAAAAGACAAACATGCAACAGTGGTACGAAAGGCAAATATAAGCAAAGGAAATAAAAAATAACTAAATTTTATAAGAGATTTAAGGGTTTAACATAATAGATTAAAGAGAATTTTTTAAATCTAAAGAAAGTTTTGTAAAAGCTTTTAAAAATAAAAAAAATATATTAAAAAATTGATTATAGCAGGTATTTGGTTGTAGTTAAATAAATCTTTTGAGGAAATACCACGTTGTCTAAAAGCTTTCTTCTTAGATTTTATAAAAGCTTTATGTACATTATAATTACTCCAGATCAATAAAAGTTGAAAAAATCTTAATAAGCTGAAGTTAATTTTGTAAAAGTTTTATATTAAATTTTACTACAAAAACAAATATTGCAAAGTTAATCAAAAGCTTATTTAACGGTTATTGTGTTTTAATTTATAGAGAAAGCTTTTTCTAAACTAACGTTAGTTTTATGAAACTCTTAGTTTCTATAAGAAACCAATTATGAAAGCTTTCTACGAATTAAAAAAACAAATTAAAGCTTTCGTATATTCCTTTGTATACACCTTTTAAAATTTTTTAAGCATTTATACATTTTAGAAAAGCTTTCGATGAATTTGTCACAATTATAAAAGCTTTCTATTACTTAAAAAACAATAGTAAAAAGCTTTTGATGACATACCAAAATTTCAATAGTTTGAATTAATATTAGCATTAAGAAATAAAAGCTATTAATATATATATATCAAGCATTTTTCAGTTTTTTTTATTTTGCTTTATTTAATAATCGTAGAATGTAGAAATATTGTATTTTTTTTTTTTTTTGTAAAATCTGAGTAATTATATAAAAGCTTTCATTAAAAATTAATGTTTTATTGAAATTTTATTAATAATTGGAGTTTTTATAAAAGCTTTTTATAAATTTACCAAATACGTAGTAAAACTGTAAAAGCTTAACGTAAATTTTGAAAAATTGTACTAGTTTTAATATGTTATTTTAAAAATTATATGAATTTAATTCATTTATTCTCAATAATATTAAATTAAAAAAAAAAAAAAAAATCGTTTAATTAGTTTAATAAAAAAATTAAAAGCTTTTTAAAAATGTAAAACCTACATTAAAAATAAAAATAATGAAATTTGTCTATGCAAAAGCTTAAAGCTTTCTATTAAAATGTATTAGAATGCTTTCTAAGAAATTCCAAATCTTAGCAAATTGTTATTATCAATTGAGATTTATAAAAGCTTTTGAAAAAAATTCTTACATTTTTTTTTGTTTTTGGAAATCAAAGTGGCGAGTTATATTACAAACTTATGATTTTTTTAAAAAAGCCTTAAGTACAAATTCTTTGCGTAACAAATTTCCAGCCTTAATCGTGACTTTATATTATTAGCTACTGAAGGTCAGTTTTTGAGATGATCTTGATTTATCAAATCTTAGTTTTGATGTAAATTTAAATTAAAATTTTTTTGAAACAAAAATTATTACAATGAAATGTAATTAAAATTATAGTGTTTTTTTAGTATTTTTTTGTAAATATTGTTACATCAATATGTTTCTCGTTAAACAATTTCCTTTCATTAAAACGCAACTTCATGTTTAAATATTAACATGCTGATATTTCCAGCATCATCTGTAGTTCATTAAAGTCATTCATATGTTATCAATACTCAATTGCAATGCATTCATTGGAAAAAAAATTAAAAAAAAATACAAAACTAATATAATTAAAATTTTTTTAACGCTTCTTGTATAGATTACAAAACGAATTCATTCATAAAAATAGACTATAAAGCGGAAAATTAATTCGATTATTAATACATAAAAAAGTACATAGTAATTGAAGTCATAAAAATTATTTAACACATTTTTGTAGTTATTAAAAATAAATATACAAAACTATTATTACAATAAACAAATTATGGTACAATTATATAAATCTTTATAAAGATAGAGTCAATAATGTAACTAAAAATATTTTTTATTAAAAAAAGTCTAATGTTATTATAGAGATGACATTTTAATTGCAGGAATGTTTATACGAAGTTTTAAAAAGGTGTTAAGAATATTAATAATATTTACACAATTAAGATTGAAATATGCCAATATGGCAAAAAAATAAATAAACAAAATGTTTTATTATTGGGAAAATTTGTAAGACTAAATAAAACATACTGTCAATATATTTTTACCGTATTTTATAAAAGCTTTTCGAAATCAGCTGATTTAACAAAATTGTAATAGATTGTAATAAAAGCTGTACATAATATAAAATGTGATGAATCTTAAAAAATCATTTTGGGTATCCGGTATTTACGTTACAACAAGGCTAATCAGACATGTTTTAAAAGCTTTATTATAAAAAAGCTTTGAAAAACTAAAAAAAAACACAAATTGATATGAAATTTTTTTTAAATTAAAAAAAAAAGCTTTTAATCTTTTGTTAAATACTGAAAAATTAAAAAGAAAACTCATAACAAACATTAATCTCATTGAAGATTTTAAACATTTCTAATTAATTTTGCAAAATTTGTAAAATCTTTTCAAATATAGAATAAGTTGCAAAATTAGTAAAATGTTTTTCTAAAATCTACGGCTAAATTAATGGAATGTTTTAACACTGAAAGCTACTTTTGATTAAAAAACTTATTGATTTTTTCATTTATTTGACAACTCTTAAAAAACTTGTAAAATATTAGAAAGCTTTTTTGTTTTTGCTGGTTTTTGCTAGTATTTTTATTTTTTTTAATTTAAATGTATGACAGTTTACAAAAACTCAATTGAAAAATTTAAAAAGCTTTTTTAGAGTCTACGAATAATTTGTAAACAAAAAAGCTTTCATAAAACGACTATATTTGTAAATTGTTTAGTATGTCTTTTATTTAAATATATATTATTTTTTTTTATTTCTTCAAGAGCTTTTAAAAAACAAAATATTTTAAAAGCTTTTTTGTTTTTTAAGATTATTTGTCTTTTTAGGGATTTTACTTACACTGGTGAAGACATTCTTTTTTTTATAAATGTTTGCCAGATTATTAAACATTTTTAAAAAGCTTTCAATAAAAATCAGAGTCAAAATAAATTTTTAAAAATTTTTAATTAAAAATAATAGTATTGAAAAAACGTTATTGAAGTTTTAAGTTATGCAAATTTTTTTGCAAACATATCTTAATAAGTATATCTAAACAATCGACGATTTAATAACGGCTTTCTTACTGGGACAAATTGACAGAATATAATATAAAAGCATTAAATAGTTTGTAACCAATTTTATTTTAAAATCGAAAAATCATTTAATAAAAGCCAAATTTTAATTAAGTTTTCTTTAAAAATATTTCTTGTAAATGCTTACGATGAAATTCAAAATTGCTGTGGATTTTAGTAAACAGTTGTGTTATTTGTAAAAGCTTTCTAAAAAATTAAAAATTTTTTAAGGATTTTTGTCAACAGTCACAGACAAGAATAAGTTTTCATAAAAGTCATCATTGTGTGGGCTAAAATAATCAATGCTTTAATTAAAATTTTTATTTTAATCTAGTTTTAATGTATTTTTGTAAGCAGTCGGAAATTTACAAATGCTGTAGTAAATTTCATAAAAGCTCTTTAATATATTTTTTTTTAAATTAACTTCATGTTTTGGAAGCTTTCGATGATACACAAAATTTGTATAAATATTTAAAGCAATTGCAAAATTTTATAAAAGCGTTTGCTAAATTTTTCTTAACAGCTTAAAAGCTTTTTTTTACAAAAGCTGTTGATAAGACATACAAATTAAATAAATTTTCATAAAAAATTTTAATAAATGTAAACAAAATGTATATTTGTTAATGAAACTAAGGATCTTAATAACCTTTGGTAAATAGTAGTATATTTCATAAAAGCTCTTTAATATTTTTTAAATTAACTCCATGGTTCGGAAGCTTTCGATGATACACAAAATTTTTAGAAATATTTAAAGCAATTTTATAAAAGCTTTTACAAAATTTTGCTTAGCAGCTTATAGCTTTTTTTTACGAAAGCTGTAGATAAGACTCAAAAATTTTATAAATTTTCATAAAAAAAATAACCAAATGTAAATGTTTTAAAACAAATTCTAAATTTGTTGATGAAACTAAATATTTTAATAACCTTTTGTAAATAGGAGTGAATTTCATAAAAGCTCTTTAATATTTTTTCTAATTAATTCCATGTTTTGGAAGCTTTGTATGGTACACAAATGTTTTTATAAATATTTAAAGCAATTGCAAAATTTTAAAAAAAGCTTTTTCTAAAATATTCTTAACAGATTAATAGCTTTTTATTTCGAAAGCTTTCACTAAGACTCGAAAATTTAAAAAAAATTCATAAAATAAATGTACTAAATGTAAATGGTTTATAGCAAAATATATATTGTTGATGAAACTTAAGATTTTAATAACCTCTTGTAAATCGTAGCTAATATTTTATAAAAGCTTTTGCTTAATTTTGCTTAACAGCACAAAGCTTTTTATTACAAAAGCTGTAGATAAGACTCAAAAATTTAACAAATTTTCATAAAAAATAATTTACTAAATGTAAATGTTTTAAAACAAAATGTAGATTTGTTAATGAAACTAAGGATTTTAATTACCTTTTGCAAATAGAATTAAATTTCATAAAAGCTCCTTAATAGTTTTTAAACTAACTTCATGGTTTGGAAGCTTTCGATGACACACAAACCTTTTTATAAATATTTAAAGCAATTGCAAAATTTTATAAATGATTTTGCTAAATTTTGCTTAACAGCTAAAAAGCTTTTTATTTCGAAAGCTGTAGATAAGACTTAAAAATTAAATAAATTTTTATAAAAAAAAATTTACTAAATGTAAATGTTTTAAAACAAAATGTAGATTTGTTGATGAAACTAAAGATTTTCAGAACCTTTTGTAAATAGTAGTCAATTTCAAAAAGCTCGTAAATATTTTTTCAAATTAACTTATTGTTTTAGAAGCTTTCGATTACACAAATTTTTTATAAATATTTAAAACAATTGCTAAATTTTATAAAAGCTTTCGCTAAATTTTGCTTAACAGCTTAAAAGCTTTTTATTTCGAAAGCTGTAGATAAGACTAAAAAATTTAATAAATTTTCATAAAATAATTTTACTAAATGGAAATGTTTTAAAACAAAATGTATTGTAGTATTTGTTAACGAAACTAAAGATTTTAATAACCTTTTGTAAACAGTAGTTAATTTTATAAAAGCTCTTTAATATTTTTTCACATTAACTTCATGTTTTGGAAGCTTTCGATGATACACGAATTTTTTAAAAATATTTAAAGCAATTGCAAAATTTTATAAAAGCTTTTGCTAAATTTTGCTTAACAGCTTAAAAATTTGTTTTTACAAAAGCTGTAGATAAGACTCTAAAATTTAACAAATTTTCATACAAAAAATCTTACTAAATGTAAATGTTTTTAAACAAAATGTAGATTTTTTAATAAAACTAAAGATTTTAATAACTTTTTCTAAAAGCTCTTTAATATTTTTTTTTTCAAATTAACTTCATGTTTTGGAAGCTTTCGATGATACACAAAATTTTTATAAATATTTAAAGCAATTGCAAAATTTTATAAATGATTTTGCTAAATTTTGCTTAACAGCTTAAAAGATTTTTATAACGAAAGCTGTAGATGAGACATACAATTTAATAAATTTTCATAAAATAATTTTACTAAATGTTTTAAAATAAAATGTATATTTGTTAATGAAACTATGGATTTTAATAAACTTTAATCTTATTAAAATTTTATAAAAAGCTTTTGCTAAATTTTGCTTAACAGTTTAAAAGATTTTCATTACAAAAGCTGAAGATAAGCCGTAAAAATGCTACTGAAAGCTATTTTTTTATTAAAAAAAAAATCTCTAAATTTGCTAATATTGCCAAATCCTTATTAAAAATATGTTAGCTTTTTTTCAATTAACGAAAAGTTTTAATTTGTTAAGCAAAAAAATTTATTATGATTTTTTTTCACCACCCATAAATTTTTTTACATGATTTTAAGTAATTTTTAATGGCAAAATCATAAAAAAATATATTAAAATTCTTAACTAAACTACAGTTTTATTAATTTTAATAAGTGTCGGTATTAAAAAGGCAAAAGAAAAATATTTTTTTTTATGGTTAAAGCAAATAATCATAAACAATTCATAATTTTATGATTTCAAAACATAAATTATATATTTTCAATAAAATTTTTTTAATAAAAAACCATAAATTTTCTAATAATTATTTTTTTTTTTTTTTTTTGTGATTATTTTTCAATTAGATTTTTTTTATAAATAAAACTAAAAGAAACAAAAATCAATTTTGTTATTAAAAAAACTAAATTTATTAACTGTTAATTTTAACGTGTCACAACTAAAGTGGTCATATTTTGTAATCACTGTAAAATATTAGGGGTATTCAAAGGTTACATGGAGAATTTGTATAAGGGAAATATTACGACAACATTCACTTACTAAATGAAAATTCTATTATGTATTTAACCTCGAAAATTTTGGAAAGAAAACTAGTTTTGAAGGAATATACAATATAAGTTTACAAGCGGTTGAAAAATTGATACATGACTGTCATTCCCCCAATATTTCGTTATTTATTGAATAACATCATCAGGGACAGTACAAACAATTCTTAGATTCTAGTGTGTTGTGTTGCTGTTCCTGCTACCGTCGTCATAATTGTACTAAAATCAAAAGTTTTGGTGCAATTATGACGACGGTAGCAGCAACACAACACACTAGCTTATAAGAATTTTTTGTACTGTCCCTGATGATGTTATTCAATGAATAACGAAATATTGGAGGAATACAATTAAGAAGATTTTCAAATAAAAGAATGACCCCGAGCTTGATTATTTACTATTATTTATATTTTTATCTAACTTTATAAATTAAATATTTCATAACATAATATATTATTTATTGCCGTTTTAGGTTAAACAAGTAGAAAAGTTAAATTCGACTTGGCCGAATCTATGAATACCCTCCACAATGCCCTTTTTAAAGGATATTAAATTTTTAATGGGAAAAAAATTAACAATTTTGATTAGAAATATTTTATTTTGAGTAAAAAACTTTTTTTTGACATTTTTGTAAAAAAAAAAATAATTTACTAATTTTTTTTTGAGTGTAAAATTTTTTTCGAGTGTAAATTTTTTTTTTGTGTAAAAATATTTCTGAGTGACAAAAATACTATGTAAAGTAATTTTGTGGCTTATCATTGTTTTTAAAGCTTGTGTTTTTAAAACCCGGGTTTTTCAACACGTGAATTTTAGATGAAACCAATCTAAAATGAAATTCATGGTTTTACTTATAACTTTTGAACCACTGAACCGATTTTTCTGAAATTTGAAACGAACCGGGGCAGGGGAACAGAAAATATATATGCCATACTTCAGCACTCTCAGAATTGTCGTTCGGAAGTTACCGTGTGTTTTATACCGTAAATTTATGAAAAACCCTTGCCGAAATTCAGTCTTTTGCTCATAACTTTTGAACTACTGGACCGATTTCGCTGGGTTGCAATACCAACCTGACCAGGTAAATGCCCAACATATATGCCAAACTTCAGGTGCCTCCGTGAAGTCTTTCAAAAGTTAGCGTGTTTTCAACAGACAGACAGACGGACGGACGGACATCGCTAGACCGTCTTAAAATCGATCGAAGGTCATGAATGTATATACTTTATGGGGTCTTAGACCAATATTTCGAGGTGTTACAAACGGAATGACAAACTTATATATACCCTCTATCACTAGAGTGGAGGGTATAAAAACAAAATCAGCTGTTGTAAAACAAATTTGTTAAAAACAGCTGACTTGGTCAAAATTACGTGGGAAAGCTTAATGAAATAATTCAAAGCAGTATCGTTATAAATATATTTAAGTGTATTCAAAATACAGATTTTTTTATAAATTTATATATTAAAAATTTAATTAAACACGTGATTACTCCTATTATTTCTCCATTATACCAAAAATACAATTTTAAAAACAAAATTTTTAATTTCCAGCTTTAACAAAAATGTTTTTAAAATTTATTTTTGTAGACAGCCTGGTGCCTATTTCACATTTTCTGCTTTGTAATTTTGTTTGTGTTTTACACAGAAAATACCCACTCAATTTAATCGGTGCTTTTACCACTGAAACACCACTTCTATCTTGTACTCCATACTGACCAATTGCCTAAATGGCTGGCTATTCCACAAACCATATAACTACTCTACTGTTACCTTTAATTTGAAATTGTATTTTTTTTTTATATGAATTTTTAGTGATATTTTTTTCGAAAATCATTTCTACAACTTGTTGCATTCTTGTTGCAGTTTAGTTGTTATTGTTGCTAGTGCTGCTGCAGTCACTGCAGTTCACTGTTATTGCAGTTTTGTTCAAATCTTGTTGACATTTTTATGGACATTGGAATGTTGTCTGTCGCAGAAGTTTAAACCATAAGTGCAACATTTAACGTAAAAAAAAAAAAAACTTCAAAAGAGTCCTCTATGTTCACCACCAACAAAATATACGACAACAAATATGTGTTGCAAGTATGTAGCCTTGATTTCAAATCAATGTTTGATTTGTTAATGCTTTTTATTTTTATGGTTAGTAAAATAAATTCTATTTAAAAAACTAAAAATATTAATAAAAAAAATCACCTGGCTCAGTTAGATATTTTGTAGTTAGAAATAGTTTAAGTTTAATAAGGAGTTATGTATTTCAAGAATTTTTTCGGTTTTTTTAGTGGTTTTGGAGTTATAGAGTAATCAATTTTTATTTTATTTTTGGTTTAAGATAAAATTATAAAACTGACAAAGAAATCGAGATAGCTTTTAATGATCTATTGAAGAAAAATAAGTAATAAAACTACTTTTTATGTCATGACATATATGTTAAAACATTAAAAAAAATTTTGATTTTTGTTCGATCTTTAAATATATTAAAATAGTTAATTTAGACGATGAAGACAACACATCACTATTTTTTGAGTAGTTTGTGATAAACATTAAATACTCCCCCTGATGATGGTTTTCAAGGAAAACCGAAACATATGAAAATAAATAAGTTTTTCATACATAGACCTCGAGCTCGTATTAATTTTGAGTTAAAAGATTTTAAACTTGGAGTTGAAAATTTTTTGAGTAAAAAATTATATAACTCACAAAAGAAATTCAAATGAAAACAAGTAAGAAAGTTATAGTCGGTCAAGACCGACCATATGATACCCTACGCCAGTGTTTTCCGGAAAATGGGTCGCAAGTCCGAACATAGACCGATTGGATTTGTATTTTGTTAGATCTTTATTTAGTGTAGAAAACACACACAGATCAAATTTTAGTGGATTTCGTTTATTTTTTTGCCAATAGCCCGATTTAACTGAATATCGGCCGAACTTTTTATATGGGGGACTAACAAGGGAAGTCTCCCTGGTGTCACCCTCCGATCTTCATGAAATTTGGATATGTTGTTAAGAACGAAAATTAATTTGACACGTATTTTTTAGCGGCCCAAACTCAGTTTGGGGGGGGGGTCCATTTGTATGGGGGAAATTGACCTTTTTCAGTTTTTAACGATTTACGCCTATTTAAACAAAATTAATATAGGCATGTGTGGTATCAAATTAAAGGTATTAAAAATACACAGAAAAAAATATCGTGAAATCAAAAATAACAAAACAAATTATTAGCAACTAACTTCTAGTTCAACAACATTTTTAATTGTATCAACAATGTATATAGTTAATGTGACAAAAATCCAATTTAATTTCCAATTAAATGCATCAATTAAAATCATTGTTAAAAAACGCACAAAAAGCGCATTAATAACAAAAACACTTTATAAATTCATTTAATGAAGCTCAAATATATGTGACGATAGCTCGGCGGTAGTGTGCTAGACTCAAATGATGAACATTCCGGGTTCGCTGCCAGCTGGCGGAAACATTTTTTTTATTTTTATTTATTTTTATTTTAAATTATTTTTGTTTTGCTATTCTGCAACACCTTTTATACGCGTTAAGTCGTGTAATATATATATGAGAAATAGCACTGTGGTAGTGTGTTAGACTCGTAACACGTTAGTTGCCGGTTCGATTCCAGCTGCCGCTAGATGTTTTTTTTTTTTTTTTATATTATTTTTAAATAAAATAACATTAAAACCGGTTTATTTCCTTTAATATACGCGTATAGTCAATTACAAATATAGACAAGGAATAGCACGGTGGTAGTGTGCTAGACTCGTATCATGTTTGTTGCGGGTTCGATTCCAGCTGCCGGCTAATGTTTTTTTTTTTTTTTTTTTTTAAATTTTTAGATTTTTTTTGTTCTATTTTTAGATTTTTTTAAATAAAATGACATTAAAGCATGTTTATTTCCGTTAATATTATTTATTACAAACTTTTCAATTAATTTCATTGTTGATACAACAATGAATTTAATTGACTAAAACGAGTTGATATTTTTTTAAAAAGTTACAAAAGTCAATGTTGTATTGACAAAATCCAATGTAGGCTCAGTTTCAATTAAATGTTTAATTGTATTAACAATGAAATTAATTGTATTGACAAATTTTTTTTTTCTGTGTACCTATCTCGTGGTGCTAACAACGGGCCAAAATAGTTAATATTTTTCGATTTATTAACAAAAATTTCCTAAAATTTTGGTATTTTACTCAATATGACGAAAATTTGTGCATGTTTGGACACGTTCTTAGCACACGTAGATAGGTTTTCCAAAGACCTTTCATTTGGTATGTAACATGACTTGGTTTCTTTGCATAATATAGGAGATAAACGAAAAAAAAACTGAAAAATGGCCTTGTCTTCCCCCCTCCTTTTTACCCCCAAAATATGAATTTGGGCCGCTAAAAAAAATACGTGTCCCTTTATTTTTTCTGATCTACAAAATAAAACCAATTTCATAAAGATCTGCGGGTGACACTAGGGAGACTTCCGTTGTAAGTCCAAAAATGGTGCAATTATATTCCGATTTGGTTACTAAAGTACACGTTTAACACCTAAAAATAAAATTTCTATCAAATATTTCCATTTTTATGAATTTTAAGGGAATTATGTGAATATCGGGAGGGTGGTTTGTATGGGGACTACCAGAAGGACTGACCCGATTTGAAATTTGGAATAATGATTCGTGCATACAAAATTTAATTACTTGTTAAATTTCAAAGCGATATGTATTATAATACGGTTATTAGAGTCAGGACGGACATCGCTAAATCGACTCAAAAAGTAATTCTGAGTCGATCGGTATACCTTCAAGGTCTAGGGTAGGTTCGGGTAGTTACAAACATCAGCACAAACTCATTATACCCTGTACCACAGAGTGGTGTAGGGTATAAAAAGGTGTGAGTGAACAAAAAAAAATTATTGAAAATATATTGAGTGAGAAAAAATTTGAGTAAAAAAAAATTTGAGAAAAATTTTGAGAAAAATATTGTTCCCCACTTTTATCAACTGCTTACCCCCTTTTACCCTAAAAGATTTAATTTAATTTTCAATTTTTGTTCTTCGTTTAAATAAGAAGGAGAATCCTACATGTCAAATTTAGAGATTCAGGGGTCTTAAGTTATAAAAAGTTGTAAAAAAGTACCAATTATAAAACAGTACCAATAAAAAAGTACCAAAACAAAAGTACCAATAAAAAAGTACCAATTAAACGTATGCAATTCTTTACCCTTTTTTACCCTCTTACAATTATTATCATAAATTCATAAAAGACATTTTTTAGATTGTTTTGTTTTAATGAAGTATCCTAAATTCCAAAAATCAAGTTTTTGTGACCATTATTTCAGAAGATCGAAAAGGTACCAAACTACAGTTTTTTAAGCTGTTAGAATCTAGACTTTTTAAACAAAATGTTTGTTTTTTACTGGTTGGTCCTATATACCAAATTTAGGGTTTCTAGAACCATTATTTCAGGAAATATAAAAAGTACCACATTCAAATCGAAATTCCTAAAAGGTACCATTTTTGAAATGCGTTTTTTTCGCTTACTTTCAAGTTTCTATAACTACCCAAATTTAAAAATATACATGTAGAATATTCTAGTGGAAAAAAAGCGAAAAAGCACTTTTTTTAATTCCGATTTTAATTGGGTAAATAAGGGGAAAAAAGTGCGCTTTGGAAAAATTTCCGCAGAAAAAAAGGAAAAATTTTGCGGAAAAAATGTTTAGGGTAAAAAAATTGGTAAAAGGATGTTTTGTAAAATTAAATTTGGAATGAAATTTGAATCTAGCAAAAAAAAAAATATAAAAAAGTACTTTTGGGAAATTCCGATGGTAAGAGGAGGATAAATGTTACAAAAGTGTACTTTGGTACTTTTTCTAACTGCTGAAATAATATACCTAGAAACTTAAAAATTAAAATATCTGATTCTAAAGCGGAAATTAAAATTCTGAAAAAGTACCAATTTTAAATTTAGATTTTATAGTGTAAAAAGGCAAAAAAATGTTTTTTTGGTACTTTTTCTATCTTCTGTAATAATGGTTCTATAACCTTGAAATGCTGAATCAGCCAGCGGAACAAAGATTCTGACAAAAGTACTTTTAAGAAAGTTTCGAATCTAAGGGGCTCTAAAAATTAAGGAGCCCTCAGCGAAAAAGCATCATAAACATGTTTGTTTTTGAAAATTCACATTTTAATGGAGTAAAAAGTTGTTAAAAGGAAATAATTGTTGTTAGGTACTTTTTCTATCTCGTGAAATAATTGCACCAGAAGCATGAAATTTGAAATGTAGGTTTCACTAGCGAATAGAAAAAAACAAAAAAGTACTTTCGGGAAATTCCGATTCCAAGAAGGGGGGGGGGGGGGGGTGGCAAAATGGTGCAAAAGTGTACTTTGGTACTTTTTCAATTTCCTGAAATAATATACCTAGAAACTAAAAAATTAAAATATAGGATTCTCCAGCGAAAAAATTTTTTTGAAAAAGTAGCAAAAAAAAAAAAATATAAAAAAGTACTTTTGGGAAATTCCGATGTTAAGAGGAGGATAAATGTTACAAAAGTGTACTTTGGTACTTTTTCTAACTGCTGAAATAATATACCTAGAAACTTAAAAATTAAAATATCGGATTCTAAAGCGGAAATAAAAATTCTGAAAAAGTACCAATTTTAAATTTAGATTTTATAGTGTAAAAAGGCAAAAAAAATGTTTTTTTGGTACTTTTTCTATCTTCTGTAATAATGGTTCTATAACCTTGAAATGCTGAATCATCAAGCGGAACAAAGATTCTGACAAAAGTACTTTTTAGAAAGTTTTGAATCTGAAAGCCAAAAAGTGAAATCTGGTACTTTTTCTTTCTTCTGAAATAAAAATCATATTAACTTAAAAATAAAAGTTTAGGAGCCCTAAGCGAAAAAAACGTCTTAAAAATATATGCTTTTGAAAATTCAGATTTAAATGGGGTGAAAAATTTAAAAAAAGGGATTTTTCTATGGTACTTTTTCGATCTCCTGAAATAATGGTTCCAGAAGCAACAAATTTGGAATATGGGATCCTCTAGAGAGAAAAAATCAAAAAGTACTTTTCGGAAATTTCGAAAAAAAAACATTCTGCAATGAATCATTTGGAAATTCCGATTTAATTAGAGTAAAAAGGAAAAAAATGTTCTTTGGTACTTTTTCTACCTTTTGAAATAATGGTTCCATAAACTTGAAATTTGGAATGAAGAATCAATCATTCAGCGATTTTAAGGGGTCAAAAAGGCAAAAAGTGTAATTTGGTACCTTGTAATTTCGTAAAATAAAAATCCTAAAAACTTAAAAATATAGAAGCCCTAAGCGAAAAGCGTCTTAAAATATTTGCTTTTGAAAATTCAGATTTAAATGGGGTAAAAAATTGTAAAAAAAGGAAAAAATTTTTCTTTAGTACTTTTTATATCTCCTGAAATAATGGCGCCAGAAGCATGAAATTTGAAATATAAGATCCTCTACCGAAAAATAAACGAAAAGTACTTTTTGGAAATTTCGAAAAAAAACATGCTGCAATGAATCTTTTATAAATTCCGATTTAATTAGGGTAAAAAGGCAAAAAATGTTTTTTGGTACTTTTTCTACCTCCAGATATAATGGTTTCACAAACTTGAAATTTGGAATGAAGAATCTATCATCCAGCGAAACAACTGTTCTGACAAAAGTTTTTTTCGATTCTAAGCAAAAAAAATAAAAATATAGGAGCTTTTTGCTTTTGAAAATTCAGATCTTAATGGGGTGAAAATTGTAAAAAAGCGAAAAACTTGTTCCTTGGTACTTTTTTTACCTTCTGAAATAATGGCTTCAGAAGCATGAAATTTGGAATATAAGATCCTCTAACGAAAAAAATAATCGAAAAAGTACTTTTTGGAAATTTAAAAAAAAAGTACCAAACAACATTTTTGCCTTTTTACCCTAATTAAATCGGAATTTCCAAAAGATTCATTGCAGAATGTTTTTTCTTCGAAATTTCCAAAAAGTACTTTTTTGATTTTTTTTTCGCTATAGGATAATGTATTCCAAATTTCATGCTTCTGGGCCATTATTTCAAGAGGTAGAAAAAGTACCAACGAACAAATTTTTCGCAATGAGTCTTTTGGAAATTCCGTTTTAATTAGGGTAAAAATATTAAAATGTTTTTTGGTACTTTTTTACCTTCTGAAATAATGGTTGCATAATCTTAAAATTTGGAATGCAGAATCAGTCATCCAGCGAAACAAATATTCTGACAAAAGTACTTTTGATTCTAAGGGGCCAAAAAAGCAAAAAGTGTATTTTGGTACCTTTTCTATCTCCAAAAATAAAAATCTCTAAAATTTAAAAATAAAAATATAGGAACCATCAGCAAAAAGGCGTGCTAAATAAAGAGTTGCTTTTGAAGATTCAGATTTTAAAGGGGTAAAAAATTGTAAAAAGCAAAACAAATCTTTTTAGGTACTTTTTCTATCTATTGAAATAATTGCCCCTGAAAAATGAAATTTGGATACAGGATCCTCTAGCGAAAAAAAAATCAAAAAGCTACTTTTTGGAAATTCCGCTTCAAAGGGGGAAAAAATGGTACAAAAGTGTACTTTGGTACTTTTTCTATTTTCTAAAATAATATTCCCAGAAACTCAGTTTCTCCTTTTAATAAATCCTAGATTAATGTCTTGACATTTTTATATCACGTTTAGATATAAGAATACCAATTTTTGTCAAGACCTAACTTTATTTATTCCTTTACTTTGTAAATTTTTTAAACAATCTATGATTCATTTTCATTATTGTGACTTTTCTCCCATAAAAAGTAAAAAAACTAAAAATTATATTTAAATGCATATTTTTTTAAGATTTTTTAACACATGTCAGAATATATTTTTTCTTTGTATTATGCTATGTACTTGAGTAAAGTGATATTATTACCTATTCTAAGAAGGCATTGCCTTGAAGTTCTTTTGAAAATAAAAATCCAACACCTCTTAACACTTCTTAAATATAAAAAAAAATTTAATTAAACAAGAAAAAAAGGTAAATTTGGAATGGTCGAATGTATGAATGCCCTATAAAATATGCACAACTTTTTGGCTAAAGAGAGCACTCAGAAAAAAACCCTTTTTGACACATGATTGCAGCACACCAAGTCAACCATAATGGGAGGGCAACATGAAATGGTTGATACATTTGATCATATGTAAATATGATTGTGACAATCATACTATGATCATCAACAATTATAAAATAACAATTTTTTATCATACTATGATCAGTGCAGATCATAATATGATCGCTACAATCATGTTAAGATAAAGTTATCAATTATACTATGTTGCCCCTCTATTATGGTTGTGGTGGGTGTAAAAACATTTTTGAGTGATTTCAATGTTTTTAAAAATTGAAAAGGCTTTTTTGAGAAAAATTTTTTTTTCAGGACATCATGGATTTCCAAACTCAAAATTTTGCATTTAAGCTAAGAATAATCTTTCAACGCTGTTAAAATTTCAGAGAAGTGTTTTTTCTTGTTGTTGAGTAATAAATTTTCAAAGTTTGTTAAAAAGCCAAATATTTGATTTTTTTCAAAATTTTGGCAAACAATCAAATAATTGGATCTTTTTTTTTGATTTTTTTTAAGGAAACTGTAAGTTGTACTAACAAAAACTTTCTGTGACGATATTGTTGATAAAATTATGGAGATTTTAAATTGAGACACAAAAAAAAAAATTAAAAAACATTTTTTAATACAATATTGAAATGTCCTTTTCTGCTGTCAAGGGCACCATGGATTTCCAAAACCAAATTTTTTTAAAAAATTTAAGACTGTCCTTTTAACGCTGTTAAAATTTCGGGGAAGTGTTTATTCATGTTGTCGAGCACTAAATTTTCAAAGTTGGTGATAAAGCTAAATTTTTAATTTTTTGCCAAAATTTTGAAAAAAAATCAAATATTTGGATATCTAATTTTTGAAAATTAATTGCTCAACAATACGAAAAAACACCTCCCTGAAATTTTAAAGCGTTTAAGAGACGTTCCAAACTTTAATAAAAAATTTTGCTTTTGGAAATCCATGGTGTCCTTCTCAGGAAAAAAGGACATTCAAATATGGTTTTAAAATTTTTTTTTTTTTTTGAAATTAAATTTTTTTTTTTTAATTTTAAATCTTCATAATTTTATATACAATATTGTTTTTATAAGTTTTTTTGTAAGACTTACGGTTTCCGAGCACAAAAATGTTAAAAAAAACTGTCTAAAAGTCAATATTGTCAAAAAGGCGCATTTTTAATCGCCTATATCTTCCAAAGTATTGATCCAAAAAACAATATGGTTTTTAATCATTTACGAAGATCTATCAAAAAACTAACAAAATCGGTGATCCGTCAGTTAAATTTTCCATGGATTTGCTCATATGTCAAGCTTCAGAATTGTGTTTCGGAAGTTAGGGTGTTTTTTATCTCGTAATTTCGCAAAAAACTCTTGCCGAAATTCACCCTTTTGATTATAACTTTTGAACCACTAAACCGATTTCGCTGAATTGCAATACCAACCTGACCAGATAAATGAACAACATATATGCCAAACTTCAGGAGTCTCCGTAAAATTTTTCTAAAGTTAGTGTGTTATCAACAGACAGATGGACAGACGAATTGACGGACGGACGGAAATCGTTAGATGGTCTTCAAAAATTTTTGAAACTTAGAAAACTCTTCAAAATTTGCTTTGCTTTAATATATTTGCTTTCAAAAACGCAAAAAAAAAATTTAAAAAAAATTTTTTGGACTTCCAAAATTTTCAAAAAAAAAAATTCGGGACTTGAAAATTTTTTCAAAATTTATGAATTTTTTTTATACCCTCCACTTAGTGATAGAGGGTATATATAAGTTTGTCATTCCGTTTGTAACTCATCGAAATATCGGTCTGGGACCCCATAAAGTATATATATTCATTATCCCCGATCGATTTTAAGACATTCTAGCGATGTCCGTCTGTCCGTCGGTTCGTCTGTCCGTCTGTCTGTGGAAATGGTGATCACGACCAAAATACTGCACGGATATGACTGAAACTTAACACATTTATTGGAAGTTCTCCTGAGTTTGGTATTGCATTTGAGCGATATCGGTTCAGCGGTTTAAAAGTTATGAACGAAAATGTAAGGACACCTTAAAAATTTTAGTACATTCAAATAACCTAAAAATTCAAAATGCTTTAATTCGGCTGCTGGTTGACATATGTGAACATAATTGAACACCAAATGGTATTTAAACATGTACGAACATATTTTTTGACAAAAAATGAAAAAAATCGCGGATTTTTTTTTTACCAAAAATTTTTTTTCGCGGAAATTTTTTTTCAATTTTTTTTTTTTTTGATTAATTTCCTTTTAAAAAAAGTTTTTTGCAATAATCTTTTTGAAATTGTGGAGGGTATCACTACATTCGGCAAAGCCGAATTTAACTTTTTTACTTGTTTTTTTTAATTTTTTGCTTTATCTCCTTTATTATATAAAGAAACCTAGTCATGTTACATACGAAATGAAAGGTCTTTGGAAAACCTATCTTCGTGTGTAAAGAACTTGTCAAAACATGAACAACTTTTCGTCATATTGGGTAAATTTTAGGACATTTTGGCTAATAAGTCGAAAACTATTCACTTTTTTGGCACGTTCTTAGTTAGCATCACGAGAAAGCTATTTTAAATACCTTTAATCTGATAACAAATATGCCTTTATTAATTTTGAGTAAAATGGCGTAAATCGTAAAAAAACTGAAAAAGGTAAAAAAATCGAGTTTGAGCCGCAAAAAAAATACGTGTCGAATTTATTTTCGTTCTGATCAACATATCCAAATTTCTTGAAGATCGGAGGGTGACACCAGGGAGACTTTCCTTATTAGCAAAATTTAAAAATTTGGTTTTGTCCTGGCTGAAGCAGTGTGCTTCGACGTTAGCACGTCCACTGGCTAACCTTTTCATCTTGTCCTTCCGTAAGGGAATCTTTCCATCATGTTGGAAGGTTGCCAATGTACAGCCAATCCTTAAAAAGGGTGCGGCTAATAACCCTGATAATTACCGCCCAATCGCAATATGCTCAGCGCTCTCGAAGGTAATGGAGAGTATGGTAAATTGCCATCTTGTTAGGTATCTGGAGGCTAACTTACTTTTAAACGATCGACAGTATGGTTTTCGGAGAACTCGTTCTACTGGGGATCTGTTGGCGTTCCTTTCCGAACGTTGGAGTCGTTCGATCCACCATTTTGGTGAGAGTAAGGTGGTTGCTCTGGATATTTCCAAGGCTTTTGATTGTGTGTGGCACGGTGCGCTCATATCCAAGCTTAATGCCTTTGGTGTCGGTAATGAATTCTTTCGATTTATTTCGAGTTTCCTCAGGGATCGTTCTATACGTGTTGTTATCTCTCATCTGATGAATTTCGGCTTCAATCAGGGGTGCCGCAAGGTTCTGTTCTTTCTCCTACCCTTTTTTTTATTTTTCTTAACAACCTTCTAAGTCAAACTTCAAATCCTATCTACTCTTTTGCAGATGACAGCAACATTTGTCATTCATTTTCCTTTGATCGTAGGCCAAGCCTTGTTGAGGTTGAGGGCAAAAGGCAGATTATGAATGACACACTTAATCAAATCCTGTTGACAATCTCGGAGTGGGGTCTTGCGAATAGGGTCAAATTTAATGCACGCAAGACTCAATGTTGTATGTTGACCCACAGGAATGTGGAATCAACAGTGTCATCTGTACATATGGGTGGTATAAGTATCGAGGAATCTGACACTCTTGATGTTCTGGGCATGAAAATTCAGTGTGATGTCCGTTGGAATAAACACGTTTTTCAAGTGTCGAAAGAAGCATTCAAGTGTCTCGGTTTTTTAAACCGGTATAAGAAGTACTTCACCTCATCAGATCTCCTTACTATTTATACCACCTACATCCGACCGAAGATGGAATACAACTCCCATATATGGGCAGGGGCTTCAAAGTCTATTTTGGAGCTCTTGGACCGTGTGCAAAGGAGGGCGTTGATGCTAATCAATGACAATAGTGTAACTCTATTGACTCATTGGAGCATCGTCGGAATGTGGGTTGTGTGACTCTGTTCTATCGATATTACCATGGAAAGTGTTCTGCTGATATAAGTGAACTTATCCCTAGAGCCCGAGTTTTTGTTCGCAATACTCGGTTGTCTAGTAGATCACATCCGTTTGTTGTCGATTGTCCAGTGGATCGCACAGCGCATTACAGAGAAGGTTCGTTCATCAGTCGAACTAGCCGTATGTGGAATAATCTTCCCGCAGAGGTCTTCCCAGTTTCTTTCAATGTAGATAAATTCAAGTCAAATATCCACAAACACTACTCCCTCTTTCCTCCTCTTCATAACCTATTTTCCTGATATCAACACAATGCACTGCATTAATAGGGGCATCCCCTGAGTGTTGGTTCAACGTAAAAAAAAAAAATATATATTTCGAGATGTTACAGAAGCAATGACGAGTTCATATACACCTTCTAGTAATAACAATAAATGGAGGGTATAAAACTTAACGCTACTACTAACTTTTTTTGTTTTAGTACAAAGGTATTTACACATGATGACTTTTATGGGACTCTTAAGTTATGGTCTAGTGAGAGTAAAAATTATAAAATTAAAAAAAAAATCACAAAATTTTAGTTAATTTAAATACAAGAAAAAAATTATTTAAAGCATTTAAAATCCAAAGCACAAAATAATAATTTTTTTTTTCAAATTTTCCACTTTTAGACCATTTTTGTAGATCATATAATTTTTTTTTTTCTATCTTGAAAGTGTTACAGTTTGCATATCTCTTTGTCATGTGATATCAACACAATTTTTTCTGTTACCATAAGTAATATGATCCCCAGGTTCCATTCTCAATTTATAAAACAAGTGTCATCTCTAGTTTTCTCTTGTTTTTTTTTTTTTTTTGAAACAATACCCTGTACTAAAAAACAGTTTTCATTGCTTATCAACATTTCATGCAACAATGTTGCACTAGTTATTTACTTGACCATAGAATTGAGTTCATCTTGTTTTTAAAAAAAAGGTGATAAAAAAATATTATAATAAAACCTTCATCCCATTCTCTCTTTTTTGCACTTTTGGGTTTTAAAAAAAAAAAATCTTTTGTTTTCCATGAATATGTACTTTGAGTCACTTAAGTCATTTATTTTATACTTCTTAGGCATGTTTCTACTACAATTACTTACACATAGAACACGGAAAGAAAAATCTTGATAATATTGATGAAAATTTATATCAAAATCATTAACGAAATCATCTCATTAGGCTAATGTAAAGAGACGTCAATATGAGAGATGTTACTGAAAAACAGTATTAAAATAATCACTAAATTTTAAGAAACATTTCATTGAATTGATGAAATTATGTTACTGAAAAACAGTATTAAAAACTTATTAAAATTAATGAAACATTTCATTGAATTGATGAAATTATGTGTTTAATTTGAATGCAATATTTTATCATATTGGAATTCTTAATAAATAAATAAAAAAATATCATATTGGAAAAAAGTTTTTTTGTTTATGTTTTTTTTATTTCATTACTAGTTAGAGGCCCATAAATTATATTTCTATAATAGATAACACAGTGCAACAACACAAATCGGAATGAGATGTAACCAAAAGCAAATGCTGGTTTAGTTCAGTGCTAGATTTTTTAAATGCATTTGAAGTTGGTGAACTTTTCTTACAATTATAATAATAATTACTTGAAAACTGTATAAGAGGCGTATACTAAATTTTGCAATTGTATTTAAATAAAAATCATGCGGGTAAAAATTTCTCGATCTAAACAAAAAAATCTTCAGGGTTTTGTTATGGAAAATATCGACTTTCATTTGCTTTTGGTTTCATTCCGATTCGAAAAGTTAAATTTTGTTTCACTTGTTGTGGATGACATTAGGAAATTTCTTTCATCAATTTTGTCAACATAATGAAAGTTTTCATCAACATTGACAATTTTCACCAGAATAATAAAATATTTCTTTTTTTCAGTGTAAAAGTTTTATTTTTTTAATTATTAACATTGCAAACTATTCTGACACATGAGTGCAAAATTATGTTCTTATTTGCTGGCTGCTGTAGCTGCTACTACTGTTACTATTTACTTGCTAAGATTTTCTAGGATTTAAACCAGCAAACAATGTGAAAGACGATTAAAAAAACAAGATTAAGGACAAGTCAAGTACGAAAATTATAGTCGGTCAAGACCATGCAATTCCTTACACACGTGTTTCCCGAAAAATGGGTCCCAAGTGCCACAATGGACCGATTGGATCTATCTTTTGTGAAGTCTTTAATACGTGTAAAAAAAATACTCACAAACCAAATTTGAGTGAAATAGGCATTTATTTGTTTAACAAGGAAGGTCTTTCACTGGGACATACCGATTGACCTGAAACTTGAATATGGGAATGAGGAGGAAAAAATAAGAGTAACCTGTTTTTTTAGCTGCCCAATCTCAAATTTAAAAAAGAGTTGCTACCTTATAAAAAAAATTAGGGCTCGCGGGAAAATCCGTATAAAAGCCGAACTAGCAGGAATTTCGCCAAACGAAAAATACAGGTCAGCTTAATTTTGATAGAGATTATTATATATCATTTTGGCGGTCGTACATGTATATACATCTCCATATGAACTACCCAAACGATTTTACATTTTTGACAATAACGAACTTAACGAAGCCGAATTTGAACACGATCAATGTATAAAATATTCATATAGTTTCTTTTGAAGAAATAGGAAAAATCGTCAAAAAACTAAAAAATCCCTTTTTCCCCTCCTCTTTGACCCGCTAAATGTGATATTGGGCAGCTAGAAAAAAATAGGTAACTCTTATTTTGTTCTCCTCTTTCCTATATGCCAGTTTCAGGACAATCGGTGGGTGCCCTGTGAGTATCAGGAGAAATTTTTATAAGGGGCCTAAGTCCAAAACTATTCCGATTATAAACAGATTTTATTAGATTATTAAAGTACGCGTTAAATACATCTACACAAAATTTTAATAAAATATTTTCTATTCTCATGAAATTTGAGAGATTTTTGTGAATACCGTGAAGGTGGTTTATATAGGGTCCACAAGAACTGGTCGAATTCCTTCAAAATTCGACCGTTGTTTAAGTCATTTAAGGCAAATTAAAAGGGGACGTTTGTATGGGGGCCAGGTCACAACATCGACAGATTTTTTCCCAATTTCAATCGGCTTCGTCCTTGGGCCAAAAGAAGTATATGTTTCAAATTTCAGCCAAATCGGTTGGTAATTGTGACCATTATATGGACAGACAAACAGACGGACGGGCAAAAAAAATCTCAAAATTCTTTTCTTTCAACTATTTTATAGAGATGGAGACTAACTTTCATATAAACGTAATTTGAGCCAAATCTGAACATTTTAACTTATGGCGCCCTTCGATCAAAGTTTAGAGTTTTTGATGGAATTTTTCTAAAAAAACAAAACTTTGATTGAAGGGTGATACTGGTTAAAATTATCGGATTTAGATCAAATTAATTTTAAATGAAAGAAAAAGGAAAAAAAAATGTTTTAACCGACATGTTTTGCAAATAGCGATATTCCTAAAATCGTTTAAGCAATTTTAAAATTGTTAGATATCAGTGTCCAGCACATCAAAACTAATAAACATGATTTTTTTAATTTTTTAAAATCCGAAACTTTAATCGCGGGTTGCCACGGGTTAATTTAATCTGATTTGCCACAAATTTTTACCACATAATTATACCCTACACCACACTGTGGTACAGGGTATAATGAGTTCGTGCTGATGTTTGTAACTACCCGAAATATTGGTCTTAGACACACCTTTAAGTATACCGATCGACTCAGAATAACTTTGTAAGTCATTCTAGCGATGTCCGTCCGTCTGTCCGTCCATATAAACGTTGTAAACACGATTCAGGTCGCAATTATCATGGGTTGAAATTTCAAACTTGAGCCTGTTTTGGCCCAAGGACAAAGCCTATTGAAATTGAAAAAAAAAAAATCGGTCTATGTTAAGACCTAGTCCCCATAAAAAAGTCCCCTTTAATTTTTGCTGAAACCACTCTAACAACCGTATTATAGTAGATGTCCTTTCGAAATTTGGCAGGTAAATGTGTTTTGTATTCAATAATAATCATTCCGAATTTTAAAGGAATCGAGCAAGGTCTTCTTGTAGCCCCCATACAAACCACCTTCCCGGTATTTACATAAATCTTTCAAATTTCACGAAATTTTGTTTGTGTGTATTAAACGGGTACTTTTATAACTTAATCAAATCTTATTCTAATCGGACCATTTTTGGACTTAGACCCCATATGAAAATTTCGCCCGATATTCAGTTAAAACGGTTTATTGACCAATTTCACTCAAATTTGTTTTGTGAGTGTTTTTTAAACTTATTAAAAATTTGACAAAAGATAGATCTAATCGGTCCATGTTTAAAATTGGTACCCATTTTTCGAAAAACACAGGTGTAGGGTATTATATGGTCGGTCTTGACCGACTATAATTTTCTTGCTTGTTTTTATTAGGTCTAGTAAAATAAAAATTTATCACTTTGGAAAATCAAAGGTTGATGGAAAAATGTTTCTCTATTGAACTTATTATTGGTCAGCTTATTATTAAAGCTAAGCCCTGAAGTTTGGCAGGAAGATTTCGTTTGATCATAGGCGGATTAATGGGCATAATCGGACCAGGAGAAAAAAGGTCTCCTTTGAAGAACCTTAGAAACACATATTTTTACAGTTTTTATATCCTACACCAAAATATTAGTCCCAGACTCACCATCAAGTAATAACTTTTTGAGTCGATATACCGATGTCCGTCCGTCTTTATAAACGTTGTATGCAAGATTTATCAACCGATTTGGCTGAAATTTGAATCTTAAGCTATTTTGCCCAGGACAAAGCCTAAAAAAATTGGAAAAAATCGGTCTATGTTTAGACCTAGCACCTATTAATTTGACTAAAGTGACTCTTATTTCCGTATTATACTTCTAATAAGTATCCTTTCGAAATTTATCGTTGCAAATTTTAAAGGAATCGGACCAGTTCCTCTTGTCGTCCACATACAAACCACCCTCCCGAATATAATCATTTAATTTTGGACTTAGTCCCCTATATAAAAATTTCGACCAATATTCAGTTTAATCGGTCTATTGGAAACAAAAATAAGCTAATTCCACTAAAATTATGTCTGTGTGTGTTTTCTACACTAATTAAAGATCTAACAAACGATAGATCCAATCGGTCTATGTTTGGACTTGGGACCCATTTATCGAAAAACATTGGTGTAGGGCAGCGGTTACCAACCTATGGTACGCGTACCACTAGGGGGTACGCGAAACTGTCCGCGGGGGTACGCAAAATTTTAGTAATTTGGACATTTTTTAGATTAACCTTTCAATGCTGGTTCCGCATCTGGCTTCCAAAGTTTTCCATAACGTCAGTTTTTAAGAAAGTTGAGTTCAAAGTTTACAAAAAACGTATTTTTGTGCAATTTAGAGATAATTTTTTGCGATATTTTGAGATCTGACCACTTGTTTTCGATTAACCTGTCGATGCTGATTCCAAATAGGGTTTCCAAATTTTTCTATGATCTCAAGTTTTTGAGAAAATGTATGTCAAAGTTATCAAAAAACGTGTATTTGGGCATTTTTGAGACGGTTTCTGATAGAGTGTAAATTTTGGTACCATTTTGTTAAGCTCAAAATGTAATTTCATTGTACATATATACGGGGTGTTTCATTCGAAAAGTCACGGAATTGTTGATCTGCCCTTGTATTAAAAAAAAAACATTTAAAAAAAAAAATCCAAAAATCTATGATGTGTTTTTGGAACTTTTTTTTAAGAGTTCAAAAACGTCCGTTGTTTTAAATTTTGGTGTAGAATCGGTGAAATCTGATTTGCAATATTTTCAGTTGTTTTTGCTCTGCAGAAAAATCAGCTCAAAATCCGCATTTTCAGATGCATTGAACCACCCCAAGGAGCGAAAATTTTTCCCAAAAAATACCACCATTGTTTTGATCTCCCCTGAAGCCTTCAAAAAAATTATAATACCCGCAGATCAAAAATTTCAAAATTACCTCTAATATTTATATGAGAAGTTTTTTAACGAAAACAAAAAACTCGTTAGGGGGTACGCGGCTGACAAAATTTAAAATTAGTGGTACGCGAGCTAAAAAGGTTGGTAACCGCTGGTGTAGGGTATTATATGGTCGCTCTTGACCGACTATAACTTTCTCACTTGTTTTTTTTTTACTTTTGTTAAACAAATAAAGCTTGTTTAATTTAGAAAAAGTCAGAGTCCTGAACTTGTACACTGGGAATTTAAAAGTTCCATTTTTTTCGGCTCGCCCACTTTTTTGGGTGTGGTTAAAAAAAATAGTTGAAATCATGAAACAATTGTACAACCTAAGTGGAAAAATCATAAAAAATTTGTTTGCTTTAATTTATAATAAATTGAAAAGTGGGACCCAACAACCCCGCCTACCCCTCCCAAACATTTTTTATTCATTATTTTTTTTTTAACATTTTGAAGGACACAGCTGAATTTAGAACCCGTACTTGTTTTTACATAAATTTTATTGATACCCAAAAAGTTTGCTGGGTTTTCTTTGAATGCTTGTGGCTTGGGCTACTTTAGGCTTTACATACAAATTTTCTTTAAATCGTAATTATTTTTAATGTTAATGTTTTCTGTAAACACCTTGATAATAAGATTTATGGTTATGTTTTTGTTTATAATTGCCTTAGAACTAGATTTTGATTAAGTTTAAAATATTATAGAGGATTTTTTTATGCAAAATTTTATAATTATGGAAATTATGAAGATAACAAATTGGGATGGTCAAAGGTGTGTCTCTAATAAAGATTTTTTGTATTTTAAATGAAAGAAATATAAATGATATATTTTCATACGCCATGTTAAGTTAGACGTAAGATCTAGGGATGCTCTTTAAATTGTTTAAAATTATAGCAATTTCTGTCTACAGCAATTGCAGATGTAAAGACCAACTGAAGTTCGAAAAAGATCTATTGAAATTGGTCGTTTACCAATTTCGATTGATCTTTTTCAAATTTCAATTGGCATTTTCGAGTGCAATTGATCTTTCTTAAATTCCAATATATCTTTTTTGAGCTTCAATTGATATTTTATGAATTTTAATAGATCTTTTTTGAATTTCAATTGGATTTTTATTGACCTTTTTCGAATTTAGTGGATCTTTTGTGAATTTTAATTGACCTTTATCAAATTTCCATTGATATTTTTCAAATTTCAACTGATCTTTAACAAACATCAATTGATCTTTTACAAATTTTAATTATAATGTTTGAATTTCAATTGGATATTTTGGAATTTTAGTTGATCTCTTACGGATTTTGTTTAAACTTTTTCAAACGAAATCTTTTAGTTTCAAATGAAATGATCGAACTTCAAATGAAATCTTATAATTTCAAAAAGAATCTTTAAATTTAAAATAGAATCTACCAATTTTAATCAACATCTCAAAATGATAAAATCAAATTTTAGTGATTAGAGTTCTAGACGGGGTTCTCCTTCATCATGAAGTATGTACCACGATTGGTGGTAGACCACCAACTCTACCATTGAATCCCCGCAATCAATTGTCAATATAAAATTGCCACCCATTGCTTACCCCAGAGTTTGAAGTTTCTTAATGTGAATGGTGACATTTAATTGCCAACGTAAAGGTAATTTCTAATCTAGACGGGGTGTAAAAACTTGAAAAAAAAATCTTCAATTTTCTTATTATTTAGTTAACATCAATCGAAATACAATGTAAGAAAAAATTTTTACTTTCCTTAGTGAGAACACTTAACATTCCACAAAAACTACTATTAACCCAATAAACTACATCAAAGATTGACCCATATCAATGAGGAGGATGACGATGATGCTAAACAAAAAATCAAAACGTTTAAATTATAAACACTACAATAAGAAATTTCATAAAATTTTATTAAAATGACCAATAATTTTCAAAAAATTATTGATATGTAATATCAAAAAAAACCAGAACATTATTTGAACACTTCAGTTCATGAGGGGATACATTAAGGTATTTCATTATTATGATTAAATAAATCGATTTTTTTTTGTTTCTTCTTTCGTTTAATACAAGTGGTTTTTCATTAAAACCAACAAATATCTTCAGAAATAAAGAAAACAAAGCACTTCAACAATAGTCCACAGAAATCAATACAAACAGACATTGAAAATGTATTATACTACACCATTTACATATGTAGTTCGAAAAAGATTAATTGAAAAACTTTCGAAATTTTCATTTGTAATTCCATTTTTAATAATTCAAAATGATAAATTTTAATTCAAATTTTAAACTCTAAATTACAAATTTTTTTTTTGAGTGTATTTTTTTTTTTGTTTTAGTGTAAAAATAATTTTGAGTGCAAAAATACGTGTAAAATATTATTATAATAAAATATATTTATAATAAAAAACAAGTAGAAAAGTTAAGTTTGACTTGGCCGAATCTATAAATACCCTCCACAATGCCCTTTTAAAGTGGTAGTAAATTTTCTAACGTGAAAAAAATAACATTTTTGATTAGACATTTTTTATTTTGTGTAAAAAAAATTTTTTAAGCAATTTTAAAAAAAAAAAAAAATAATAATTTACTAAATTTTTTTTGAGTGGAAAATTTTTTTCGAGTGTTTTTTTTTTAGTTTAAAAATATTTTTGAGTGACAAAAATACGTTGTAAAATATTTTTGTGACTTTCCAATGTTTTTATACCCTACACCACTCTGTGGTACAGGGTATAATGTGTTTGTGCTCATGTTTGTTACTACCCGAAATATTGGTCTAGACCTACCTTCAATCGACTCAGAATTACATTTTAAGTCGATTTAGCGATGTCCGTCCGTCTGTCCGTCCGTCCATCCGTCTGTCCATCTATCGTTTTAAGCACGATACAGGTCGCAATTTTCCATCAATTGACTTGAAATTTGAAACTTAAGCATATTTTGGCCCAAGGACAAAATTGGAGAAAATCGGTCCCCCATACAAACGCCCCCTTTGGATTTGGCTTAAATGACTCTAATAACCGTATTAAAAAAGTTATCGCTTTTAAATTCAGCAGGAAATCAAATTTTGTATGCACAAATCACCATTCCAAATTTCAAAGGAAGCGGGTCAGTCCTTCTGGTAGTCCCCATACCCGATACCCACCTTCCCGATATTCACATAATTCCCTCAAAATTCATAAAAATGGAAATATTTGATAAAAATTTTATTTTTAGGTGTTAAACGTGTACTTCAGTAACCTCATCAAATCGGAATATAATTGGACCATTTTTGGACTTAGTCCCCCATATAAAAATTTCGACCGATATTCAGTTAAATTGATTTATTGACAAAAAAATAATCCAATTCCACTAAAATTTTATCGTGTGTGTTTTCTGCACTAAATAAAAATCTAACAAAAGACAGATAATCGGTCCATGTTTCGACTTGAGAACCATTTTCCGGAAAACACTGGTGTAGGGTATCATATGGTCGGTCTTGACCGGCTATAACTTTCTTACTTGTTAAAACATGTTTAACGGGTTTTCAATACGTGAATTTAAGGTGAAACTAGTCTGAAACTCACGGTTTTGCTAATAACTTTTGAACCACTAAACCCATTTGGCTGAAATTCAAAACGAACCAGGACAGGGGAACGATAAATGTATGTTCTTAGTCTCAACATCCTCAGGAGTGCCTTTCGAAAGTTAGCGTGTTTTTTATCTTGTAAATTTACGAAAAACCCTTGCCGAAAATCTGTCCAATCCAAACCCAATCTAGCGGCGCTTAATTCGGAAATGTAAAATAATAAAGCCCAATGCATATTTGCGATTATAAAACTTATAAAGAATTTAATTTTTAACCATATTTATTTATTTCAGTGTTTTTATGTATTTTGGGAAATTTATGTGAATATCGGGAGGGTAGTCTGTATGAGGACTAGAAGTTAAAATGATCCGATTCCGTTAAAATTTAGAGTGATTATTTATGGCTACAAAAAACATTTAACAGTTGAATTTCAAGAGGATATTTGTTAAAATACTATTGTTAGGACTTTTTAATTAAAACTGGAAGGGGAAATTAACATTGGGGCTATGGGATAACATGGACCGATTTTGTCAAAAATTTAATAGGTTTTGTTCTTTCGATAAAAAATCTTAAATTTTAAATTTTAACCAAATCGATTGAAAATTGTGGTCTGTCGCGCGTTTATACTGTTTATTTGGACAGGCAGATGGACCCTAAAAAACCGAACAACTTGCGCGAACTAGCACGCCATACTGACACGTCACAACAAAAATAACCCAAAATAATAAACAAAACAGGAATTGGACCGAATACGATCAAATTTTAAAAGTTGCAGTCCATGAAACTATAGTTTATATCACAAATATCAACTTCTATAATGAACTAATAATAAACTAGATACACACAGACCACAAACATTTATTTTTTAGTTAAAACATACCTTTTACTTTCAATTAAAACTTTTTGACTCAAAATGTATAAACAATTGACTTAAAAGTACCAACCTGACCAGGTAAATGCCCAACATATATGCCAAACTTCAGGAGCCTCCTTAAAGTCTTCCAAAAGTTAGCGTGTTTTCAACAGACAGACAGACGGACGGACATCGCTATATCTTCTCAAAATCTATCGAGGATCATGAATATATATGGGGCATTCCATGTCAAATCGGACACTTTGAAATTTTTTTTTTTTTTTGATTTTCCCAATTTGTTAACAGTTTTTAGTACCCTTCGAAAACTCCTAAATTTAATAAATTTACAGATTTTTTTGATGACCCGTTCAAAAGATATCGAATTTTTAAAAATTGGTAGTTTGTTCCTTCACTCAAACTTCTTTTACTTATATCTTCTTCAATAATGGTCCTAATTTCAATTTTTTTTTTTCAAAATTTTTGTTTTTTTACGTACTTTAAAAAAAAAAAATCCCAAAAATTCTTAAAAGTGATACTAGAGCTTTTTAAATATACCTACGCCCTATCTGCACTCCCTAAGTAGGCTCCCATACAAAATTACATTTTTATAAAATTTGCTCCAACTGTAATTTGTATGGGACGCACGATTGGACGTAGAAATGATTTTAAGATTGGAAAATTACAATAAAATTTTTTCAAAAAATTTTAAAAAATAGCAATAATCGTTATCCCACGATCCTCCTGGGCAAAAAATTTGTAGAATTGATAGATGTTTTACACAAAAAAATTTCAAAAAAAATCAAAGAGTACAATCATTTCCAAAAATGAGATTTAAATTTTAAAACTTAAAAATCTCATACTAGAGCGATTTTAAGAATTTTTTGGGATTTTTTTTTTTTAAAGTACGTAAAAAAACAAAAATTAAAAAAAAAAAAATTGAAATTTGGACCAGTATTGAAGAATTTATGAGTAAAAGAAGTTTGAGTAAAGGAACAAACTACCAATTTTTAAAAATTCGATATCTTTTGAACGGATCATCAAAAAAATCTGGAAATTTACCACGAAGGAGTTTTCGAAGGGTACTAAAAACTGTAAACAAATTGGGAGAATCTAAAAAAAAAAATTTCAAAGTGTCCGATTTGACATGGAATGCTTCATATACTTTATGGGGTCCTAGACCAATATTTCGAAGTGTTACAAACGGAATGACAAACTTATATATGCCCTCTATCACTAGACTGGAGGGTATAAAAAAAGTGTTTTACACTAATTTAAGATCTAACAAAGATATAGATTTTCCGGGAAACACTGGTATAGGGAATTATATGGTCGGTCTTGACCATCTATAATTTTCTCACTTGTTTTTGACTTACATTTGAGCTTTCTCGAATTACAATTAATTTTTCTTTTTCAAATTACAATTGGAATCTTTGAATTTTAAATGGAGTTTTCGAATTACAATTGGAATCTATGAATTACAAATGGAATATTCTACATCTACAAATGGTGTAGAATATTAATGCATGTTCGGACATGTTAAGACATATATGTACTACATAAAGTACATCGAATATAAATAAGAAACTACTCATCAGTGAATTTCTCAACTCAGGAGTTTATATCGAAAGGAGAGCAAATAAAAGAAGAATATACATATAACATTTTTCGTATAGAAAAAGTCTCATATTCTGAGACTTTTTCTTTAAGAAAAATGTCTCAGAATATGAGACTTTTTCTTTAAGAAAAATGTCTCAGAATATGAGACTTTTTCTATAAGAAAAATGTCTCAGAATCTGAGACTTTTTCTATAAGAAAAATGTCTCAGAATCTGAGACTTTTTCTATTAGAAAAATGTCTCAGAATCTGAGACTTTTTCTATTAGAAAAATGTCTCAGAATCTGACTTTTTCTATAAGAAAAATGTCTCAGAATCTTTGACTTTTTCTATAAGAAAAATGTCTCAGAATCTGAGACTTTTTCTATAAGAAAAATGTCTCAGAATCTGAGACTTTTTCTATAAGAAAAATGTCTCAGAATCTGAGACTTTTTCTATAAGAAAAATGTCTCAGAATCTGAGACTTTTTCTATAAGAAAAATGTCTCAGAATCTGAGACTTTTTCTATAAGAAAAATGTCTCAGAATCTGAGACTTTTTCTATAAGAAAAATGTCTCAGAATCTGAGACTTTTTCTATAAGAAAAATGTCTCAGAATCTGAGACTTTTTCTATAAGAAAAATGTCTCAGAATCTGAGACTTTTTCTATAAGAAAAATGTCTCAGAATCTGAGACTTTTTCTATAAGAAAAATGTCTCAGAATCTGAGACTTTTTCTATAAGAAAAATGTCTCAGAATCTGAGACTTTTTCTATAAGAAAAATGTCTCAGAATCTGAGACTTTTTCTATAAGAAAAATGTCTCAGAATCTGAGACTTTTTCTATAAGAAAAATGTCTCAGAATCTGAGACTTTTTCTATAAGAAAAATGTCTCAGAATCTGAGACTTTTTCTATAAGAAAAATGTCTCAGAATCTGAGACTTTTTCTATAAGAAAAATGTCTCAGAATCTGAGACTTTTTCTATAAGAAAAATGTCTCAGAATCTGAGACCTTTTCTATAAGAAAAATGTCTCAGAATCTGAGACTTTTTCTATAAGAAAAATGTCTCAGAATCTGAGACTTTTTCTATAAGAAAAATGTCTCAGAATCTGAAAAATCTCAGAAAAATTTCACTAAATTTCAGAATTTTTCTAAGCCAAATTTTTCTAAATATCAGAAATTTCAGTGAAAATTTCTTCAGATTTTTGGTCTCCTCCTAATAAAATCTCCCTGGTACAACAGGTCAATTGCAGCACGTCTTTGCTATTCATTGCTATTGTAAACCACACAGCAACAACATCTACCCAACATAAAAAAACTGATCATCTGCTTTTAATCTTGTAGCCCGATCAATAACGCACATCACAGGGCAACTCACACGCACACGTTCCACTATCCATCCAACAAAATAAATGTAATCAAGGGAAATCATTATGAAATTGAAAATGAAATTAAACTAAAGTGTTGTATACGCGCATTATGAAATTTACTTTTTTTTTTTCTTCAAATTTATTAACAATAACATATTATTTTCTAAAGAAGATGAGGAAGAAATGTTGGTCTGCCCGCGTTATTGGTAAGAAAAAATGTTTTAATGATGAAGAAAAAAAAAACAAAAAATATTTTTATAGAAATTTATTAAATTAATGGTTTTTGGTAAAATAAAAATTCTTAAACGATTTCCTCTTGAAATTATTTTTTTTTTGAAGATTTTGATTTTTAAATAAATTGAAATTAATACAAAGAAGATACAAAACATAAATTAAAGCAAATTGCAAATTAAGAAATTTAGTGAAATATGTAAAGCAGTGGCAAGAAACCAAAGAAAAATGCTGATATGGTAGAAAAGTGTTACAAATGCCAAATGGCTTTGGGCTGGACACGTAGACAAAATGTCTAATAAACGATGGACTAACAATAAGTGAATAATACAACACCGGGAGATGTTTTATTAAATTTGGAAAAGAATAATTTGAAATTTGAAAAAAAATAATTTGAAGTTCGAAAAAGGATTAATTGAAATTAAAAAAAACCAATTAAAAAAAATTTTAAAATTTTATTTTTGAAAAATATTAACTTAAGAACATATTTATTAAAATTTGAAATAGATTAAATTAATTTCGAAAAAGATCAATTGGAATTCGAAATATATCAATTTAATTTCTTAAAATATTAAATGAAATTCGAAAAGAATCTAATAAAAATCTTAATAGTCAATTGAAAAAAGGTCAATGGACTTTCGACACAAAAAAAGATCAGTCAATTTAAAAATATCAATCCAAATTCGAAAAAAAACATCAAATCAAATTCCAAGAAGTGCAATTCATATTTTAAATATTGATTGAAATTCAAAAAAAGTCAATTGAATTTTTTTTTAAAATAGATCAAATGAATTTCGAAAAAGATCAAATCTGAAATTTGAAAAAATTTAATTTAATATTACACCGTTGTTATACAGGAACTGGATAATATACGTTTGAAACTAGAGACTAAATGTAGTAAAACTGCATTTCCAGTTTTTTGTTTTCGTGATCCTGTTTCCCTTTAAAAGGACTTCAAAGTTTTAGAGCATTAAAGTTTATGAAAATATTTTTTTAATATTTGTACTTGTTCTAGGATGCCACTAAAGATAGCAAATGAAAAAGGAGGATCTCCCCTAATTTTTCTTTTTTATTATTTTTGCATACCAGGAAAAAGGAGGTAAGTTACAACCTTTCAAAACTTTAACCTTCAATATCATTAAAAATGTTCAACAAAATATTTTGATAAAGTTTTTAATGACTTTATTCACACATTTTATCCTAATTAAGCAAAATAAAAATATGGACAAAATTAGAGGAGATGCTTCTTTTTCATTTTCCATCACCACACTCAAAGATGCTCCATCATATTGATGATACGGTTTCATCACTTGCTGTCATGAATTTTGATAAAAAATTTCTTCATATTGATGAAGCTTTTCTTCAATATGATGAAACTTGTCATCGAAATTGAAAAAACAAGTGATGACACATTTCATCATGTCATCAAAAAGTGTCATCAATATGCCTTTCATTTTTTATACCCTCCACTCTAGTGATAGAGAGTATATATAAGTTTGTCATTCCGTGTGTAACTCCTCGAAATATTGGTCTAAGACCCCATAAAGTATATGTATTTATCATCCTCGTTCGATTCTAAGACGATCTAGCAATGTCCGTCCATCCGTCTGTCCGTCTGTCTGTCTGTTGAAAACACCCTTAATTTTGAAAGACCTTACGGAGGCTCCTGAAGTTTGGCATATAAATATGTTGGGCATTTACCTGGTCAGGTTGGTATTGCAATCCTGCGAAATCGGTCCGTTGGTTCAAAAGTTATGAGCAAAAGAGTGAATTTCGGCATGGGTTTTTCGCGAATTTACGAGATAAAAAAACACTATAACTTTCTAAAGGCAACTCTGAGGATGCTGAAGCTTAGCATATATATTTGTCGTTCCCCTGAGCTGGTTCTTATTGAATTTCAGCACATCGGTCCAGTGCACTGGTCCACTGCAGTGGTTCAAAAGTTATTAGCAAAACCGTGAATTTCAGATTAGTTTCACCTTAAATTCATGAGTTAAAAACCCGTTAAACATGTTTTAAAAACATTGGTAAGTCAAAAAATATTTTACAACATATTTTTGTCACTCAAAAATATTTTTACACTAAAAAAAAAAATACACTAAAAAAAAAATTTACACTCAAAAAAATTTTACACTCAAAAAAAAATTTTGTAATTTTTTTTTCTTCAAAAATTACTTAAAAAAAACAGTTTTTTACACAAAATAAAAACTAATCAAACATTTTATTTTTTCACGTTGGAATTTTTTTTTTTCACGAAATAAAATTTGTATGAAAAAGTTAAATTTAACGGATAGTTGTTTTACAACGGAACATTGAGTAATCCAGCCTTAAAAGGCATTGTGAAGGGTATTCATAGATTCGGCCAAGTCGAATTTAACTTTTCTACTTGTTTTTTCCTAACCCTTTCAAATAGCTTGAGAGAAACCTGCAATTAAAATAAATTTAAGCCAAATCCAATCAGTTTAACCCGATCAAAGTTTTGGCTTTTTAGAAAAGTTTCACCAAAACTTTGATCGAAGGTCACAATTTGTTAAAATGGTCACAAATTAAGTTTAACTGAAAGTTAATCTCAATCTCTATAACATAGGCAATGATAAAAAATTTTGAGATTTTTTTACAAAATTTCTTAAAAGTAGAAAAAACCGCCATTTTTGCAAATTTTTGACAAATTTTAAATGACGATATATTGAAAACCGGTTGACCGATTTCAGAAATTTTTAGATATTTTTATATAGCATGCTAAAGTTAATAAAAGTAATGCATCGCAAGACATATTTTTTTTTTTTTGATAAATCCAAAAATTTTGCTGCAAATTTTTCCAAAAATCTCAAACTTTAATCGAAGGGCACCAAGGATTAAAATGATCGGATTTGGCTTAATTTAAAAATTAAATTTTTATGAAAGACAAATTTTTGACAAATTTTAAATGACGATATATTGAAAACCGGTTGACCGATTTCAGAAATTTTTAGATATTCTTATATAGCATGCTAAAGTTAATAAAAGTAATGCATCGCAAGACATATTTTTTTTTTTTTTGATAAATCCAAAAATTTTGCTGCAAATTTTTCCAAAAATCTCAAACTTTAATCGAAGGGCACCAAGGATTAAAATGATCGGATTTGGCTTAATTTAAAAATTAAATTTTTATGAAAGACAGCCTCAAGCTCTATAAAATGGTCAAGGGAAAAAAATTTTCAGATTTAAAAAAAAAAAAAATCTTGAGCGTAGGAAAAAACCGCAATTTTTTGTCAATCTCAAGTAGCGATATCTCAAGAACCGTTCGACCGATTTTAAAAATTTTCTGATATTCTGTTCAGCGCATCAAAATTAATTAATATATTTTGTCGTCTTTTTTTAAATCCAAAACCTTGATTGCCGGACGCCACGGAATAATTTAGTACGACTGGCATTAAATTTGTACCGCATTAGTTTTGCCCGAAAATCGAAATAAAAAAAAATTTTTGCCATACAAAAAATGCCGGATTAATGTCACACGAACCCAAACGATCTATCACAAACTTGACATCTGTCATATAAAAACACCTGCCACTTTTATTAGAAAATGTCTCAAATGTGAAAATTAAAAAAAATAGGTCGAAATAGAAAATGTTGAAATAAAAAAGTGCCAGAAACAAACAGAAAAAAGCACCCTCAAGTTGGCAAGTCCGCATCTCCTGAAGAATCCTTGTACGAAATGCCTTTACTGTTTTTGCAAAATTCTAGAGGCGTCTAATCGAGGTCGAGGCCATTTTTTTTTTTTTGTAGTGCAATATTTAATGACGAAAAAGTTTTTTTGCGTTTAAAATCAAAATTTTCGTCCTGTTATTAAAGAAGATTTATTTAAAAAAAGCACTGGCCTCGAACTCGATTATTTACTTACTTAATTAAAATTTTAAAGGTCAAACAATTACAACTTTTGATAACAATGTGCTAGTAGCCAAAATTAACAAGCTGAACACCCTTCTGGTGAAGCTAATTCGGGTACGCTGAATTCAATGGTGCTAGTCGTTTTTCGAAGTTAGCGCCCGTATTCGCGATATTCACAATTTAAAATTTTAAAGCTAAAGTACTACAAAAAATTAAGTTTTATGCTTTATGCTTATTTTCGCAAAAACAAATTTTCCCCCAAAAAAAAAAAAATCCGCGAAAAAAAAAATTATAAACAATTTTGTGTCTGTAATGTATCGTTTTCTTCTCATTGTCATAAATTACTAGCAAAATAAAAAAAATGGAAAAAAATTCGCGAATAATTTTTTTTTGATTTGTGTATTCAATAGAGTTTAGATGATAAAAATTCGGCAATTGTGCAAATAATATAAAAAAAGTTTACATTAAAAAAAAATCGCGAAAAAAAATTCCGTGAATAAATTTTAGCGAAAAAAAATTTCCGTGAATAATTTTTTTTGTATATTGAATAGAGTTAAGTATAATTTTTTTTTTTTTAACTTGAAAATAAAAAAAAAATTAATTGCTAATACATACGCTAACTTTGAAAAAAAAAAAATAATATTACAACGGGATTTAGTGTACACGAACTAGTTTTACCAGATGGCTGTCGTAAATTCAAATTCAACTAAAAATATTTGTATTGAACCAATTTTTTACGAAAAAAATGATTTTTCGCGAAAAAAAATTCACGGTTTTATGGTTTGTTATGTTGGTTTTACAGATTTGAATGGTTTTAAATTTGAAAATGATCGCAATAGCTTAAAAATATCGTTTTTATTGTTCTTGAGCATCAAAATTTGAAATCGCGAATATCGCGAATACAGCGGTAACTTCTTGTTAAAAAAAAGTGTCAAACTCAAGCACAGTGTTATTAATTAAAAAAAAAAAAATAAAAAAAAATGTTGAGTAAGAAACGTTAAAACTTTATGACTCAGGGCTCGGTCCCCCAAAAATTTTAGAATTCCCAAAATGTTTGCAATTTCAATTAAAATATAAATAATATAAAAAATAGCTTTTCAAACTTACCCGTACAACCATTTGATTCTTCTTTTAAACCAAAATACTCCTCTTGGCATTCACTGCATTTTAAACCCACAACTCCTGGCTTACACTGACACTGACCATTATACGGATCACAAATCTCGGGATCTATAGAACCCCATTCATCACAGGAACATGGTGCACATTTCAAATGAATTAAAGCATAGCCTTCAGAACATTCATCACATTTCTGGCCGGAATAACGTGGTTTACACAAACACTGGCCATCGGTACTGTCACATACAGAACTATCGGAACCCTCGGAGAAACAATCGCAGGGTTCACAGCCCATGGAGGGATCACCCCAGTAACCCATTTTACAACGTTCACAGTGCCAGCCTTCAGTGTTGCCTCTGGGAAAGGAGAAAAAAATAAATATTTTGATTAATTTTTTTTTTTGAAAAATTTAAAAAATTAAAAAATTTAAATATTTTTTTTTAATTATTTTTTTTAGTTCAAAAATTTCTATAATTTACAACATATTTTCGAATTTAAAACACAATTAAGTTTTTTATATTAAGTTTAAAAAAATTAATTTTCTATATTTTGTTCATACTTACTCGCATACAATACACTGTCCCGTAAACACATCACAGGGTCCTCCCTCACAATCACAGGGCCTACAGGACGATCCCAATTCAGTGGGTTTACCATAATAACCATCATCACACATTTCACAATGATCTCCCGTATAGCCAGGCGGACACTGTGTACAAATGTATTCAGTGTTTTCCACCACTCCAAATACGGGGTTGATGTCCATGATTGAATATGTTTTTAGTTGGCAACTAGGTGAAAAGTTGTTTGTTTCTACCAGCAGAGGGCAGGCACAAGGTTTGCAGTCATTTGAGGTGCCTTGCAGTGGATTTCCATAAAAACCACGTTTACAACGTTCACATCTGCAATAAAAGTGGAAGGTGGAAGATATATAGCAATTTGTTGAAATTGTTGTGGGAAGCAAAGAGGTGAGTATTTATAGTTAGCTAAGACAACAACCACACGCATTGCATAAGGTGGGTTTTGTGTGGAAGTTGAGGTGGGTATAATTTAATTGTCAAATAAGGTGGCACTATTTTGGTACAAGTTAGATTGTTTTGTAATTAAAATTGGAAATACCATTAACTGAAGTTCGAAAAAGGTAATTTTAAATAATCAATTGAAAGTAAAGTTATTAAAATAGGAAATAATATAGATCAAATTCGAAAAAAAAAAACAAAAAGCTAAATTTAAAAATGATCAAGGAAATTTCGGAAAACATAAATTAAAACTAATAGGAAATCATTTAAAATTCAAAATGGAGAAGTTCAAAAAATTTTTGTTGTAATTGTACTGAAATTTTTAATTTCAATCTCATAATGAAATTTTTTAAAAAAACAGTTGAATATTTTTGAAACTTCACAGTATTTTTTTTTTTAATTTATATTACCTATTCCAGAAAATTCTGCTTTCGAAATTCAAAAAACATTAAACAAAATTCGAAAAATTTATTAAAATTCGTAAGAAATTTCCATAATTTTTGTTGTTTCGAGAAAGTAAAGTTAGCTTTCGTTTAACTTCATGAGATATTTTTCACATTTCATAAGATAATTTTCGAATTTCAATATCTAATTTTCAAATTTCTATTAAATTTTTTTTATACGCTCCAACCACAGTACGGGGTTTAATCACTTTGTCACTCCATTTGTAACGCATCGAAATATCAGTCGTGGACCTCATAAAGTATATAAATTACTGATCCATTATCGATTCTAAGACATTCTATGAATGTCCGTCTGTCCGTCCTTCTGTCTGTTGATGGCACGATGCAGTCCAAAATAAAAGAGCTAGCCTCCTGGCACGAATATGTGTAATGGTTCTAGGCAGATTAAGTTCGTAAATGGACAAAATAGGACCAGGTGAAAAGTTCCGATTTTGAAAAACTAAACCAACCTCTGAAAAACACAACTTTTTTATGAGTTTTTTTTTTTTTTTTTTGTATTTTTGTTTTTTTGTTTAAAAAATAAAACAGTTTTTTGCTAGAACACTTAAAAAATTATGTTAGTAAAATCAACTGAAAATGTCAGTTAAAATAACTACTTTGTAAGTTGTTTTGGGGTCAACTACTTTTTCAGTTAAATCAACTAACAATGTTAGTTATTTTAACTGACAAAAAACAACTGACTTATGTAGTAAAAACTACTTACATTTGTAGTCAAAACAACTAAAATGTAGTAAAAATAAAAAAATCAATATATAATTTTTTTTTTCAAAACATTTTTCAGAAAAAAAAATTGAAGACCAAATTTTTTCCAAGTTTTTTTTTTTAAAAAAAAGTTGTGAAAAATAAAAATAACGAAATTTTTTTTTTTTTGGAAAAAAAACTTTAAAACTTTTCAGAGATAAAATAAATAAAATAAACTACTTTAAATAACTGTTACTACATCACAGTACTTTTTTGTTAGTTGTTCAAAAAAACGACTTAAAATAACTAACAGAAATAGTTGTTTCATATTTTTCATACAAAAACAACTGACTTTGTAGTTGAAAACAACTAACTACTGTAAAATATACAAATAACTAACATGTAGTAACTTACATAATTTTCTGAGTGAAGAAGTTTAGAGTCCAGAATTAGGACCTGGGGGATTAAAAAAATTTTTTTTAACCACACCCATAAAATTATATTTTCGAATTTTAATTAAATTAAAAACCTATAGAGTATAAATATTATTGATCGGTGAATGATTCTAAGACATTCTTAGAATCATGATTCTAAGACATTCTACAGTCCAAAAATAAAGAATATAGGCGCCTATGCTAATTTACTTTAGAAACGGGCAAAATCACATAGGGAAAAAAACACATTTCCCCCCTGAATATCTAAACCAAACTCTGAAAAGGCTATTTTTTAAGGTTTTTTTTTTTGTAATTTTGTTAAGCAAATGAAACGTTTTTATTTAAGAAAAGGTATAAAGTCCTGCAGTTGGACCCAGAAAAATTACATTTGTTTTTGCCTTTGTTGCCCCCTTTTATTGCCCCCCTATAATTTTTTTATTATTTAAATACAAAAATTATATCAATGAATTTATTAACATTTGTCGGGAGGGGGAAGGTGTCTCCCAATGTCTCCGTTTTGGACTCTTCGCTGAATTTAGCACTCTCGCTTGTTATGCCCTCCACTTTTTGGTAGAGGGTACCTGAGGCATTCCATACCATATGTCTAGTAAAAACAATATGTGTTCCATGAATTTCTAAATGGGTTGTATTGCTAGCCCTATATGGAACTAAGATAATTGCGTTTTTGATTTTTCAATTTTTCAAAATCTGGGCTTAAGAAGCGTGGCTAAATATTGAAAAAATGGTAAAATTTTTGTCGAGTTGCCTTGATTAAATATTTTTTAAAAAAAGGGAATTCACTATAATCTCAAAAGTTATCCTTCTTGTATAATAAAAATTTTTGTTTTGAAAAATTTTCAGAACCCGTTCTGAAATTATCCATTTTTTAAAAAAGTCAATTTGTCAAAATTCCGGCCATGTTTTTTTTCTTTTTTAATTTTTTTTTTTTAAGTTTAGATGTTTGTCTATCCACACAAAATAATTCAGACATGTGTTTTTCGTTTTTTTTTTGAGAAAATCGCATTTGAATATTAAATTTTATAAGAATTTTGTAAATTGCTTGTATTGTCTTGTTTCAGCATAGCGTATAAGTAACATTTATGCAAATATTTAATACTCATCCGAAATGTTGAAATAAGAATATACAAGCAAATTACAACATTCTTATAAAATTTAATATTCAAATTCGATTTTCTCGAAAAAAAAACAAAAAAAACACACATCTAAACTTAAAAAAAAAATATTTACAAGTGAGAGTGTTAAATTCGGCTGTGCCAAATCTTTTATACCCCCAAAAATGTAAAAAAATAAAAAAAAAATGTCAGGGGCGTTTGTTTGGGGGGGGGGGGGGGGTGATAGGGGTCATTGGGGGACGTTGAGAGCACCTTCCCATCCTGCTAAATATAACAAATGTTTCATTTATTTAACAAAAATACAAAAAAACATGTAAAAAAAGTGTATTTTTTCAGAGGTTGGTTCAGTTCTTCAAGGGGGAACTTTTTTCCCTCTGAGCCGATTTTGCCCATTTACGAACTTAACCTGCCTCTTTTATTTTGGACTGTATCGTGCCATCTACAGACGGACGGACATTCACAGAATGTCTAAGAATCGATCATGGATCAATACTATATGTACTTTATGGGGTCCCCGACCGATATTTCGATGCGTTACAAACGGAATGACAAAGTGAGTATACCCCCATACTGTGGTTAGAGGGTATAAAAAAGAAAAAAAAAAGTGGCCGGATTTTTGATAAATTGACATGTTTATAAAATGTGTAATTTCAGAACGGGTTTAGAAAAATTTTCAAAATAAAATTTATTATTCGATAGCCCATAAAAAAATATACAAGAATGTAAATTTTTGAGGTTATGGTGAATTCCGTTTTAATTTAACAAATATTTAATCAAGGCAACTCGACACAAATTTGAAATTTTTTTCAATATTTAGCCACGCCTTCTAAGCCCAGGTTTCAACAAATTGAAAAACCAAAAACGTAATTTTCTAAGTTCCATATAGGGCTATCAATACAACCTATTTAGAAATTCACGGGACACATGTTTCTGTAGCGGGACATTTGTTGTGGAATGCCTCATATGCAATGGATAATATCATGTGCTAGTTGTTGTTGCAAATGCTCAAATATATGGGCTATTTGCGACAATCTTTACAATGTGATCTGACAAATCTCGAAACACGTGTTGATTAATTCTTGCAAAAAATTACCAATACAAACAAATTTAAAACAGAAAAATAATTTTCTTGAAAATTATTCTATAAGAATATCATAGTTTCAATTAGTAAAGGAAATAATGACCTCGAGCTAGAAAAAACCTACTCAAAATATAATATGTTAAAGGTCGAATAAAGCAATTACTCATAAAATCTTTTTTAAATTTCAACTCAGTGAAACGGAAATAAATGTTTAAAAAACCGGTAGTTTTTGGAATTTAGAAAAACTGTAAATGCAGTTGTGTAAAGAAGACCTTGAACCATCACTGAGCAATGTAAAAGGATTACCCCACTTTATCCGTAAAAGTTACAGAGGGTTAAAGTTGAAAAATCGATAAAAATGGCTTGAAATAACCGATAGTTTTTACCTTCTTTCGCTTTTTTTAAGTTATTCTTATATTATAAGAGTTTTTAAATTTTCGAGGTTTTTTGATCAGGGATTTCGGCCCCCTCTATAAAATGCAGAAAGTTGAACTAGAGTTGGTAGCTGTTGTAATTTTTAACATTTTGGAATTAATCCCGTTAATGTGACACGAATAGTTAAGGGGTTTCAGCAGATCAAAGTTCGAAAGAAAAAACTTATTTTTTTTAAAATACCAGTTTTTCGCGAGGCACATTCGCGGTTTCATTCGAAATTTGGTGGACTATTGCGTAAACCGAGTTTTTTGTGAGTTTACATAAAAAAATCACTGGCGGGTTTATAAAAAATAAATTGCAAAAATTTTATGGCATTTTTGAAAATTGTGCTAAATTTGCAAATCTGTTTCCTATTTTTTTTTTAGTAGCAATTAATGCATCATGTTCATTTTGATACACCAAAAGACCTGCATTAACGAGTAGAACTGATTTGCTTTTTGACTTTTTACTTTAAGCCATTCTGAGCGAAAAGCGCGATGATTTTATCTAAACCTGTGTTGATCTAGCACATCCAAGGCTTTACACGAAATGGGATGAATTTAAATAAATCGTTTGGTCATTAAAGGGTTAAATTTATATCATATATTTTAGAAGAAATGATATATCCTGGCATGTTTTAATAACGCATGCAACAAATGTGTAGAAAAAAAAAATCTTTAAAATATTTTTAAGATTTTTAAAACCGCTAAATCTTAAAACCGCCATAACTTTTGACCCCATTGCGCGATTTTATTGACGCGACTGAATTTCTTATTCTTAAATAGCTTCTAATATTTATGCCAACTTTCATCGATGTGCCATCAAAACAAAAATCACATCTTTTTTACCTCCTCTACTATTTTTACAATTTGAAATCTTAAAATTTTAAAATTATTCTCCGAATTTAAATTGATCCTTTACGAACAAGATCTTAAAATTGTGTAGGGCGACCTTAAATAATACTAACGGGCTAATTAACCTTCAAATACTCTCTGACACAAAAAGTGGATTATATGTAAACAGTGTTGCCAGATAAGGGGATTTGTCCCCAAAATGGGGATTTCGAGTTCGGTTTGGGGACAAGATTTCCAGGGGAGGGATTTGGGGATTTCGCTAATTTTTGGGGATTTTTTCTAAAATTGGAGGATTTTTTCTAAAATTTGGGGATTTTTTTATTTCAAAAATTAAAAATTTAATTTTTAAAATTTTTAGAATTGTTAAGACTATTACCAATTAATGATATTGACATTGGTACAGAATGCAGTCAAAAATTACCACTGCATTCATTTGTTAATGTCAAAGTAGTAAAAGTGGAATAACAATGCTTTAATTATTTTTTGAGGTTTTTTGAAAAACAAAAATATTGTTTTTAAATGTACTAAGATTGCAGTCTTTAGAAGCTGGTAGACAACTGTTTTTTTTTTGTTATTTTCCCCGTAAAACTGTCCTTAATCCCATCATTTGGATTGGGCAAAATCAAATAATTTAGGTCGGGAATAATTTTAGTAAATAATAAATGTTTAACGAGGGTCGAACAAAGTTAATTTTTTTCAAACTCCGAATAGTTTATATTCAGATGTCAAATAATTTTTCTAACGACATACAAAAATACTAAAAGTCAATCAATACAGCTAAAGAAACCATTATTTTTTGACCTCCAATACTTTTGACCACCAATTTATTTGGGAACAATAAAAAAATATTTTGTTTTTTATTTTAGAACATCTATTAAGTGCAAAGTAATGAGATATCAAAATAAAAAAAAAATATTTCTTTGTTTACAAAAAAATTGGTGGTCAAAAATATTGGAGGCCAAAAAATAGGTACTGGTGTCTCCAACTGTATTGATTGACTTTTAGTATTTTTGTGGGTCGTTTAAAAAAATTATTTTACAACCGAATGAAAACTTTTGGAGGATTACCTCCTAGCACGAATCTGTCATCAGAAAAGTTGTATCAAATAGCCTTCTGGAGATATAGGCATTTTAATATTTTGTGGACCAAGCCTTCAAAACCAACAATTCTTTTAATATTTGAAAAGTGTATGTTAAAGGAATATATTTTTTTTATTCAAATTTTTTTATAAAAAATCCTAACATATCCAAGAAATCCGGGTTCGATACGATCAGGGATACCATCAGTAATGTCAAAGGAAGTTGACAACGTCTTTTTTGCAATAAATATCCAAATTTTGCAAGAAATTTCTTGTTCAAACCAGATATGTAAAGTGGACACTCCAATAAAGAGAAACTGAGGTTAAAATTTAAAATCCATTGATTATATTCAAAAATATTTGCAAAAAAGTCAAAATTATGAACAAAATATGCATATTTTTAAAGATACGTTTTTTGGTACCAATTTTAATATTTTTTTTGGTAATATTGACAGAAAAAAAATAAAAGACATTTCTTAAGTATTCCTGCCTCCTGAATACGAATCAGTCATAAGAAAAATTTAATTTCTTAAGATTGGAAAAGTGTGTGTTAAAGTTATATTTTTCCCCCCCCCCAATAAAATTACCTATTTTTTGCAAGAAATCTAGTCTCGATTCCATCAGGACATGTAAGGAAGTTCAAAATGTCCTTTTTTAGTTTTATCCTTAACTATTCGAATTGCGAAAAAAATCCTGTAGATACTCAAATAAAGAGAACGTGTGGTTAAAATCCAAATTCCGTTGAGTATATTGAACAGTATTTATTTTTTTTCAAAATTCGAATAGTTATAAGGATAGAACCAAAAAAATTACATTTTTAACTTCCTTACAATGTTCTGATGGTATTCCTGATCTTATCGAGGCCAGATATTTTTATATAGTAATTTTGTAGGGAAGAGGAATAAAAATACAACATTCATGTTTTTTTTAATATCAACAGAATTCTTGGATTTGGGGGCTTGATTCACAAAAAATTCAAATTCCCATATCTCGAGAAGGCGATTTAACATTTTTTATTTAAAATTTAATATTTAAATATCGTAAAAAGGTCTAACCTTAAAATTTATATAAAAATATTGTTTAATAAACACCATTTTTTTAATTAAAATAGAGTTTATATTTGAATATTCATTAAATTTTTTTGGGGATTTTATATAATTTGTAGGGTATTTTTGGGGATTTCATTTTTTAAATTGGGGACAAGAGCCAAATATTTTCTGGCAACACTGTATGTAAACTATAAATATTTTTTTTTTACAACTTACCTCTCTCCATACGTATTATGCATACAATTTCCACAACCACCACTTTGTAGATCACATGAATTTGAATGACCATTGCAAGGGCATGGCTTACATTTTCCCAACTCATGATGTTCGGTAGAATTCTCAAATACTCGTATATAACCAAAGTCGCAAGATTCACATGATAAGCCCGTATAACCCGTTGGACACATACATTGTTCAACATGGGTCGAGAGATGACCACCCAGCTCGGAGCCTCCGGTAAATATAATAACACGTTCTAAATTTGTTTCCACTTGATCGGTATGAAAAGCAGCTCTAACCAGTAGAGTCTCCAAATTAGTTAAGACCGAGAGAAATTGTGCTCTAGTCACCGGGGTGCCATGATATTCATTACGTCTCAAACGTGTTTTAATATCTTGTACAGCTGCCGGAACATGATACCAACCGGTTTGTTCTAGTGTTATATTTATGGTAGCACTTGAGGAGCTACTAGAAAATTCTTGATCTCCATAGGCTATTTTTAAACCATTTTTGCCGAATAGTATAACATTGGGGCCCGAGGTAGGTTTACCCGAAGTATCACCTCTTATGGTAACCCAATTAACTTGTATAGATAAACGGGAACCATAGCTTGTTAAACGATTACCCAAATAACCCTGAGGAGCCTGCCAATATATGGCTTCCACATCTGATAGATCATACATGCCGTAACCTAAAAAGTTGGTATCTGAATCTAAAGTGGGTATAGCAGTTTGTGATCTTGTTATATCAGTTACTTTCCAGTCATTAAGAGTTTCAAAGGCTAAAGTCGATAATTGAGCACTAAAGCAGGCTGCAGCTATACCGGAACACCAACAGGAAGAACAACCTTCTGGATTTTCCGAGGTTAAATCATAATAACCTTCTTTGCATTGTGAACACGTATTGCCCTCAACATTTGATTTACATACACATATTCCTGCACATTCGGTATCGGGTAATGTGCCCCGAGAATCACATTCACATTTTCGACAATCATCACCATAATAACCTTGAGCACATTCTTCACATTTTTCCCCTTGAAAACCTTCTCGACATATACAAGAACCTCCTTCAGCATGGCATAGACCAGTGGAACCTTTGGTAGAACATTCACAAGGTTTACAGGGTTCGTTCAGTAACGCTTCCAGTGGTCTAAAGAAGCCCGATAAACAAAATTCACATTCATTTCCAGAGGTATTATTACGACACTCTTGACATATACCACGATCTAGAAAACTATCATAAATGCATGATTCTGCATGATCATTACATTGACATATTTCACATTCATTAATCTCCCGCATGGTACCATTACGAAAGGGTTTATCCTGGTATAAAGAGCAACATTCCGAACAATCATTACCACAAGTATTATGCTGACATTCACATTGTAAAGTGGAATCTAAACCAGAAAATTCTTTTTGTCCTTTATATTTCTCCGCCAATTCTTTAGTTTTCTCTGCATGACCATGACAATCTAATCGAGCACTTACTCTTATTTGTTTCAGCGAATAAAAACTTCTCTTCTCCAAAGAATGAGCATCCAATTGCCAATAGACACTGTTGTCTAAATTAGCGGTAGAATGCATACCCTGAAATCTTATGCGTATATAACGAGCCGTTATAAAATCCATTAATTCCGGTGTTTGTTCCATGGCTCCGGGACGATTTTTTAATAGCGATACATGTAGTTCACCATTTTCGAGAGGCAAAGCTTTGGAAAATTGTGTTGTACATATAACTTCGGTATCATTTTCAAACATATATTTGCCATTTTGTCCTGGTAATTCATAGCGTTGACGACAATCAGCATCGGATCGTCCAAAATATTGCCAGGGTTGAAAATTGTAGCCATCTATAGATTTCTCTAAAATCCATGATGCCGGTCGGGGAGAATTGGCTGATTTTAACATAACATAGAATACTTGATAGATCTGAAATAAAAATAAAGAAGAAAATTAATTAGATTTAAAATTGGATTTATTTTTAAAAAGAAATTTGGTAAAAAAATATTTTTTAGCAAAAAATTTTTAAAAACTAATTTTTGGAAAAAAAAAAATTTTTGGGTAAAAAAATTTTAAGATGAAAATTTTTTTTTTCGCGAAAACAAAATAATTCTGAAATAATTACGAAAAATTTAGTAAAATTAAGAACAACAAGTAAAAAAAGTTAAATACCTCCTTTCTGAATATATTTATATCCTTCACAATGAAAAAAAGATTACACTTTTCCTTCATAACAGGTTTTTGAGAAAATTTAGGTCAAAGTTCATAAAAATCGCTGTTTTGGGCATTTTTGGCAACTCATACCGGATGAACCCAGTGTGATGGCTACTTAAAAATAAGTCGAGGGTAAAGCTTCAACATTATTCTTAAAGATTCAAAACTCATTTGGTCAGTCGTCTTAACCCTTTGGGCACCACTTGTCTTTCAATGATGTCTTATTCCCAAGTATCGAAAAAAATGTGTTTGGGGGACAATACCGTACACACAAAAAATTGTTTTTTCCATGAACGATTTTCATAGTATTTATGAGCAAATTCATACAATTTATTACTTTTTCATAATATTTATAAACTTTTTCATAGTATTTATGAATAAATCATAATATGTGATATTTAAGAATTTTTAACATTTTTCATAAATACTATGAAAAAGTTTATAAATATTATGAAAAAGTAATAAATTGTATGAATTTGTTCATAAATACTATGAAAATCGTTCATGGAAAAAAATTTTATGTGTGTATTAAAAGACAATTGGTTAAAGCGACTGATCAAATGAGTTATACATCTTAAAGAGCAACGTTTGAGATTAACCCTTAAGTTATTTTAAAGTCGTCAGCACATCGAATTCACCCGCTATTAGTGGTCAAATATGTCAGAAAACGGGATTTTTTGTATTTCAAATTTCTTAAAAACCTGATTGTTATCATATGTTTAAGGTAGAGATGGGCGCGTGAATAAATTTTGGCGACACGAAATAACTCCCACATGAAATTACTCCCACGAAATAACTCCCAATGAAATAAATCCCACCAAAAATGAAATATGTCCCAATGGAGAAAAAAATTAAATAAGTCCCAACTACAATGAAATAACTTCCACCTAAAAAATGAAATAAGTGCCAATGAAATAACTCCCATTAATAATGAAAGAAGTCCCAATAAAAAAAGTAAGAAGTCTCAACAAAAGTTAAACAAACTATACGAGAAAATATATCAGATAAGTCGAGCATGAGGATCCTGATCTTACTTTTGGTGCAATACAAATATGTCATAATAACTGCCGAATGCGAAAGTTGACGGCTGATTTGTATTTTCAGAGTTTTTCGATAAAATGCAAATACATTGAGTGTTCAATTTGACTTTGTTCGGTGACATACAAACATCGCGGCGATGTTTTGCTCCAAATATTCAGTAACATACAAACACTTTGTAAAAAGCTCCGTAGACAAAAAATTGAGGCGATTTCTGTTTCAAATTTTCGGTAACATACAAATTATGTTACCGAAAATGTAAAAGATTTAATAACAACCTGTTGTAAAAAGCGCCGCAGGCGAAAATTCGCGGCGATTTTTGGTACCAAATTTTTGCCTGCGTCGGTTTTTGCGACAAATTTGTGTGTTACCGAAAATTTTAATTATTTAATTAGAACTTGTTGTAAGATGAGCCGCAGTCGAAAATTTGGTACCAAAAATCGCCGCGGTACCAAATTTTCGCCTGCGGCGCTTTTTGCGACCAATTTGTATGTTACCGAAAATCGCGGCGATTTTTGGTACCAAATTTTTCCGTGTGGCGCTTTTTACAACAAGTTCTAATAAAATCTTTTAAATTTTCACCTGCGGTGATTTTTTCAACAATCTTTTATGTTATCGAAAAACTATCTATGTTATCGAAAAACCGTCTATGTTATCGAAAACCACAACGCGTAGGATAACTTGTGCGAACGCCGTTTTTATAACAATTTGTGTTCTAAAAAAATAAAATATTTTCGGCTGGAGTGCGACCTGCCAGTTTTGGTAGTAAAATTTTTAAAACATACAAACTTGTTAAAAAATCACTACGTCCTAGAATTTGGTACCAAAATCACAACGAATTTTAATTTAGTAATAATATTCTATAAGTCATAATGTTCCAGATACTTCCACCAACAATGAAACAATAGTGGGAGTTATTTCATTGCTATTGTAGTAGGAGTTCTTTCGTATGAAAGAACTTCCACCGAAAATAATGAAATAACTCCCAACAAAAATGATAAAAGTCCCACTAAATTGGAAGTTATTTCATATGAAATAACTCCCAATTTTGTATGGAGTTTTTTTTGGGACTTATTTCATTTTTTAGGTGGGAGTTTTATCATGTGGGAGTTATTTCGTGTCGCCTAAATTGGCGACACGAAATAACTCCCACATGAAATAACTCCCACGAAATAACTCCCAATGAAATAAATCCCACCAAAAATTAAATATGTCCCAATGAAGAAAAAAATGAAATAAGTCCCAACTGCAATGAAATAACTTCCACCTACAAAATGAAATAAGTGCCAATGAAATAACTCCCATTAATAATGAAAGATGTCCCAATAAAAAAATGTAAAAGTCTCAACAAAAATTAAACAAACAATAAGGGAAAATATGTATATATATCAGATAAGTCGAGCATGAGGATCCCGATCTTACTTTCGGTACAATACAAACATGTTATAATAACTGCCGAATGCGAATGTTGACTGCTGATTTTTTTAATAGCATGCAAAAATACACTGATTGTGAGTGTTCTGTTTGACTTGATTCGATTACTTACAAACATCGCGGCGATGTACGAGTTGCGGCGACTTTTAGTACAAATTTTTCGCCAGCGGTGCATTTTGCGACAAATTTGTATGTTACCGAAAATTTAAAATATAAAAGATTTAATTAGCACTTATTATATAAAGTGCCGCAGGCGAAAATTTGGTACCAAAAATCGCCGCTATTTTTGGTACCAAATTTTCGCCTGCGGCGCTTTTTGCGACAAATTTGTTTGTTACCGAAAATTTAAAAGATTTAATTAGCACTTGTTGTAAAAAGCGCCGCAGGCAAAAATTTGGTACCAAAAATCGCGGCGATTTTTGGTACCAAATTTTTGCCTGCGGCGCTTTTTACAACAAGTGCTAATTAAATCTTTTTAATTTTCAACTGTGGTTCTTTTCCCAACAATCTTGAATGTTATCGAAAAACTTTCTATGATATTGAAAAATACAACGCGTTAGATATTTTCACGTGCGCCATTTTTTTTAAAAATTTGTATTCTAACGAAAATATTTTCGGCTGCAGTATGCTCTTAACTCAAAAACTCTTTCCAGTTTTGGTAGAAAAATTTCTGAAACATACGAATTTGTTAGAACGCACTGCGTCCAAAAATTTGGTACCAAAATCACAAAGAATTTTATTTTATTAATAATAATATTCTAAAAGTCAAAATGTTCCAGATACATCCACCAACAATGAAATAATAGTGGGAGTTATTTCATTGCTATTGTAGTGGGAGTTCTTTCATATGAAAGAACTCCCACCGAAAATTATGAAATAACTCCCAACAAAAATGATAAAAGTCCCACTAAATTGGGAGTTACTTCATATGAAATAACTCCCAACTTTGTATGGAGTTTTCTTTGGGACTTTTTTCATTTTTAAGGTGGGAGTTATTTCATGTGGGAGTTATTTCGTGTCGCCGATGAAACGATAGAACACATACTTTGTCACTGTCCAGTGGTGGCAAGAAGTCGCTGATCGATTACTGCTTTAATACTTTGGAGGATATAACACGAATGGATCTTTGAATATTAAAGAGATTCGCAATGACCTTGAACGTGTTTAACTTGCGCCGCTAGCGAAAAAGAAAAAAGTTTTGTGGTATCGCTTTGGACCAAAAGGTCTATGCGAGGTGTAAATCGTACACCGCCACCCTAACCTAACCTAACCTTGCGTGATTTCATTTTTTGATTTGCCCAATTTTTTTTATGTTTTTTTTTCATTTCTTGTAAAAAAATATTTTTTAGGAGTTTTTTTCTTTTTTGGTAAGAAAATTTTATTGCGTGAGTAGATTTTGCGTGACTCACGCATGAGCGTGATTGAAACTTGCGTGAGTCACGCGTGAGCGTGAGTAACTTTTTTTATTACTCACGTGAATAGTAAGTGAGCGTGAGTAAAAAAAGTTTGCGTGAGTGATAAGTGAGTGATTCGATTATTGTTTGCGTGAGTGAGTGTGAGTCCAAATCCACTCACGCGCCCATCTCTATGGAGGGCATAAAAATGTCAAAAAGTTTGAAAAATTAAAAAATTCAGAAAAAATCTATAAAAGTTCAGTAAAATTTTTAAAAGTGTTAAAAAATTAAAAAAAAGTGAAGAAAATTCAAAAATATTTAGGAAATTCAGAATAATTTAGCAAAATTTAGTAAAAAAACAAGTAGAAAAGTTAAATTCGACTTGGCCGAATCTATGAATACCCTCCACAATGCCGTTTTTAAGTGATAGTTAATTTTCTACTGTGGAAAAAATAACATTTTTGATTAAAAATATTATGTTTTGTGTAAAACAACTTTTTTTTAATAATTTAAAAAAAAAAATAATTTAATAATTTTTTTTTGAGTACACTCAAAATAATTCTACAGTGAAAGGTTTAGTAAGTGATATTGTACCCAAATCTACTAATTAGTTACTAATTTTAGTATCTTTAAAGTACTAAAATTGGTAATTTTTACTGGTTTTGACTAATGTAAGTTAAAAATTTTAGTATTGGTTACCAATTTCTGCACTAGGTCCTTTTGGACTAAAATTAGTTAAATTTTTAGTATTGAATACCTACGTTTTTCTTTGGGTGTATAAAATTTTTTTCGAGTGCATTTTTTTTGGTGTAAAAATATTTTTGAGTGACAAAAATACGTTGTAAAATATTTTTGTGACTTATCAATGTTTTTAAAACATGTTTAAAGGGCTATCAACACGTGATCTTAAGGTGATACTACACTCAGAATAAAAACTAACTAAAAAATGGGAAAATTAACTAAATCTAAGGAAAATTGATAATGATTAAGCTCCATTGCCATGTATTCCCACTTTTTAGTCCATATTTTTCTTAAAAATTAAGACCAATTTGAACTAGAAAGTGGGAAAAATTTCCCAATTTTTAGTTAAAAAAACATTTTTGATGAGGACATTTTTCCTAAAAATTAGTTAATTTCATATTTTTATTGGTTTATTTATAGAATAGCATGTGAATACACACAGAATTCTCATTATGTACAGTTTTTATTTAAAATATAAAAAAAAAACGTTTGTTTCTTATGGTCAAGTAATAAATTTCATTAGTTTTTAAAGTTAAATTACAACAAAGACTTTGTCTTTAACGTTTTTTCCCAGACTATGGGCAAACACGCCAAAGCCAAGGCCTTTGTTGTGATTAAAATATTATTTTTTCCCTAACACAAACATGTGTAGAAAAAAAATGTAAACATTAAATTTATTACTTGTTATACATGACCAAACTCTCTTTTTCATATACTAAAAATAATAAACAAAATGTGAACTACAAGCAAGCATGAAAAAAATAAATAAATCAACAAAAAAATTTCAAGTTATGAAAAATTTACTAAACTTGTGGAAAAAACTTCCTCAAATTAAAGAAGAAATTGGTAGGAAATTACGTCCTAAAACTGAACTTTTTTTAACTAAATTTTGTTTTTAGAAATATGTCTTAAAAATCAAGATTATTTTTCAATTATTTAGGGAAAATTTATTTTGCGGTAAGAATTTCTTCCATGTATTAGGGAATTCCATTTAAGGAAAATTATGGCCTATTTGACAGTCCATGAACTAAAATTTTTTCCTAAAATTTGGGAAAATTTCCAAAATTTAAGTTAAATTTAACTAAATTGTGGGAAAATTTATAAACTATTTTGAAGAAAAATTTTCCAAAGTTTAAGTTAATGTTTTTTTTTTTGAGTGTAATCTGAAATTCACGGTTTTGCTAATTACTTTTGAACCACTATACCGATTTAGCTGAAATTCAATACGACCCAGACCAGCGGAACGACAAATATATATGCCAAGCGTCAGCATCCTCAAAATTTCCCTTTCGAAAGTTAGCGTGTTTTTTATCTCATAAGTTTACGAAAAACCCTTGCCGAAATTCAGTCTTTTGCTCATAACTTTTGAGCAACTGGACCGAATCGCTGGATTGCAATACCAACCTGACCAGGTGAATGCCCAACATATATGCCAAACTTCAGGAACCTCCGTAAAGTCTTTCAAAAGTTAGCGTGTTTTCAACAGACAGACGGACGGACGGACATCGCTAGATCGTCTTAAAATCGATCGAGGATCATGAATATATATACTCTATGGGTTCCTAGACCCATATTCAAAGGTGTTACAAACGGAATGACATACTTATATACCCTCTATCACTAGAGTGGAGGGTATAAAAATGAGAAAAAATGGGAAAAATTCTGTAAAACTCAGAAAATTTATGGAAAATACCCTAAATTCAGAAAAGTTAAAACTGAGATTTTCAATGAATTTTCTGAAACTCAATTGAGCTTTTTTAAATTTTCATTGTGATTTGCTGAATTTTAATTGGGATTTTTTTAATTTCAGTTATAATATTCAGAAATTAAATTGGAAATGGTGTAAGGCGTTTACATGCCATAAATGTTATCTTAACAATTTTTATTAAAAAACTTGTTTTTAATTGTTCCTTAAATTTTATATCATAAAAAAACAAATATAATTTCTAAATTTCTTCAAGTTTAAAAATCTTTAAAAACCCATCAATAATTAAATCCCTTGGTCCCCCCTTAACATGCAATCATTTAATCCATCTTGTTTTTTAACTTTTAAATCCCCATTTATAACACATGTGTTCTGACATTTCTAATAATGATTTTTTTTTAAGTTTTTCAAATTTCTTTTTTAGTAGCTTAACATTACATTTATCTATCTACCAATTAGTTCTGCTCTCAATAAATTTTGTAAGGTTCACTTGTCATTTCTTTTTTGTCCGCCGTTGCCGCTGTTAAAAACATAATAATCATGTGTCAAAATGACACAAACACATCACAAACCTAATTTTCAATAAATAGACCAACAACTAACAAATGAAGCGTGTGAAAAATTCCAAAATCTTTCTGTTTGAAATTTGAAAAAATAAAAATTCAGGGGAATTTTTTGACATTCATAGAAAATTTATGACATTTATTTAAATACTCATATGCTAATGATTTAAAAAATGTATTTTAAAACACATTAAAAATCATGGAAAACAATTTGGGGAATGGAAATTTCAATTTGTATTTAATAGGGTCTTTAAAAGAAAAATTACAAATATTTAAGTTTTTGTTTATTTTTAAAAAATAATTACTCATAGTTGATCTATAACACTTTAATGTTGTTTTTTGCATTTTTTTTGTGTTATATGAACAATATGTTGCTTTTAGTTTTTAAGATTATCTCTGACAAGGGAAGTCTCTCTAGTGTCACCCGCGGATCTTAATGGAATTGGTTTTATTTTGTAGAGCAGAAAAAATAAAGGGACACGTATTTTTTTTTAGCGGCCCAAATTCATATTTAGGGGGTAAAAAGGAGGGGGGATGATAAGGCCATTTTTCAGTTTTTTTCGTTTATCTCCTATATTATGCAAAGAAACCTAGTCATGTTACATACCAAATGAAAGGTCTTTGGAAATCCTATCTACGTGTGCTAAGAACGTGCCCAAACATGCACAACTTTTCGTCATATTGAGTAAAATACCAAAATTTTAGGACATTTTTGTTAATAAGTCGAAAAATATTAACTTCTTCGGCCCGTTGTTAGCACCACAAGATAGGTATTTTTAATACCTTTAATCTGATACCACACATGCCTATATTAATTTTGTTTAAATAGGCGTAAATCGTAAGAAACTGAAAAAGGTCAATTTCCCCCCATACAAATCGACACCCCCTAAAAATAAGTTTGGGCCGCTAAAAAAAAATACGTTTCGAATTAATTTTCGTTCTTAACAACATATCCAAATTTCATGAAGATCGGAAGGTGACACCAGGGAGACTTCCCTTGTGAGTTTAAACACAAATCAGCTGCAAAAATTTATAGTTTTTTTTTTTCATTTGTGTTGATAACATTAAGTAAGACATAGTGCAGTTTTTATTTTTTTAATGTTTGATTAAATTTAAAACAACGAGATAAGATTTTATATGAACAAACTTTTTTTTTTAAAAACATGAGATTTTTTTGTTCATATTTATTTTTAAAAATAAAAGCTGGGACAATTTTGTGGGAATGTAAGGAAAACTTAACTTTAATGGATTACATGATAAAACGGCAGTAGGATGTAAACTTGTGAACTTTTTGATATAAAAGATAAGTAATTTTTTCCCAAAATGGTGTAAAATGTCATAAAATAAATTTAAAAAATTAAAAAAAAAAAAATCAGGAAAATTCAGAAAAATTGCGGAAATTTAGAAACCCGTGAAAAAATTTATGAGATCTGATATAATCTCTTTGGATAATAATTTTATATAATTGTATCTGATTTTCTATATCCGATCCGCAAATACGGATCAGATCTATCCAGATCTCGAAAATGGGGACAAATCTCGTATCTAATTGTTCTATCCGACTAAAAAAAAATAATAAGGCCCAATATATCATTTGATCCCAAAAATGGAGGATCCAAAAATATATGATTATATCTTATGAGATAAAATTTGAAAAAATTTAGATATAATTAGATCCCAAAAATGGAACGGTAAATATTATCTAATTTGATATCTTAAAAAATTAGATCTAAAAAGATAAAATAATATATAATTATATCATATTAGATCTAATATGATCTTCAATATCAAATTGGATGAAATTTACCGTTCCATTTTTAGGATTAAATTATATCTAATTATATTAAATTTGATCTAATAAGATATAATCATATATGTTTAGATCCTCCATTTTTTGGATCAAATGATAGATTAATTTATATATAATTATATTAAAAATTATATGATTATATCAAAACTTTTTTACTCGGGTAATTAGATTCAATTTATCTAATTAGATCTCAACAGATTAGACCACACTTTTGCCAATTATTTTTCATCAAAAACCTCTAAATTTCACAACAAAAACACTAGAAACCGCCAAACGGGGAAAATTTTAAGTTTTCCAGCTAAATTAAAAAAAAAAAAAAATCGCTAAAAAATTACAAACTTGGCGTTTTTGATTGAAAATAAAATAAAAATTAAAAAAAAAACTAAAATTTTTTTTTTCCACGCTAATTGATTTTCACCAAAAATATCGCTAGAAACCGCAAAAAAAAAATTATTTTGAAAAAAGCGCTAAAAACCGTCGTTTTTGATTGGAAAAAAAGACATATTAGAAAAAAACCTCCAAATTACATTTTCCACGCAAATTTACTGTTTGTGTAATTCACACTTAACAATTTTAAGTGTTTTAGGAATACGTGTTCCAAACAAAAAACGCTAGATTTTCCCGCTAAAACACCGTTTTACCAATTTTTCAATTTTTCAATTTTCCCAGCTAAATTCAAACAAAAGCGCTAGATTCAGCTGGAAAACCTCCAAGTTAGCAACAGTGTTAGACCAGATCTTTTCAATTATTTTCACGGAAAATTTTAATTTTATAAACTTCAGTGTCGAAATGCAGGCATAAAACGCTTAATTTTTTTAAAAATAACCCAGCAAAACTTTGGTAATGGGTAGTGATTATATAACACATTAACACATGTATTATTTGAAAGTTTGAAATAATGCATTATTTATAATTGGATGCATAATGCATTACAATAACATAAAAAATAATTATTTTATAAAAAAATGCATAAGTTTAAACTAGAGATGGGCTCACGACAGGAAATTTTTAACGACACACACTCACGAGCATATTTACATATACGTGAGTAAATTTAATACAAAATTACTTTTTCACTACTCGTAACACCTTATATATTATCTTCTGGTATGCTATATTATTTCATTTCTCGTAACCTATAAAATATCATATATTTTACACCTTACTCGTATTCTTCGTTATAAATTTATGACTTATTTTATACCTTATTTGGTAATCTAAGTTTTGCTGGGTATTTATATGAAGACATAGACCTACGATATCCATATGAATAAAAAATAATCTTTATTAAATTTAAGTCGATACGTATTTTTGTTCTAGACGATATTCCTGTTAGTTCGGGAGATATCAAAATTGTCCTGAAGGTTCATATTGTTTCATAAGGGAACAACGAAATTTTTAAACACTAATTTGGCCGATAAGCCGAGACACCCCAACCTAAAATCGTCTCTTTTATATATATTTTTAGTTTCAGGCAAATTGGTTCATAAGGGTTGAGATACTTCCCTTGTAAGTTTATTTTGAGTGTAATTTTTAAGTTACCAATGCTTTTAAAACTAAACAAGTTTAAAAAGCATTGCTTTAAAATTAAACAAGTTATAAAAGTATGTTAAGTTACCACCAATGCTTTAAAAAACTTGTTAAACACGTTGCACTTAAGTAATTTGAGTGGGGAGACTTTGAGAGCACCTTCCCATCACGATAAATATACCAAATGTTTCATTTATTTAACAAAAATACAAAAAAAAACATGAAAAAAGTGTATTTTTTCAGATGTTGTTCAGTTCTTATCTTCTGGTATGCTACTTTTCCCCTGGTCCGATTTTTTCCCCTGGTCCGATTTTGCCCATTCACGAACTGAACCTGCCTATGAGCATGAGACATATTTGTGCCAAACTTCAGGAGCCTAGCTGTTTTATTTTGGACTGCATTGTGTTATCTACAGACAGACGAACGGACGGACAGACGGGCATTCACAGAATGTCTTAGAATCGATCATGGACCAATTATATATATACTTTAGGGGTCCCCGACCGATATTTCGATTCGTTACAAACGAATGACAAAGTTAGTATACCCCATACTGTGGTTGGAGGGTATAAAAATAATTTTTTGTCAGGGGCGTTGTTAAACACGTGGCATTTAATTTGAGTGGGGGGACTTTGAGAGCACCTTTCCATCACGATAAATATACCAAATATTTCATTAATTTAACAAAAATACAAAAAAACATGTAAAAAAGTGTATTTTTTCAGAGGTTGGTTCAGTTTTTTAAAGAGAACTTTTTTCCCCCTGGCCCGATTTTGCCCATTCACGAACTTAACCTGCCTATGAACATGAGACATATTTGTGCCAAACTTCAGGAGTCTAGCTGTTTTGTTTTGGACTGCATTGTGTTATCTACAGACAGACGAACGGACGGACGGACGGACGGACGGACGGACGGACGGACGGACGGACGGACGGACGGACGGACGGACATTCATAGAATGTCTTAGAATCGATCATGGATCAATAATACATATACTTTATGGGGTCCCCGACCGATATTTCGATGCGTTACAAACGGAATGACAAAGTGAGTATACCTCCATAATGTGGTTGGAGGGTATAAAAAATTTTAAAAGTCGGTCAACCGGTATTCAAAATATCCCTATTTAAAATTTTAGGAATTTTTTTTTAAAAAATCTCAAAATTTCTAACTCTTGATCCTTTCATAGAGCTTAATATTTTATTTAAACTTAACTTGATCAAAGTCCGATGATTTAACATATGACACCCTTTGATCAAAGTTTTGGATACTTTTGAAAATTTCAACTAATATTTTGGAATTTTATATTATTTTTATTATGTTAGGCATGCTGATAGTTAATAGTCAGGCGCGGATCCAGGGGGGGGAGAATGGGATTTCTCCCCCCCAAAACGATTTCAAAAAAGAAAAAAGAAAGGAAAGGAAAGGAAAAAAAAGAAAAAAAAGAAAGGAAAGGAAAAAAAGAAAGGGAAAGGAAAAAAGGAAGGAATAGAGAAAATGACCAGGATGCAAAAAATCCTCAGGAGAGGTATGTGTGTGTGTATATGATTTACGTCAGCACAAATAGCCCGTATCCTAAGAAAAAGTATTATCTTAAATATTTGTTGTAGAAAAATGTCTCAGAATTCTAGACTTTTTACATAGAAAAATTTTTATACTTATTTGACTCTGAATGAAAGAAGTTTTTATTAAGAAATTACCTCAAATATTAGGAAAAATGTCTAATAACTTTTCTATAGAAAAAATCCCTCAGCAGCTGAGAAGTTTTCCTTAGGAAAAATGTTTCTCCAATCTGCCAAAAAAAAAAATTCTTAAAAAAAAAATCACAGAATCGGACATTTCTACAAAAAAACCATCTCAGAATCTGAGTTTTTCTATGGAGAAATATATTTCCGAATCTTAAATTTTTTATGGACAATTTTTTAAGAATATGAGAATTTCTCTGTTTGAAAAATCTTTTAGAATCTGCGAATTTTAAAATGCAAATTTTCTCTTGTCCAATAATAGTTTTTCTATATGAAAAATGTTTCAAAATCTAAGAAGTTGCTTTAGAAAACATTAGGGGTGGCATAAAAAAGTAAAATTTTTTCTATTAAAAAATGCATTACAATTTAAGAGTTTGTTTTTAGAAAAGTGTATCAACATTTTTTTATAAAATGTTTTAGAAACTGATACTTTTGTAGTATATGACAATTTTCTCTTACGAAATATGTTTCAGGATCTGAAAATTTTTTGGAAAAATTTCTTAGAATCTGAGAATTACTTTAAAACGAGAATTATTTCAGAGATTTTTTATAAGAAAATTTTATCAGAATTTAAAAAAAAAAATATTGGAAGAATCTCTCAGAATCTCAGATTATTTCTATAAAATAAAGTTTAAAAATCTGAGACATTTTCTATAAGAAAACTTTGATCTGAGAATTTTTATATCAAAGGGTTTAAAAATCTGAAAAATGGAATAAATGAAAAATATTTTAGAATCTAAGAATTTTTCTGTACTAAATATGTTTTTACATCTGAGAAATTTTGTAAAGGAAACATAAGACTTTTTATGTAAAATTGTATAGGTCTATTTACAATTTTGAGTGGATATGACTGTCATAAGCCAGTTTTTGTGACTGAAAACTCATTATATCAATATTTTTCTATACAAAGCTACATACAACAAATTTCAAAAATTTTAGATTTTATTTGTCAATTTTATAATTGTCTCGAGAGCAGGTCTTAAAATTGGCAAATAAAATTTAAAATTTTTTAATGTTTTTTGGCGGATTGAATAGAAAAATATTGATGTTATGACTGTTCAATCATAAAAATTGGAATATGACAGACATAGTCATAACTGTGAATACCGTTTACATGACTATCAACGGCCTTATTTATGAAGTAAATCGTAAAAAAAAATGTTGAGCAGAAAAGCTTCCCCCAAAATCCAAAATCTGGATCCACGCCTGATTTAAATACTATAGCATTTTTTAATTGAAAAATTCTTGTAGAAAAAAACTTTGTTTTTTGGTTTTCAATTTGTAACTCAATATTAAAAATATTACCAAATATTTACACAACACCCCCCCCCTTCCTTGCAAACATTAAATTTTTTTTTTATAAAAAAAAAATCTCCCCCCCAAATGAAATTCCTGGATCCGCGCCTGTAATAGTAGAGATAGGCGCTGGTCACGTGATTTGCGTGATTCACGTGAATCACGCGTGTGAGTGATTTTCATTTCAATCACGTGATTGTGAGTGTAAGTTGAAAAAAAATCTGAGTGAGTGATTAGTGAGTGATTCAATTATTTTTTGCGTGAGTTTGCGTGATTAGATTTTTTTATTTGCCCAATTTGTATACTCTTCACCACTCTGTGGTACAGGGTATAATGACTTAGTGCTGATGTTTGTTACTACCCGAAATAGTGTTCTTAGACCCACCTTTAAGTATACCGATCGACTCAGAACTACTTTTTGAGTCAATTTAGCGATGTCCGTCCGTCCGTCTGTCCATCTATCGGTTTAAGCACGATACATATCGCAATTTTCAATCAATTGACTTGAAATTTGAAATTCGTTCTTGTGGCCCAAGGACGAAGCCTATTGAAATTGGAAAAAATCGGTCCATGTTAAGACCTAGCCCCCATCCAAACGCCCCCTTTGAACTTCGCTTAAATAATAATAACCGTATTATAAGAGATATCATTTTGAAATTTAACAGGTAATAAAATTTTTAATGCACAAATAATCATAACAAATTTCAAAGGAATCGGGTGAGTCCTTCTGGTAGTCCCCATACAAACCACCCTCCCGATATTCACAGAATTTACTCAAAATTCGTAAAAATGAAAATATATGATTAAAATTGTAGGTGTTCAACGTGTCGTTCGGTATCCTAATCCCATCGGAATACATTTGGACCACTTTTGGACTTAGTCCCCCATATGAAAATTTCGACCGATATTCAGTTAAATTGATCTATTGGCAAAAAATAACCAATTCCACTAAAATTTGATCTGTGTGTGTTTTCTACACTAAAGAAGGATCTAACAAAAGGTAGGTTCAAACGGTCCATGTTAAGATTTGGGACCCAATTTTCGGAAAACACTGGTGTAGGGTATCATATGGTCGGTCTTGACCGACTATAACTTTCTTACTTGTTTTTTTTTTTTTATTTTTTGTAAAAAATTTTTTTTGGAGTTTTTTCCTTTTTTTGGTAAGAAAATTTTTTGGTAAGTGAATAGTGAGTGAACGTGCGTAAAAAAAATGCGTTATTGATTAGTGAGTGATTCGATTATTTTTTGCGTGAGTGAGTGTGAGTCAAAATCCATTCACGCGCCATCTCTAGTTAATAGTAAACAATTTTTGAAATCGTTCGAGCGGTTTTTGAGATATCGCCATTTGAAATTTGCCAAACATTTCTAAAAATGGCGGTTTTTTTCCTACGTCAAAAAATTTAAAAAAAATATTTTTTTTTTCTGAATATTTCATAGAGCTTGAGAAAAACTTTGATTTAAACTTATTTTAAGACAAATCAGAACATTTTAACCCATGGCACCCTTCGATAAAAGTTTAGAGTTTTTGATAGAAATTTTCTAAAAACCCAAATTTTGATTTATGGGCGCCACTGGTTAAAATGATAGGATTTGTCTCAAATTATTTTTGAATGAAAGTTAGTCCCAGTACTATGAAAATATCGATATCTCGAAAACCGGTCGACCGATATTATTTTTTTTTATATTCTTGTTCAGCTCATTAAAATTAACAATATGATGTATCGCGAGACATATTTTTTAAAATTTTCAAAAATCTAAATTTCCAAAAATCCAAAACATTGATCGCCGGCCTCCACGGGTCAATTTAATTCGATTGGCCTCAAATTTGTAGCATATAACTTTTAGGTCTAGTAGAATAAAAATTTACCCGGACATTTGCAAAAATCAAAACTTGAAGAAAAAATTTCACTCTACTACATCATATGCGCCCCAGTCTTGTAAGGTGTTCGCGCTCGTGGTCTTGATTAAATCGGACATTAAATTTAAGTTAATGTTTCTTATTTACCACATAAACATTTAATTTAAAAAATTCAACCTGATTTTTTAATAAAAATTTTGTTAACTTTAAGTTATAGTTTTGAAAATAAAACATGTGCATTAAAATTTATGACAATTTATTTTTACTAAATAACAAATTATTGCAAGAGGAAAAAAAAAACTAACGTTGTGGTAAGTTATGAAGTGTCTAACACATAAATTTTAAACATTTATTAACTTGAAGGCCAATAATGTTAAAATATTTTTTTATGTGATAAAATTCTTTAAAATTTAAAAATTGGTTAAACTTTTTTAAGAAGTACACTTAAAAAAAAACTTGTAAAATGACAAGAAAAGCTTTTAATTTTTTGCTACCGAAAATTCTAGTAATTTTACAAGCTTTTAACAAATAAAATTGTGAATGTACAACTTTTTTGGTCGCGATAGTATTAAGAAGGAATTCTCATGACTTTACTAGATTTTTTGCTACCTCCTAAAATTGCGAGCTTTTTTGTAATTTTACTAGATTTTTTCCAATAAAATTGTAAATTTACATTTTTTTTGGCGCAATAAAACCTACAAGGAATTCTCTTGAGTTTACTGTATTTTTTTTTTGTAATATTACAAAAAAGTTTGTAAAATTACAAAAAAAAATTGTAAAATTACAAAAAAAAAAATTGTAAAATTACAAAAAAATTGTAAAATAACAAAAAAAGTTGTAAAATTACAAAAAAAAATGTAAAATTACAAAAAAATTTGTAAAATTACAAAAAAAAATTTAAATTTCGATCGAAGTTTTTTTTGTTAAAAAACAAGGACAACTGTCAAATATTGGTAAAATGGGATTATGTGACTTTTGCTAGTATTTTGACAAGGTTTTTTTTTAGTGTAGTAGAACTAAATGATTAAGTATAAAATGATTTGCATTTAAAAAATTCACAACAAAAATTTAGATTTTTTTTTATAAATTTAAATTAATTAATTGCTTAAACACATTAAAATGTTGGTAAATGTTTTAACTGTTCACATGAAAATATTTAAAAAAAACTTAAAATTTACGGTTTTCTGGTTTGAAAAAAAGACAATTATTATCCATCAATTGATCTTGGCGCCACCTGTTGTCAACTGTAGTGTTATAGATTAGGTGTTTTTGGTTAAAGTTACACAAATTGTGTTTAAAATTTAAATTTTTTAAATTGACCTCTTTTAACACCAACTAATACTTTCAATTTTTTATAATTTTTTTTTTTTTTTTCAATTTAACAATTTTTTCAATTTAACAATTGCAAGAATTATGTTTGTTTTATTTGAAACATGTTTGTTTATTGAATTTTCATTCATTCATTTAGTTTTATTTAGTTTTTCGATGTTTTTTTTTTTCTGTTTAACTTTTGATCTCTAGTCATTGATAATATTTGTTAAATTTTATGGCGTCAGGTTTTAAATTTTTACCGATGAAAAAACAAAAATTTGTTGGCCGATAACATTTTCTTATAATCGAAGAACATGATTTTGAATGTCATGTTCTTTATATTTTTTTTTTGTGGTTTAAGGTGTAAAAAGATTTATGACACTATTTTGTGGTTTTCAAAAAAAGTCAAAATAAAACGGTTTGATCAAAGTTTTTCTTTGAAATTTTTTAAAAGTCTAAATATCTTAGGTGTCAATGTCCGTATTTGTTTAAGATCATCAAATGATAATGAACTCGGGGTTATTTAATATTATTTTATAGAACCTATCCCAAGATTATTCAATAGGGCGTTTACACTGACGGAAATCAAGATATTAAACTTAACAACAAAATTAGGTCTGACACAGTGTTGCCACAAAATTAGGTCTGATACACTGTGTTGCCATTAAAGAAATTCAATATTACATATGGATGCAGTCAAAATTGAACATGAAACCTAAATATATTTGTAATAATCAGAAAAGTGTTTAAATACAAAAAAATCGTTGATTTAATAAACAATTTTCTTGTTTTAATCTTAAAATAAGTAAAAAGTACCAAAATATTTCTTTTGGATAAAAAAGTACGACAATTTTTTGATAAAAGGTGCCAATATTAGAACTTTTCAACATAGATTTTTTAATAAACAAAACCAAAAAAGTTTATTATCGACCTTTATACCCAAAAAATGTTGGTCATAAAGTAAACATTTTAAATATTTTTTTAATAAAGTACTAAAATACCACTTTTTAATAAAAAGTACCTACATTTTTAATAAAAGGGGCCAAAATGGTACTTTTGAACATATTTTTTAACAAAAAGTGCCAAAAAGTTTACTTTAATTTTTTTATACCCAAAAAATAAGTTGGTCCGGTACATCCAAAAAAATTGTTTTTAATACTTTTTATTTAAAAGTACCAAAATTGTTTTTTTTTTTTAACTTTTTAATAAAAAATTTCAAAGAAGTAATTTATTTCAAAAAGCACCAACATTTTTAATAACATGGGCCGAAATAAAACTTTTTAATAAAAACTAACAAAATATTTTTTAAAAAAGAACTAAACTATTAATTTTTGATAAAAAAAAATACCAACAATTTTGATAAAAGGTACCAAAATAGAACTTTTCAAGATATTTTTTAATAAACTAAGAAAATTGGAATTTTTATAACTAAGAAAATTGGGTCCATTCATAAAAAAAATACGTTTCTTTCACACTTTTTTAATAAAAATTTAAATAGTACTTTTAATAAAAAAGTACCAACATTTTGGATAAAGGTTGCAAATTTATAACTTTTTAATAAAAAATAACAAATACTTTTTTATAACGATCCAAAATATTACTTTTGATCTTAATCAAAATGAACCAACACTTTTGATAATATATGAATAACCAAATATTTCTTTTTAATTAAAAGTACCAACATTTTTGAAAAAAGTGCCAAATATTCGTGTATCCAAAGAATTGGGTCCATCCATTCAAAAAAAGTTCTTTTTGACCCTTTTTATTGAAACTACCAAAATAGTACCAACATTTTGCCAAAGAATAACTTTTAAACCTATTTTTAATAAACAGGTCCAAAAAAACGTACTTTTTTAATACTTTTTAAATAAAAGTACCAAAATTGTTTTTGGTACTTTTATACGAAAAACCAATTTTGGTAAAAAAGTACTTTTTTACACTTTTTAATAAAGCTACCAAATTCTTTTTTTTTTACTATTTAATAAAAAAAATGGTTTAAAAAAGTACTCCTAATCAAAAAGTACCAACATTTTTGATAAAAAGTGAAAAAAAAAACTAACAAAATGTCCTTTAAATAAAGTACCAAATATTACTATTGATAAAAATACCTACATTTTTGATAAAAGCTAAAAAAAAAACTTTTTTTGTACCCAAAAAATAAAGTCCATCCATAAAAACAAGTACTTTTTACATTTTTTAATAAAACTAATAAAATAGTACCAACACTTTTGATAACAGATTCCAAAATATAACTTTTTAATAAAAATAAGCAACATATGTATTTGTTTAAAAAAGTACCAAAATATTACCTTTTGTTAACAAGTAAACATTTTTGATAAAATGTACCAAAATAGAACTTTTTAACGTATTTTTTTATAAACAGAGCCAAAATTTTGTATTTACAAGAAAACAAGTAAGAAAATTATTGTCGGTCAAGACCGACCATATAATACCCTACACCAGAGTTTCCCGGAAAATGGGTCCCATGGACCGATTAGATCTATATGTTGTAAAATCTTGAATAAGTGTAAAAAAACACTCACAAATCAAATCTGAGTGAAATAGGCTTCTATTTGTTGACAATAAACCGCTTTTACTGAATATCGGGCGAAATTTTCACAAGGGGCCTGAGTCCAAAACTGGTCCGATGATTATCAGGTTTGATAAGGTTATTTAAGTACGCGTTTAACATACACAAACAAAATTTTAAATAAATATTTTTCTATTTTCATGAAATTTGAGACATTTATGTGAAAATCGGGAAGGTGGTTTGTATGGGGGCTACAAGAAGAACTGGTCCGATTTCTTTGAAATTCGGATTGATGATTTGTAAAGACAAAACAAGTTTACTTTTCAAATTTCAAAGCGATACCTTCTATAGTACGGTGATTAGAGTCATATGAGCCAAAACTAAAGAGGACCTTTGTATGGGGGCTAGGTCTAAATATGAACCGATTTTTTCCAATTTTAATAGGCTTCGTCCTTGGGCCAAGAGAGACTAAAGTTTCAAATTTCAAGTCAATTCATTAAAAATTGCGACCTGTATCGTGTTTCCACCGTTTACATGGACAGACAGACAGACAGACGGACGGACAGACGGACGGACATCGCTAAATCGACTCAAAAAGTGATTCTGAGTCGATCGGTATACTTAAAGGTGGGTCTAGGACCAATATTTCGGGTAGTTACAAACATCAGCACAAACTCATTATACCCTGTACCACAGTGTGGTGTAGGGTATAAATATTATGAATATTTATCCAAAAAAAAAAATTGGCTAAAAAATTTTTGTTGATACTTTTTTTATAAAAGAACCAAAATAGTACTTTTTGGTACCTTTTAATAAAATAGTAACAAAAAAGTACTTTTTGAAAAAGTGACAATTTAGTACTTTTTCATTTACTTTGTATTTGTAATAAAAAATCATAGATTTTACTTTTAAATATTAAGAAGTCTCAAAATTGTATTTTTTATAAGAAGTACCATATTAGTTCTTTTTTTATAAAATGTGCCAAAAAAATTTTTTAAAGTAATTTTAGTACCAAATAATATATTTTAAAAAAGTACCAAAATTGTAATTGGATAAAAACAAGTTCCACAATAAAGTGTTTTTTTAAATAGTATCAAAATTTAAAAAAATTTTCAAAAGTTTTTCTTTTTTTCCTTTGTAGTTTTTATAAAAATTACCAACATTTTAATAAAAAGTAACCAACTTTTACATTAAATTTATACTTTTAAAAAATAATCGCAACAAATAATGCATTTTAAAAAGAGTAAATAGTGCAACATTACCAAAAAAAAATACTTTTGTAGTAAAAAGTACTGTTTTGGATTTCTATATATAAAAAAATTGTTATCTCCATCATAAAAAAAGGATAATAGTACTTTTTTCGATACTTTTTAAGAAAATGTAACAAAATAGTACTTTTAATAATAAGTATTAAAAAATACTTTTCAATCAAAAAAGTACCAAAAATAGTATTGTTTTGTAAAAAGTACCGTATTAGAACTTTATTAAAAAAGACCAAAATTCAAAGCAATTTCTACAAAATGTACCAAAAAACTAATTGTTTTGAAAAGTAACAAAAAAGTGCTTTTAAATAAAAGTTGACACCAAGATGGTACTTTTTTTTGCAAAAAGTACCAAAATAGTACGTTTTAAAAAAGTAACAAAATAGTAATTTTCATAAAAATACCCAAAATTTTCCGACTTTGATAAGTTTTAATCATTTTGTTATTTAATTTTTATAAAAATTAAAAAATAGTACTATAATTTTACATTAAAACTTTTGAATAAAAAGTACCATAATAGTGCATTTTAAAAAGAGTAAATAATGCCAAATTATTAAAAAAATACTTTTGTAGTAAAAAGGATTTTATTTTTACTATCATAAAAAGAAGCAAAAAAGCACTTGTTGGTACTTTTTAGGAAAAAGTAACAAAATAGTAATTTTAGTAATAAGTTTCAAAATAGTACTTTGCAATCGAAATTTCAAAGATGTTACTTTTAAATATAAGGTACCAAAATAGTATTTTTTTATTAAAAGTACTAAATTATTACTTTATTATAAAACGTACCAAACAAGTACTTTTTACCAAAAGTACCAAAACAGTATTTTTTTTTTGATACCAAAAAAGTTCTTTAAAAAAAAAGTGGGTACCAAAATAGTACTTTTTTTAAAAAAAAGTATCAAACTTGTACTTTTTTATAAAAAAGTACCGAAAATGTAATTTGATAAAACAAAGTGTTTTTATAAAAACTATTAAAATGGGACATACTTTTATTTTACATTAAATGTCATACTTTTTAATAAATTAGACCAAAATAAAAACATTTTTGATAACAGTTGCCAACTAGAACTTTTTAATAAAAAAAAAAATTCTTTTTGAATAAACAGAAAAGCAATTGAGTCCATCGACACAATAAAGTGTTTTCATTTAAGTCCTTTTTTTGATTAAATTATCAAAATAGTACTTTTTGAAACTTTTTATTAAAAAAGTGGCAAAATAGTACTTTTTGGTACTTTTTAAGAACATTAACATAATTGTACTTGACAATAATATGTATCAAAATATTATTATACCCTCCAACCACAGTATGGGGGTATACTCACTTTGTCATTCCGTTTGTAACGCATAAAAATATCGGTCGGGGACCCCATAAAGTATATATATTATTGATCTATGATCGATTCTAAGTCGTTCTATGAATGTCCGTCCGTCCGTCCGTCCGTCCGTCCGTCTGTATAAAACACGATTCAGTCCAAAATAAAAGAGCTAGACCCCTGAAAATTGGTCAGAATATGTATAATGTTCATAGGCCGGTTAAGTTCGGAAATGGGCGAAATCGGGCCAGGGGGAAAAAAGTTCCCCCTTAACAAACTAAAAAAACCTCTTAAAAAACGCCATTTTTACATCTTTTTTTGCCATTATTGTTAAACAAATGAAATCTTTTTATGTCAGAAGGGGTTTAAACTCCTGAACTTAGACCCAGGGGGCTGGAAAATTTAGTTTTTTTCTACCCGCCCCCTTTTGTGGGCGTGGATTTAAAAAAAAACATTAAAATAATGAGAAAATGGTACTACTAAATTGCAAAAAGCATAATAAATAAATTAGTTAACATTTATCGCGATGGGGAAAGTATCCCTCACCACCCCCACCGAGCCCCCCTCAAAAAAAACGACCCTGGATTTTTATATGTTTAAACATGTTGGAGGGTATCATAGATTCGGCATAGCCGAATTTAACACTCTCACTTGTTTTTTTTTTTAATTTCAAGACATTGCTTATATGTTAGAATAGTACTTTTTTTATAAAATACCAAAATAGTATAAAAAGTACCAAAATAACATTTTTTGTTTTGTTTTTAAAGTGTCAAATAGTACTTGTAAATAAAAGTAGGTACTAAGTACTTTTAAATAAAAGTAGGTACTTTTTATAAATATACCAAAACAGTACAAAATAGTTAAAAAAGTACTTATTCGTAAAAAGTACCAACATTTTAGTCTTCTCTTCATTGATCATATATACCACAAATATCGCAATTTAGATTTCAATTGAGAATAAATTTTACTGACACGATCTTTTGTTATAAATAATAAATCCATTTTAAGGACATTTTCCATTCAAAACAAAATACTCTCCAATATTCAGATGTCAAACGCCACACAAGTTGTTATGTTATGCATCTTCTCCATAGACATTTAATATCCCATCACATCAAGCTGCTGTCATGTCAATTAATGTTACATACTTGTTCATTACAGATTTTTTCCTCCGTTTTCTTTCAAAACTTAACTTTCAACTTAACGTTACAACAAAAAAAAAATATCTGTCAATTTATATTTATTGCGTAAACTTAAAACATTAGTTTACAACAAATTGTTGTTAAGTTATCGTTTGTTAATCTCGTATTTGAAAAAAAAAAAACAACACAAGACAGTGAAATAAAGCCCCTTTAAAAATAAAAATTGAAATAGTTACTCATATAGACAGACAGACATATGGACAGCCAGTTAAACATAGTTTTACTTTTTTTTTTGTTTGATATTATTGATCATTGGATCAATAATAATTTTGCCTTAGGTTTTGTAGTTGTTTTAACTATTTTATTTTTACTTATTTTTGATTGTGCCATATAAGGGAATTTGTTAAAATAGTTTCTTACGGGATAATTGAATCATTAAATTTAACCAAATTTGGTAATTTGGTGAAGAGATTAAGTAACAGTAGTTAAAGAAAGAAAAAAACAATTGGTAACATGTTTATAAACAATGTTGCTAAGGAAATACATTTATTAATTTTGTGGTTTTTATTGAGTTTATTTTAAATCTGTAACCCGTCTATACTAGCAATTATGATGGCAAATGGCCAAAAATGTGTCTGAGATTAATAAGTTTGACTTAAATATGACCGACATAAATATTTCTGACATAAATATGTGTGATATAAATATGTCTGACATAAATATGTATGACATAAATATATCTGATATAAATATGTCTGACATAAATATGTCTGACATAAATATGTCTGATATAAATATGTCTGACATAAATATGTGTGATATAAATATTTCTGACATAAATATGACCAACATAAAAATGTCTGACTTTAATATGTCTAACAAAAATATGTCTGACATAGATATGTCTAACATAAATGTGTCTGATATAAATAAGTGTGACCTAAATATATATGTTTGACGTAAATATGTCTGACATAAATATGTCTGATATAAATTTGTGTGGCGTAATAATGTCTGACATAAATTTATGTGACGTAAAAATGTCTGACATAAATTTGTGGGATATAAATATGTCTGACATAAATATATCTGATATAAATATGACTGACATAAATATATCAGATATAAACATAACGGTCATAAGTATATCAGAAACAAATATGTGTGATATTAATATGTCTGACATATTTAAGTTACATGTATATGTGTCAGAAATGTTTCTGACATAAATATGTCTGAAATAAAAATAAACGACATAAATACTTCTGTCAAAAATATGTCTGACATATGTCTAAAACAAAATATGTCTGACATAAATATATCAGACACAAATATGACTGACATAAATATATCTGACAAAAATATGTCTTATATACAAATATATCTGACGTATTTATGTTATTTAACATAAACGTATTTCTGTCCGACACATTTATAAATATGTCTAGCATAAATATGTCTGACATAAATAGACTTATGTCGAACGTATTTATGGCGACAAAAATATGTTTATAATAATTATATCTGACATGAACATGTCCAACATAAATACGTCTGACATAAATGTGCCTTAATATAACGTATTAATGTCAGACATATTTATGTCAGACATCTTTATGTCCTAACATAACTATGTCTTCACATAAATATGTCTTAACAAAAATATGTCTAACATATATATGTCTTAACATAAATGTGTCTAACAAAAATATGTCTGACCATTGTATGTTAAGTTTTGTCGGACGTATTTATGTTAAAGACTTAAACATAAATATTTCTGAATTGTATATGTGTGACATAAATTTGTTTTACATAAATATTTTAGACGTATTTATGTCAGACATATTGGTTTCAGAAACATTTATGTCACACTTATTTATATCAGACATATTTAAGTCATACATATCTATGTCAGGCATATTTATGCCAGACGTATGTATGCCAGACATATTTAAGTCAGACATATTTATGTTCAATATATTTAAGTCAGACATATATAGAGATAGACATATAGATAGACATAGAGATAGACATATACGTCGTAAATATTTATGTCACACATATCTTTGTCACACATATTTATGTCACATGTATTTATATCACACATATGAATGGCACACCTTTCATAACTCATAACTGTGTTGGACAAATTTATGTGTGTCACAAATATATCTGAAATAAATATTTCTGCCATAAATTGGTCCGAAATTATGAAAAATATATAATATTTACGCCAAACATATTTATGTCACTCATATAATTGTCAGACATATTTATGTTAGATATGTTTAAGTCAGACATATTTATGTCAGGCATATATATGTCGTAAATATTTAAGTCAGACATATTTATACATATTAATGTCAGACATATTTATGTCAGGCATATGTATGTCGTTAATATTTATGTCACGCATATTTATATCACACATATTTTTGCCACACCTTCCATAACTCATAATAATGTTGGATATATTTGTGGGTGTCATAATTATGTCTGAAATAAATATGTTTGATATAAATAGGTCCGATATTATGCTAAACATATAATGTTTATAGGATTTATACCACAAATACGTCTGACAAAAAGTTTTCATCTTATCATTTCGGAAATATTTTGTCTGACCTATTTATGTCAGACATATTTATGATACACATAGATTAATATGTCCGACATAAATAAACCTGACATAAATATGTCTGACATAAATATGTCTTACAAAAATATATATGAAATAAATATGTATGGCATATATATGCGTAATATAAATATGTCTAACATAAATATGGCTGACTTAAATATGTCTAACCCCTCAGCTCCACCTTCCATAATTATGTAAACATAAAACAACAAACGCAAAGAAAACAATATCAACAAACAAAAATTTTTTTATTGTTTTATGTGTGTTTGTTGCTTTATGACTACATAATTATAAAAGGTTAAGCTGAGGGGTAACATAAATATGTCTGACATGAATAAGTCTGACCTAAATATGTCTAACATTAATAGGTCTGACATAAATAAGTCTGACATAAAAATGTCAGACACAAAAATGTCAGACACAAAAATGCCTGACATAAAAACGTCAGACATAAAATGCTTTATATGAAAATGTCTGACATAAATATTTCTGTCATAAATATGTCTGATATAAAAATGTCAGACATAAAAATTCCTGACATAAAAATATCTGACATAAAAATGCCTGACATAAAAATTTCTGATATAAATATGTCTGACATAAATATGACTGACATAAAAATGTCTGACATAAATATGTCTGCCAAAAAAAAGTCGTCTTATAATAGGTTTAACACAAATATTTAATGACCAAGTCATTTATTTTTGTGTATTAGTCTTTTGGAGCCCGACATAAAAATCTATAAATACTCCTGGCAAAATTTGACGATTTCTTTTTTCAGTTTTGGATTTTTAAAGAGGATTTATAAAACAAAGAATTTTGAATTCATTATCAAACGATTGCATTTTTTAAATACACAAAAATAAAAACGATTTTTTCGAAAACGTGAGAAATTTTCAAAAATTTATTTCACGTTCAAAAAATGTTTTTATAAAATCTTTCTCCTTTGTCTTTATAAATGGTCAATTAAAATTTCATGTGTTCCAAAATTTGTCTGCTTTTTAATGACTCATTTCCTTCAAAATTTTTAAGTTTTTAATATGCAAAGTGTATGTTATTCTTTCTACCCGTTTCGTTTTTTTTTTTTGACAATCATTTGACATGTTACACATGTCATTTTGTTCAGCCGTTTTTATTGAAAACATGGTTGTATATTGTTTTTTTGCATTTTTTTGTTTGACAAGTTATTGAAAATGTTGTCATATTTAAAAAAATATGAGTACACATAAAAATTTCAGAGGTATGTCATGTTTTCAATTATGTAGTTTATTTAATCACATACATATTTTGTTTTTTTGTTAAAAATTTTTTTAAAGTTTTTTTTAATTTTTTTTTTCCAAATAGTTTCTGGCCAGTTTATTGGGGTTTATACTTTATTTTTAATGCTGTGTTAATTGCAAAAAACAAAAAAAAATAAATTTTGTAAAATATTCTTGTTGATGCAACAAATATTTTAATAGTTTCCATAATTTTTAAAAAAAGAAGTGACGCTGTAATAAGGTGGCCAAATCCGACATAAATATGTTTTAGTCAACTGGAAATCTTAAATTTTTTATTACCCTGTCTTTACGGGCAATAAATGCATAAATATGTTTGGCATAATTATATCTGACATTATGTCTTACTCACATTAAATGTTAATGTTAATGTTAATGTTAATGTTAATGTTAATGTTAATGTTAATGTTAATGTTAATGTTAATGTTAATGTTAATGTTAATGTTAATGTTAATGTTAATGTTAATGTTAATGTTAATGTTAATGTTAATGTTAATGTTAATGTTAATGTTAATGTTAATGTTAATGTTAATGTTAATGTTAATGTTAATGTTAATGTTAATGTTAATGTTAATGTTAATGTTAATGTTAATGTTAATGTTAATGTTAATGTTAATGTTAATGTTAATGTTAATGTTAATGTTAATGTTAATGTTAATGTTAATGTTAATGTTAATGTTAATGTTAATGTTAATGTTAATGTTAATGTTAATGTTAATGTTAATGTTAATGTTAATGTTAATGTTAATGTTAATGTTAATGTTAATGTTAATGTTAATGTTAATGTTAATGTTAATGTTAATGTTAATGTTAATGTTAATGTTAATGTTAATGTTAATGTTAATGTTAATGTTAATGTTAATGTTAATGTTAATGTTAATGTTAATGTTAATGTTAATGTTAATGTTAATGTTAATGTTAATGTTAATGTTAATGTTAATGTTAATGTTAATGTTAATGTTAATGTTAATGTTAATGTTAATGTTAATGTTAATGTTAATGTTAATGTTAATGTTAATGTTAATGTTAATGTTAATGTTAATGTTAATGTTAATGTTAATGTTAATGTTAATGTTAATGTTAATGTTAATGTTAATGTTAATGTTAATGTTAATGTTAATGTTAATGTTAATGTTAATGTTAATGTTAATGTTAATGTTAATGTTAATGTTAATGTTAATGTTAATGTTAATGTTAATGTTAATGTTAATGTTAATGTTAATGTTAATGTTAATGTTAATGTTAATGTTAATGTTAATGTTAATGTTAATGTTAATGTTAATGTTAATGTTAATGTTAATGTTAATGTTAATGTTAATGTTAATGTTAATGTTAATGTTAGTGCTTCTTATGTCTTCCGTAACTATGCTTTTCATGTCTGATATTGGTCACTCTATTTTAAAAACTATTTTCATAAATTGTTGCATATTTTTTGTTAATTTTTTCGCTTTTTTTGTCGCTCTCTTTCTCAGTTGATGTCTGTTCATATGTCTGTCAACATGTTAACTCAAGTGCCAAAATAACAACGCTACAACACTATCCCACACTAACACCACCTCGAAAAAAACCGCGACACTACCACATAATAATCATCAGCTTCATTATTTTTAACCCTTTAACGACCACAGGCAAGTATACTTCCCAAAGCGTTTTAGGCGATTATTTTTGTTCACATAAAAGATAGGATAAATGTGCTAAAAGGTGAATTGTAGAATATTGTTTGGGCAACAAAAGTTTAGTTTACAGTAAGTCTCTAGTTTGATCCACTTACTCACAGTAAGCCCTCAAAATTTGTTAAATAATTTTCTCTATTTAAGGGACAAAAGGATCTTTACTTGTAGTGAAAAATCCTGGGCAAGAAAAGGGTTAAGAGGTACAAATTCGTGTAGAGTAACTATTATTGGGTTGCAGATCTTAAAGATCACAGCGAATAACAAAAGGCTGTTATTCGTCAAAAGGGCAATTTTTTTCACAAAGAAAAATAAGGGCGAAGGAGAGGTTAGGGTAAAATTTTTGGTTGCATAACTATTATTAGGTCAGACATCACGACCATGAACAGAAACTCAAAATCGCATCGGCAGAAAATGTATGGTCGTCAAAGGGTTAAACAACAAAACATTTTATACACCACATGAAAAACATGTGTGCGCCTGCTAGCACATGTTTTTTGACAAAAAAAACTTTAAAATGTTAATAAAAACTTTTATATTTGTTTGTTATTTTTATTTTATTTTTCTACCGGCCGGCATATTTATTTTATATTTTTAAATATTTTTTGTTTTGTTGTGTGTTTTTGTTTTCTATTTTGTAATGTTTTGTTTTTTATTTTTATGGTCTGTTTGGTTTGTCTGTCTGTCTGACTGTCTATTTTGGGGAGTTCACTACAATGAAAACTATAATTTAATCATGTAGAAAATTTTTTAAATAGAAATGAAAAATTGTAAATTTTCTGTGGGTGAATAAAGTAATTTTTAAAAGGCAAATGGTTGTAAAATTTAATTTATAAAGCATTCACATTTTTAAGAAATTTTTAATTCTTATTATGCTTAAATAGTTTTTACAACGATATCTGACATAAATATGTCTGAATTTCAATTGATGTAGAGGATTTTTAATGTCAACAAGTACGGACTGGATCTAAATTGTTGTCGTGGATTTTTAGTGTCCGATATTTATAATACTTCACATGTGTGACAAAAATATCTTTGTCTAAATTTGTTACGCCTGACATAATATTAGATGCTGACTTAATAAATGTATCATTAATGTGTTTGTTTCTTAAAAATAAAAATGTCTGACATAAATATGTCTGACATAAATATGTCTGACATAAATATGTCTGACATAAATATGTCTGACATAAATATGTTTGACATAAATATGTTTGCCATAAATATGTTTGAAATAAAAATGACTGCCATAAATATGTCTGACATAAATATTCTGACATAAATATGTTTGACATAATTTTATCCGACATTAATAAGTTTGGCATAAATATATCTGTTATAAATAAGTGTGGCATTAGTATGTCTGACATAAATATGTTTGACATTATAATTGATTTAAGCTAAATAAGTTCTGACATAAATGTGTTTTTTTCCTGATATCTTATGTCTGACATAAATTTGTTTGCTGTTTCTACAGCAGTACCTTTTGACTTATTCTGATGCCTAAAAATTGACCTAAATTTAATTTTTTAAAGAAACACAAATTAAATTATTTTGTAACTCCATTAAAACTTGTAATGTGGTTGACATAAATATGTCTGACATAAATATGTATGACATAAATATGTCTGACATATAAATGTCTGACATAAATATAGTGTTTATAAAAAACCGACATTTTGGAAAACCGGTTTCTCGGTTAACCGAAAATCAGCTTTTTCGGTTAACCGGTTTTCTCGGTTAAACCGGAATAAAAAAACCGGTTAACCGGTTTTTTTTTTCTTAAACAGAAAAAACCAAAAAATAATGGAAAATAGCTGATTTTTATTAAATAATAAAGCGAATATAGCTTAAGTTAACATATTTGTTACTTTCAGTAAGGTTTGCAACTATTACGCTATAAAAAAGCGATATTTAAATAATGTACTTTAATTGACCATATTCACTAGAACTTCAATTTAATTTGCATTGGTTTTATTTAGAAAAATACATTTATTTGTTATAAGTAAATTGCAGTTCCGAATTTTATTATTATTTTCTTTTATTGACATTTTCGCCATTAACAGGGATTTTAGTATCTGGTTAACAGTCAGTTATTAATTTTCTCGTGAAATGTTCAAAATTACGCTGACAACGGTGAGTATTTAAAATTTTTATCAGTTTCGGAATAAAATTCCTATTTAGAAAATTATTTCTTGAAGACAAAAAATATTTTAGACGTACTTTTTCGCGGATTTTTAATGTGTTTTCAACGAAATTTTGAAAATATCATAAAAAAATTAGTGTAAACCCTTAATATTTGCGAAAATATTCCGTTTTGAATGTATTTAAAAAACCGGTTAACCGACAGAAAAAAACCGGTTTTCGGTGCACCGGAAATCTTCAATTCCGGTTAACCGGTTTGCAAAAAAACCGAAATTTTAGGAAAAAACCGGTTTTTCGGTTAACCGGTTAACCGGTTTATAAACACTACATAAATATGTCTGACATAAATGGGTCGGCCATAAATATGTCTGACATAAAAATATCTGACATTAGTGTGCCTGACATAAATATGTCTGGAATAAGTATGTCTGCCATAAAAATGTCTAATATAAATATGTCAGACATAAACATGTCTGACATAAATATGTCTAACATAAACATGTCTGACATAAATATGTTTAACATAAATATGTCTGCCATAATTGTGTCCGACATAAATAAATTTGGCGCAAATATGTCTGGTATAAATATGTGTGGCATTAGTGTGTCTGACATAAATATGGCTAACATAATTATGGCTGACATAATTATGTCTGATACAAATATGTTTGACATTATAATTGATTTAAGCGTAATAAGATCTGACATTAATGAGTTTGTTTCCTTATATCTTATGTCTGGCATAAATTTGTTTACTGTTTTTACAGCAGTACCTTTTGAACTATTCTGATGCCTAAAAATAGGCTTAAATTTTATGATTTAAAAAGAAAAACAAATAAAATTATTTTGTAAAACAAATAAAATAAATATGTCTGACATAAATATGTATTCCATAAATATGTCTGACATAAATATGTCTGACATAAATATGTCTGACATTAATATGTATGCCATAAATATGTCTGACATAAAAATGTCTGACTTTAATATGTCTGACATAAATGTGTAGGTCATAAATATGTCTGTCATAAATATTTCTGACATTAATATGTCTGACATAAATATGTCTGACATAAATATATATGACATAAATATATATGACATCATAAATGAGATTTGATAAACGCTTAATAAAGTCTGACATAAATGTGTTTGTTTCCTGATATCTTTTGACTGAAATAAATGTTTTTTTCCTTGCTGTTTTTACAGCTGTATCTTTTGAATAATGCAGACCATAAAAATGTCTGACATAAATATGTCTGACATAAATATATGGGTTAGTGTGGCCCATCAACATATGGAAAAAAACCAAGTATATCGCACAACTCAACGTACCTCAAAATATGAAAGATGGCATCGTAACGAGCAATTTGAGCAAATTTTCAGCACCCTACGATGATTGGAAGGGGGTGCTAACTGATCATATGTGTTTGCAACCTCCAAATAAATCTTAAATTTTTTGTTTTTTTGCAATCCTAAAAGTAACTTTGTGGAATGGTAGCCTACCAAGAGCACATAAGTCATTTATTGTCATTTTGTCCTAATATTGTTTGCCATTTTGTCCTAATATTGTTTGCAGAGATTTTAAACAGATATTAAAAACAGCGAAGCATCCATTTCACTAAAACCGCTATAACTCAAAAACTATGTGGGCCATTTAGTTGGGATAGAGTTCATTTGAAAGGTATTAAAAATACCTTCAATATCCACTGCCCTAAAATATGAATGGATGCGTTTAAAGTAATAATAATTTTTGTTTCTTAATTATTTGAAACTAAAAGGTCCTTTTGGTCCTTTAAAGACAATCTTAGGACAAAATAGCAACATGTGACTTTTGTGTTCTTGTAACGCTACTATTCCATATAGCTATTTTTAGGATTGCAAAATAAAAAATTTTAAGATTCCTTTGGAGGTTGCGAACACATATGATCAGTTAGCATCCCCTTCCAATCTAAGTAGGGTGCTGAAATTAGTCTCAAAAAATTCGTTACAATGCCATCTTTCATTTTTTGAGGTACGTTGATCTGTAGCTCAGCAAAAGGTTTTTTGGGCCACCCTAATATGGGTGACATAAATATGTCTGCCATAAATATATCTGATATAAATATGTCTGACATAGATATGTCTGATAAAAATATGTCTGACATAAATATGTCTGACATAAATATGTATGCCTGACATAAATATGTCGGATATAAAAATGTGTGACATTAATATGTCTGACATTAATATTTCTGACATTAATATGTCTAACATAAATATGTCTAACATAAATATGTCAGAAATAAATATATCTGACATTAATATGTCTGACATTAATATATCTGACATAAATATGTCTGACATAAATATGTCTGCCATAAATATGTCTGACATAGATATGTTTGACATCATAAATGTTAACTGATTAAAGCTTAACAAATTCTAACATAAATGTGTTTGTTTCCTGATATCTTTTGACTGACATAAATGTCTATGTCTTTGCTGTTTTTACAGCTGTATATTTTAAATTATTCTGATGCCCCAAAAAAATATTCTTAAATTTTATAATTTAAAAAAAAAAAAATTTTTTAATCCCAAGATTATTAAAAACAAATAAAAATTATTTTTTAACTCCATTAAAACTTTTAATATTAATTTTTATATATCAAATACCCAGTCATTAAAATCACATTGTTCATATAAATTCAATATCAAGATAAACAGAAAAACAAAATTGTATTAAACCCAAAAGAAATCAAAATAAACTTAAGGATATTGTTAGACAACATGTCCAAAATTAACACAACAACAACAAACAGCAACACAAGTTAGAGGTGTTCAAAGTCAAACGCATGTTGGAAAAACACAAGAAGTTCATTTCCCCCCTTTTCAGTCAGCTTAACCAGCACCCCACGATCAAGATGATGATAATGATGAAAAAAAATTTGTTAAAAAATCACTAATAATCTGTTGAAATGGAATGTGTTGTATGTCATATTGCATTTAAACAATAACACACGAAGAACATAAAATCAGATATCATATCAAGTGTATTCGATTAAAATGGCTAAAAAAAATACTATAGAGTCGATAGACATTAGGAGGGAACTTATGTGGAGTTTAGAGACAACAAAAACTGCAGATGCTTGATAACAAATCTATGTTATCAGCAATGAAAACTGACATTCATAAATATTTTTATATTAAAAATTAAAATATTAAAAAAAAATGCATTTATGCCTTATATTAATGTCTGATATATTTATGCGTGATATATATATGCGTGATATATTTATGTATGACATTTTTATGTCTGACATATTTATGTCGGACATATTTATGTCGGACATATTTATGCCAGACATATATATGTTTTTTAAATTTATTTTCTGTAATTTTTATACCGGACATATATAAATCAGACATAAATAAGTCAGACATAAATAATTCAGACATAAATGTGTCCGGTATAAAAACTACAGAAAATGGATTCTACCATATTCGAATACAACTTGCGATTGACTTAAATATATGTATATATTTTAATAGAATTCTTAACATTTCTATGTCTGCCATTATTATGTCTTCATTCAGATTTATTTTACTGTTATTATGTCTTCATTTAAAAAAAAATCTAAATGCATTATTATGGCAGACGTAGAAACTTTTAAGAATTCTAGGAAAAGAGATATATTTGAGGCATTCCACACCAAATGTCCAGCGAAAAAAAACATGTGTCCCGTAAATTTCTGAATAGGTTGTTTGGATAGCCCTATATGTAACTAAGAAAATTGCGTTTTTGGTTTTTCAAATTTTCGAAAACTGGGCTTAAGAGGCGTGGTCAAATATTGAAAAAATGGTAAAATTTGTGGCGAGTTGCCTTGATTAAATATTTATCACATTAAAACGGAATGCACCACAATGTCAAAAATTTACGTTCTTATATAGTTTTGTATGGGCTATCGATTAAAAAAATTTTTTTTGGAAAATTTTTAGAACCCGTTCTGAAATTTTCCATTTTTTAAAAAAGTCAATTTATCAAAAATCCGGCCACTTTTTTTTTCTTTTTTATTTATTTTTTTAAAAGTTTAGATGTTTGTCCATCCACACAAAAAAAAATCAGAAACACGTTCATCTTTTTTTTTCGAGAAAATCGCATTTGAACTTTAAATTTCATAACAATTTTGTTATTTGCTTGTATTTATTTGTGTCAACAGAGCGTATGACGAATATTTATGCAATTAATATTACTCATTCGCAAATTTAAAACAAAGAAATACAAGCAAATAACAAAATTGTTATGAAATTTAAAGTTCAAATGGATGGACAAACATCTAAACTTTTAAAAAAATAAATAAAAAAGAAAAAAAAAAGTGGCCGGATTTTTGATAAATTTACTTTTTTAAAAAATGGAAAATTTCAGAACGGGTTCTGAAAATTTTCCAAAAAAAATTTTTTTAATCGATAGCCCATACAAAACTATATAAGAACGTAAATTTTTGACATTGTGGTGCATTCCGTTTTAATGTGATAAATATTTAATCAAGGCAACTCGCCACAAATTTGACAATTTTTCCAATATTTGACCACGCCTTCTAAGCCCAGTTTTTGAAAATTAGAAAAACCAAAAACTCAATTTTCTTAGTTCCATATAGGGCTATCCAAACAACCTATTCAGAAATTTACGGGACACATGTTTTTCTGTAGCGGGACATTTGGTGTGGAATGCCTCATTTTCGTCATTCTCAATTTTTATTAAAAGATGGCAGAAATTAATTTTCCGTAATTTTTATACCTGGCATATTTATGTCAAACATATTTATTTTTGACATAATTATGTGTGAAATATTTATGTCTGACATACATATGTTTTAAATATGTCAGACATAAATATGACTTTAATATGTCAGACATAAGTCATATATAAATATGTCAGACATGAATATGACATATTTATGTCTGAAATAAATTTTTTAAACATAAATATGTTTTAAATATTATAGACATAAATTTGTCTTAAAAATGTCAGACATAAGACAGAAATGAATAAGTCAGACATGAATATGTCAGACATGAATATGTCAGACATGAATATGTCAGACATAAATATGTCAGAGATTAATATGTCAGACATAAATATGTCAGACACGAATCTTTCCGACATAAATATAGAAAATTTTAAGAATTCTACGAAAATAGATATATTTAAGTCATCCTCATTTTTTATTAAAAGATGTTAGAAATCAATTTGCTGTAAATTTTATACCCAACATATTTATGTCTGAAATATTAATGTCCGACATCTTTATACATAGAAAATTTGAACAATTCTAGGAAAAGAGATATATTTTCGTCAATCTCAATTTTAATTGAAAGATGGTAGAAACCTATTTTCTGTGATTTTTATACCGGACATATTTATGTCTGACATCTTTATATATAGAAAATATTAACAATTCTAGGAAAAACAAATATGTTTTTCGTCATTTTAATTTTTTATTAAAAGATGGTTGGAATCTATTTTCTGTAATTTTTATATCGGATATATTTATGGCTGAAATATTTATGTCAGACATATTTATGTCTGACACACTTACAAATTTGTCAGACTTGAAAATATTTTAAATATGTCAGACATAAGTCAGACTTAAGTCAGACATAAGTCAGACATAAGTCAGATATAAGTCAGACATAAGTCAGACATAAGTCAGACATAAGTCAGACATAAGTCAGACATAAGTCAGACATAAGTCAGACATAAGTCAGACATAAGTCAGACATAAGTCAGACATAAGTCAGACATAAGTCAGACATAAGTCAGACATAAGTCAGACATAAGTCAGACATAAGTCAGACATAAGTCAGACATAAGTCAGACATAAGTCAGACATAAGTCAGACATAAGTCAGACATAAGTCAGACATAAGTCAGACATAAGTCAGACATAAGTCAGACATAAGTCAGACATAAGTCAGACATAAGTCAGACATAAGTCAGACATAAGTCAGACATAAGTCAGACATAAGTCAGACATAAGTCAGACATAAGTCAGACATAAGTCAGACATTAGTGAGACATAAGTCAGACATAAGTCAGACATAAGTCAGACATAAGTCAGACATAAGTCAGACATAAGTCAGACATAAGTCAGACATAAGTCAGACATAAGTCAGACATAAGTCAGACATAAGTCAGACATAAGTCAGACATAAGTCAGACATAAGTCAGACATAAGTCAGACATAAGTCAGACATAAGTCAGACATAAGTCAGACATAAGTCAGACATAAGTCAGACATAAGTCAGACATAAGTCAGACATAAGTCAGACATAAGTCAGACATAAGTCAGACATAAGTCAGACATAAGTCAGACATAAGTCAGACATAAGTCAGACATAAGTCAGACATAAGTCAGACATAAGTCAGACATAAGTCAGACATAAGTCAGACATAAGTCAGACATAAGTCAGACATAAGTCAGACATAAGTCAGACATAAGTCAGACATAAGTCAGACATAAGTCAGACATAAGTCAGACATAAGTCAGACATAAGTCAGACATAAGTCAGACATAAGTCAGACATAAGTCAGACATAAGTCAGACATAAGTCAGACATAAGTCAGACATAAGTCAGACATAAGTCAGACATAAGTCAGACATAAGTCAGACATAAGTCAGACATAAGTCAGACATAAGTCAGACATAAGTCAGACATAAGTCAGACATAAGTCAGACATAAGTCAGACATAAGTCAGACATAAGTCAGACATAAGTCAGACATAAGTCAGACATAAGTCAGACATAAGTCAGACATAAGTCAGACATAAGTCAGACATAAGTCAGACATAAGTCAGACATAAGTCAGACATAAGTCAGACATAAGTCAGACATAAGTCAGACATAAGTCAGACATAAGTCAGACATAAGTCAGACATAAGTCAGACATAAGTCAGACATAAGTCAGACATAAGTCAGACATAAGTCAGACATAAGTCAGACATAAGTCAGACATAAGTCAGACATAAGTCAGACATAAGTCAGACATAAGTCAGACATAAGTCAGACATAAGTGAGACATAAGTCAGACATAAGTCAGACATAAGTCAGACATAAGTCAGACATAAGTCAGACATAAGTCAGACATAAGACAGACATAAGTCAGACATAAGTCAGACATAAGTCAGACATAAGTCAGACATAAGTCAGACATAAGTCAGACATAAGTCAGACATAAGTCAGACATAAGTCAGACATAAGTCAGACATAAGTCAGACATAAGTCAGACATAAGTCAGACGTGAATATGGCAGACATAAATATGGCAGACATAAATATGGCAGACATAAATGCCAGACATAAATATTACAGACATAAAAATGGCAGACATAAATATGGCAGACATAAATATGTCCGGTATAAAAATTACAAAAAATAGATTTCTTCCATGTTCTATTAAAAATTGGGTATGTTGTACACAATTTCTAGAATTCATTAACATATTTATGTCTTTATTAACATATTTATGTCTTAATTTAGATTCATTCATTGTTTTTTTTTAGTTTCCAAAATAAATGTCAACCTTATAAACACATTCATCGTTGTAAATGGCTTGAACAAAAATATTTTTTTTTTTAAATTTTATTTAAAAAACACAAAAAAAACTCCAATGAAAAATTGAATTGTTTTGATTTGTATTGAGAATTGAATGCACTTCTATACAAGAAATAAAACCATATGTTTTAATATTATTATTATTATTATAGTAGGGAGTGTATTAATATAAACAAAATCGTGTTTTGATTTCTTTTACAGAAAAAAAAAGAAATAAATCTTACGAAAATAACAAAACACTCTGTTATTTTGAAAATCAAGTGTTTTTTTGGATAAGGAAAAGATACGAATATGAACTTTATTCCGAAGCAAAGGCTTGTGTGGCCAAACAGTTAGTCGTCGTCATCGTCAGACATATGTTTGGCCCACATTGTGCGATATTTATTTAGATACAATATTCAAGTGTATAAATATTTTTTAATACATTTATTTCAAGTTTTTTTTCTTTGTTTTTAACAATTAACAGATTTATGATCACAGACATTTATAATAGTTTTATTAGATGAAAAAAAAAAATTAAAAATATTTAATTTACAACTCTTAATGGCAGACATAATGATCATATTTCATTGCACAAACACTGAATTTTATTAAATTTATTAATTAATAAGTTTTAATTAACAATCTTTATGGTCACAATTTAAGACCATTATAAAGATTTGTTAAAAGTAATTTTAAATTGTGTTAAATTATGTAGAACATTAAGTGTTTGGCCAATAGGCAATAGAATGTGAGTTTTTTAATATTTTTCTTTTTAATAGGGTGATCACAGCTAGACATAAAAATGTTATGACATATATGTTTGGAAATAAATACAATGTTTAACAGTTTTTTTTGAATTGTTTTAATAAGAGGGATCACTGCTAGACATAAAAATGTTAAAACATAAATGACAGAAATAAATATATATCATGATTTTTAATTTTGATTTAAGCTATAAGCTTTGGTTTTCTCCTGTTAACTTTTTTTAAATTGGTTGATAACAACTAGACATAAAAATGTTATAAGATATATGTTTGGAAATAAATACAATGTTTAAATGTTTTTTTTTGAATTGTTTTAATAAGACTGCTCACTGCTAGATATAAAAATGTGATGACATAAATGTCAGAATGACAGAAATAATAATATATCATTATTTTTACCAGTGATTTTAGCTATAAGCTTTTCGTTTTCTTTTTACCTTTTTTGTTAACTACGGTGATAACAGCTAGACATAAAAATGTTATGGCATATATGTATGGAAATTAGTACAATATTTAAATGTTTGCTTGAAATGTTTTAGTAAGAGTGATCATTGCTAGACATAAAAATGTTATGACATAAATGTCAGAATGACAGAAATAAATATATATCATGATTTTTAATTGTGATTTTAGCTATAAGCTATAGGGTGATAACAGCTAGACATAAAAATGTTATAACATATATGTTTTGAAATAAATACAACAATTGTTTGAATTGTTTTAATAAGAGTGATCTCTGCTAGACATAAAAATGTTATGACATAAATGTCAGAATGACAGAAATAAATTGTTATCATGATTTTTAACTGTGGTTTTAGTTACAAGCTTTAATTTTTATCAGATTAAAATTGTATGCAAATCATATCAATATTTTTGTTTAACATAATAAGGACTGACTTCTCTTTTGACTTTGACTCATGTTTCTAGCATAAATATGTCACGTTTGAGCGACATTTTTTCTTCATTTTATTCTACTAGACCGAATAATTATGTGTACAAATTTGAGGACCACCGCATTAAATATAGCTTTGGATTTTTAAGAATTTCAAAAAACAAAAAACTTTTAAAAAATTTGTTTTGCTATGCATGATATATAATAATTTTGATGGAATGAAAATGAATGTTAAACAAATATCGATGTAAAAAATTTTTGACAGTTTTTATACCCTCCACTTACAATTTGAGATAGAGGGTATATAAGTTTGTCATTCCGTTTGTAACTCATCGAAATATCGATCTGGGACCCCATAAAGTATATATATTCATGATGCCCGATCGATTTTAAGACATTCTAGCGATGTCCGTCTGTCTGTGGAAAATGCTGTCACGGACAAAAAATTGCACAAAGATGACTGAAACTTAACACATTTATTGGAAGTTCTCCCGAGAAGTTTGGTGTTGCACTTGAGAGATATCGGTTCAGCGGTTCAAAAGTTATGAACGAAAATGTAAGCACACCTCAAAAATTTCAGTACATTCAACATAACCTAAAAATACAAAATGCTTTAATTCGGCTTCTGGTTGACATATGTGAACATTAAAGGTGTCCTAACGACTAAGGTAATTTTTCAAAATCACTTTTTAATACGTGGTAGGGTCCTTAATTGTAGTTTTGTATCTAAAAATGAGTGAGCCAAAATTTGGAGACAATCGGATAAAAATAACTCGTGCCGAAAATGGATTGAAGTTTTGGGACACTCTTATCTGATGAAAAAACACGTTTTTTCTAGTTTTTTGAAAAATATTAGTATATGCTATTTTTTGTTAATTTTTTTGTTAACTAATATGAAAATGGTAATAAATTACCTTTTTAAAAAGCTTAAAGAAATTCAAATCGGATGAAAAATAAGCATTCTACGCATACATGCCCCAGGCCATTGCATGGTTTTTAAAGCCAAAATTTGAAAATTTTCAAAATTTTTAGACAAAAAAATAAAAAAAATTAAATTTTACTTTATAATTATATTAAATACATGTTATAGATAAAAACTAACAGATATGGTAGTCTAACTTTTTTTTCATTTGGCGTGGGTAGTGATATAATTTCCGCGGATTCCAAAGAAAATGAGTTTTTCTAAAATAATTTAGCAAATATGGGAAACAATTTTCTGTATTGTATTATACGAAGTGAAATATATAAATTTTGTAAATTTTTTGAGAATTCGGGCATCTTTAACCCCTTTTCGTCGAGGTGAAATGACAAATTTGAGACGTTATACATTTCTATAATACAAAATATCTGCATATATCCGATTTCCCAAAAGTTACAGAATTTACGTTTTACACTTCGATCCGCACAATAGAGGCCAAATTTTCAAAAATATGCTTAATTATTGTAGAAAAACGCATTTTATTTGGAAGCCGCGGAAATTTTATCACTACCCGCGCCAAATAAAAAAAAAACTTGACTACCATATCTGCTATTTTTAATCTTAAACATGTTTTCAATTTGATCATAAAGTAAAATTAAATTTTTACTATATTTTTGCCTAAAAATTTTGAAAATTTTGAAATTCTGGCTCTAAAAACCATACAATGGTCTGGGGCATGTATGCGTAAAATGCTTATTTTTCATCCGATTTTTATTTTATTAGTCGTTTTGAAAAGGTAATTTAGTACCATTTTCATATTATTTCACAAAAAATTTAACAAAAAATATCAAATACCAATGTTTTTCCAAAAACTAGAAAAAACGAGTTTTTCGTTCTTATAAGAATGTCCCAAAACTTCAATCCATTTTCGGCACGAGTTATTTTTAGCCGATTGTCCCCAAATTTTGGCTCACTCATTTTTAGATACTAAAGAACAATATAGGACCCTACCAGGTATAAAAAGGTGATTTTCGTTTTTAAGGACACCTCTAGTGAACATAATTGAACACCAAATGGTATTTAAACAAGTACGAATATATTTTTTGACAAAAAAAAAAAAAAAATGGCGGATTTTTTTTTACAAACATTTTTTTTTGCGGAAATTTTTTTTTTTTGAAGTAATTTCTTTTTAAATAAAGTTTCTTGCAATAATCTTTTTGCAATTGTGGAGGGTTTCACTATATTCGGCAAGGCCGAATTTAACTTTTTTACTTGTTTTTTTTTTTTTTTAATTTCTTGAACGTTGAAAAAAGCCAGCATTTTTAGAAATTTGTTGACACATTTTAAATGGCGATATCTTGAAAACCGCTTGACTGATGTTAGAATTTTTTTTGATGTTTGTGTAGCATGCAAAAGTAATTAAAATACGTTTAAAAAAAAAAATAAAAAAAATTTATGGAAAATCCAAAATTTTAATCATGCGCTTCCTTAAATTTTTAAGAAATTGCGATTTTTTCATACTTTCAAGAATTTTTTTAAAAATAATATCAAAATTTCTTTCTTTCTTCTTTTTAAAGGCAATAATTAATGACCTCGAGCTAGAATAAACCTACTCAAAATATAATATTTTAAAGGTCGAATAAAACAATATTTATTTTTTAATCAAAATTAATCAGAATTTGGAAAATCTTTTATTTTACCTTAACTTTAGTCAAATCCGATCATTTTAACCCGTGGCAACCTTCGATCAAAGTTATGGATTTTTGGAAAATTTCCAACAAAATTTAGGATTTTTGAAAAATCAAAAAAAAAAAATTATCTGATACATTATTTTTATTAATTTTTGCATGCTAAATAAGAATGTTGCTGAAATTGCTGAAATCGGTCGAGTAGTTTTCGAGATATCGCCATTTGAAATTTGTCAAGAAATTTTCAAAAAATGGCGGTTGTTTTCTACGTTCAAGAAACTTTTTAAAATAAAATCTCAAAATTTTTTTCCGCTGACTATTTTAAAGAGCTTGAGATAAGCTTCCATATAAACTTAATTCGAGCTAACTCGGAACATTTAAATCCGTGGCGCCATTCGATCAAAATTTGGAATTTTTGGTGAAAATTTTCTGAAAAATCAAAACTTTGATCGAAGTGCGCCACGGGATGAAATGATCGGATTTTGTTTGAAGGATAGAGAAAACGAAAATTTAAAGATTTATTTTTTTTTGCAAATTTGAAATAGTGATATTTTGGAAACTTTTCGATCGATTTCAAAAATCTTTTCTTATCATGAAATAATAAAAATACTAGCAGTTTAACAGTAATGTATTTCAAGCCTAGCATTTTGTTTATATATGTGAATTCCTAATCTCAACTGCTCATGTCTTGACATATTTATGTCTAGGTTTAGTCCTCATAAGTTTTGAGGTTTTCTGAAAGTCTGTTATTATTCATGTAAAATATGTGATTTTTAAATGTTAACTGCTGATGTCATAACATATTTATGTCCACGTTTAGTCCTAGTTAATCCTAAGTTCTGTGACTTCCCCTACTATTTATTTATATCTGTATTTTTTTTTTCACTCTCACAAATTGTCACAATTACTTTAAGCAGCAAAGTGTGTGCATTTATATTGAAATTGAATTTTATGTAAATTATATTTCTTTTTTATCTCTATTTTAATGTTCATGCAATTTTCGCTACTAGTCATCACAGCATGAATCCGTTACAATTTCTTGCTCAGTTTCTTGCTGTTTGTTGTTTTTTTTCTATTTCTGTTGCTGGTGTAGTTGTTAAAATCTATATCTGTATTTGGCGATATGTTGACGTCAATTCAAATTTTTGAAAACAAGGTTGTTTGTTAAGTTACAACTCTCCAATGTTAGTACTAGAGAAGGGAGCGTGAGTGAGTTTTGACACAAACGAAATAAAAATATTTCTCATGCACGATTATACACGAAATAGTTTTTTCTGCTCACGTTCACGCACGATCATGAGAGTAACTAAAATTTTTCTCACCCTCACAAAATAATCCGTCTGTCTGTCTGTAGAAATGGCGATCACGGTCAAAATGTTACACGGAGATGACTGAAATTTAACATATTTACTTGTTGTTGCCCCGAGAAGTTTGGTATTGCATTTGAGCGATATCGGTTTAGCGGTTCAAAAGTTATGAACGAAAATGTAAGGACACCTCAACAATTTTGGTACATTCAACATAACCTAAAAATACAAAATTCTTAAATTCGACTGCTAGTTTACATATGTGAGCAGAATTGAACACCGAATGGTATTTAAACAAGTACGAACATATTTTTTTGACAAAAAAAGAAAAAAATTGCGGATTATTTTTTATAAATTTTTTTTTCAAGAATTTTTTTCTCTTAAAAGTAATTTTCTTTTAAATAAAGTTTTTTGCAAACAAACTTTTTTAAATTATGGAGGGTATTAATACATTTGGCAAGACCGAATTTAACTTTTTTACTGGTTTTCTGTTTCAAACAACAGAAACAATCACGCAAACTCACGAAACAAAAATTACTCACGCACGCTCACTCACGAGACTGTTTTTTTCTAATCATGCGGACTCGCATTAATTACGTGAATCACAAAAACTCATGTCACGCGCTCATCTCTAGTTAGAAAATAATCGTATTATTTTGACAATTTTATTTTTAATATGAATATAAAAATTGATATTATTTTAATTGAATTATTTTGTTATTGTATTAAAATTTAAATTGATTTTGAAAGGTATGTTTTAATTCAATTTAAGCAAATCATACAACATTTTTAATGAGAAATTTTTGAAAAAACAAAAAAAAATTTTTTGAAATGTTGTTGACAAAACAAAGATTTTGTTAAAAAAATAACGAAGAAGTAGGACTTTGATTTTAAGTATTTCAATAGAAACTGTCATTAACTGATATCTGACATTAATATGTCAGAGTAGTGAAGTCCTAGCAAAAGTATTTTGTCAAAGCATGTTTGTTGGAAAACCTTAAAAAAGTACCGATTCGAAAAAGTACCGGTACTTTTCGATAAAACTACGGTTCTGCTCATAACTTCTTAACCCCTAGACTAATTTTTCTGACTTTAATTGTAAGTACTTCAAAAGAAACTGTCATTAACTGATATCTGACATAAATATGTCGGAGTAGTGAACTCCTAGCAAAAGAATTTTGTCAAAGCATGGTTGTGGAAAAATCTTAAAAAAAGTACCGATTCGAAAAAGTAGTGGTACTTTTTGATAAAATTACGGTTCTGCTCATAACTTCTTAAACCCTAGACTGATTATTCTGAAATTCAATAATAACCAGACCAAGAAAATAAAAAAAAAGAATAAGCACTTTTTCAACATAAAGAAGGACAGACATCTCTAGATCGTCTTAAAATTCATCGAGGTTCATAAATATGTATACTGTATGGGGTTCTAGTTAAATATTTAGTAATTTTCAAAGTAATGTCGCCTAAGCAAGCACCAAAACTTAAAATATTGTTTCTCTCGCATTTGCATTGACAAATGGCACCCAAGCAAGAACTCGACCACCGAAAATAATGGAGAGTCAGACTATGTTACCGTTAGCAACGAAAATAATTCAACGACTTGAAATACCGGTTTAATCGTTTTTGATAAATTAAAAAATTTGGCTTAGATAACAAAGAAAATCAGAAAAATTAACGATATAATATTCCTGCAAATGGCGCCCAATTAGGGGCAAATTCTGAATAGCAAAGCGGAAACACAGAGACAACCGCTTACTAAGGAGAGTTGGACTAATGTTCTGTAAGCAATGAAAACGATTTAATAACTCCAAATAACTAGAGTTATAGAAATAAAAATACCATTATTTTGCCCTATCAAAAATATGTATACTGTATGGGATCCTAGACAAATATTTGCTAACATAATTTTCAAGCCCATGGCGCCCAAGCAAGGACCAATAACTTCCCATATTTTTTTACTCGTATTTGACTTAGCAAATGGCGCCAAAGCAAAAGCCGGACCACCACAAATAATGGAAAGTCAGACTACTTTACCGTCAGCAACGAAAATGATTTAACGACTTGAAGTACCGGTTCAATCGTTTTGATAAATTAAAAAATTTGTCCAGATTACATAGAAAACCAGAAAAATTAACAATAGAATATTGCAGCAAATGGCGCCCAAATAGGGGCCAGATTCTGAATAGCAAAGCAGAAATACAGACGCCATCGCGAACGATGGAGAGTCTTTTGTTAGATCTTTATTTAGTGTAGATAACACGCACAGATCAAATTTTAGTGGAATTGGTTTAAATTTTTGTCAATAGACCGATTTAACTGAATATCGATCGAAATTTTTATATGGGGGACTAAGTTCAAAAAGTGCATACAAACTTTGATTACCTGATAAATTTCAAAGCGATATCTATTATAAAACGGTTATTAGAGTCATTTAAGCCGAATCCAAAGAGGGCGTTTGTATGGGGGCTAGGTTTTAATATAGATAAATTTTCTCCAATTTCAATAGGCTTCGTCCTTGGGCCAAAAGATGCCTATGTTTTAAATTTCAAGTCAATTGATTGAAAATTGCGACCCGTATCGTTCTTAAACCGATAGATGGACAGACGGACGGACATCGCTAAATCGACTCAAAAAGTAATTCTGAGTCGATCGGTATACTTGAAGGTAGGTCTAGGACCAATATTTCAGGTAGTTACAAAAATCAGCACAAACTCATTATACCCTGTGCCACAGAGTGGTGTAGGGTATAACAATTTTAATATTATGGCAATTTGAACTAAAAAATGGGAAACATTTTATTTCAATTTGGTTCATACACATTCTAGGCCCGATTGGGTGAAGATCTATTGGGCTCGAACCCAATGGGACCAGACCCAGTTGGGTTCCTTAAGAATCATCATAGTTTTTGATCCAAAATTTTTGTCCGTTTCGCTCTACCTTGCTTAGTTTTTGAGATACGTCTATTTAGGGGACCACTAGGGTTTTGAGAATTTAAAAAACTCGATAACTTTAAAACCATTACTCGGAGATCTTTTGTGTAATTAGCGGTCTTATTCTGTGTTAAAAGCTACAAACAAGCTTTTGTTTTCTAGCTAGCTTTTGTTTTCTTATCTAACTAGCTATTCTTTTTCCAATATATAAAAATATGAAAAATCACTATAATTTCACCAAAATCTTACCTGTTTCAAATCCATTGTTATCGTTACATATTCAAAATTCCTACCATATTGCAACGTCGGTGATTGCCACCATTGATCATGCATATTGGTGTTCGAAATGACTGCTTCAATTGGCCGATGTTTGGCCACATCCGAGGAATGAGCATTACAAATACCACACTGGGTGGCCCATTTCTTATGCGGATAAGCATCCACCAATTTACAATATTCCTCTCTGCCACTTTGACCACAAGTAGCATTGACCGTAATAGAAGCTCTTGTAGCCACATTAAATAGTTGAGGAAATAAACCACCGCTATTGGGTGGAGTTTGAGACTCACTGAGACTATTTAAAAGACGTAAAGCTGTAAATAAAAATTAAAAAAAAAGTGGAAGTTATAATTAAGATTTCATTAAATCGTGCTGAAAATTTACATCTTAATTTAATGATAATACTGAAATTGTTTTTGTTTTACAATTATGTATATTTATTTTTTTTATTTTGTCGTATTTCCCATTTTCAAGAAAAGCCTCTATTAGTTGAAAACTAATGTTATAAATTAGTTAAACTAAGCCACTAACTGTCAAATGTGACAGTTTGCATGCTAATAATTTTAATTGCACTCATGGTAGTCGTCAATCTTGATTTCTGGGTACTTAACTCTTAGTTTTAGTATTTTTTTTTTATAAAACTTTAAAAACTAAAACTTTGCATGTTTATGAAAATGTATAAAACACCATTTATAATTGGGTTTTGAGAAAATATAAAAGTTGATCTTAAAATTTGCTGAAGAAAACCACTAACTAGGGACACACGATTTGTTTCCGTATAATAAAACCGATTCGAAGTTGATTCGCTAACTTAATCGGTTCACGGAATTCAAGCAAATTCCGGTATTTCCAGAGCGGTTTCCGAATATTGAGGTTTTCCCGGAAATACGGGTATTACTGGAACAAATACAGATCTAATCAGTCCATGTGTAGAATCGATTTTTTCACTTAAAATTTTTTTCTCCACTCAAAAAAAAAAATTTTTTCTCTTGTAAAATTTTTTGGCCTCTAGAAAAACTGCTTCCCTAAATTTTTTTTAATAGCTATTTTCAATAATTTTGAATTATGCCTCACACAAAAATGTCAGACATAAATATGTCAAACATTAGTATGTCTTACATAATTATTCCCTTAAAATTTATTTTCACAAATTCTGTTTTGATTTGTCTAAAAATTTGGAAGAATTAGAAAACTTTTTGCTAGCTTTAACAAAGAATTAAAGGGATTTTAAGTAATATTTGTTAAATTATGTATTTTTTTTTTTTAAGAATTAGAAACAGAGAATAATAATAATGGATTTTTTTTTATTTGGCCCCACGTTGGGCGCCATTTTTAAATGCGTCGTTGAGTTGGAAAATAATATTTTTATACCCTACACCACTCTTTGATACAGGGTATAACGACTTTGTGCTGATGTTTGTAACTACCCGAAATATTGGTCATAGACCCACTTTCAAGTATACGGATCGACTTAGAATAACATTTCAAGTCATTCTAGCGATATGCGTCCGTCCGTCTGACCGTACATCTAAACGTTGTAAACATGATACAGGTCGTAATTATCAATCGGTTTAGCCAAAATTTAGGCTTCGTTTGGCCCAAGGACGAAGACTACTGAAATTGGAAAAAATCGGTCCATGTTTAGACCTAGCTCCCATACAAAGGTCCGCTTTAATTTTGGCTCAGGTGACTCTTATAACCTTACTATAATAGATATTTTCGAAATTTGTCAGGTTAACGTGTATTTGATTTAGTAATGATCATTCTGAATTTTAAAGGAATCGGACCAGTTCTTCTTGTAGTTCCCATACAAACCACTTTCACGATATTCTCATAATCTCTCAAATTTCATGAAAATAAAAAATATTTTAATAAAATTTTGTTTGTATGTGTTTAACGCGTACTGGACTTAGACTCCATATAATTATGGAGCTTCTTTAAAAAATACAATAACAGAAAACATATTGATATTTTGGCCCCACGTTGGGCGCCAATTATAAAATGTGTCGTTGAGTTGGATATTTTTATACCCTCCAACCACAGTATGGGGGTATACTCACTTTGTCATTCCGTGTGTAACGCATCGAAATATCGGTCTAGGACCCCATAAAGTACACTCAAAAAAAAAAAACTGTAAAGTTAGCAAAAAATTTGGTTAAATTTAACTAAAAAAACACCTGATTTTGAACCTACTAAATTTCTAGTTAATTTAACAAAAAATATTTAGTTAACTTTTCGTAGAATGAATGTAGCAAAAAACGTCATTTTAACTAAAAATTCAGCTGAAAATTTCGTAACATTTTTTATTAGTTGAATTCAGCTAAACTTTTTGTAAAAAATTTTAAGTTTGTTAAATATTGGTTTTAAACACTAACACTTCACTTATTTTTTCTTATTTTTTTCACAGCATTAAGTTCAGCTTAAGTAGGACTTATGAGATTTGCATAGGAGGCTATACAAGAAATGTTTAAAATTTTTCACTTGACAAAAATGTTACAAAAAATCAGCAAATTAATTAGTAAAAATTCGTAAACTCAGTTTTAAAGTCAACAAAAAAAATTAATTCAAAATTTGTACAAAACTAGTATTTTCGTAAATTGAACTTAACTAAAAAAAGGAGTTAAAACGCTGATTTTAACTAAAAATTTGCTAAAAAGCCAGTAAACTCTAGTTAACAAAAAAAATTTTGTTAACTTTACAGTTTTATTTTTTTGAGTATATATATTTTATTGATCAGTGATCGATTCTAGGACATTCTAGCGATGTCCGTCCGTCTGTCCGTCTGTAGAGGACACGATACAGTCCAAAATAAAAGAGCTAGACTTAAGAAGTTTGGCACAAATATATCTTATATTCCTAGGCAGATTAAGTTCGGAAATGGGAAAAATCGGTCCAAGGGGAAAAAAGTTCCCCCTTGGAGAACTAAACAAACCTAAGAAAAACCTAATTTTTTGCAGGGTTTTTTGTACTTTTGCTAAGCAAATGGAACTTTCTGATCTCAGAAGAAGTTCAATAAGGCAAGAGGAAGGTGGTATATTCCTAGGCAAGTTAAGTTCGGAAATGAGCAAGATCGGACCAAGGGGGAAAAAGTTCCCCCTTAGAGAACTAAACCAACCTAAGAAAACCGCATTTTTTGCAGAGTTTTCTGTACTTTTTCTAAGCAAATGCAACATTCTTATATTAGAAGAAGTTAAAAATAGCAAGGGGAAGGTGCCCTTTAACGTCTACCAACAACCACCCCCCCCCCCCCCACCAAAAAAAAGACGCCTCTGGATTTTTTTTATATTTTTTTTACATATTGGATTCGGCATAGCCGAATGTAACACTCTCACTTGTTTTTTCTTGAAACCGGTATGGGAATACCAGAAATGTCTATAATTTTTAGAAATTCAATTTTTCTTCTACATTTTTTAAACTTGTTGTATACAAATGTAATTAGAGCCGAGCTTGATCTATAGAACAAACACTAACATATTGGTATTTTTTTTGGGCCCACCTTGGGCGCCAATTATAAAATGTGTCGTTGAGTTGGATTTTTATTCTTTTGCATGACAAATTGTGAAAATCAATGAATTAAACTGTAGAAAATTATTTGGAAATATGAAGAACTCGTTAAAGCCAAATTTAGCTAAAAAGTTGTTCTTTTACTTAAATTTGTTTTATCTCTTGTTGAACTTGCAGACATCTTGATTTTTTAGAAAAAAAATTATCGTTGACTCGCTAATTTCCCAGTTCATTATATTCTAGTGAATTCCGGTATTTCCGGTGTTCCAATCTGTCCATGTGAAGACTGTGTTTTTCACTCAAATAGTTTTTTTCTCTTGCAACATTTTAACCTCTAGAAAAATTTCTTTATTCAAACTTTTTTCAATAGATCCTTTTTATAAATGTTGTGTTATAAATGCCAGACATAATATGTCAGGTCTGACATAATTATGCCCTAAAACTTTATTTTCAAAAATTCTGTTTTTGTTAGACTTTAAATTTAGTAATTATATTTGAATTATAAAATTTTGAAGAATTAGGAAATTTTTTGCTAGCTTTGACAAAGATTTCAAATGATTTTCAGTAAAATTTGTAAAATTATGGAGTTTCTTTAAAGAATACAATAACAGAAAACATATTGTTATTTTGGCCCCACGTTGGGCGCCAATTATAAAATGTGTCGTTGAGTTGGATTTTTTTATTCTTTTGCATGAAAATTATGGAGAAAATTATTGGGGAAGTATAATGGACTCGTTAAAGCCAAATTTAGCAAAATTTTTTTTTTTGCATAAAACTTTTTATCTCTTTTCAAATTTTTTGGTCTTGCAAAAAATTTTTTAATCAAACATATTTTTATAACCTCCATTCTAGTGATAGGGGGTATATATAAGTTTGTCAGTCCGTTTGTAAAACCTCAAAATATTGGTCTAGGACCCCATAAAGTACATATATTCATGATCCTCTATCGATTTTAAGACGATCTAGCGATGCCCGTACATCTGTCTGTTGAAAACACGCTAACTTTTGAAAGACTTTTCGGATGCTCCTGAAGTTTGGCATATATGTTGGTCATTACCTGGTAATGTTAAAGCTTGGCATACATATTTGTCGTTTCCCTGGTCTGATTCGTTTTGAATTTCTGCCAAATCGGTAAAGTGGTTCAAATGTTATTATTAGCAAAACCGTGAATTTCAGTATGGTTTCACCTTAAATTCACGTTTTGAAAAAACAGAGCCTTAAAAAAAACAAGCTTTAGAAACATTGATAAGCCATAAAATTACCTTAAATTATATTTTTGTCACTCAAAAATATTTTTACACTAAAAAAAGTTCACTCAAAAAATTTTACACTAAAAAAATTATTAATTTTGTTTTTTTTTTATAAAAATGACAAAAACATGTTTTTTACTCAACATAAAATATATCTAATCAAAATTGTTAATTTTTTCATGTTAGAAAATTTACTCATCCTTTACAAAGGGCTTTGTGGAGGGTATTTATAGATTCGTCCGAGTCGAATTTAACTTTTCTACTCGTTCTAATTGAACTTTTTAAAAATTTTGTATATATCACAAATAAAAATGTCAAACAAGAGAATATATGACATAAATATATCTGACATAAATATGTCTGATATAATAATGTCCGACATAACTCTATCCCTTAAAAAAAATCTCAAAAATTCTTAATTTTTTTTTTAATTTAGAAATGGTGTTTAAAATTTTAAAGTCAAACCACTCAAAAAAAAACATATACAAGTCGTTGTTATAAGTGCATTAAGTCGACTTTATTTTTTTTATAAACTATATCATAAAGCTTATCCTAAGCTATGTTTATGCTATCGCCATATCTTAAGAGGATGATGATGATGAAGTTATAGGCCACAACCACTATGGTTTGGCTTTTCCAATCAAAGTTGCCTATAAATCACTATAAAAAAAACACACACAACACTCTGAATATATGCATATCTAAAGTATTGAGTGAAAATAATGTTTTCATATATGATTCAAGCTAAATCTGGCCAACATATCTAAAACCATTGAGATAATAATTTGCAAAAAAATTAAAAAAAAAAAAAATATATAAAACATATTTGTGATAAAAACAGATTGTTGGTGGTTTTTATTCGTATGTTTGAACATTTTCTGCAGAAAAAAAAACTAACTAAAAAAATTTGTAACAACATTTTAAAACATACATAAGTTGAATTGGTAACATGGTTATAGAAATTCCTTATTGTAATTTATCATGATATTGCAGGAGAATGGTGTGTTAAAGCAATTTTTTGGCCAATATATAATAAATATATATATATTTTTTGGGTGATTAAAGGGAGGTCAAACATAATATTATGAAATTTATTGGATATTTTTTGCAATTTTGTTTGGATATTAGTTAAAATCGACTGGTTTTTGAAGAAAAAAATATATTATTGATTAATTTTTAATTATGATTTAGTATGAAATAAGACTTTTTTATTGCTTTTTAGTTTGCAAAACAACATAAAATTAACAAAAACTATAATATTTTCTTAAAAAAAGCACTGAAATTATATTTTTTTCTAAAGCCCCTCGTTGGGCGCCATTTAAAAAATATGTTATTTAGTTTGAATTTTAATATTATACCCATCCCTTAGTGAAAGAGGGTATATATAAGTTTTTCATTCCGTTTGTAACTCATCGAAATATCGGTTTAGGATCCCATAAAATATTATTTTAAAATGATCCATTCTAAGACATTGATGAAATGTCTGTCCGTCTGTTGAAATGACGATTACGGCCAAAGTATTACGCGGATATAACTAACACTTGTAGGATTTACTTGCTACTATCCCGAAATAATTGGTGTTGCATTTTAGCAATATCGGTTTAGCGGTTCAAAAGTTAGGAAAGATATGTAAGGACACCTAGAAAATGTTGGTACATTCCAATTAACCTTAAAATATAAAATTCATTAATTCGGCTGCCACTTGACATATGTGAACAGAGCGGGATAGAGAAAGGTATTTAAATAAGAATACCAAAAATTTTTTTTCAGAAATTTTTTTCACAATTTTTTTTTCTCTGATTTGTTTTAATAATCTTTCTGACATTTTGGAGGATATCAATACATTTTACAATTCCGAATTAAAATTTTTAACTTGTTTTGTCCTTTTGTTGATACTTTTGTTTAACAGCAACTTATCGGACATTAACGTGGAGGGCCTACTTTGGGCGCCATTTAGAAAATGTGTCATTGAGTATAAAATGTATTTCTTAGTTGCTTTTCATAATTAAATTTGTTTGTCAGTAATTTAATTTGAGAATTTATTTTGACAAGTATTGGGTTCGTCCAAGACCAATTTGAAATTTTTACTGGTTATTATTTTGGATCTCAAAAATCTTAGACACATTTTATAAGAATTTGCATATTATTTGGTAGGTTTATATACCCTCCAGTCTAGTGATAAAGTGTATATTTAAGTTTATCATTCCGTTTGTAATACCTCGGAATATTGGTCTAGAGACCCATAAAGTACATACATATATTCATGATCCTCGATCGATTTTACCGTCCGACAAAAATGAAAAAAAGTCGTTAAATCCCACCAAAAACTACTGCTTCGCCGTAAGCAGGTTTGTAAGGGAATGTTGAGTTGACATTCCCTTACAAACCTGCTTACGTATGGCATGATATTTGGTCGCAATGTCCCACTTTAGAGCATTTCATCCGAGCGCTTATTTCAGCGCAATAAAAATGTAGTGAAATCATACCTTCTTAGAAGCTTACTAGGTGCATTTTTGTAAGCATATTGGATGCTCAGAAATCATTGCTCCAATAAAGCACAAAAATAATGTGTTACCATCACTAAAGTCTTCATGCCTGAAAAGTTTGTATGAAGGAAGTGCTCCTCGTAGGCACACAATAACACTACAGTTTTATTTTTTGAATAGTGTGTAGTCGAAACTTTTGTTTTCACATTTGCACATGCGTACACGTCCGTTTACAAAAACACAAAATATCAACTGAATTAAAATTGTATTTTTTTATTGCGTCATCCAAATTTTCGTTTTGCTGTTTGATGCTCGTAAGTCGACGTATAATTCATAGTTTTTTCTCTCTGCCTTACGGTAGTGCATACTAGATGCACTACTGTAAGCGAATGTATTTAAAAATGTCTGTTTACATTCGTAATTTATCGAAAAATTTATATTTCTATCTCTGCCTTACAGTAGTGCATCTAGTATGCACTACTGTAAGGCAGAAATATCTATGTGCTGAAGACGAAGCGCTTGTGTATGCCAGAAAAATTATGAACTGCTTCCACAATCTCGATTATTTTTTGCTGGGATACGAACTGAATAAAATACGTTTGAAACTACCCACCAAAACCTACTGCTTCGCCGTATGCAGGTTTGTAAGGGAATGTTGAGTTGACATTCCCTTACAAACATGCTTACGTATGGCATGATATTTGGTCGCAATGTCCCACTTTAGAGCATTTCATCCGAGCGCTTATTTCAGCGCAATAAAAATGTAATGAAATCATACCTTCTTAGAAGCTTACTAGGTGCATTTTTGTAAGCATATTGGATGCTCAGAAATCATTGCTTCAATAAAGCACAAAAATAATGTATTTCCATCACTAAAGTCTTCATGCCTGAAAATTTTGTATGAAGGAAGTGCTCCTCATAGGCACACAAATAACACTACAGTTTTAATGTCTAAATAGTGTGTAGTCGCAACTTTTGTTTTCACTTTTGCACATGCGTACACGTCCGTTTACAAAAAAACAAAATATCAACTGAATTAAAATTATATTTTTTTATTGCGTCATCCAAATTTTCGTTTTGCTGTTTGATGGTCGTAAGTCATCGTATAATTTATAGTTTTTTCTCTCTGCCTTACGGTAGTGCATACTAGATGCACTACTGTAAGCGAATGTATTTAAAAATGTCTGTTTACATTCGTAATTTATCGAAGCATTTATATTTCTATCTCTGCCTTACAGTAGTGCATCTAGTATGCACTATTGTAAGGCAGAAATGTCTATGTGCTGAAGACAAAGCGCTTGTATATGCCAGAAAAATTATGAACTGCTTCCACAATCTCGATTATTTTTTGCTGGGTAGAGACTAAATGTAGTAAAACTGCATTTACAGTTTTTCATTTCGTGATCCTGTTTCCTTTTAAAAGGACTTCAAAGCTTTAGAGGATTAAATTTTATAAAAATTTAATTTTTTAATATTTGTACTTGTCGTAGGCTGCCCCTAGTGGTAGAAAATGAAAGAAGAGGATTTCCCCTACATTTCCTATTTATTATTTTTACATATCAGAAAAAAGAAGGTAAGAACGTCCTTTCAAAAAATTATCCTTCAATATCATTCAAAATTTTCAACAAAATATTTTAATAAAGTTTTCAAATGACTTTATTCACATTCCTTTATCCTGATATGGCCAAATAAAAAAATGGAAAAATTAGGGAAGATCCTCCTTTTTCATTTGCCATCATCCTAGGAAATATCGGACGGTCGGACGGTGGAATAACAGTGAATATAAAGCTCATTTACAACAGTTACGAACCAGCGTGTATAAGCTAGGTTATACAGAGTTTTCCAATTTGTTTAATTTTTGTTTTTAAATTATAGCTTAAAAAAATATGTAGTAACCAAAAAAAAAATATTTCTTACATTGGGCCCCAAGTTGGGCGCCATTTTGAATATGCATGGCTGAGTTTAAAAATATAGGTTTTTTTTTAGTCAATGGATTTAACTGAAAAAATTTAATGGAATTTTACTGTTTTTATTTTATTATTTCAAAATCATGAACAAATTTGGAAAAATTAAGGTATTATATTTTGCTTGATTTTATAGAATTTTTATGCATTTAAAGAATTTTAATGCAATTTTTTATGAATATTTATTAAATTAAGCAGCTTTTTTAAAAAGATATAAGAACAGAAAACATATCGCTAATTTAGTACATTAGAGCCCCACCTTGGGCGCCAATAAGAGAATGCGTCGTAAAATTTAAATGTAAAAATATTATTTTCTCTTTAATGAGAAAACTTAAAAAAAAAAGCTAATTAGAAAAGTAACATTTTCTTTCTAACCGATTTGAACTATTTTACATGTTTAATATTTTTTACTTGTTTAATTTTTTCCCCCAAAAATCTTATAGAACTGACGAAAAAGTAGAAATTGTTTTGTTAGCTTTTACAGTGTTTGTAAATATATTAAACTTATATTTGTAAAACTACAGAGTTTTCAGAACATTCCCCTCATTTACTACATTTGGCCCCAAGTTGGGCGCCATTTCGGAAATGCGTCGTTGAGCTAAACATTTTTTTTCTTTTTCGTAACAACATTTTAAAATCAAGCACCACTGAATTATACTGGAGAAAGTTTATTTGAAAACTATTTTTTTTTTTTGTTTCTTTAAAATCTGGCACAAATTTAGGAAAAATTCGAAAAATTTGGAAAGCTTTTACAGAGTTTTTAGAACTTAACTAACACTACAAATTTTTTTTAATAAAAATAAATTGGCCCCCGGTTGGGAGCCAATTTAAAGCAACATTTAGTTTGAAAAATGACTTATTTTTTTCATTTTCTTGACAAAATTTGAGAATCAGTCACCTTAAAATTAAACAGTTGAAATTAATTTTTAGATAAGTAATGGATTAATTCAAACCAATTCTAACTTTTTTGCTAATTTTTATTTTTATCTGCAAAAATCTTGGACAAATTTGGAAAAAGGAGAAAATACTCTTCCTAGCTTTTACAGAGTCAAATGCATTAAGCCAATTATTGTAAAATTAAAGATTTGTAAAAAAATATAATAACAGAAAACATAACGTTCGTTTACTACAGTGAAGCCCCACGTTGGGCGCCAATTAGTTAAAACAATGTTGAGTTTAAGCATAATATTTTTCTTTTTTGCTACAAAAGTGCAATAAAATTCTTGCTGGGTTACTTCTATTTTTATAAAATGCTGTCGTAATTTTTATCTCCTACAACAAAAAATTTTCAAGTATAAACTATAAGTACTTAAAAATGTCTAAACAAATTATCTTAAGCCTACCATATCCTCTAATAAATTTTCTTTAAAACATTATTTTTAATCATTTTCTTAAAATTTATCATAGTATTTTTATATACAATTCTTTTTTAAATTTAATAACAATGACTCACAATCATTTAAGATTATTTATATTAAAAACTCAACAAAAATATCTCCACAAACTCCAACATCCACAAAGATATTAGACATATTATGACAAATTAACACAGTACGTATACAAAAAAAAAAAGAGAAAAAAGCAAGATAAATAACAATTTTATGGAATTTTAATTTGAAACGGCAGCATGTAGGCGGTCACATACAACGCAGGAACACAATTTAGGTGTAGGGTAACCAAATCAAACAAATTCATTCAACCCAAAGCCACTCTACCCAGATAGAGGAACTCAACAGCAAAAATGAACGATAAATGAAAAACGAGTGGCGCTTAACATTGATTTGGTACGAGTGAATGAGTGCTTGTTAACATGATAAAAATGTGCAAAATGCAAACATGTTCATTCAACATATTAAATTACAATAAAAAATTAATGAAAAAAAAATTATTAAATTGAAACAATGTTTTTTATTTAAAAGTTTATTTTTTTAAAGACTTTAAACGATAAGAGACTTTTGCGGCACGAGCTTAAGTAATTTTTTTTAGTGGCTTTTAAATGTGTATTTAATTTTTTTCTGCAAAACATTTCTTCTTTAAAAAATTTTGGATTCTGAAATACGTTTTTTCAGAAATCGAATCATTCTAAAAATGTAGAAATGTTTTTAAACAAAAAAATATATCATATAGCTTACTTATTACATTGGGTCCCAAGTTGGGCGCCAATTGGAAAATGTGTTGTTTAGTTTGAAAATATTTTTTTGTTTTACATGAAAAACTTTAAAATTCAAAAACGACTGGATTTAACTGTAGAAAATTAATAAGAAAAGTGCTGGATTCTTTCCAGCCATGATCCATGATCCTCGATCGATTTTAAGTCGATCTAGCTATGTCCGTCCGTCTTTTAGTCTGTCTGTTGAAAACACGCTAACTTTTGAAAGACTTCATTGAGGCTGCTGAAGTTTCCTATATATATTTTTTATTAACTTGGTCAAGTTGATATTACATTTTAGCGAATTTAGGAGTTGAAAAACACGTTAAATTTCGAGAGACAATACTATGACTCCTGAAGTTTGGCATATATATTTGTCATTTCCCTGTTCTGGTTGGTATTGAATTTCAGCAAAAATCGGTCCACTGGTTCAAAAGTTAGAATCAAAACCGTGAATTTAAGATTGGTTTCACCTTAAATTCCCGTGTAAAAAAACATTTGAACAAGTTTTAAAAACATTGATAAGTCACAAAAATATTTCATAAGGTATTTTTGAGATTCTGAGGCATTCAATCCCTTTTTGAAATTTCAATGATATTTTCTTCAATCACTTAACACTCATTTACGAAAAACAAACATCCTTTTTTTTCTCCCATTAAACCATTTGTTTTTCTTTAAAAGTGTTAAAATGCATTAGTTTTTATTTCTTAAAGAATTTTTTTATGAAACCTCTAAAAATTTATCAAGCATTAACTTTCATAGACTCTTTAAAATAAATTTTTAGAATACCCGGGTAAAAAAGATTATCTAAGGTCATATACAATTTAAAAAACATCCATTCTAAAACAAATTATCAGTTTTTATACCCACCACTTACAATTAGTGATAGAGGGTATATATGAGTTTGTCATTCCGTTTGTAACTCATCGAAATATCGGTCTGGGACCCCATAAAGTACATATATTCATGATCACCGATCGATTTTTATGACACTTTAGCGATGTCCGTCTGTCTTTCTGTCTGTGGAAATGGTGATCACGGCCAAAAGTTCTCCCGATAAGTTTGGTTTTGCATTTGAGCTATATCGGTTCAGCGGTTCAAAAGTTATGAACGAAAATCTAAGGGCACCTCAAAAATGTTAGTACATTCAACATAACCTAAAAATACAAAATGCTTTAATTCGGCTGCTGGTTGACATATGTGAACATAATTGAACACCAAATGGTATTTAAATAAGTACGAACATATTTTTTGACAATAAAAGAAAAAAATCGTGGATTTTTTTAATAACATTTTTATTTTGCGGAAATTTAAAAAAAAAATTCCAAAAGTAATTTCCTTTTAAATAAAGGTTTTTGCAATAATCTTTTTGAAATTGTGCAGGGTATCACTACATTCAGCAAGTCCGAATTTAACTTTTTTACTTGTTTAATGTAAATTGGATAAATTTTAACTAATTTCAAGTAAAATTACACAATTTGTTTAAATTTTGCTAAATTAAAGTAGGCAACTGATCTCATTTTGATAACAGTGTAAAAAAAAAATGATGCAATAGTATTTGTTGCCAAAACTTACTTCAAAAAAAAGTTGAAAATCATTTTTAACCGGGTTCTCTTCTTTACTATTAACTCCTTTCATGTGATAATGATGTTGAATGAATGTTGATATAATATTGTATACTCCTACTTTATTAACATTATATAACAACAATTTTAAATACTCTATGGTATATTGACCCAAGAATTCTTCTTTTTGAAGCAGCCAGCAATGATGGGCAAAACTTTTTGTTCGTTTAACAAACAGCCTCAACAAACAAATACTATATTCAACAGACAATTGACAAATATTTACCTGTTAAATAAAATAGACAAACATAACAAACAGCAATTGTTGGTTATTTTACAAGACATGAAAGAAGAATTGTTAAATGAAATTTTAAAAATAATGAATTGGTTAAGAATAAACATTTTGAAAATTTTCATTGAGAAACTAACAGGGGAATTTGGGAAAAATTACAAAAAAGGTAATGACCTTTAGGATTTGAGAAACTTTTTTAGCCGTCGCCCGTGGAATTACAAAGTTACTTTTGATAGAGGGTAAAAAATAAGGTGTAGAATTCAGAACCCTCAAAAAATATTTAGTAACAAATTTAAACAAAGAAAAAAATACTTTTTTCAGAAGTTTTTTTTTGGCTGAATGATTCTTGATTGAAAATTTCAAGTTATAAAACCGAAATTTTAAAAAGTCGATAAAGTACCAAACATTTAACATTTACATTTAAACTGTCAAGTTGCAGTGACCATTATTTATGGAGTTATAAAAAGTACCAAAGCACAGTAGTTTACAGCTTTTCGACCCTTTGAATAAGAGATGGGCGCGTGAGTGGATTTTTACTCACACTCACTCAAATAATCGAATCACTCAGTAATCAGTAATGCAATTTTTTTTTACTCACGCTCACTCACTATTCACGTGAGTAATAAAAAAACTTACTCACGCTCACGCGTGACTCACGCTCACGCGTAACTCACGCCTTATTCAATCACGCTCACGTGTAAGTCACGCAAAATCTACTCACGCAAAAAAATTTTGTTACCAAAAACGAAAAAACTCCAAAAAAAATGTTTTTACAAAAAATAAAAAAATAATTGGGCAAATTAAAAAATCTTATCACGCAAACTCACGCAAAAAATAAATGACTCACTCACTAATCACTCACTCAGATTTTTTTTCAACTCACACTCACTCACAATCACGTGAATGAAATGAAAATCACTCACACTCACGCGTGATCCACGTGAATCACGCAAATCACGTGACCAGCACCCATCTCTACTTTGAATCAAAATTTAAATAAAAAGTACTTTTTACAAAAGTTTTTCCCGCTGGAGGATCCCATATTCCGAATTCCAATTTTTTAGGACAATTATTTTTGAAAATCTAAAAAGTATCCAAGTCCAATTTTTTTCCCCATATTACTATCTAGGAATCAGAAATTGATTTAAATCTTTTTATAAAATTTTTTGTACCGATTATTAAAATTAAGTTTTAATTTCCATTATTTCAGAAGATCGAAAAAGTACCAAATGTAGATCATAAAGTACCAGGTAAGCATTGAAATCTTTTAAAAAGTACTATTTTCAGAATGTTTTTGTTTTGTTCGATGATCCTTAATTCCAAATTTCAAGTCTCAAAAACTATTATTATTTTCGGCGATAGAAAAAGTACCAACCCGAGTAAAAATGTTTATACATCTTATTATATAAAAACTAAAAAAGTTAAATTCGGCCTTGCCGAATGTAGTGATACCCTCCACAATTTCTAAAAGATTTTTGCAAAAAACTTCATTTGAAAGGAAATTACTTGTGAAAAAAACAATTTTTTTGGAAAAAAAATCCGCAAAAAAAAATTGGTAATAAATCCGGTTTTTTTTTTTCTTTTTTTGTCAAAAAATATGTTCGTACTTGTTTAAATACCATTTGGTGTTCTATTATGTTCCCATATGTCAACCAGCAGCCGAAATAAAGCATTTTGTATTTTTAGGTTATGTTGAATGTACTAACATTTTTGAGGTGTTCTTACATTTTCGTTCATAACTTTTGAACCGCTGAACCGATATTGGTCAAATCCAATACCAAACTTTTCGGGAGAACTTCCAATAAATATTTTAAGTTTCAGTCATCTCCGTGTAATATTTTGGCCGAGATCACCTTTTCCACAGACAGACGGACAGACGAACATCGCTAGAATGTCTTAAAATCGATCGGGGATCATGAATATATATACTTTATGAAGTCCCATACCGACATTTCGATGAGTTACAAACGTAATGACAAACTTATATATACCCTCTATCACTAGAGTGGAGGGTATAAAAACGTTTGTGCGGCGTCCGTGTTACTAAAACATACGAACCGCTGGACCGATTGACACCAATCTTGAACAATATATTTGTTTAGTATGTAGCCAGGTTTCTCTTAATTTTAATCCCGAAAGATGGCGCTGTTGTCGCAATATTTCAATTTATGATATTTATGGTACGATTTGGCTGAAATTCACATTAAATAATTTGGAAACCAAAAAAAATTTACTAATAAAATTTGGACTTGATAGGTGGCGCTGTTGTCGTCATAATTAAATTTTTTGTATTTATGGTACAATTTAAGTTTCCAAAATAAGTTTCCTGATAAAATTTGGACCCGGTAGATGGCGCTGGGGTGAAGTTATTACCAAAATTTTCATTTCAGTGAAATTTTACAGCACTCAGAATGTATGTATGTTTTGTCATGAGAAAATTAGTATGTATGAATGTAGAGAAACTATTTAGATATTCATGTCTAAGTCAACCCGGGCAACGCCGCACAGTGCCACATTTGGCCAATCTAGGACGACAAAAATCCAATTTTAATTATATTGACTTGAAATTCGGTATAAATGTTCGTTTTGACTTCGAAAATAACATCATGAAATATGTGGGCGGCCGGTTAAGGGCCACGCCCACTTTTTTTAATATTTGTAATTTTGGTTATAATTTCTTTAAATTTAGTATATATACTCTCAATGTCTGTAGAAATGATATCACAAAAAAAGGGGGCGGTCAGACAACTGCCACGCCCACTTTTTTAAAATATGTTTAAAAAATATGTAAAAACAAGGTTTACATATCGCCCCACTGTAGTCGGCGTCGCAGACGGTCGCAAAAGTTAGCCGTTGAAATAAGTACTATGGATATTGGTCAATATATCTGAAAAATTCCGGCGACCAATATGAACCAAACACAAAAGTTCTATTCCATTAAAAAAAAAATATATATAATTTCTTTTCAAAAATTTGTATTTTGTTAAAAATTTAATAAAAAAATAGAAAAATTTGTTTTAAAAAAAAAAGAAAAGACATGACTTAAAGCATTTAAATATCCTTTAAAATTACCAAAAAAGAGTGGATAAATATCTCTTTTTGTTCAAAAGTTACAACAGTTTAAACTCGACTTAATTTATGCGAAATAATGTACACTAGTTACAGGATTTTACAAAATGCAACTATATGCACCCACCTGTTAGTAACGAACAGAATAATCGATCTTATATGATTATTTCCGTGCTATTAGGAATGTTCTATAATACATACAAACATATCATGAAAATCGGGGAACTTTTTTTTTTTGATTTTTGTCGTGCTAGATTGGCCAAATGTGGCACTGTGCGCCGGGCGCTTCCTAATACAATTTGGGCCGGATAGATTGCGCTGGGTTGAAGTTATTAACAAAATTATTCATTTCAGTGAAATCTTTCGGCACTTCAGAATGTATATAAGTTTCGTCATGAGAAAATTGGTATTTATGAATTGGTCCTATTAATGGCGCCGGGGAAAAGCTATTTAGATATTCGGGCAGCGCTGGGCAGCTGATTCATGATTTAAAAGTTCAGTACTCCGAAAAATATATCGCTAAGATTAGATTAGTTTTAATGGGACGGATTCAATTTTATCCGAAGAACACGAACTTACGCTTTTTGCCCTCTCATCGTGGCAGATTCTCAATTGGAATTTTTTATATGGTCTCTTCTGAGTTACTTTCGGAAAAGGTGTATTAAACTTTTCGTTATCATTTCCCTAACAGCAAAAAATATTAAATCTGCTTAAAAAATTTAATTAACTTAAAATTTTATTTATTTTTTTTTGCAAAACATTAAATTAAAATTATTATCAGACACAGCCAATTATATTGTGACCAAAATTAAAAAAAAAATATTAAGAAGTCTACCAAAAATTAAATGCATCATCTTTAAAGTTGTCTGAAGTGCTTCCTAAAAGACAAACAAAAAAACAAACTCTTTTTTCATTCCTAAATGATGAAAAATCTGTCCCTTTTTGTGGAACGATGATGATGATGATAAAATAACATCAACACCACTTTCGGTTTAAAAACCAAGACTAATTGAGTTGTAGTTGGGCTGCTTTATATTTATTTGTTGCCACAACATGAACTCCAAACAGAATATTTTTTTTTTTGCATTTTTATTAAAAGGGTATTATCAACGGGTATAAAGAATATTTTGATGTGCTTTTTTTTAGAGAATTTTAAAGGAGTTTTTTTTTTGAATAAGAACCAGACAGTACAGTATATCATGATGATGTTAAAATTTTTTTGTCGAGTTCAAGTATGTATTCAGATATTTTTATACCACTTTATTTGTCTGTCGGTCTGTCTGTCCGTCCTTCCTTCTGTTTGTCTGTGGGTGTTGTCGTCATCTCTCAAAAAACACTTTTTTATGTTAGTGTTCTTTTTTTTCGGGCAAATTTTTGTGTGGTTACTTGTATCATAATGTGTCTGTTCTTTTTATGGTTAATTTGGCAGCCTGTCAAAATGATATTAAAGATCATTGAATTTTTTATATAAAATATTATTATGATACCTACTGCTTACATCCTTCATACAAAGGATTATTTTCAATATTTTTTTCGCACAGATTTTTTAAGAGACTACTGAAAGACTTGAAGACTTAAAAGTATCAGAAATAAATTTACTAACGGGAAGGTTTCCTTAGAAACGGATTTGGCAGATCTGGTCAGATACTGTTTAAAACAACAACATTTGTTTTACGGTAAAATCAACCAACAATTTTTTGTGGTTTTTGACTATTGATTAACAACTACAAAAAAAAAACGGTAAAAACAACATTAAATTACAGTTGTTTTTACTATAACTCAAATTGTCTAAATTTTTTTATTCCCAAAAAATTGTTAAAATTGTTTGGTAATAATTCTTGCTGCATCTGACACTTGCAATTCGTTCAACACATCCGTTTTTCTAAAAATTTCTAGAAAAATACAAATTTTTATAGACTAAAAAAACTACATATAACAACTGTTACTGCAATGATGTTGTAAAAACAACATTAAATTACAGTTGTTTTTACTGTAACTGAAATTGTCTGATTTTTTTTTTTTATTAACAAAAAATTTTTTAAATTGTTTGGTAATAATTCCTGCTGGATCTGACACTTGCAAAAACAACAATAAATTACAGTTGTTTTTACTGTAACTCAAATTGTCTGAATTTTTTTTTTATTAACAAAAATTTTTTTAAATTGTTTGGTAATAATTCCTGCTGCATCTGACACTTCAAATTCGTTCAACACATCCATTTTTCTAAAAATTTCTATAAAACTAAAAATTTTTTATAGACTCAACACAACTACATAAAACAACTGTTACTACAATGTAGTAACTTTTGTATTTAATTTTAAAAACGACTACAAAAAATAGTTGTTTGAGATTTTTTATACAAAAACAACTGAAATTGTAGTTGAAAAAAAAAAACAACTTCCTACACAAACCACCGTTATGTAGTTACTGCAATAATTTCCTAAGTGTACCTACCCTTTGTACTTTTCTATATCCTAAAATAATGGTCTTTGAAACTTAAAATTTAAAAAGTAGGATACTGCAGAGTAAAAACATTATCAAAAAAAAACTTTTCGGTTGTTACAACCACACTTCGGTTGTCACAGCCGAATTGCAGTTGTGGCAAACACATTGCGGCTGCCATCATAAAGTTGTGGTAAAAAAAAATAATTAAAATTTCCGCCTGGCATACCTTCCTTTTCATGTCTGCTTTTATTTTGGCTGCCATTAATCAAAATAATATGAAAATCTTTAAAACGTCAATGTTTTTATTTACATTTTATCACAATTTTGCTTGCAACATCCCATTATTCTTGATTAATTTTCTTGTTGTTTTAAACACATAAACATCATACAAAACAATAGCCACTTAACCCTACATTAGCCTTGCCAACACCTTAAGACCCTGCCGTTCGTTGTTGTTTAAGCACAACAATGTCCATATGCAAGTAAATCTTTCAACATTAATAAATTCAATTCAATTTTGTATTTACAAGAAAAAAAGTCCACAATACGATATACAATTTAAAATGGACAAAATAGAGTCAGGCAATATTGAAGAGCCGAAGTCGAATATGAAATGTGCTTTTTAAAGAAAATTTGCAATCGATTAAAAATTTTTCTAGTTGATTAAAAAATTTTCTATAGCAATTTTGTAATTGATTAAAAAATTTTCTATGGAAATTTTGCAATCGATTAAAAAAATTTCTATAGAAGTTTTGTAATCGATTAAAAAATTTTCTATAGAAGTTTTTTATCGATTTCAACATTTTCTTTAAAAATTTTGTAACCGATTAAAAAATTTTCTATAGAAATTTTTTAGTCGATTAAAAAATTTTCTAAAGAGATTTTGTAATCGATTAAAAAATTTTTATACAAATTTTGTACTCAATTAACACTATTTCTAGAAAAATTTTGTAGTCGATTAAAAAATGTTCTACAGAAATTTTGTAATCGATTAAGAAATTTTCTACAGAAATTTTGTAATCAATTAAAAAATTTCCTATAAAAATGTTTTAATCGATTAAAAACTTTTCTACAGAAATTAAATCATCGATTAAACAATTTTCTACAGAAATTATGTAATCGACTAAAAAAATTTTTATATAAATTTTGTGATCGATAACAAAATTTTCTATAGAAATTTTTCAATCGAAAACAAAATTTTGTATAGAAATTTTGTAATCGATAACAACATTTTGTATAAACATTTTGAAATCGATAAAAAAAATTTCTATAGAAATTTTTAATTTGAAAAAAAAATCGATACCAAATTTTTCTCTAGAAATTTCAAGTATTAATGAAGTGCTAAGATCGAACTTTATAATCCCTTTAAAAGAAAATTTTGTTATCGATAACAAAATTTTCTATAGAAATTTTGTAATCGATAACAAAAATTTGTAATCGATTAAAAAATGATCTATTGACATTTTTATCGATACCAAAATTTTCTATAGAAATTTTGTAATCGATAACAAAATTTTGTATAGAAATTTTTATAAAAAATTTTGTTATCGATTATAAAATTTCTAAAATTTCTACTGAAATTTTGTAATCGATAGCAAAATTTTGTATAGAAATTTTGTAATCAATAACAAAATTTTTTGTAGAAAATTTATAACTGATAACAAAATTTTTTATAGAAATTTCGTAATCGGAAAAAAAATTTCTATAGAAATTTTGTAATCGATAACAAAATTTTCTATAGAAATTTTTTAATCGATAACAAAATTTTCTTTGGAATACTATGGATAACAAAATTTTCTATGGAAATTTTGTAATCGATAACAAAATTTTCTATAGAAATTTTGTAATCGATAACAAAATTTTCTATAAAAATTTTGTAATCGATAACAACATTTCTATAAAAAATTTTGTAATCGATAACAACACTTCTATAAAAAATTTTGCTATCGATTACAAAATTTCTATAAAAAATTTTCTATAAAACATTTCTATAAAAAATTTTGTTATCGATTATATAATTTCTATAGAAAATTTTATTATCGATTAAAAAATTTCTATAGAAAATTCCCCTATCAATTTCAAAATTTCTACAAAAAATTTTGTTATCGATTACAAAATTTCTATAGAAAATTTTGCTATCGATTACAAAATTTCTATAGAAATTTAAGAAATTTTATAATCGATAACAAAATTTTTTATAAAAATTTCTATACAAAATTTTGTTATCGATTATAAAACATTTTCTATAGGAAATTTGTAATCGATAGCAAATTTTTCTCTAGAAATTTAAAGTAACAATGAAGTGCTAATGTCGAACTACATTAGAAAATTTTGTTATCGATTTCAAAATTTCTAAAGAAAATTTTGTTATCGATAACAAAATTTTCTATAGATTAAGGAATGTTCTATTGAAATTTTTATCGATAACAAAATTTTCTATTGAAATTTTGTTATCGATAACAAATATTTTTTTATAGAAATTTTTATAAAAAATTTTGTTATCGATTATAAAATTTCTGAAATTTCTATAGAAATTTGGCAATAGATTACAAAATTTTTTATAAAAGTTTTGTAATCTATAACAAAATATTCTATAGATATTTTGTTGTCGATAACAAAATTTTCCATAGAAATGTTGTTGTCTATTAGAAAATTTTCTAAAGCAATTTAGTAATCGATAGCAAAATTTTCTATAGAAATTTTGTAATCGATAACAAAATTTTCTTTAGAAATTTTGAAATCGATAACAAAATTTTCTAAGAAATTTTTTATAGAAATTTTGTAATCGAAAACAAAATTTTCTATAGAAATTTTCTAATCAATAACAAAATTTTATATAAAAATGTTGTAATCGATAACAAAGTTTTTTGTAGAAATTTGGTAATCCATTACAAACTTTTATTCAAAGTTTTTATCGATTTCAAAATTGTTATAGAAATTGATAAAAAAAATGTTCTTTAGAAATTTTGTAATCGAAAAAAATTGATTAAAAAATTTTCTTTACAAATTTTGTATAGAACTTTGTTATCGAAAACAAAATTTTTTTATGGAAACTCGATAACATAATTTTCTATTGAAATTTTGTAATCGATATTTTCTATAGAAATTTTGTAATCGATAACAATCTTTTCTATAGAAATTTTGTAATCGATAACAAAATTTTCTACAGAAATTATGTAATCGAACTAAATTTTCTATAGAAACTTTGTAATCGATAAAAAAAAATCTATAGATATTTTGTAATCGATAACAAAATTTTCTATAAATGTTTTGTAATTGATAAAAGAATTTTCTATAGAAATTTTGTAATCGATAACAAATTTTTTTTTCGATAGCAAAATTTTATTTAGAAATTTTGTAATCGAATACAAAATTTTCTACAAAAATTTTTTAAATCGATTAAAAAATATTTTTATAGAAATTTTGTAAAAATTTTGTAGTCGATTAAAAAACTTTGTATAAAAATCTATACACTCAAAATATTTTGTAGGCAAAAACAAATGAAAAACACACTTAAAACCAGTGAATAAACAACATAATTGAAAACCATCCCAGTAATTATTCATTTGTTTTAACAAACATCAACATTTATTTTTTACTGTTGACAAAATTTTCTAAAATAAATAACATTAAACATTAAAAAATTACGTTTTTTTCACTATTTTTTACCAACAAATTCGATAAAAATAACCAACGAAAACATTAAAAATTAATGATAGTTCTGTTATTTTTACCAACAAATTTAAAAAAAATAACCTACGAAAACAATAAAAATTAATGATTTCGTAGGTAATTTTTTACAATTTTTTATTGAAATATTTTTTTTTAAATTTTTAATAAAATTTTTGGGGAATCGATCCCGCAACCAACTACATTCTGGCCAGACACTCTAACCATCGTGCCAAAGTCACTTGATACAAACATGTTTTTATATTTCTATAATAATTTTTTGATTTTTTTTCTACAAAAAAATAAGTGACTTGTGTAGGTAAAAACTAATGATATTTCATTAAAAAATACCAACAATTTAAAAAAAAATTACTGACACAAATCATTAAAAATCAAAAGAATAATCAGTAGTTTTTACTTACAGAACAAAAATAAATGACTTTAAAAATTAAATGTTAATGAAAGTCTTTATTTTTTAGTGCGTTATTTTTGAAACAAAGGACTAAAGTAGTCATTAATAAAAATTGAACATCAAACAAATGTTTTTTCTTTTAAAAACGACTAAACGGAAAACTTTTTAAATAAACTACAAACAGTTAATGACATAATTTTTTGAGTGTAGAAATTTCATAATCGATAAAAATTTTCTATAATCGACAACAAAGTTTTCTATAGAAATTATGTAATCGATAACTAAATTTTCTATAGAAATTTTGTATTCAATAAAAAAATTTTCTAAAGAAATTTTGTAATTGATAACAAAATTTTCTTTAAACGATAACAGAGTTTTCTGTAGAAAATTTGTAAACGATAAAATGTTTTGTAATCGTTAACAAAATTTTCTAAAGATGTTTTGTTATTGATTTCTGTAGAAAACATTTTCTATAGAAATTTTGTAATCGATAAAAGAATTTTGTATAGAAATTTTGTAATCGATAACAAAATTTTTTGCAGAAATTTTCAATTGCAAATATTTCTGCAGAAATTTTCGATAGCAAAATTTTTTGCAGAAATTTTAGATAACAAAATTTTATTTAGAAATTTTTTAATCGAATACAAAATTTTCTTCAAAAAATTTTGAAATCAATTTCGATATTATCTTTAAAAATTTTGTTGTCGAATACGAAATTTTTAAACAAAATTTTCTATAGAAATTTTGTAATCGATTACAAAAGTTTTATAGAAATTTTGTTACCGATTTAAAAATTTTTTGTAAAAATTTTGTAATAACAAAACTTTTTTATAGAAATTTTCTAATCGTTTTTCTATTGAATTTTTTTAATCGATAACATTGTAGAAATCAAATGAAATCTTCGAGCTTATAATAAAATCTCGGAAAAAATTTTATAATGTTACTAACATTATGATAAGTCCAATATGCCCTATTTAGAGCTATGTTGTTTAAGTTGTAGGATATAAAAAATACAAAACAGTAAAATGCTTTCATCACATTATAAACATACAATTCAAAACTCCCAAACATCCATACAGCAATAATGCAGCATAATTAATCAGCAACATTACAACAACAGCAACAAAATCAACAACCAACATCAACAAACAAAATATTAAACATTTACAGCTAAATGTACTCGTGCATGCGATTGGGTTAAAATGCAGAGGTACCCAATCTGTGGATTTTAAAATATGACAAGTTTTGAGATTTTGGGAGTTTTAGTTTAGTGGTTACAAAGAAAGGGACAATTTCTCGCTTTTACCCTTTTTATCCCCCTTAGATTTTGTTTTAAAAATTCAGAATGTTCTTTTCGACATTATTTTAGTCAAGCGGAGAAGTGCCAAGTATATTTGTACCTCATTTTAAATTTTTAAAATCAAAATTTCCTTAAATTTCTACTTTTCAAAAATCAAGTATGAAATGAAACATTTTTTAGCCATATGATGTTCCTTAACCTGCACTTGGACCAAGTGGATCAGGAAAGTCAACTTCTTTTCGACACGCCCCTTTTTGGGGGCGTGGTTATAAATAAATAATTTAAATAATGATAAAAAATTTTTTAATTAAGTGAAAAAAAAACATAATAAATCTATATGTCAACATTTTTCGCGAGGGGAAAGATGTCCCCCCAACGGTTCCCATGTTTAGACTCCCCCACCCGCTCCCTCCCTAAAAAAAGAACCCTGCAAATTTTTTTTTTGCAATTTTTACATGTAGAAGGGTGTCCAAGATTCGGTACAGCCGAATTTTACACTATTACTTGTTTTAAATTTATTTTTTTTTTATTAAATGTTGGAAGGTATTAAAGATTTGGCCCATCTAAATAAAAGTTTAAGAACTTCTGTTTTCTTAGAAGTCTCTATCAGTAGTAGTAGTCAGGGGTGTTGTTAATACCATTTTACGCTTGCTTTCAATTGTTTGCAGTCGTGTATATCTCTCACTGTTCGCATTCGTCGTCTACTACTATCAACAATTTATTTTGCAGTTAATTGCAATGAAGCAGTGACGATAAAGCGCACAAAAAACCGCTAATATGGCTTGTCTACATGGTGCAACATGTGTGTCGACTATGAAGTTTTTTTTTTTTACTTTTTTGTTTATTATTGAGCCTTAACATGTTTCTGGGGAAAAATTGACACAAAAAAAAAAAATTTTTTCTTTTAGTAGGTTTTTCTCAATGATAATAAATGGAAAAATATTTTCGCAAGAAGCCTAAAGAAATATGGCAATGGAGGAGTTAAGAACAACAATATTTATGTAATTGCATAAACAACAAAATGTTTTTGGTTAATGGTTTTTTAAATAACCAAAAATAATAAAAACAACAAAATTTGCATAAATTGTAAATATTTAAATAATATTTTAAATGAAAATTTTGCAATTATAATAAAAATCCAAAAATCTGTTCGTCAGTCTGTCTGTTGAAATGGCGATCACGGCTAAACTATTGAACATATATAATTTTAACTTAACATATTTACTTGTTAATGCTTTTAAAAGTTTGGTATTGCATTTAAGCGATATCGGTTAAGAGGTTCAAAAGCTATGAATGAAAAAAGACACCTTAAAAATGTCGGATTTAACCTAAAAATACAAAATGATTTAATTCGGCTGCCCATAGACATATTTTATTTTAATTTGATACTAAATGGTATTTAAACAAGTACAGAGAGGTTTTTTTCAAACAAAAAACTAACTTTTCTGCAAAAATTTTTCAACTAAAAATTTTTTTTCACCAAACATTTTTTTTGGTGAAAAAATTTTTTTTTTTTTACAAAAAATTTGTTTTCACCAAAATTTTTTTTTTCTCCAAAAATTTTTGTTTTCACCAAAAATAAATTTTTTAACCAAAATTTTTTGTTTTCAACAAAAATTTTTTTTTTTCACCAAAAAAGAATTTTTTCACCAAAACACATTTTTCCACCAAAAAATTTTTATTTCTCCAAAAAATTTTTTTTTCACCAAAAAATATTTTTTTCCACCAAAATTTTTTTTAAATAAAGTTTTTTGTTATAATCTTTTTTATATAGTGTAGGTTATTAATATATTTCTCAAGTTTGATTTTAATTTTTTTTTTTTAACTTGTTCACTTTCTAATCTTTCTAATTTCCAAACAAAAATTAGGTTATATGTACCAACTCATCTCAAGCACATGCCATAATTCCTTTTTACGACATTACTTCCTTAGCACAGCGAAATATGCAACCGCAAACATGGCATAAATCTACAAACATAAAAAAATTTTGCATACAAATTGAGACCTGCCACATGGCAATTGACTTTATATGATGTTGCACGTATTGTAAAACTATCGCTATCTAATACCAAAAAAAAACACAACACTGAAAACTCCCAAGAGCCATAAAAACAGACTATAATCAATATGTATGTAACATTAGAGGGGTATTTTTTTCTCAACTTTCGATTTTCCCAAGTGTCCGGGCAAATTTTTATTGTCCAAGGTCTAAAACTTATGTGGTACAAATTTGAGGTCAATCGGATTAAATTAACCCGTGGAGCCCGGCGGTCAAAATTTTGGATTTTTGAAAAATTTAAAAAAGAAAAATAAAAAATTTAAATTTCTTTCGACACATCATATTTGTTAATTTTGATGCGGTGAGCACGAATATCAAAAAAAATTAAAATCGGTCGAACGGATTTCGAGATATCGCCATTTGAAATTTGCAAAAATGGCGGTTCTTTCCTACGTTCAAGAAATTTTTTAAAAAACATCACAATTTTTTTCCCCTCGGCCATTTCATAGAGCTTAAGACAATCTTTTATTTAAATCTAATTTGAGCCAAATCCGATCATTTTATCCAGTGGCGCCCTTCGGTCAAAGTTTTGGATTTTTAAAAATTTCCACCAAAAAAAATTTAATTTTTTAAAAATTAAAAAAAAAAAAAAAATGTTTTTGATACATTATTTTAATTAATTTTGGCATGCTGAAAACGAATGTCATAACATTTCTTGAATCGGTCTAACGGTTTTCGAGATATCCCCATTTGAAATTTTCCAAAAAATGCCCAAAATGGTGGTTTTTTCCTACGTTCAAGAAATTTTTTAAAAAACATCACAATTTTTTTTTCCTCGGCCATTTCATACAGCTTAAGACAATCTTCTATTTAAATCAATTTGAGCCAAATCCGATCATTTTATCCCGTGGCGCCCTTCGGTCAAAGTTTTGGATTTTTGGTGGAAATTTTTCAAAAATCCAAAACTTTGACCGAAGGGCGCCTCGGGATAAAATGATCGGATTTGGCTCAAATTAGATTTAAATGAAAGATTGTCTTAAGCTTTATAAAATGGCCGTGGGAAAAAAAATTGTGATTTTTTTAAAAAATTTCTTGAACGTAGGAACAAACCGCCATTTTTTGCCAATTTCAAATGGCGACATCTCGAAAACCGTTTGACCGATTTTAATTTTTTTTGATATTCGTGCTCACCGCATCAAAATTAACAAATATGATGTGTCGAAAGAAATTTAAATTTTTTAATTTTTTTTTTTTAATTTTTCAAAAATCCAAAATTTTGACCTCAAATTTGTACAACATCCGTTTTAGTCCTAGTAGAATAAAAAAATGCCCGGACTTTGAAAATTGGAAAAAAAATTTTTTAGCCATACAGAAAAATGACAGTCTAACGTAACATTAGAGGGGCATTTTTTCTACTAGGACTTAAATTTAGGTGGCAGAAATTTGAGGCCAATCTAATTAAATCAACTCGAGGCGCCCGGCGATTAAAGTGTTTGATTTTAAATTTTTTTTTTTGTAATTTTTTTTTTTAATTTTTAAAAAAAAATGTCTTCCAATTAATTTTTTTTATCTATTTTAAATCGCTAAACACGAATATTAAAAAAAACTAAAATCGGTCGAACGGTTTTCGAGTTATTTTTATTTGAAATTCGCACAAAATGGTGGGTTTCCTATCACCACCATTTTGTGAAAATTTCAAATAGCAATATCTCGAAAATTATTTGACCGATTTTAATTTTTTTTTAAAATTCTTGTTTAACAAATCAAAATTAATAAATATGATATATCGCAGTACATTTTTTTTAAATTATTTTTTTAATAAGAACTTTAAAAATTGTAAATAGTAAAAATTAACGATTAATCGTGGTTTTATAAATAGTAAAAATTAATTATTAATCGTGGTTTTATAAATAGTAAAAATTAACGATTAGTCGTGGTTTTATTAATAGTAAAAATTAACGATTTATCGTGATTTTATAAATAGTAAAAATTAACGATTAGTCGTGGTTTTATTAATAGTAAAAATTAACGATTTATCGTGGTTTTATAAATAGTAAAAATTGACGATTAATCGTAGTTTTATAAATAGCAAAAATAAACGGTTAATCGTGGATTTATAAAAATTTAAAATTAACAATTAATCGTGGTTTAATAAATAGCAAAAATTAACGATTAATCGTAGTTTTATGAACAGTAAAAATTAACTAATAATCGTGATTTTATAAATAGTAAAAATTAACGATTAATCGTAGTTTTATAAATAGTAAAAATTAATGATAAATCGTGGTTTTATAGACAGTAAAAATTAACGATTAGTCGTGGATTTATTAATAGCAAAAATTAACGATTAGTCGTGGTTTTATAAATAAAAAAAATTAACGATTAATCGTGATTTTATAAATAGTAAAAATTAACGATTAATCTTGGTATTATAAATAGTAAAAATTAACGATTAATCGTGGTTTTATAAATAGTAAAAATTAACGATTAATCGTAGTTTTATAAATAGTAAAAATTAAGGATTAATCGTGATTTTATAAATTGTAAAAATCAACGATTAATCGTGGTTTTATAAATAGTAAAAATTAACGATTAATCGTGGTTATATAAAATTTTTATCGCCCGGATTTTTGATTGGTCTCAAATTTGTGGCACATAACTATAAGACTTACTAGAATAAAAATTTATATTCTATTCTATTTTATTTTAATTTCAAATAAGGCTTACCAGAATAAAAATGTTTAGATTGTTTTTTTTTTTAATTTCTTGAACGTGTTTAAATTTCAAATAGCAATATCTTGAAAACTGTTCGACCGATTTTATTTATTTTTTTTTCATGTTCAGCGCATCAACGCATATATTATTTTTTTTTTTATTTTTTTTTTAATTTTCAATCCAAACTTTGATCCCCAAAACTTTGACGCCTGGCGCCACGTGTTAATTTAATCCGTTTGGCCTCAAATTTCTACCACATAAATTTTAGGTCTAGTTGCATAAAAATTTGCCTGCTCACTTGGTAAAATCAAAAGTTGAAGAACAAATGCCACTCTAATCTAGCACATAAATCCTTAGCTGAAGAGATGTTGCAGAAAGTTTTAGCTTTATTTAAGAAATATATACGATTTGTTTAAAAAAACCCATAAAAAATAATGAAATTGAAAACTGTTAAATTTTGCATGCAAAAAAACATGCATAAATCTTAAAATAGACCACAGAAATTTTGAATTTATGGCTTTTTCGATAGAGACACAATTAAAGCGACAGGCGATAAATGTTACAAAAACTAGCGACATATATTTTGAGTCAATGAGTTAATGATTCTTTGTCTTTAGGGCATAAACACATAAATTAAGTGAATCGATAAATCAAAACAATCAACACCGTTTGCCGATTATGTATTTGTGGATAAAAATATTGTTAAAACTTAAACCAAACGTGACTATTTATAAATAGTCAAACGTTTCGATTAATCGTTTATTTTTAATTTAACAATTTTTTTTATTAATCGGGGCTTAATATAAAATCAAAATGTTTTAAAATTAGCGGATCTTAAATTTGCATAAACAAATTGAATAAAATCTACGATTGATAGTGTTTCTATAAATTTTCAAAAATTACGATTAAAAACATCGATTAATCTTGATCTTGATGGTCAACATTTTTAAATTTTCGTGGTTTTATAAATTGTCAAAGTTTACGATTAGTCGTAGTTCTAAAATTTATTAAGGTTTTCTAAACCTTTAAAAGGATTAATCGTGATTTACCTTAACGATTAATCGTGGCTTTATAAATAGCAAAAATTAACGATTAATCGTGGTTTTATAAATAGTAAAAATAAACAATTAATCGTGGTTTTATAAAAGTAAAAATTAACGATTAGTCGTGGTTTTATAAATAGTTAAAATTGACGATAAGTCGTGGTTTTTTAAATAGTAAAAATAAACGATTAATCGTGGTTTTATAAATAGTAAAAATAAACGATTAATCGTAGTTTTATAAAAAGTAAAAATTAACAATTAATCGTGGTTTTATAAATAATAAAAATTAACGATTAATCGTGACTTTTTAAATAGTAAAAATTAACGACTAGTCGTGGTCTAATAAATTGTAAAAGTCAACGATTAATCGTGGTTCTATAAATAGTAAAAATTAACGATTGATCGTGGTTATATAAATTGTAAAAATTAACGACTAATCGTGTTTTTATAAATAGTAAAAATAAACGATTAATCGTGGTTTTATAAGTAGTAAAAATTAACTAGAAATCATGGTATTATAAATACTAAAAATTAACGATTAATCGTGGTTTTATAAATAGTAAAAATTAACGATTAATCGTGGTTTTATAAGTAGTTAAAATTAACGCTTAATCGAGGTTTTATAAATAGTAAAAATTAACAAGAAATCATGGTATTATAAATACTAAAAATTTCGATTAATCGTGGTTTTATAAATAGTAAAAATTAACGATTAATCATGGTCTTATAAATAGTAAAAATTAACAATTAATCGTGGTTTATAAATAGTAAAAACTAACGATTAATCATGGTTTTATAAATAGTAAAAATTAACGATTAATCGTGGCTTTATAAATAAAAAAACTAACGATTAATCGTGGTTTTATAAATTTCAAAAATTAACAATTAATCGTAGTTTTATAAATAGTAAAAATTAACGATTAATCGTGGTTTCATAAATAGTAAAAATTAACGATTAGTCGTGGTTTCATAAATAGTAAAAATTAACGATTAATCGAGAAATGGAAATATATGTTTTAAATCGTAGATTTTAAAATGGATACAATTTTTCGATTAATCTAGTTTCTGTAGGTAAACATTTTCGATATATTGGAAATTTAACTTGTCAAAATTTAAGAATACGCGTTTTTCTATAAATAGTAAAATTAACGAATAATGGTGGTTTTATATATAGTAAAAATTAACGATTAATCGTGGCTTTATAAATGGTAAAAATTAACGATTAATCGTGGTTTTATAAATAGTAAAAATTAACGATAAACCGTGGTTTTATAAATAGTTAAAATTAACGATTAATCGTAGTTTTATAAACAGTAAAAATTAAGGATTAATCGTGATTTTATAAATTGTAAAAATCAACGATTAATCGCGGTTTTATAAATAGTAAAAATTGACGATTAATCGTGGTTCTATAAAATGTAAAAATTAACGATTAATCGTGTTTTTATAAATAGTAAAAATAAACGATTAATCGAGAAATGGAAATATATGTTATTAATCGTATATCTTTAAATGGACAAAATTTTTCGATTAATAAAAAAAAATTAACCCATAGAATCGGGTTAAAATTTACAATTAATCTTCGTTCTATAAATTGTCAAAATATGCATTCAAAACTAACGACTATTTTTATTTAATAAATTTTAAAATATGCAATCAAACCTTACGATTAATCTTGATTCAATAAAATGTCAAAATATACGATTAATCATGGATCTTTAAATTGTCAAAACTTATGATTAATTGATTAAAACTTACAACTAATATTGATTGAATAAAAAGTAAAAATATTCAATTAATCGTGCATCAATGTATATAATATCAAAATTAACGATTAATCGTGGATCAATGTATATAATATCAAAATTAACGATTAATCGTGGTTTTTTAAATTAACAAAATTTACGAATAATCGTGGGTTTATAAATTTTAAAAATTTTCAATAAATCATGGTTCTAGAAAAGGTCAACATTTCAATAAATCATGGTTTTATAAGTTTTCAAAATCGAAGGTTGAAACTGACGATTAATTTTGTTTAAATATATGGTTAAAATTTTCGATTTATCATGGAAATTTAAATTGTCAAAATTTAAGAATTAGCGTTTTTCTATAAATTTCCAAAATCTATTTTCAATTTTCAAATAATTGTTGTAAAAATTTTCAAATTTTTAGATTTTTTGTGTTTCTATAAATTTTTAACATTAACAATCCAGACTTTTGATTAACCTTAATTCAATATAATTATAAAAATAAAATGTTTAAGCTCGAGGCCTGGGTCTTACTTTAATTATAATTCTACTTTAATAACACTGTGCTACAGTGAAAAAATACTTCTGATGTGACATAGTATAGGTTGTTGGTCTTGTCGAGTAGATCACAAAAATGCCCATTAAACTTGCCAGACACCCTCAAATTTTAAAGTTATGGTCAAATAACGTTTTTTTGGGACTTTTCTCACTAAACCTTTTGTAATTCAGAAAATTTTCAACCGATTTTTAATTTTTTAACTGTTTTTGATAGAAGAAGGATGGGGCTTTCCATGTGTGTGAATTGGTCTATACATATAAGAAAGATATTTATTGATTTTTTCTATAATATCTAATTTTTTTGTTATTTTTTGAAAAATTTTCGAGTTTATCGATTTTTTTCTACTATAGTTCGTTTAATAACCTTTATAGTTATGAACGTATTTTTAAAGAAAATTTAATTCTGAATACGATAACTTTTATACTGAAAAAATCGGATAACAATTGACAGAGTTGTGATAATTTTTCTAAAAAAGGAAATTAAGATTTAGCAGGAAATCGCCGTTCAGATAACCCAGGCAAAAAAAATAAATTTATCAAAAGGGGTCATGTACAATATTTTTAAAGGTTTTTGGTGCGCTGAATCCAAATCTGGCCTTTAAATTGCTCTATCTCGTCAGGTTTTTGAGATATTTAACATAAATTGATATATCAAAAACTTAACAAGATAGCGCAATTTCAATGTCAAATTCGAACTCAGGAGGCCAAAAACCTTTAAAATAATGATACGAGACCTCTCAGTATGTTCGTTTATTTTTTTATTTTTTTTGTCCGGGTTATTCGAACGGCAATTTCATGCAAAATCTTAATTTCTTTTTTAAAAAAATTATTACAACTCTGTCAGTTGTTATCCGATTTTTACGGAATAAAACTCATCGTATTCACAATTAAATTTTCTTCAAGAATACGTTTATAAATATAAATGTTGTTGAACGAACTATAGCAGAAAAAAATCGATAAACTCAAAAAATTTTCAAAAAATAACAAAAAATTAGATATTGTTGAATAAATCAATACATATCTTTCTCATATGTGTTGACCAATTCACACACATGAAAAGTCCTATCCTTCTGCTACCCAAAACAGTTGAGAAATTGAAAATCGGTTGAAAACTTTTTAAGCCACACGTGGTTTAGTGAGAAAAGTAAAAAAAAACGTTTTTTGACAATAACTTTAAAATTTGAGGGTGTCTGGCAAGTTTGATGGGCTTTTTTGTGATCTTTTCGATGAGACCTACAACCTTAACTTCATCATTTTAAAAGTATATTCGATTTTGTGTTTTTTGTAGCACAGTGTTATTATTCTATAAAAAGTCATAAGTTACGATTAATCATGGTTTTATAAGTTTTCAAAATCGAAGCTTGAAACTGACGATTAATTTTGTTTAAATAAATTGTCAAAATTTAAGAATTAACTTTTTTTCCATAAATTTCCAAAATCTATTTTCAATTTTCAAATAATTGTTGTAAAAATTTTCAAATGTTTAGATTTTTTGTGGTTCTATAATTTTTTAACATTACAATCCAGACTCAATATAATTATAAAAATAAAATGTTTAAGCTCGAGGCCTGGATCTTACTTTAATTATAATTCTACTTTAGTAATTTTGAATATTTCGCTACTCTTCGAGTAGCATCCTCAGGGAGTATCTTTAAATTAAATATAAGAACAATACAAAAGGTTGGAAAGAATATTGGAAATTAATAAAGAAACATTTTAATTAATGAAAAATCCAGGCCTCGAGCTCAAACATTTTATTTTTATCATTTAATTGGATAGGTCGAATAAAAAACAACTATAATTTAATTTAATATATTTAATAAAAATAAACGATTAATCGTGAATCTATAAATTTACGAAATTAACGATTAATCGTGGAATATAAACTTTTAAAGATTTCGATTAATTTTGGTTCAATAAGTTGACAAATTAATAATGAAATAAATGACCACAGTTTTCGATTAATCGTGCATTTAAAATTTTTTAAAATTTTCGTTTAATCATTGATCCATAATTTACCGAAATTTACAAGTAATCGTGGTATTTAAATTGTTTTTTAAAGATTTCGATTTATCGTAGTTCTATAATTTAACAAAAAAAACACGAAATAAATGAACAAAACTTTCAATTAATCGTGCAATTGAAAATTTTACAAAACTCTGTTTAATCATTGATCTATAAGTTGTTAATATGACCGATTAATCGTGTTTCTATAGATTATCTAAATTTTAGATTAATCGTATTTTTATTGGTTGTCAAATTTTGTGAATCAACGTCTTCAGATTTTTAAAAAATTTTAATCGTGGTTCTGTTACATAAATTTTATATAGATTTTAAAGTTTTCGATTAATCGTGCATTTAAAATTTTTTCAAAATTTGTGCTTTATTATTGATCCATAAATATCCGAATTTTACGATTAATCGTGGTATTTAAATTTTTTTAAAAGATTTCGATTAATCGGGGTTCCATAATTCAACAAATAAGAAATAAGTGACGAAAACTTTCAATTAATCGTGGAATTAAAAATTTTAAAGAACTTTGTTTGATCCTTGATCTATAAATTGTTTAAATGATCGATTAATCGAGTTTCAAAAAATTTTCTAAATTTTAGATTAATCGTGTTTTTATTAATTGTCAAAATTTGTGATTGATCGTCTCCAGATTTTCAAAAATGTGTTATCGTGGTTCTGTAAAATGTTAAAATTTGTTGTTTAGCATTAAAAATTTACGATTAACAGTGCTTAACAATGCGGGGGTCGTGGGTTCGATTCTTACCACATGCATTGTTCCGCTTTGTTACAGCGATATATGCATTTTGAATCAATTTCTTTATTCAAAAATAAAAAATTAAATATTAAAATCACCACCTATAGCGCTTATAGTAATTCATCTGTTTGCAACACAAGTGGAGGTCTTTGAAAAAGTTGCACAAAAACCGTATAATATTTTTTTTTGTAATTTTCTATTATAAATTTCCAACTTTTATTGTTAAAATAAAAATATTTATTTAATCCATAAAAATAGTGTGGAAATGCAGTTGTATTATTCACAACTTAATTACATTAAAAAAAACTTAAGCTTCACTAGGCTTTAAATTTTTATAACTCTGTTTTTAACATTTTTTTTTTAATACTTCACCATTAGATTTTTAAGATTTTAACAATTTGATTATAATTTTGTTTAACACACAAACTCAGCATGTTTTTATTTTTTGAAAGATTTAAGCTAAGATTTAAAATGCATAAAAAAAAAATTAAGTTTTCAAGTTGTAAAAAATATAAAAAACCAAAAAATTACTTAAAAGTTTTAGGCGAAAAATATAAAAAAAGTCAATTTTTTTTTATCAAACTGGCAGCACTTGTCGCTGGGTTCATAAAGTCTACACGAAATTGGTAAATGCAACAACATTGTCAATATTTGAGGGAAAAAATAAATTTATTAAAAAATATGTTCAACGTTTTATTTTATCTATAAAAAATTATATTTAATTGGTAGCAATATTTTTAAAGACATTTTAAGATTATTGATAAATTTTTAGATTAAAAAAAAGTCAATTGAGTTAAATGTCTCACGATTATTAAGTTAAGGAAATAAAACATTTGCTAATGTTAGGCTAAAGATTTTTTTTTTTCAAAAGGAGCTGTGAAAAAAATAATCAGTTTTAAGATAGTTTTTTTTTTTGGAAATTTCAGTGTTTCAGTTAAAGATTAATCGCAAAATTTTAAGAATTAATTACATAACGATTAATCGTAAATTTTAAATATCTTTTGAACCAGGATTAATCGTTCATTTGGGCAGTGTGTGTAACTTCGATTAATTGCCTTAAAATTTGTTAATTAAAAACATATGTACACGATAAATCGCTAAAATTCAAAAATTCCAATTTCTGCGATTAATCAATCATATGTAATCAATTAAATTTAAAATTGGACATTCGGAAAAAAAATTTACTACAAATTTTCCAAAAAAAAAAAATACACAAATAATCGTTAAAATAATAATAATTTATTAAACTTCGATTAATCGTACATTTCAATCACTTATTGAATTACGATTAATCGCTAAATTTGGCAATTCATAGAACCACGATTAATAGCGTTAAAATTGTACAATAAAATGTGTACAATACAAATGATTATTTTAATGTTTAATCCGGAAAATTGTACACAAATTTACACGACATATTTTAAATTCACGATTAATCCCATAAATTAGTTATTTAAAAATCCGATATTTATCGCACAAACTACAAATGCTTACTAAGTCTTTAGTTCAAACATATTAAAGTCAAAAAATCCGCAAACAAATTCAAATAAATCGTAAATTTTGACAATTAAAAAGTTACAAAATTAAAAATTAATAAAGAATTTTTGGATTAATCGTGATTTCTGAAAATGAATGGATTAATAAAAAAATTTGAAAAAAATTTAAATTCACGCTTAATCGTAAATTTTTATATTTTTTTAAAACACGATTAATCGTAAATTTTGACAATTTACAAATCCATGATTAATCGAAAATTTTGACAATTCTGAAATCCAAGATTAATCGTTAATTTTGACAATTTTGACAGATTTATTGTAAATTAATCGTAATTTTGGCAATTTTGAAATCATCGATTAAATTTCAGTAAATTTTGACAATTTATAAATTCGCAATTTATAGTAAATATTGACAATTTTAAATCCTCTATTAATCGCAAATTTCGTCTATTTATAAATCAAAGACTAATCGTTAATTTTGGCAATTCTGGAATCATCGAATAATCGTTAATTTTCACAATTTATGGAGCCACGATTAATCGTAAATTTTGACAATTCTAAAATCCTCGATTAATCGCGATTTTACGATTAATGTCCTATTTGAACAATTTAAAAATCCAAGATTACTTGAACTCGTGAATTTTTACAATTGTTAAAATCCTCGATTAACCGTAATTTTTGACAATTTATAAATCCACGATTAATCCTCTATTTAAACAGTATATAAGTCCTCGATTAATCCGTAATTTTGACAATTCCGAAATTCTCAATTAATCGTAAATTTTAACAATTCCGGACTCCTCAATTAATCGTTAATTTTGACAACTTATAAATCCACGATTAATCGTAAATTTAGTCAATTTGTAAATCTGCGATTTATCATCAATTTCGATAAATTTATAAATCCACGATTAATCGTAAATTTTGACAATTTATAAATCCACGATTAATCTCCAATTTTGATAATTTATAAATCCACGATTAATTTTCTATTTGATTCAAAATTAATCGTTTATTAGGACAATTTAAAAACCCACGATATGGACAATTTAAAAATTCACGATTAATCGTTTATTTTGAAAATTTTGAAATCCTAGATTAATCCTAAATTTTTAAAATTCACAAATCCACGACTAATCGACAATTTGAACAATTCTGAAATTCTCGATTATTCGTAACAATTTATAAATCCTCGATAAATCCCCTATTTGTACATTTTATAAGTCCAAGATTAATCGCAAATTTTAACAATTTAATAATCCAAGATTAACCGTAAATTTTGACTATTTATAAATCCACGAAAAATCTTAATTTTTTTCAATTTATAAAGCCACGATTAATCTCCTAATTGGACTATTTTTAAATCCTAGATTAATCGTTAATTTTTGTAATCTATAATTTCACGATTAATCGTAAATTTTGACAATTGTGTAATCCTCGATTAATTGTAAATTTTGACAACTTATAAATCCACGATTAATCGTAAATTTTGTCAATTTGTAAATCTATGATTAATCACCAATTTAAATGATTTATAAATCCACAATTAATCGTAAATTTTGACAGTTTATAAATCCGCGATTAATCTAAAATTTTGATATTCACGATTAATTTTCTGTTTAATTCAAAATTAATCACAAATTTTGACAATTTATAAATCAACGATTAATCGTGAATTTTGACAATTTATAAATCAACAATTAATCGTGAATTTTGACAATTTTTAAATCCACGATTAATTTTCTATTTGATTTAAAATTATTCGTTAATTTTGACAATTTAAAAATCAACGATTAATCCCTATTTGGACAATTTATAAATTCACGATTAATCGTTTATTTTGAAAATTTTTAAATCCTAGATTAATCCTAAATTTTTAAAATTCACAAATCTTCAAATTTACAAATTGACAAAAAAATCCTCTATTGAAATCCTCGATTTATCGTAACAATTTATAAATACACGATAAATCCCTTATGTGTATAATTTATATGTCCAAGATTAATCGTAAATTTTAACAATTTAAAAACGAAAACTCGTTAATTTTTACAATTTGTAAAGCCCCAAATTATCTCCTAATTGGACTATTTTTAAATCCTCGATTAATCGTAAATTTTGGCAATTGTGAAATCCTCGATTAATCGTAAATTTTGACAACTTATAAATCCACCATTAATTGTAAATTATGTCAACTTGTAAATTTACGATTAATATCCTATTTAAATGATTTATAAATCCACGATTATTCGTAAATTTCGACAATTTATAAATCCACGATTAATCGTAAATTTCGACAATTTATAAATCCACGATTAATGGTAAATTTCGACAATTTATAAATCCATGATTAATCGAAAATTTCGACAATTTATAAATCTACGATTAATCTCCAATTTTGATAATTTATAAATCCACGATTAATTTTCTATTTGATTCAAAATTAATCAGAAATTTTGACAATTTATAAATCCACGATTATTCGTAAATTTCAACAATTTATAAATCCACGATTAATCTTAAATTTCGACAATTTATAAATCCACGATTAATCGTAAATTTCGACAATTTATAAATCCACGATTAATCTCCAATTTTGATAATTTATAAATCCACGATTAATTTTCTATTTGATTCAAAATTAATCAGAAATTTTGACAATTTATAAATCAACGATTAATCGTGAATTTTGACAATTTATAAATCCACGATTAATATTGAATTTTGACTATTCTGAAACTATCGATTAGTCGTAATTTTAGACAATTTATAAATCCACGCTTAGTCGTAAATTTTGACAATTCGGAAATCCTCGATTAATCGTAAACTTTGACAACTTATAAATCCACCATTAATCCCTTATTTGGACAATTTATAAATCCAAGATAAATCGTAAATTTTGACAATTTATAAATGCATTATTTATTGTAAATTTTGGCAACTTAAAAATCCTTGATTAATTGTAAATTTCGATAATTTAGAAATACAAGATAAATCGTAAATTTGGCCATTCTAAAATCCCCGATTAATGTTGTCAATTTATCAATCCAAGAATAATCGTAAATTCTTACAATTTTGAAATCCTCGATTGATCGTGAATTTAGACAACTTATGAATCTATGACTAATAGTGGATTTTGTTAATTCTGAAACACTCTGAAGCAATCGTAATTTTTAACAATTAATAAATCCATGAATAATCGTAAATTGTGAAAGTTTTGAAATCCTTGATCAATCTTGAACTTTGACTACTTAAAATCCTCGATAAATCGTAAACTTTGACAATTTAAAAATCCTTAATTAATCCTCTATTTAACAATTTAAAAACCCTCGATTTAAACGAAAATTTTGAAATTTTATAAATCAGCAATAAATCCCCAATTTAAGAAATTTATATATAAATTTATAAATTTCTTAACTTTATAAACGAAACTTTGATCATAAATAATTCCACGATTCCTCAGTATTGACAGATTTTAAACTCACAGAAAGTTTCCAATTTTGACAACTTGAAAATCCTCGATTAACAGTGAATTCTAATAACACTACGTGACAGTTTTTTGACCAAATGTATCTGACACCTAATCTTTATGTACAATTGTCCGCTGAATCCGAATATGAAGTCAGAATGGTCAAAAGTAGAACAGTTTTCGAGATATTCGAAAATAAGCGTTATTTGTGTTTTTAAAAAAGATGAAGTCACTTAAATGCAAATATCTTCAAAACTATTCGTCGATTTATGTATTCCTTTTTTTTTAATGAAAGATAATAAAATTACTGAAATAACCATGGGTCGCTTGTGAAGATTAGTCAAGAAATGACAGAGTTACAGTGGACAAAAGTTCAAACTTCATGAAAAATTTGATGATTTTTTGCAATTTTGCTCTTTTCAAGTTATTTTTTTTAAACCAAACAATTAAAAATTATAATGTTTTATTACATAGGATATTATTTTATTTCAATGCGAACGTTTTGCGCCCAACAAGACCCAGATTGGGGCAAAAGTGACAAAGCTACAAAAGATTTAGTGAATTAACCCACTTTTCATTACTAACATTTAGCTTTGTATATTTACTTGTGTTTAAAAAAAAAAAAAATCGAAAAGTGGGATAATTCAATTAATCTACTGAAACTTAATCATTTTTGCACCGATCTGGATCCTATTGGGCACAAAATGTTCGTATTGAAATAAGCTAACGTTCTAAGTGATAAAATTTAAAAAAATTTTATTGTTTGGTTTTAAAAAATAAGTTGAAAAGAGCAAATAACGGTAATTTTCTCGATTTTCTCGTAAATATCTCGAAAACTGTTCTACTTTTGACCGTTCTGACTTCATATTCGGATTCAGCGTTCGGATTTACATTAAGATTAGGTGTCAGATTCATTTGGTCACGACTTTGTTGAAAATTTGTGACACAGTGTAATGGATTCATTTCCAATTAATCAATTAATCAAATACTGAAAAACTATGTATATAAATTTATGATTGTAACAATTTTAAAACTGCAATTATTTTTAAATTGTGACTAACAAGGGTAGGATTTCCATAGCCAAATTACTTTAATTACAATTACGGATTTGATTAATTGTCCTTAATTACAAAAAAAGAAATACTTTAAACCAATTTTCTTGTTCGGAATTTTAAGTTTTCAATTCCATTTTATTACATTTCTCTGTGTTTAACAAATTTATTTTAATCTCAAAACTTTTGTACTTCAATTTATAAAACATTCCCTCAAAAGGAGTGTCAAAGCCATAAAATAAAACACCAAACTAAAACGTGTTCAAAATTAATGGCAATAAAAGCAAACATTTATTTACGAAAAATACGAAATAAATAAAAACACTTTTTAAATGTTTTTTTTTATGCCCTGCTAAATTAGTGGAGGGTATATGAGTTTGTTATTATGTTTGTAACATAGCAAAATATTAGTCTAAGGAACCCATTGCGTTTACGAACGTGACCCTAAATCGATAAACAGAAAAAATCAGCAAAATATTTTAAAAGAATATCAAGCGTATGGCGCCCAACATGGGGCAAACTCCAAAGTAGTTTTTAGGTTTGGTAGGGGTGGCGGTGTCCGAATTGACAATTCGTATAGAAATCTTGGTCCATAGCGATTCCACAAAACCTTTTCCGCTAGAGGTGCTAGTTAAACACGTTCAAAGTCAGTGCAAATCTTTTAATATCCCTTCGCGTCAAATCCTCCAAAGTACTAAACTTATCTGATCGGTAATGGCTAGATAACGGCCTAAGGATTCCATTAAGTATAAATTTGTGATCCTCGATCAATAAACACAAAAAAATTGAGAAAAAAATACTTATAAAGTGGCAAGATTAGTGCTCCCAAACTGGGGCCTATCTCAGGATCAGTGTCTCAATAGCTGACGAATTCAAAAATTGCGGCTACCGTTTTGCAAAATTGCAAAACCAAACCGATTCGGATTTAACAAGTTATGAAATTTTGCGTTTTAGTAAACAAGAAAATGGCGCCCAAGTTGGGGCCCAACATAGAATCTAAAAACGAAAGCACAGAAACTATCGCCAGCTAAGCAGTTTTCGTTCTAATTAACAACAGAAACAAAAACCTGAAGAAAAACCTGCAAATAAACACAAAAACACTTAACATGATCCAAACGGAATTACAGACTTTTAAATACCCTTGACATATGAGTGTTAGTGAAGGGTATAATTTGCAATAGCAAGTGTTGTTTAATTAATTTTAGTAAAAAATATCCTTCACAAATCCCAGACATCTTGTTGTTGACGATTTTCAGAACGTTCAACACACAAAAAATTATTTACAGAATTTTACAGAAAATGGCGCCCAAGCCGGGGCCCAACTTTGAATAACAAAGCAAAAACACTGAAACCACAGGAGAAATTTGTAAACGCCATTTTTATATAAAAACATATTAAAGACTGATATATAGAGGTGTTACAGTTGCAATGACAAACTTATCACTTCTGTCCCTTTGTGAAGGGCATACAAAAATTTTGCAATGGCTAGTTCTGTATGATTCATTTTATTAAAAATATCCTATAAATATCCTAGACAACTTGTCGTTGTCGATTCTCAGAATGTGTTAAAAGCAAAGCAAAAATGACAACGACGACAAGAGACTGAAATAATTTTAAAACTGAAAGAATGTATTTTATTTTATAGACAATGTTGATGGATGGATGGAAGACATTGATGTTTTAAATGAATATAAAACGGCCAGCACAAATATTTTTAAAACACAAAATTAACTGGAAATTACAAGATTTAAAAATAATTTTTAGAATTTTTTTTTTTGTTAAACGTATGCCATTAACAATTTCTTGGAAATATTTGCAAATTTCAAAAAAGGTTTGTTTGCTAGTTTTCTATAAATGTCAATATTGTTTTCAGTGACCTCTTTGTTTAAACGCACTCCATTATGGGGGTCTAATTTATTTAGTCATTATAATAAAGGTACTCACTGGACTGTGGGAAATGTAAAATAAGTGCCAAAAAGCTTTTGTTGCAAAAAAAGCTATTGTTCCAAAAAATGCTTTTGTGGTAAAAAACAGATTTTGTTGCAAAAAAATTTTAAATTTCACATTTTTCTTAAATAAAAATTTGTGAAGTGAACACCTTTTTATTATTCTTGTCTTTTTTTAACAAAAATTATATTTAAAATGATCAGATCTACTAAGTAAATACTGTTGATTTTTTTGTATTACCATATTTAACGCCACCACCACCTCCAACTAACTCTACCAAACAAAGCAAAATCAAATTGAAACTCCTTTGTTCATATATTTCTTGTCTGTTTAACATTTAAGTGGCTGCCTCATGATGGTGTCAAAATATATATTTGTATAAAATAACAGCAACAAAAAAATCTCCGCCACGACAAATAAAGTTTCCACTATTGAAACACTGAACCTTTTTTATACGGCCCAGCGAAATACGGCCGATCGGTATTACGACCTTGAATTTTTACTAACGGAAAAGAAAACGTATGGCCAAAAAAATATCCACCTTAAAGCTAGAGAATTTAAATTTTGACTACAGTTTTGGAACTTCAAACTCTGAGGGGTACAAAAGTTACTTTTTCTACTTTCTGAAACAATCATCCTAGAAACTTAGAACAAACCATCATCTAAAAAACATTCCAAAACACGTACTTTTTTGAAGATCTGAACTTAGTTAAGCAAAATACGGCAGTTCTTTATTAAGACCTTGCATTTTTATTCACCGAAAAGAAAACGTTGGACCCAAAAAAAATATGCACCTTAAAGCTAGAGACTCCAATTTGGCTACCAAAAAATGACTACTGGTTCGACTCCCAAAAAAATTCCTAACTTAAACAAGATTTTTGGAAGTTCAGATTCTAAGGGGTAAAAAGTGAACAAAACAAGATTTTTGGAAGTTCAGTTTCTGAGGGATACAAAAGTGAGCTTTAATACTTTTTCTACTTCCCGAAAGAATGATCCTAGAGACCTGGAATAATAAATCGTCTAGCTAAAAACACATTCTAAAAAAAGTACTTTTTTGAAGATCTGAACTTAGTTATACGGCCCAGCGAAATACGGCACTTCATTATTAAGATCTTGAATTTTTATTTGCCGAAAAGAAAACGTAGGACCCAAAAAAATTTCCACCTTAAAGCTAAAGACTTAAAATTTTGACTACAGGATCGACTTCTGAAAAAACTTTTTATATAAACGGGATTTTTGGAAGTTCAGATTCTAAGGGGTAAAAAATGAACATTGGTACTTTTTCTACTTCCCGAAATGATGATCCTAGAAATTTGAAATAAATAATCCTCTAGCTGAAAAAAAAAGTATTTTGAAAAAAGTACTTTTTGAGAAAAAGGGATAAAATAGTATATTTTGGTACCCTTTCAACCTTCTGAAATGTTGGCCTGAAATATTGGTAATATTCCTATATAAAGTGGTAAGAATTTGCACTTTTTACAATTTCTATATTTTGAAGTAATGGTTCTAGAAATATGAAATATGCATTAAAGAATCCTCCTGTGTATGTATTTTTATACCCTACAACCACATTATGGGGGTATACTCACTTTTTCATTCCGTTTGTAACGCATCGAAATATCGGTCAGGGACCCCATAAAGTATACTATTTATTATTGATCCATGATCAATTCTAAGACATTCTCTGAATGTCCGTCTGGCCGTCCGCCCGTCTGTCTGTATATAACACGTTGCATTCCAAAATAATACAGCTAGACTCCTGGTGTTTGGCACAAATATGTCTCATATTCATAGACAGGTTAAGTTCGTGAATGAAGAACTGAACCAACTTCTAAAAAAATGTATTTTTTCGGAAAATTTTTGGAATTTTTTTAGTAAAATCCAATTCTAAGAAGGTACAATTGGGGTAAAAAATGTACTTTGAAATGTAGGGTCCTCCAGCTGTTAAAATTCTGAAAAATGTTCTCTTTGGAAATTCCGATTTAAATAGGGTAAAAAATTGTACATTTTCTATTTGCTAAAAAAAATATTCTAGGAACTCTAAATAAGAAATGTACTTTTTAGAAAGTTATGATCCAAAGACGGTAAAAAGTGTACTTTGGTACTTTTTCGATCTTCTGAAGTAACACACATACAAATTTGATGATTGAAATTTAGGATCCCTTAGCGGGGCAAAAAATTGGAAAAGACAGGCTCCTTGGAAGTTTTGATTCTTAGAGAGTAAAAAGGGAAAATAAGAGTATTTTGGTACTTTTTATATTTCTTAATCTTTTTGTCCTATAAAATTGGAATGCTGTGTATTTTGGTACTTTTTCTATTTTGTGAACTTTCGGTTCCATAAAATCGGAATAAGAGTTTCTCCAGCTGAGCAAAAAACATTCTGAAAAAAGTACTTTTTGGAAAATCCAATTTTAAAGGGATAAAAAATTGCACTTTTGCACTCTACTATCTTCTGAAATTAAGGTCATAAAACCTTGAAAATTTAAATGTAGGAAAATTTGCCTTTTAGAAATTTTGATTCTAATCGGGTGAAAAATTGTACTTTGGTACATTTGTTATCTTCTAAAATAATGATCATCCTGCAATAAAACCACACTAAGAAAAAAATACTTTTTAGAAAGTTTTGAGTCTATGGCGGTTAAAAATAGTACTTTGGTACTTTTTCAATCTCCTGAAGTATTGTTTATAATAACTTGATATTTGGATTGTAGGATCCTTCAGCTGAAAAACATTTAGAAAAATAGATAGTAGTTGGCTGCTTATGCTGCTTTACCTTAAAAATAGACTTTTAGAAAGTTTTGATTCTTAGAAAGTAATAATGGTTAAAAAGTGTACTTTGGTACTTTTTCTATATTCTAAAATAATGGCCATAGAAATTTAAAGCCTTAAATAAAAAAGTACTTTTTGGTAAAATCTGATACTAGGGGGGTAAAGTCGGGTAAACAAAGTACTTATGCACTCTTTCTATCTTCTGGAATAAGGGTCATAAAATTTTTAAAATTGAAATGTAGGATCCTCCGGCAATAAAAATTTAAAAAAATGTACCAGGGATGGAAAAAATTAGTACTTTAGTACTTTTTTCAGTACTTTCTCACCCTTCAAGGTACCGTAGTACCCACGCGACTGATTTAGTACTTTTTTAAAACATTTGTTCCACAAAATCTAAAAAAAATCCTGAAAATCTACCGATTTTCATTGGAAAAATGGTTTAAATGCTTCAAATAAAAGAAGTTTTGCTTTTAGTCACACAGAAAAAAATATGGAGGAAACAAATTTGAGTAATCACTTGTTTAAATTTAAAAACAAAAATTGAGTAATTTTTTAATTGACGCAATTAAAAATTTACTTAAAAATTTTAAAAACTATTTAAGTAAATAATTTAATAAAAATTTAATACTTTTTTTTAATAGTTTTTAAACTCTCATAGTTTTTTAAAATTCTCGTTTAGTTTATAGTTTTTTGTGTATGTATATGAAAGTTTGTGATCGTCTTTATTAAATTTTCCTATGTTTTTGAGACATAAATATGTTTGGTAAAGTTTGAAAAAACAAGTTTTTTATTGTTTTTTTTTTTGTAAAAAAATTTAAACCTTTTTTTTAATTTTTAAAAAAAAATAATAGATAAAGTAAATTTTTAATTGACACAATTAAAAATTTACTCAAATTTTTTCAAATATTTAATAAATTTTTATTAAAAATTTACTCAATACTATTAAATCGTTTACTGGTGCAAAATTGAGTAATTTTTTACTTAATAATATTCAAAATTTACTCAAATATTTTTTTTATTTTTTTCTGTGCAATCTTTAATGGGGTTTTCTCAAACAAAAATGAATAAATTGATAAGGATGTCATCAATTTATGAACTTTTACACTGAACTATTTATTTTTAGTACCGTCAAGTGCGAAAAAGTACTTTTTGGTTGAGCTCTAGTACCATTTTATAATTATGATTTTTTATCTCTGAAATGTACCTTTTGGAAACTTCGATTTTTATGGAGTAAAAAACTGTGCTTCAGAAAACTTACTGTCTTCCTCAAAAATTACTCTAGAAACTTTGAATTTCAAATGTAGAATCGTCCTCCAAACAAAAATCTGACAAAAGTACTTTTTAGAAAGTTTCAATTCTAAGACGGTAAAATAGTGAACTTTGGTACTTTTGCGTTCACCATAAAAGATTAAAATTTGGAATACAGGATCTTACAGCGAAAAAAAGACATTCTGAAAAACAGACTTTCAGGAATTTCTGGTTTTTAGGGGATATAAGGGAAAAAAAATTTGATTTGGTACTTTTTCGACCTTTAAAAAATTTTTTGAATCTGAATGAAAAATAAACCTTTCAAAATTCCGATTTTAATGGAAAAAAATTGTAATTCAGAACATTTGCAATCTTCTGAAATAACAATTCTAGAAACTTAAAATGTTTAATGTAGGAATATTCTAGGAAAACAAAATTTTTAAAAAAAGTACTTTAAAGATAGTTTACATTGGTACTTTTTCGATCTCCTGAAGTAAGGGTGATAAAATTGTGATAAATGGAATGAGGGATGCTAAAGTGAGGATAAAATCTTAAAAACGGACTTTTAGGAAGTTCTGAAAAAGGGTAAAAAAAAATATTTTGATACTTTTTAGATTTCATTAAATAATGGTCCTTAAAATATTTTTGAATCTACGACTAAATTCTTCTTTCAATTCTCATGGCCCAAAAAGGGCGTAAATTTAAAAATTACACATTTTTTATATATTAAGCTAAATTTACTAGAAAATTGTTTCCCGTACATCGAAGTTTCGATGTTATTACAAACTTGAGTCACTGGTTTTAGTGGCGGCATCAACGGCGGTGGTGGTGACATTTAACGAAGACTTCTATAGATATTGCGTTGCGCGTTATACTTCCAATTATGGTAGAAAACATATGCGTGAATCTTAATATATTGATAAGATTCAATAAATACAAAAATGTATTCACACAAAAAAAGTAGTTATGATTGGTTATTGGGAAAATAAAAGAACAAGCAATTAAAATTTAAATAATATTAAGTAACTTTTGAAAATAAAATTCCGATTGGTTTTTGAAAGATATTTGCTAAAAAAAATGAGAATAAAAAGATGTATTGATGGCAAAGGAACTAAAAAAACTTGCAATTTGACAATAAAAATAAAATAAATAAATTTTGTAATTTAAAAAATTAAATTTACCATGATGCATTTCAAATATCAAGTTTTTATGACCATAATTTCATAAGATCAAAAAAGTACCAAAGTAAAATTTGTGAACCTCCTAGATCGCAACTTTTAAAAAAGTTTCCGCTGGACTAACCCACATTCCAAATTTAAATTTTTTAGAGCCAATATTTGAAGAAATAAAAAAAATTCCAAAATACAATTTTTAGCACTTTTTACAATCGGAAGGTACAAAAGGTACTTTTTTCAAATCAATTTTTTCTGCTAGAGTACTTTAAATTTCAAGTTTTTAGGACCATTATTTCAGAAGATTGAAAAAGTACCAAAGTACACTTTTTAGGTTGTGGTGCTAAATTATTAGTCAAATATGTAAAAATTTGCTTTATTCTGAGTTTGGCCCCTAATCCACTTTCCAACTCCTCGACCTTAGCGAAACATTTCAATCTTCAAGAACCCAAAACTATCATTTTCTCTCTTTTCGTCCCCATATTGTCGCCTTAATTTCGTTTATTATTTAAAAACAGTAGCTTCTTTAAATGACACGTAAAAATTTATTAATTCTTTTTATACCTGTTTCGTTGACACCTTTAAAAAAAATTTGGAGCTTCTGTATAAAAATTTACCGTAACAACTGTCAAAGTTTAACACATTTTTTTTAAGGTAAATAATGACAGGAGACAAACAATAAATTTTGTAAAATAAACATTATTTGCAAATAATCCTACACAGAAAAAAATATTGAGAAAAACAATTTGAGTAATCAGTTGTTTAAATTTTTAAATAAGATTTGAGTAATTATTTAATTGACGCAATTAAAAATTTACTCAAAAACTAAACAAAAAATTTGAGTAAATAATTTAATACAAAATTTAATAATTTTTTTTATTTTTTTTTATTCTCTTCGTGTTTTGAATTCTCGTTTAGTTTATAGTTTTTTGTGCATGTATATGAAAGTTTGAAATCATCTTTATGAAATTTTCCGAAGTCTTCAAGACAAATATATTTGGTAAAGTTTGAAAAAACATTTTTTTCGGAAAAAAAATGTGAAATTTTTTAAAATTTTTAAAAAAATAATTTGATAAATTTTGAGTAAATTTTTACCTGACACAATTAAAAAGTTAATTGAAAAATTAAAAAATTTTTAATTAAATTTTTAATAGTATCCATTAAAAATTTTTTAGTAAGCATTTAATAATTTTTTATTAAAAATTTACTCAATACTATTAAATCGTTTACTGGTGCAAAATTGAGTAATTTTTTACTCAATAGTATTAAAAATTTACTCAAATTAATTTTTTATTTTTTTCTGTGTACAGACAAGTGTTGAATAACAAAAAAAAAAATAAAAATCGTAAAAGTTTTATCATTAAAAAGAACGACAAAAACCTATAAAAATGTAAAGAATACTTAAGATGGAAATATTTTAATTTAGGTGACACCTTAACAAGAAACAAGCAACTACAACTTTTAAACATATAAAATTATTAACCCACAAGGAACTGTAAAAAATTGTATTTTTTGGTACTTTTTAAAAACTTCCAAATATAATGGTACAGAAACTTAAAATTTGAAATATGGGGTCCTTCAGCCAAAAAAAAAACATTCTGAAAAAGTTCCAATTAGAAATTTTGATTTAAATGGGTTAAAAGGGGTAAAAAATTGTATTTTGGTACATTTTCAATTTTGTGAAGAAATGTGGTTCCAGACTCTTGAAATGTGGAATTTAGTTAGAATCATCCAGCGAAAGGAATATTCTGACAAAATTACTTTTTAGAAAGCTTGAATGCTAAGAAGGTTAAAATCGGTCATAGACATTTGAAATGTGGGATCCTCAAGCCGAAGAAGCACTCGGGAAAAAGTACCTTTTTTAAACTCCGATTTTAATAACGTAAAAATTAGTACTTTGGTACTTTTTTTCTAATGGTCGTAGAAATTTTAAATGTGGCATCTCCCACCCAAAAAAGCAAAATTAGCACTTTGGTACTTTTTGGTCTCTAAAATTATGGTCATAGAAATTTGATATGTAGGATCCTCCAGCCGAAAAAGAGTTCTAAATCAAAAAATATTTTTTGAAAATTCCAAATTTAATGGGGTAAAAGATTGTACATTGATACTTTTTCTATCTGCTAAAATAATGGCTCCAAAATCTTAAAATGTGGAAGGTTTAAGTTTCTGAAAAAAATAATTTGAAAAAAGTATTCTTTAGAATGTTTCAATGCTTAGAAGGTGAAAAAGTGTACTTTTAAAATCTCCTGAAAAAATTATTCTCCAGCCCCAAAAATATTCTAAAAAAATACATTTTGGAAATTAATAGGGTAAACAAATTGGTACTTTTTTTGGTACTTTTTTACCTAATGAAGTAATAGTCGTAGAAAAAAAAATAAAAAATAAAAATAAAAATGTGTCGTTACTAAGAGGGTAAAAAATTGTACTTTGGTACATTTTCGATCTCCTTAAATAATGGTCATAGAAACTTGAAACTGGAAATGTGGATTCTCCAGCCAAAACTCTTTCTAAGAAATATTTTTTTTCAAAATTCCATTTTAATGGGATAAGAAGGTAAAAACGTGTACTTTTTCGATCTCCTGAAATAATGATCATCAAAACTTAAAATTTTAAATGTGGGTTCTTCCAGCCGAAAAAACATTCTGAAAAGGGTAACTTTTGGAAATTCCGATTTTATTAGTGTAAAAAGGATAGCAAAGTGTACGTTGGCACTTTCCATATCTCCGAAATAATGGTTCTTGAAACTTCAAATGTGAAAGAAAACCATGTGATATAAGTAAGTAGTTTTTTAAAAGTTTCGATGTTATGATGGTAAAAAAATGTACTTTGGTACTTTTTCGTAATTCTGAAATAAAAAATAGTACTTTGGTACTGCATTAAGTGTTCTAAAAACTTGAAGTATGGAATGTGTGAAAATCCAGCGAAAAAAATCTAACAAAAGTACTTTTAAGAATGTTAAGAGCTTTTAAAAGTGTACTTTGGTACTTTTTTATATTACCAGAAATAATAGTCATAAAAACCGCAAATCTGAAACGTAGGATCCTCCAGTCAAAACAAAATTCTTAAAAAGTACCTTTTGGAAATTCCGATTTCAGTGGAGTAAAAAGGGTAATAATGATTTTTGGTACTTTTTTTAAACTCCTGAAATAATGGTTCTAGAAACTTACATTGTGGAAGAAAACTATCTTACATAAGCAGTTTTTAAAAGTTTCGATGTTATGATGGTAAAAATGTGTACTTTGATACTTTTTCGAACTTCTGAAATATTCTTTCTCCTGAAATAATGGGTCTAGAAACTTTAAACATGGAATGTGAGAAAATCCACGGGTAAAATTTCAATAAAGTAAAAAGGGTAAAAAAATTGTTTTTTGGTACTTTTTCGAACTCCTGAAGTATTGGTTCCAGAATCTTAAATTCAACAAAAAATTGGTTAACCAGCGAAAATAAACAATCTGACAAAAGAAGTTTTTAAAAAGTTTCGATGTTATGTTCTTTTCGAACTCCTGAAATAATGGTTGCAGAAACTTGAAAATTTAGTGTTTTAAAATTTAGCGAATGTTTTCATGCTAAGAGTTTCTAAAACTGCACTTTGGTACTTTTCGATCTCCTAAAATAATGGCTAAGAAACTTGAAGTTTGAAATGTGGGATCCTCGAACTGAAAAAGCTTTCTTTAAAATTACCTTTTTTAAATTTCCATATTAAAAGAGTTAAAACGTGAACTTTGGTACTTTTTCGATCTCCTAATATAATAATCATAAAAACTTGAAATTTGAAATGTGGGATCTTCCAGAAGACAAAAACATTATTACTTTTTCAAACTTCTGAAATAAAAAATGGTACTCTTTCATCTCCCGAGATAATGGTTCTAGAAACTTGAAATATAGAATGTGGGAAAATAAAACGAAAAAAAAATTGACAAAAGTGTTTTTTAAAGTGTTTCAATGCTAAGAGTGTTTAGAAGTGTACTTTGGTAATTTTTTTTTAATTTCCAGAAATAATGGTCATAAAAACTGGAAATTTGGAATGTGGGATCTTCCAGCAAAAAAAAAAAAACTGAAAAATACCTTTTGGAAATTTAGATTTTAACAGTGTAAAAAGTTTATAAAATTTTATTTGGTACTTTTTCGAGCTCCTGGAATAATGGTTCTAGAAACTTGAAATGTAGGATCATACAGCGAAAAGAATAACAATCTGCTAAAAGTAATTTTAAGAAAGTTTCTATTCTAAGAGGGTAAAAAGTGTACTTTGGTACTTATACGATCTCCTGAAATAGGTCAACTTGAAACTTAAAATCATTAGTCTAATAAAAAATTCTGAAAAAGTACTTGTTGAAAATTGTTCTTTGGTACTTCTTTTATCTCTTGAAAAAAAGGCTATAAAAATTTGAAATGTAGTATCATTAAGCGTAAGAAAATACATTTTTACAATAGCACTTTTGAAAAAGATTAAAAGAGTGTAAAAAATGTACTTTGTTACTTTTTCAAACTGATGTATTAATGATCATAAGAACTTTACTTTTGAAATTTAGGACCCTTCATCGTAGCACAAAGTTCTGAAAAAATACTTTTTGGAATTTTTACCCTTAAGAGGGAGTAAAAAGGGGTAAAAATTGTACTCTAGTATTTTTTTGCTAGAGTGCTTTCGTACTTTTTCAAACTTCTGAAATAATGGTCATAAAAACTTGAAATTTAAAATTGTTAGGAAAAAAGGAACAATTGTTAAAAGAAGGGTAAAATGGTATTTTATATATCTATTGAGTAAAAGTGGGGTAAAGTGTTTCCGTATTACTCATGTTAGGTGAAAAGGAATGAAACCTACATGGAACGAAAAAAAAAACTGAGTTGGGAACAAAATGAGAAAAGAACAGGGACCGAATTGAACGAAACGGGGAACGAATAAAAGAAACAGGGAACGAAATGAAATCATTTTTTTCTTAAACTTTTCAGGATTTTCCATCGGAGCACAACGTTCTGAAAAAAGACCTTTAGAAATTTCTAATTCTTAGAGTGAGTAATCAATTGAACTTTGGTACTTTTTTAAAAATGTACTTTAGTACTTTTTTAAAAATGTACTTTAGTACTTTAATAAAAATGTACTTTGGTACTTTTTTAAAAATTTACTTTGGTACTTTTTTAAAAATGTACTTTAGTATTTTTTCGAACTAATGAAATAATTATAAAGCTCTTTGAAATAAATGATCCTTCATCGAAACAAAAAAAATTTTTTAGGAATTTCTGATTTTAATAGGGGGATAAAAAATAATAAAAATAGTACTGTGGTACTTTTTCGATTAACTAGAATAATGGTCCTATAAACTTGAAATTTAAAATCTAGGTTCATATATTGGAATTTTCAATTCCAACGTGAAAAAAAATTGGAAAAAAGGAAAATTGGTACTTTTTTTAAAACTATTGAACTAAAAGCCTTAGAATGTCAAAATTTTACTTGTAGCAGAATTCACATTCACGATAAGAACATATTTTGAAATTCGAAATCCTAGGAAAATTTTAAGTACAAAAAAGGGTAAAAAATTGGTAAAATGGTATTTTTTTTTTGTCTAATGACTGAAAGTGGGGTAAGATTTTTTTGTATAACGATTGTTATGCGGAAATAAATGAAACCTTTATGGGACGAAATTATACCAAGCTGGGAATAAAATGGAATAGAACAGTGAACGAAATGAAAAAAACGGGAAACGAAATGGAATGACTTTTTTCTTAAACTTTTTTACTTAAAATTTTTTCACGCAAATTTTTATTCACTCATTATTTTTTTCACCCAAAAAAAATTTGTTTGCTCAATATTATTTTCTATTCAAACTTTTTTTACTGATTTATTTTTCACTCAAAATATTTTTTAATAGTTATTCTATCATTTTATTTCAAAAATCCCACCCAATAGCTTCAAAATGGATTTAAAAACCCATAAAACTGCATACCTGCTAAATTTAATATTTTGTTTATCAACATGATTTTTTTTGTTAATAACGATTATTTTTATAACTTTAACATGCATATTTAACCTAAATTGTCTGGTGATCATTTAATAATAATAATTTAATAAGAAGTGTCTAACTATGATCACGATTTTTAGTTTTGTTTAATTTTTTGCCATTAAAAATTCCTTGAAAAGACAAACAACCTCAACAACAGCCACACAAATGCGACACAATGTTTTGAGGTAGTAAGTAGCAAGTACGTTTTTTTTCAAAGGCAGGAGTTTTAAAAAAGAAAAAAAAAAACAAAGTGCTGTAAAAATGATAATTATCACGATTTATGAGATACTGAATGGTAAAAAACAGGCTTGGAGTACACATAAATTATGATATCGAAATTATTTCATCTAAAGTAATAAAGGTACAACAAGACATACAAAAGGAGAAAAAAAATATTTTAAATAAAAAAAAAAAATAACAAATGAAAAAATAAAGCCACATTTTACAGAATAGTAGAGCAAGTGTTTCAATTCCATTTTGTTCCATTTTTTTAGTCTTTATATAACATTATAAAATGATTATTTAAATAATATGTGTATATATTTTTTTAAATATTTGAAGATTTTGACTTAATATTAATTGTTGTTATTACTATTTAAATTGGGAAACATTGGTTAAAAAAGTACCAAAGTACAATTTTTCCCTATTTAACTCACTTTTTATCCTCTTCGCTTCAAAACTTTTTAAATAGTACTTTTGATAGTATGTTTTTTTTCGTTGCTGATCCGAATTTTAAGTTTCTACAATCAATATTTCCGGATATAAAAAAGTACCAAAGTACATTTTTTACTCTTTTTACATCATTAAAACCTTTGTTCCCAAAAGGGTACTTTTTCTTAGGACGCTAATTTGCAAAAAGTACTTTTTTCATATTGTATTTCTCTGTTAGAACGTCTTTTATTAAAATGTTCTCGGACAATTATTTCAAAAAATAGAAAAAAGTACCGAAGTAAATTTTTTGTTTGTATTTATGGCTATTATTTAAGAAGATAGAAATAGTACCAAAGTACTTTTTTACTCCATTTTACCCACATAGAATCAAATTTTTAGAATGTTTTTTAGCAAGACTTTTTTTCAAGTTTCTAGGAATATTTTTTATTTTTTGTAAACCAAAAACGTACAAAATGCACTTTTTATTTAATTTTCAAGTTTTTATGAATATTATTTCAGAAGATAGAAAGAGCACCAAAGTACTTTTTTATCCCATTTTACATACATAGAATAAAATTTTTAGAATGTTTTTTAGCAAGAAATTTTGTATATCAAGTTTTTGTATATCAAGTTTTTTTGGTAATAAAAAAAGGTACCAAATTTACTTTTTTATCCTATTAGCATCCGAACTTTCTAAAAAGTACTTTTTTTAGAATATTTTTTTCGTTACTGATTATACATTCCGCATTTTAAGTTTCTAGAACCGTTATTGCCGGATATAGAAAAAGTACCAAAGTACATTTTTTACACTTTTTACCACTTTAAATTCTGAATTTTCAAAAGGTAATTTTTTAGAAAATTTTTTGGATCACTTTTTAAATTTCAGGTTTCTATGATTATTATTTCAGGAGATAGAAATATTAGCAAAGTACAATATTTTAACCCCTTTTGCATTCTTCTTTGCCAACTTGCAAAAAGTACATTTTTTAATAATGTTGTTTTTAGCTAGAAGATCTTTAATAAAAAAAATTTGGGACCATTATTTCAGAAAAAAAAGTACCAAAGTACATTTTTATTCGATGTAGTTTTTACTTTACAATTTTCAAGTTTTGATAACTATTATTTTAAAAGATACCAAAGTACTTTTTTTATTGTTAGAATCAAACATTCCGAAAAATTATTTAACAAAATAGAAAAAGTACCAAAGTACATTTTTTTGTTTTTGCTGGAGGATTTTACACTTTAATTTTAAAGTTTTTATGGCTATTACTTGTATTTCAGAAGACAGAAATAGCACCAAGGTACTTTTTTTTCGCACATTTTACCCACTTAGAGTCAAACATTCCAAAAAGTACTTTTTTCTGAATGTTTTTAGGAATGTTTTTAGGAATTCAAATCTCAAAATTTCTTTACCATGACCCTTTCATTAAGCTCGAGGCAGTCTTTTATTTAAACTTAATTTTAACCAAATCCGATTATTTTAACCCGAGGCGGCCTATGCTCAAAGTTTTGGATTTTCCACCAATTTCCACCAATATTTTGGATTTTTGAAAAATGAAAATATAAGAAATCATATATCTTGCGATACATTATTAAACCCTTCAACCACAGTATGGGGGTATACTCACTTTGTCATGTACGTCTGTCTGTAGATGGCACGATGCAGTCCAAAATAAAACAGCTAGCATCCTGAAATTTGGCACGAATATGTCTTATGGTCATAGGCAGGTTAAATTCGTAAATGGGCAAAATCTGAACAGTGGGGTGAAAAGTAGTGAAAAGTTCCCCCTTGAGGAACTAATGTGGAAATGGTGATCACGGCCAAAATATCACACGAAGATAACGGAAACTTAACATAGTTGTTGGAAGTTCTCCTGAGAAGTTTGGTATTGCATTTGAGCGATATCGGTTCAGCGGTTCAAAAGTTATGAACGAAAATGTAAGGACACCTCAAGCATTTTGTATATTTAACATAACCTAAATATACAAAATGCTTTAATTCGGCTGCTGGTTGACATATGTGAACATAATTGAACACCAAATGGTATTTAAACCAGTACGAACATTCTTTTTGACAAAAAGAGACAAAATTGCGGATTTTTTTTTTAAATTTTTTTTCGCGGAAATTTTTTTAAAAAAAAAAATTTTTTTTTCAAAATTAATTTCCTTTTAAAAAAGTTTTTTGCAATAATCTTTTTGAATTTGTGGAGGGTATCATTACATTCGGCAAGGGCGAATTTAACCTTTACATTTTTGTTAAACAAATGAAACAAGTTTATGCAAGAAAAAGTTCAGAGTACTGCACTAGCACCGAGGGGAATAAATTTCGTTTTTTTCCCGCCCCACCCCCTTTTTAGGGCGTGGATATCAAAACATAGTTTTAGTAATGATAAAATTGTATAACTTTAGTGCAAAAAGCATAATAAATAAATTAGTAAACATTTTTCGAGGTGGAAAGGTGTCCCCTAGGGCGTTTCATCAAAAACTTTTTTTTGGATTTTTGCAACTCTTGAAGCGGAATATGAATTCTTATGGCCTAAAAGATTTTTGAGATTTTTTTCAGATTTTTGGAATGTCGGGATCAACTCGCTCAAATCGATTTTATCAAAAAAATGAGGTTATGAGACATAATTTTTTTTATTTTTTGTTCTCTGGTGCCTTTTTTTAACAAAACCGGATATAATACTTCTTAATGTTGCTAGCCTCCTAAAAAAAATATTCGCGGTCAAAATAATAACTTCAAGGGTCACTAAGATGACCTTTAAAGTAAAAATTCAGAATTTCCCGTGTTCCAACCTTAATAATTTGAGAAATATGCAATATATGAACGTAATGATGAATCCGTTAGATAGGTCTTTTTAATACCTTTAATTTAAAACCAAAATGACATTTGTCACTTTAGTAGAAATATTAAAAAACTAAGATAAACTCATTTTTTCCCCCATTTTACAGAAAATCGAAGGGATCCATTAGTAGTTTTTTTGTAAAATTGAAATAATAAACTTAAAAGAAGTTTTTTTGATTGCAATTAGTGTTTCCAAACCGGAAAACCGGGTTTTTGTCAAACCGGTTTTTTTTGACAAAAAACCGGTTTTTTGGTTAACCGGCTTGGAAACACTAACTACAATCTATAAAAAGTCTTTAAAAGTTATTATTTTAACTTTACAAAAAAAAACTACCTAATGCACCTGTTCAATTTTCGATAAAATGGGGGAGAAAATGAGTTTTTCCCAGTTTTTTATTTTTTTTAACATTTCTACAAAAGTGACAATAGTCAGATTGGTTTTAAATGAAAGGTGTTTTAAAGACCTATCTAACGGATTCAACATGACGTTCATACATAGCTTATTTCTCGAATTATTGAGGTTAAAACAGGGGAAATTCTGAATTTTTACTTTTAAGGTCATCTTAGTGACCCTTGAACTTATAATTTTGACCGCGAATATTTTTTTTTAGGAGGCTAGCAACATTAAGAAGTATTGTATCCGGTTTTGTTAAAAAAAGGCACCAGAGAACAAAAAATAAAAAAAATTATGTTTCATAACCTCATTTTTTTGATAAAATCGATTTGAGCGAGTTGATCCCGACATTCCAAAAATCTGAAAAAAATCTCAAAAATCTTTTAGGCCATAAGAATTCATATTCCGCTTCAAGAGTTGCAAAAATCCAAAAAAAGGTTTTTGATGAAACGCCCTAGTGTCCCCCACTACCCCCGCCGAAGTTCTCTCCGAAAAAAAAAACCCTGAATTTTTTTTTTTTTTACATGTTGAAGGGTATAAAAAATACGGCACAGCCGAATTTAACACTCTTACTTGTTTTTATTAATTTTGAAATGTCAAAATATTTCTGAAATCGGTTCAGTGATTTTCGTGATATCGACATTTGAAATTTGTCAAAAAATTTTTAAAAATAGAGGTTTTTTCCTAAAAAAATCTCAAATTGTTTTCCACTGACTATTTTATAGAGCTCGAGTTAAACTTTCGTCAAAACTTAATTTGAGTCAAATCCGAACATTTTAACTCATGGCGCCCTTTGATCTAACAAGGGAAGTCTCTCTAGTGTCACCCGCGGATCTTTATGGAATTGGTTTTATTTTGTAGATCAGAAAAAATAAAGAGACACGTATTTTTTTTTAGCGGCCCAAATTCATGTTTTGGGGGTAAAAAGGAGGGGGGAAGACAAGGCCATTTTCAGTTTTTTTCGTTTATCTCCTATATTATGCAAAGAAACCTAGTCATGTATCATACCAAATGAAAGTTCTTAGGAAAACCTATCTACGTATGCTAAGAACGTGTCTAAACATGAACAACTTTTCGTCATATTGAGTAAAATACCAAAATTTTAGAACATGTTTGTTAATAAGTCGAAAAATATTAACTTCTTTGGCCCGTTGTTAGCACCACGAGATAGGTATTTTTAATACCTTTAATCTGATACCACACATGCCTATATTAATTTTGTTTAAATAGGCGTAAATCGTAAAAAAACTGAAAAAGGTAAATTTCCCCCAATACAAATCGACCCCCCTAAAAATGAGTTTGGGCCGCTAAAAAAATACTTGTCGAATTAATTTTCGTTCTTAACAACATATCCAAATTTCATGAAGATCGGAGGCTGACACCAGGGAGACTTCCCTTGTAAGTTTAGAGATTTTGGTGAAAATTTTCTAAAAACGGCAAAACGGATATCTAAAATGTAAGCCCTTGCATTATCACTGGTTTTACAGTATAAAAACAGGGCTTAAATTGAAGTAACCGTTTTGTTGGAAAATTTTATTGAATTCAAGTGCAATTCAAGTATTATTCAAGCATTTTTTAAAAATTTCTGTACACAAAACTTTTTTGGGAAAAAAACAAAAATTTTTCTTAGCCGAAAAAAATTTTGAAAAAGTTTTGCTAAAAGTTAGCAAAAACTAAATTTTAAATTCTAATTATTTTTTTTTTTGTAAAACGAATTCAATACAATTCATGATTTGTTTGAGTATTAAAAAAAATATTGATTTTTTCTATTAATTTTGAAATTTTACAAAAACTTCCTCTTCAAACAATTCAAAAATTTCAAATCATTGTAATAATCTCATCTCAATTGAAAATACTCATAAATATTAATATCTCACAAACTAAAACTTCAAAGGTATTGAAAATATAAAAAAAAATACCGAATTAAAAAACAAAACTTCCTTGAAACATTAAAAAAATAATTTTTAACATTTTGAATAATGTTGTTGATGAGTTTCACAGACAAAACCATAAAAACCGTCAGACAACAAAAAAAACTAACCTCAAAATTTTACAGCAAAAATAAACATAAAATTTTTAGTTAAACAAATAAAAACAAAAATACAATACCAGAGAATATTTTCATTCTTATGCAGATTTACTACTAAACAAAAATCAAACAAAAGGGAAATTTCAAATCACTTTCTTTAATTTCAATACAAAAAATTCAAAACAAATTGATTTTAAAGACTGTCTGGTCTAAATAAACATGTAAATGTAAATTTAAAATGATTTACAATTTTTTTTTTTAACCAAAACTAATTTAAAATGTTTATGCACAGAAAAAAAAATTCTTTAATTTTTTTTTCAATTAAAATTTTATTTGATATTAAATAAAACATCAATTAAACACTGTAATTGAGTCGATTAATATTTTAATTGAGCTTTTAATTTTGCTGAAAAAATAAAATAGTTTTTTATGCACTGTTGTTAGCAGTCATATACGCAAAAACATGCGAAATTTCAAAAAAAAAAGTTAAATTTTCAAAATAATTTTCAAACATAATGCATAATTAATATGCGCATTTTCGTGATAGTTCCGAATTCAACTAATTTTGTATTTGAATCAACGAATTAATTTATTTTTATTTTTTTTTCTGTGTAGTTTTTAAATATCTACTTGTGGTATTTTATCGAAATTGTTTAGAGTTAGTGAAAATTTTTTAAAACTTTTAACTTAATTGACTGAGAAATTTTATTGAAAGTATTTAATTTTTATTAGTCACGATTTTTTTGTTTAAATTTTCTATTATGAAAATTAAAATAACATAAAAAAGATTTGATTCATTGAAAATGTGTAGTGTTTTCTGAAGAGAAATAGTGATTTTATGACAAATTTGACAAAACAAAGACACACCAATTTTATCAATGAATAAATAAATTTTTGATAATTATTTTTTGGTTGTTTTTATTTTTTAAATTTTGGACAGATGCGTTAAAACAAAACAAAAACAAAACAATACCAGATTTCAAAACAGCTGCTGCTGCAGCTTTTTTTTTTAGAAAATTTACTTTAAAATAAAGAATTCATCTGTCATTTCAACAAAACAGATAAACAACAAATAAACACAGAAATCTGAAAAACTTAAGTTTCAAAAAATGCAGGTGTTTTAACAAAATGGTTAACACCATTTTTGAATTAAGTTTAAAATGATTTTGAAAATTTTAATATAAGTTTTAATTAAAAGTGAATCTGAACAAAACTAAAAAATAAAATGAATTGTTTTAAAAAACTTTTTGATTGTCACACTCAAAGTGTGTCAGTTTTAAACACTTTAACAGATTTGAGTTCTCATTTTTGCCAATGAGAACTCAAATAATGAGAAAACACATCTGTCAAAGTTAAAAATAGATTAAGTAGTTCGGCTGAACGATATCATCTGTTAAATGTGAAATGAGTAATTCTCACTATCATTCTCATTCAAAGTTCGTTTTACTTGCTTTAATCTGACACACTTTGAGTGTGACAATCGAAGAGTGCTGACGAGATCTTTACTTAGCCTGTGTTGTCAATTATTTTTTTTTTTCGATTTCTCATTGTAAAACAAAAATTATTATTTCTAAGAACCCAGTTGGCAGCGTCCTCGAGCCATCCTGAGTGACGGAGCGATGACATGTCAGAGTCACACCTGACATCCACAAGACATCTCTATGTACTGGGTTGAGGACAGTTTCATACAAATTTTCAAAATGTCCTCACTCAAAGTCAGCAGTGGTCAGGGCTGACCTTCCGGGGACATGTCACCTAAGACTTCCTTAAGGAAATGTCTGACATAGGTCATGGGAAAATACAAAAAATTTTCGTATTTCCTTTAGTTTTTACTTTTATCCATTTTCCTTTATAAATTATCTTTCTCATATTTAGAAAAAACTTTTCGCCTTTTTTAGTCCCAACTGGATTTGAACCTGGAACCTCCAGTTTATTAGTCCAACACCTAACCACTTGTTCCAAACTTTATTTTTAAAAATGTTTGTCTATTTATTACTTTTATTATACTTGTTAGATTTTGATTTTATTTTAATTAAGTCGATAATATTGCCATCTTTTTCTTGGAAATTAAAGAGTTTCCCAGATTTAAAATTCTAATTTAATATACTGCTATTCTGAAGACATTTCCTTTTAGACGTCTTAGAGGAATTGTCCACACTCTTAAAGCAAACATTCAGTGCTGACAATGTTAGGACATGTCATCAAGGATTGCCTATGATTTGTCAGTACCTGAAGACATTTCCTCAAGGAATCACTGTGGAAATTTCCTCAGTGACACATTTTCCAACTGGGAAATAATTAATATGGGCTCAAATATTAGATTTAAGACATGTTTCATCCAAAAAGTTTTTTGAGACATTTGCTTTAAGAAAAATTTTAAGATTCTGTGACATTTTCTTGATAGAAAAATTTAGAGGTATTGAGATATTTTGTCCATAAAAAACATTTAGCATTTATGAAAAATTCTTAGATTCTTTTATGTAGACAAATTCTCAGTTACTAAGCCATTTTTCCCACCGAAATTTTCTAATATTTAGAAACATATTTGGAAAAAGAAAAACTTCCAAATTTAGAGGCTTCATTTAAATAGAATTTTCTCAGGTTCTGAGTTTTTTCCTATTGAAAAATTCGCACAATCTAAAAACTTTTTTCCTAAGAAAAAAACTCGAATTTTGAATAAATTTCAGAATCCGGTAAACTTTTCATAAACTAATAGTCTAAGTTTCTGAGACATTTTTTCTTTAGAAAATTTTTTTAGATTCTGAGACATTTTTTAAAAAGTCTCAGATTCTGAGAAATTTTTCCTATAGAAAAAATATCTCATGATGAAACATTTGTCATATTGTCATATTTTTTGTATAGAATAATTCTCTATAGAAAAATTCTCAAATCTAAAAATTATCAGATTATTCCTATAGAAAAATTTTATAAGAAAAATCTGCTATAGAAAAATACCTTTTCTATGAAAAAATATCTTTCTCTGAATTCTCAGATTCTGATACATTTTTTTTTAAAGAAAAATTCTAAAATTCTCGGATTTTTTCTATTGAATAAAATCTTAAACTATTCCTATAAAAAAGGTTTTCAGAGTTTTCCTATAAAAAAATTCAAAGAGTCTTCGTTTTCCCTATAGAACAATTCTAGGATTTCGAGAAACTTTATTAGAATTTTTTTTTTTACAAAAATTATAAGATTTTCATATATATAGAAAAGTCTTATCTCATTTCTTCCCCCCTCTTCTTTCCTTTCTGTTTATACCCCCCACTCTATTGATAGAGGGTAGATATAAGTTTGTCATTCCATTTGTAATATTGGTTTAGAACCCCATAAAGTATATGTGACGCGCAAAATAGAAAGGGACCTAAGGGTAAAAACCAGTTTTGTTCAGGAGAGCCATTTTAAAGCTTCTATTTGCGCTTAGAATCGTCGACTTCACTTTAATAAAACGCGCATATCTCTAGGAGGGAACACTTTGGGGGCATGGGATCGGTCTCCTTCGATGCTCCGATGTTGTCCACATCAAAAAAAAATCGATCGATTTAAGACGATCTATCGATGTCCGTCCGTCTGTCCGTCTGTCTGTTAAAAACACGCTAACTTTTGAAAGATTTTACGGAGGCTCCTGGAGTTTGGCACAAATATTGGGCATTTCTCTGGTCAGGTTGGTATTGTAATCCATCGAAATCGGTCCAGTGGTTCAAAAGTTTTGATCAAAAGTCTGAATTTCGGCAAGTGTTTTTCGTGAATTTACAAGATAAAAAACACGCTGACTTCCGAGAGGCAATTCTGAGGATACTGAAGCTTGGCATTTATACTTTTCGTTCCACTAGCTTGGTTCGTATTGAATTTCAACTAAATCGGTTTAGTGGTTCAAAAGTTATTAGCAAAACCGTGAATTTCAGATTAGTTTTACCTTAAATTCACGTGTTGAAAACCCGGTAAACATGTTTTAAAACATTGGTAACCCGAGTAAAAAAGTTTTTATATAGTTGTATATAATTTTATAAACATCATATATAATTATATAGAATTTGATGCGAAAATTGAGTCGATAAAACCATATAAAATTTTATCAATGTTACTTATGTTTTGATAAATTTTTTATATAATTTTATGCGAAATTTGGACCCCTATTTTTATATAACAACAGCAAATTTATATAATCAGATATAATTATATACAACTATATCAAATTATATAAAACAATATATAATTTTATAAAGTTATATAAAATTTTATCAAGTTTTATATAAATCATAAAATTTTGTTTTAATTATATAAAATTATATATAATTTTATGTAACTTTATATAGTTTTATACAGTTTTATACAATTTTATATATTTTTATATAAATATATCTGATTATATAATTTTGCTGTTATTATATAAAAATACCCGAGTAAAAAAAAGTTATATGACGCAATATTTAATTATATATGAACAGATATGCTTTTATGTAAATCCATATTAATTTTGATCCGAAAATTGGCGGATCGAATATTATACGATTATATCAAATTCTATTATTTTTGATAAAATAATATCAAATTTGATTAAGTTTGATCCCAAAAATGGGTCTATCTAATTGTATTAAATCATATCTTATCTGTAAAAATTAGATAATTTTTTATATAATTAGATGAAATCTGGTAAAATTTTTGGAATTTTAAACGTGAAATTAGAAATTATTTTATCAGATTGGATACATTATCAATTAGAAGATTTTTAATTGCATTTTTCGGAGTTTTTTCGGGACTTAGCAAATTATTAAAAATTTGTATTTTTTTTCTAAAATCATTTACAAGGGATTTAAAAATTCCAAAAAATGTTTGTGTCTTAGAAAATTAAAAAACATTTTTTGGAACTTTAAAATTTAAAAAAAAAAAAAATAAAATTCCTCCAAAAAACATTTTCAATGATTTTTTTACTCCAAAAAAAATTGCCAAAAAATTTTGTGTCCGAGACTTTGGAAAATTTTCATAATTTTTTTTAAGGCTTCAAGCCTTATTTTTTTAATTTTTTTTTTAATTGTGCGGGACTTAGAAAATTTTGAAAAATTTTTTCGGGATATAATTATAATTAAAATCATATATCTTTATATCTCCCATATCTAAAAATTCCCGACCTTAGATGTCATATCTAATTTCATATAGATCGGTATATAAATAGATATGAATATGTATGTTATCATCCCGAGTAAAAAAGTTCCTATATAGTTGTATATATTTTTATAAACATCATATATGATTAAATAGAATTATATAGAATTTGATGCGAAAAATGAGTCGATAAAACTATATAAAATTTGATCAATGTTTCTTGTATTTTGATAAATTTTTTATATAATTTTATGCGAAATTTGGACCCCTATTTTTATATAATAATAGCAAAATTATATAATTACATATAATTATATAAAAATATATAAAATTGTATAAAACTGTATAAAACTATATAAAGTTACATAAAATTATATATAATTATATATAATTAAAACAAAATTTTATGATTTATATAAAACTTGATATAATTTTATATAACTTTATAAAATTATATATTGTTTTATATATTTTGATATAGTTGTATATAATTATATCTGATTATATAAATTTGCTTTTGTTATATAAAAATAAGGGTCCAAATTTCGCATAAAATTATATAAAAAATTTATCAAAACACAAGTAACATTGATAAAATTTTATATGGTTTTATCGACTCATTTTTCGCATCAAATTCTATATAATTCTATATAATCATATATGATGTTTATAAAATTATATACAATTATATAGGAACTTTTTTACTCGGGATATTAAAAAATAAGGAAAAATACAATGCTATATATAAACTTATATGTCCATATCAAAGTTCATGCATAACCATATATAAATATAAATAATTATATATTAGCATATATGGTTATATCAAATCTTTTTTGCTCGGGTAGGGGTCCAAATTTCGCATAAAATTATATAAAAAATTTATCAAAATATAAGAAACATTGATCAAATTTTATATAGTTTTATCGACTCATTTTTCGCATCAAATTCTATATAATTCTATTTAATCATATATGATGTTTATAAAATTATATACAACTATATAGGAACTTTTTTACTCGGGAAGTCACAAAAATAATTTACAACATATTTTTGTCACCCAAAAATATTTTTACACTAAAAAAAATACACTCAAAAAAAATTTTACACTCCAAAAAATTTAGTAATATTTTTTTTTTTTTAATTACTAAAAAAGTTTTTTTACACAATATAATATATATATAATATATTTTTAATGAAAAATGTTTTTTTCATGTTAGAAAATTTACTATCACTTAAAAAGGGAATTGTGGAGGATACTCATAGATTCTACCAAGTCGAATTTAACTTTTCTACTTGTTTCTTGTAAGTTTACCATTTTTTTTTATTTTTCCGGGTTAAAAACAATATTTTTACCAATAAAATTCTTATTTTTACAATTTTTGGAGCATTCAAAGTTACGAGGAAATCCTCGTAATTTTGCGAGAATTTTATCTACCTCCTATTTTACGAGAATAGCCTCGTAAAATCACAAGGTTTTTTTTCGAGTGTATACAAATATTACCAGAGTTTTCCTATAGAAAAATTCAAAGATTCTCCTTTTTCCCGAGAAATTGTTTTAGAAAAAATATTTTTACTTTTCTGTTTATCTATTCCCCCCCCCCGTTCTTCTTAGATTTTCCTATAGAAAAATTGTAAGATTTTTCCTACACAAAAATTGCTATGGAAAAATTTTCATTCTTTTCCTTTTCCGAAATTCGCGAACTTTTTTCGGTCATAACTACCATTCACATTATGTGAAGTAAGTCCAAAGCAATGTTGGTCATAATCCCCGTTTCCTGCAGAGAGATGGGCTCAGCGAAGCCGCTAAATTAATTTATGGAGTTTGTAATCCCTAAGCCCGGCTACGCAAAAAAAAATTTAAGACAAAAAAAAATAATTTTTTTTAGGATTATGACCAACTAGTATAGTGGACATAATCCCTGTAATGGGGGTAATGGTCATTTGTTATGTGGTCATTATAAATCTGGGAATTGTGTCCGTTTTTTATAGGGATTATGTCCAAATTATTTTCGGTCATAGCCCCCACTACCATTTTGGGGATTATGTCATGTCACTAAATTTTAATATTAAAAATAGGTAGAAAATTGGTAAAAGTGGGGTAAAATTGTAAATTGTAGAAAATTGGTAAAAGTTGGGTGAAATGGTACTTTTCTTCTATTGAGATCAGATTCGCCATTTTTTTACCTAAAATTTTTTTTAACTCAAAATTTTTTTTACATCCAAACTTTTTATCACTAAAAATTTATATTATTAAATTTTTTTTCTCAAAATATTTTTTACTAGTTTTTTCACTCAATTTTGTTTATTAAATTTTATTCACTCAATTTTTTTACTGAAAATTTCCTGATTTGCTGAAATTTTTCCACTGAATGTTTTTTCACTCAAAATATTTTCTAGCTAATTTTTTTCACGCAAAATTTTTTTGACTCAAATTTGATCGGAGCGAACATGAATCTGGAAAACACGGGGTTACTTATTTTAATTTTATTGTTTTAAAAATATTTTAAACCTTTTTGTGAAATATCTTAACGTTCACAATTAAATAAAATAAGATTCAGAAGGGGAAAGTTTTAGAAATAGGAAATCTTTTATTATCCCGTTTTTTAATATAACCGTTAACAAAGTAGCGGCGGGCAGTATCCCGAAAATTGACACCGATACCGAAAAACTTTTAATATTTTGAAAATTTAAATTCTCTATAAATTTAAGTTTTTAAAAATTTTTGACTAACTGCCAGATCTTCCCATCACACCCATTTGGAAACAGTGTTTTAACTCCATTGAATGAATTTTTTGTACTGTTCACTTAACTCACATGCTCAAAAGAAAATAAAACTTAAATTGAAATTTATATTTAAAAATAGATTTTAAAAACAAACATAAATCCTTTTTTATTTTTATTTGAAATTCATCTCATCTTGTCCATTCATTCATTCATACTTTATTTCGTTGTCGTTTTATTTATAATTATATAAATTTTAAAAACTCCATTAAAGACAGTTCAACTTAATCATTTCGTTTTCATTTTATTTTGGTGCTTGAGTGCACTGCAAATATATCCAGACATGATCTTCATTCAGACACTCATTAATTAAAAATGTTGGGGTGTTAATAAATGATGTTGATTTAACAGCAAAAAAAAAATAAAAAAATAAAACATTTAGAAAAAATTAGATGATGTCATATGAAATGTGTATGCATTAAATTTAAATCCTTAGATAGAAAACATCAATGAAATTTTATTTTTTTTAAACTATAAATTTTTAAAAATCTCCTAAAGCATAAATTATTCAAGTGAAGGGTATTTTTAAAATTTAAATCTTAATTAGGTACTCCAAGTCTCTTCTGTTAAACATTTTTTATACATACACATATTGTAATTAAAACTAAAACAACAGCAAGCACTAGAAAAAGCATTTTTTGCTCTGTTTTACTGCAACAACAACAATTTTGTTGTTGTTGTAGTTCAAGCAAGCAAAACAAAATGGAAGCATTTCATGTGGAATATATTAAAACTCATCTGGAATTGATTTGCTTATAACTTTTTAACTCCTGGACCGATTTTGCCATAATTTTTACCAAAACGATCAGAAAAGTAATAAGAATAATAAAATATATACTAAATTAAAATTTCCAATTTGAAACCAGTTTTAAACCCATGGATTTGAATTTTTGGAAATTGGGTTTTTAGATTTTTAGAAATTTTTCAAAAAGTCGAAAAAATATAATTCCAAATGCTACCAAAATGATCTGGCAACACTGTTGTACTATTTTCACATTAAGACAAATCCAAAGCGAAAATTACTATACAAATAGCTAATCATCTAATTTCCTTGTAAGTATTCTTCAGTTCTTTGAATTCTATTTTTTTTTAATAAACTAATTTTCACATTTACCTTTCTTGTCCATCTTGTTTAACTATTGATTTTTCTCATAAACTAGTATATTTATAAAGATTTTCCATTTACATTTTTTTTTTTTTAATTTTAATATTTGCATGTTACATGTAACAATTTGTAACAAATGCCATTCAAGAAATCTTGAAATAAATGTTCGTATGTTAAATATTTCAAAACAGATTGTGAGTATGCCTGATAGATCGAACAAGAGTGTGTAGTTATGTTTGTTTATTTAACGCATAACTGTCAATGTCAAAAAATGTTGTTAGCTGTCATCATAAAAATCAAACATTAAATTGCAAAGAGATCTTTGCTAGATATACAGACGACAAGGAGATAAAAGACAAGAAGAAATGTTAATTGTAAGAAAACAGAAAAAACAAGTAGAAAAGTTAAATTCGACTTGGCCGAATCTATTAATACCCTCCACAATGCCCATTTTAAGTGATAATAAATTTTCTAACGTGAAAAAAATAACATTTTTGGTTAGAAATATTTTAGTTTGTGTAAAAATTTTTTTTTTAGTAATTTTTGAAAAAAAAAAAAAAATAATTTGCTAATTTTTTTTTGAGTGTAAAATTTTTTTTGAGTGTAAAATTTTTTTTTGAGTCTATTTTTTTTTTTTGTTTTAGTGTGAAAATATGTTTAAGTGAGAAAAATACCTTGTAAAATATTTGTGTGACTTACTAAGTAATGTTTTTAAAACATATTTAACGGGTTTTCAACACGTGATTTGAGGTGAAACTAATCTGAAATTCACGGTTTTGCTAATAACTTTTGAACCACTGGACCGATTTGGCTGAAATTTAAATCGAACCAGACTAAAGGAACGCCAAATATATATGCCACGCTTTAGCACCGTCAGAATTGCCGTTCAATAGTTTCCCTGCGTTTTATCACGTAAATTCCTGAAAAACCCTTGCCGAAATTCATTCATTTGCTTATAACTTTTGAACCACTGGACCGATTTCGCTGGATTTCAATACCAACCTAACCAGGCAAATGCCTAACATATATGCCAAACTTCAGGAGCCTCCGTAAAGTCTTTCAAAAGTTAGCGTGTTTTCAACAGACAGACAGACAGACAGACGGACACCGCTAGATCGTCTTAAAATCGATCGAGGATCATGAATATATATACATATATACCTTCTTTCACTAGAGTGCACACTGGGTAATTTGAGCCAATTTTTAGGCCAAAAATAATTACAGCCAAAGTTTTAGACCGATATGGCTGAAATTTTAAATTTAAGAGTTTTTTGTGAACACGCACAGCTTGATTTTATGAATTTGGTAATCGTGGAAGTTTGTAGGGTTGCCACCATACGAAAAAAAGGGAAAATACTGAATATCTCGAAAACGAATAGGCTAATTTTTTTGAAACTCGGCACGAAGAAAATACGCAAGAAGGCTAACAAAATGGCACATAAACCATTTTGTTTGATTTTGCTGAAAAAAGCTGTTATTTTTTGAGTGGGCCTTGTACCACCTTAACGAAAAATTTTCAAAAAAAGTTCGTACTATTTCCTTCAACGAAGCCAAATATTGGTTTAAAACATTATTTTAATCAATTTTACTGACAACAAAATTATAAACAGCAACAGGGTTTTTTCTCTTAGTTCTTTTCCCAATCCAAACGTTAGAAAGTTCAAGATAAGGCAAGATGAGGCTGTCTGAAAGAAAATTGATATCTCAAAAAGTGCAAAAAAGTGCAACGAAAAATAAAAAAAAATTAATTCAGAATTATTTTCTTTAAATTTTTCATCAATCAAAAACACGGCACACCACGGCTAACATTATTAAAAGCTTATGCGAAGTTTATATTCATTGAAAAAGTCATTTATTTAAGGTTAAGTTATAATTACACGTTTTGTTAAAAAAAGCAATAACGTCCACCAAAATATTTTGCTATTTTTTTATTACTTAATATCCCCTCTCTTCTCCATATTATACACGATATCCTTCTTTATGTTTAAAAGCTGAAAAAATCGTTTGAATTTATATCAAAATTAGGCGTTTTATATTGCACTGTGCACGTTGCTTGAAAATGCCGAATTCGACTGCCCGTCAATCAGTTTATATTTGTTTTTTGGAAAAACCAAATATGCAGTTATTTGCTTTAATATTTTCTAAATCGAACGTAATTAACAAAAACATTATTATTGTTAGTTCGAAAAATGATTTTTGGCCAAGATTTCGGTTCAAATTACCTACTGTGGAGTGGAGGGTATAAAAAAAGGAAAACCAATATTTGGTTTAAAGAGAAAACACATAAAGGATTTGAATTTATAAATAAATATATGTGCATAAAATTAGCAATGGATAGAATAAAACAAGAAAGAAACGAATTGGAAATGAAACAAATTAAAACGAGTCAAAAACGTGAAAACAAAGAAGATTACTAACAAATTTGTTAACATCCAATTTTAATAATGAATAGTTCTATCATACAGAGAGACTAAAATTACAAAGAAACAAAATGGAATTGAAACAAATTAAAAAAATATTGAATGTTTTAAAATTTTATGTAAATTTTTAATTAATTTTTATTAAAATAAAAACTGTTTTATTCGACCTTTAAAATATTATATTTTGAGTAAAATTACTTTAGCTCGAGGCCATTTTTAGTACCATGATCAATGTCAATGTAAAACAATAGGCTTCTTTTTGTTGACAATAAATCGTTTCAACTGAATATCGGGTAAAATTTCCACATGGGACCTAAGTCCAAAAATGGTCCGATGATAATCAGATTTGATAAGGTCATTAAAGTACGCGTGTAACATACACAAACAGAATTTTAATTAAATATTTTATATTTTCATGAAATTTGAGAGATTTATATGAAAATCGGGAAGGTGGTTTGTATGGAGGCTACAAGAAGAACTGCTCCGAATTCTTTAAAATTCGGAATGGTGATTTGGGTGGATGAAATATGATTACCTGCCGAAAGTATACCTTGTAAAATGCGGCTATTAGAGTCATTTGAGCCAAAACTAAAGAGGATCTTTGAGGGCTAGGTCAAAATATGGACCGATTTTTGCAATTTCAAAAGGCTTCGTCCTTGGGCCAAAAGAGGCTTAAGTTTCAAATTTCAAGTCAATTGATTACGAATTGATGCAAAAAGTGATTCTAAGTCGATCGGTATACTTAAAGGTAGTTCTAGGACCAATACTTCGGGTAGTTACAAACATCAGCACAAACTCATTATACCCTGTACCACAGTGTGGTGTAGGGTATGAAAATGTCACTTTAAAAGTAACAGTGAATTTTAATGACAATTGTTAGTGTCCAAAACAAACATATTCATTCATATTCAATCCTATACTCATTGAGCAACAAAAGAAAATTTTACCATCTCTTAGTTTGATCTAGAGATGGGCGCGTGAGTGGATTTTGATTCACACTCACGCAAAAAATAATCGAATCACTTACGTAGTTTTGCGTGAGTGATTCGTGATCACTCACGCATTTTTTTTTTTAACTAACGCTCACTCACTATTCACGTGAGTAACAAAAAACTTACTCACGCTCACGAGTGACTCACGCCAGATTCAATCACGGTCACGCGAGAGTCACGCAAAATCTACTCACACAATAAAATTTTCTTACTTTTTTTGTAAGAAAAAATTTTTTTTTAAAAAAATTAAAAAAATCTAATCACGCAAACTAACGCAAACAATAAATGACTCACTCACTAATCACTCACTCAGATTTTTTTTTAACTCACTCACAATCACGTGATTGAAATGAAAATCACTCACACTCACGGGTGATTCACGCCTGATTCACGTGAATCACACAAATCACGTGACCAGCGCCCATCTCTAGTTTGATCACGATTATCAAACAACCAACAAAATTTATCAAAACAGATTACATATAATTACCCATTTAATAATACTATGTCCCCAATTGAAGTGTTAGCTATGAGATACCTTCCTTGTTAGCTCTCCTAAATACTGAATTAATATGTATACCTTTAATTTTAATTTATTTAATTTTTATTAAATCTGATTGATATCTTTTATTTATTATCTAACATAAAAATATGTTTTATTAATATTTCTCAGATTTTTATCATTTTTATCAATGGGGGTTGATTTGACATTAAGATAATTTTAAACATTTAAATTCTTAATGAATTTTTATTACTTTTTTAAAATATTTAACGGCATTTTAATAATATTTTTAAATCAATATTTAATCTTTAAAATTAAATTCCACGGTTTATCAATTTGTTTAAAATATTTTCTTAAAAAATTCACAAAAATTATAGTGTTTTTTCAATAACAATTTTCTTGTAAAATTTTTTTATCTTTAAACGGAAATTGTGAAAATAAGAGGTTTCAGAATCTAAGAAAGTAAAATGGGATAAAAATTGTACTTTGGTACCTTTTTGATTTCCTAAAATATTGGTCTTATAAATTAAAAAAAAAAAAAATCCAGTAGAATAGAACGGGGAACAAAATGAAATGTAATTGGGCACGACATGAAATTAATTTTTTTTACCATTAATTTTTTTTTATTTTTTACTCAATGTTTTTTTTTACTAAATATTTTTTGCACTCACAATTTTTTCACTCAAATTTTTTTTTCATAAAAAATTATTAATTTAATATTTAACTTTTGATTTTTCCAAGTGTCTGAGCATTTATTCGACACTCAAAGAAAAAGCTTTAATATATTTATGAAAACTGCCATAATTATAATGAAAATCTTCATTTAAGTTCGTTCAATGTAGCAGTTTCATAAATGCTATGAAGCAGTTTCATAATTATTCATATGATCAATATTTATGAAATATTTCATTACATTTATGAAATTTTTCAAAAATATAATAAATAAAATTACATAAAATTTTGTGAAACTCTTTATAAATATTATGAAATGTTTCATAAATACTATGAAGCATTTCATAGATTTGATTTATTTTTTTTTTGGTACTATAAAATAGTTCCATAAATATAATTAAATACTATAAAAAAAAACTATTTCTATGAAATCTTTCATAGTATTTATGAACAATTTCATAAAATTTATGAAACAGTTACATTGGACGAGTTTTAATGACAATTTAAAATTTTTTTTTTGGAGTTCATCAAAATTTATAAACGCGAGAGTCGCAAGATATATTTGGTTTTATATTTTTTTTCTGCATTTACATTAAAGGGTTAATAAACCATATCTTTTACACCCTGATAAGTAACCATCAATGAAGTTCAAATATCGAATTAAATAAATAATAAACCCAAAAAGAAAAAATAAATATATTTATAAACACAAAAGTAAACATGAAAAATTTCATATTTTTCCACACCAAAAATATCATTACCATCGAAGTCGTCATCGTCGTCATCATCATCGTACTTCTCTACAAATATTTTCTTAAGCAATTGATAAGCATTACAAGATATAAATAAATACTTAAACTTCTGACAATTCCTGCTGCAATTACTCAGTCACTTGTTACAAACACCAGAAAGTAAGTAGATACAATAAAAAAAAATATAGTCAGAAAAACTTTTGAAATGTGATGTAATTCAATTCAATTGAAATTTTAGCGAAATTTTTTTGTTAAAATTATTTTTTTTTTAGATTTTTCAGTGTTTTTTTACTTAATTTTTTAATATTTTTTAACAGAAATTTGTAATTTAACAAAAAAAATTACTAAAATTTTATTAATATAATTTTTTTTTTGTAAAATTACTAAAATTTTTACAAAATTTTTGTTAAAAAATTATCAGTTACTAAATTATTTAATTTAAGTAATTTTGCAAAAAAAAAATTAGTAATTTAACAAAAGTTACTAAAATTTAATAACAAAAACCAAATATGTAATTTCTTGTAAAATAACTAAAATTTTTGCAATTTTTCTATTGAAAAAATATATCAAACATATGAATGAAAAATTTAGTCAGAAATTTGTTTTTAACATATTTTTTGATATTTTTTAATACAAATTTCTAGTAATTTGACAAAAAAAATTACTAAAATTTCATTAATATATTTTTTTTTTAAATTACTAAAATTTTTACAAAATATTTGTTAAAAAAATATCAATTACTATTTTATTTAATTTATGAATTTTGAAAAATTTTTAGTAATTCAACAAAAATTATTAAAATTTAATAAAAAATTTGTAAAATAACTAAAAATTTTGCAAGTTTTCTGTTAAAAAATCATATAAAACAAATTAAAGAAACCAATTTAAAAATTTACAAAAAATTTAATTTTAACAAAAACTATCGCTAAATTAAAGTTGAACTGAATTATAACAGATTTTACTAATTTTTTACTAAAATTTTACTAATATTTAGAAAAAAAAGTTTGTAAAACTAATAAATTTCTTGTAACTTAACTATTTTTCACAAAAATTTTTAAAGCCTCAAATACTTCAAATTTTTTTTAATTTTTTTTTTAAATCTAATAAAATCTTTTCCTAGTTTTTAAATTTTTTTCAGTGTATAAAAATATCTACCTGTAGTTAGTGCATGCATTTGTATGGATGTCTATGATATGCTCATATCTTGAAAAGGGCGACCAGTGTTGTTGTGGTGTCTGGAAGAGTACTATATGAATGTGTATGTGGATGATAGTGAAGTTGCAGCAGTAAGTGAAGTGGCTGTCAATATATTATTATCTGTTAACATTGGGATAACTAAAAGTTTATATCAGTTTTGATGACTGCACAACAAAATATCATCATGGGACTGACTGACTGGCTGACTACTACTTCACACAGCTTGTCATTTATAGAAAACAGATAAAAAAAAATATCAAACAGTGAGGGGGGGTTAAACATAAAGTGTAGACCGATGGATGGACAAACCAAGAGATATACAAAAATTATAGACAAAACAATTGTAGAAAAACTTTTGATATTTTGAAATTTTCTAAGAATTTTTTAAATTTTTTATATGAGAATTTGTTTCTAGAAGTTTTATTTGTATTTCATTATACCAAATTGATTTTTATGTTTAATCGAAGAACTTTTAAAGTACCCGGCATTGTTCGGTACCTGGATTGTTTTTGAAATCGCTCACTAAAATGGGTCTAAGATGTTAAAAAGGCCTAAAAAAGTGTACATTGGTACTTTTTGTATATCCTTAAATAATGGTTACAGAAACTTAAAAATTGTAATGTAGGATCCACTTTTTTTGAAAATTCCGATAGTGTAATTTGGTACTTTTTTGGGGGTTTTTATAAAAAGTACTTTTTCGGTACTTTTTTTACTTTATAAACTACTAATAGCAGCATTCTACTTTGTTGTAAAAAGTACCAAATATTATTTTTAAATAAGAAGTACCAAACCATAAAATTTTTATAAAAAGGACCAAATAGTACTTTTTAATCAAAAAGTACCAAAATAGTAATTTTTGTATATTGTTGAAAATATCAAAATAGTTCTTTTCTAAAAAAATACTACTTTAATACTTTTTTAAATGAACCAAAATTGTACTGTTCATAAAAAGAACCAAAAAAGTGTTTTTTATGAGAAGTACGAAAAAGTACTTTTTTGGTACTATTTATAAAATGTACTTTTTTGACACTTTTTATGAAAAAGTACTTTTTTGGTACAAATAAAGAAAAAAGTACCAAAATAGAACTTTTTGAACAAAGTACAAAAATAATACCTGTTTATAAAAAATATTTTTTTATAAGAATTAAGAAAAAGTACTATTTTGTTACTTTTTATAAAAATATCAAAATAGTTCTTTTCTAAAAAAAAAAAACAAGTAAGAAAGTTATAGTCGGTCAAGACCGACCATATGATCCCCTACACCAGTGTTTTCCGGAAAATGGGTCCCAAGTCCAAACATGGACCGATTGTATCTGTCTTTTATTAGTTCTTTATTTAGTGTAGAAAACACACACAGATCAATTTTTAGTGGAATTGGTTTATTTTTTTGTCAATAGACCAATTTAACTGAATATCGGTCGAACTTTTTATATGGGGGTCCAATCATCCGATTTGATAAGGTTACTAAAGTACTCGTTTAACACCTAAAAATAATTTTTTTATCAAATATTTATATTTTTATGAATTTTGAGGGAATTATGTGAATATCGGGAATGTGGTTTGTATGGGGACTACCAGAAGGACTGACCCGATTCCTTTGAAATTCGGAATGGTTATTTCTGCATACACAATTTGATTACTTGCTGAATTTCAAAGCGATATCTATTACAATACGGTTATTAGAGTCATTAAAGCCGAATCCAAAGGGGGCGTTTGTATGGGCGCTAGGTCTTAACATGAACCGATTTTCTCCAATTTCAATAGGCTTCGTCCTTGGGCCAAAAGGTGCTTAAGTTTCAAATTTTAATTCAATTGATTAAAAATTGCGACCTGTATCGTGCTTAAACCGATAGATGGACAGACGGACGGACATGGCTAAATCGACTCAAAAAGTTATTCTGAGTCGATCGGTATACTTGAAGGTAGTTCTAGGACCAATATTTCGGGTAGTTACAAACATCAGCACAAACTCAATATACCCTGTACCACAGAGTGGTGAAGGGTATAAAAACATAATAATACTTTTTCAAATGTACCAAAATAGTACTTTGTCATAAAAAGAACCAATAAAGTAATTTTTTTCTGAGAAGTACGAAAAAGTACCATGTATTTTGGTTGTATTTATAAAACTTACTTTTTATGAAAAAGTTTTGTTATGGTACATTTAAAAAAAATATTTTGGTATTTTTTTTTGAACAAAGACTATTTTGATATTTTGTATAAAAAGTTTCTACATTAGTACTTTTGACAAAAAGTAAGTTTTTTATACTTTTTACAAAAAATACTATTATGAAAAAGTATTGTTATAAGTTTTAAAAAACATTTTTGGTATTTTTTTTAAACAATGACTATTTTGTATAAAAAGTTTCTGTATTGGCACTTTTTACAGAAAGTACTTTTTTTGTTCTTTTTACAGAAAGTACTTTTTTTGTACTTTTTATTGAAGAAGTACTTTTTAATGACATTGTTCTGCTAGTTAAAAAATAATGGTACCTTTTATAAAAAGTACTTTTTTTTGGTACTTTTCACTTATTCTACGATTGTAAAATGAATTTTTAGTTTAAAATCATTTATCTAATTATAAAAATTTAATCTACAATATTTTTTTGCTTTTCTCTAGAAAGAATTCATATCGAACTATATATAAAAAAAGCTCTGAATGATTTATTAATTTTTATAAAAAGGACCAAATAGTACTTTTTAATCAAAAACTACCAAAATAGTAATTTTTGTATATTGTTAAATATGTCAAAATAGTACTTTTCTAAAAAAATACCAAAATAATACTTTTTTTAAAAGTACCAAAACAGTACTTTTTCATATAAAGAACCAAAAAGGTACTTTTTTTGAACTTTTTATGAAAAAGTACTTTTTTAGTACAAATAAAAAAAATGAGTATTATTTCTAGAAAAAGTAAAAGAAAGGTTAAAAAATACCAAAACAGAACTTTTTGAAAAAAGTGCAAAAATAATAATTGATTTTCAAAAAGAACTTTTCTATAAGAAGTAAGAAATAGTACTATTTTGGTACTTTTTATTAAAATATCAAAATAGTACTTTTCTTCAAAAAACACCATAATAATGTTTTTTTTTCAAATGTACCAAAATAGTAATTTTTCATAAAAAGAACCAAAAAAGGAAATTTTCTGAGAAGTCCAAAAAAGTACTATTCTGGTACTATTTATAAAAAAGTACTGTTTTGGTACTTTTTATGAAAAAGTATTGTTATGGTTCATTTAAAAAAAAAATTGTTATTTGTTTTAAACAATGACTATTTTAATATTTTGTATAAAAAGTTTCTGTATTGGTACTTTTTGCAGAAAATTTACTATAATTTATCATTTCTTAACCTTAAATTCCTTAAAAAAAGCTCTTAATGATTTTTTAATTTATAAATGTTTATAAAAGGACCAAATAGTACTTTTTAATCAAAAAGTACCAAAATAATAATTTTTGTATATTGTTTAAAATATCAACATAGTACTTTTCTAAATAAAAAAATACCAAAATAATACTTTTTTTTTAAATGTACCAAAATAGTACTTTTTCATAAAAATAACCAAATAAGTACTTTTTTATGGGAAGTACGAAAAACTACCAATTTGGTACTATTTATGAAAAGTACTTTTTGGTACTTTTTATGAAAAAGTACTATTTTGGTACAAATAAAAAAAATGTTGGTGTTATTTTTAGAAAACGTAAAAGAAAGTTTAAAAAAAATACCAAGTTACAAGTTTTTGTAAAAGTATAAAAAAAATAACATAATACATAATACTTTTTTTCCAAATAGTACTTTTTAATCAAAAAGTACCAGAATAGTAATTTTTGTATATTGTTAAAAATTTTAAAATAGTACTTTTCTTAAAAAAATACCATAATACTCCTTTTTTCAAATGTACCAAAATAGTAGTTTTTCATAAAAAGAACCAAAAAAGTACTTTTTTCTAAGAAGTAAGAAAAAGTTCTATTTTGGTACTTTTAATAAAAAAGTACCTTTTTTGTACTTTTTATAAAAAATTACAATTTAAAAAATAAAAATAAATTACTTTGGTATTATTTTTAGAAGAGGTACATTTTAAAAAGAAAGTACCAAAATATATTTTTTTTTATTACAAAAATAATACCTGTTTATAAAAAATAACTTTTTTATAAAAAGTAAAAAAATACTATTTTGGTACTTTTTAAAAAATATCAAAATAGTACTTTTCTAAAAAAAATATTATTATAATACTTTTATTAAATGTACAAAAATAGTACTTTTTCATAAAAAGAACCAAAAAAGTACTATTTTATATGAAGTAAAAAAAGTACTATTCTGGCACTTTTCATAAAAATATTAAAAAAATTCTTTTCTAAAAAAAAAAAAAATACCATAACAATACTTTTTTAAATGTAGAAAAATAGTACTTTTTTATAAGAACCAAAAAAGTACTTTTTCTGAGATGTACAAAATAGTACTATTTTCGTACCATTTATAAAAATTATTTTTATGAAAAAGTATTGTTATAGTACATTTTTAAAAAATATTTTGGTATTTTTTTAAAACAATGACTATTTTGATATTTAGTATGAAAAGTTTCTATATTGGTACTTTTTACAGAAAGTACTGTTTTATGACATTGTTCTGGTAATTAAAATATAATGGTACCTTTTATCAAAAAGTACTATTTTGGGTACTTTTCACTTATTCTAAGATAATAAAATGAATTTTTGGTTTCAAATCATTTTTCTGATTATTAAAATTTAAACAACAATAATTTTTTTAATAATAAGTTTTCAAAAAATAAAGTGTGTAATTTTAGGTTGCTGTGGATGCTTCTGAATGAAAATTTCTCATGAACCATCTGCAAGAAAAGGTTTAGGTATTCTCTAAAAAGAATTCGTGTCGAATAGTGTAAAATATATAAAAAAAACAAGTAGAAAAGTTAAATTCGACTTTGCCGAATCTATGAATACCCTCCACAATGCATTTTTTAAAGGGTAGTACATTTTTTAACGTGAAAAAGTTAACAATTTTGATTAGAAATATTTTATTTTGAGTAAAAAACTTTTTTTTGTCATTTAAAAAAAAAAAATAAAAATTTCTAATTTTTTTTTTTTGAGTGTAAAATTTTTTTCGAGTGTAATGTTTTTTTTACTGTAAAAATATTTCTGAGTGAATGCACGTATGTATGTACACAAAATATTGTCATTTTTGTACAAAAAAAAAAAAATTGTGTAAATTTTTTTTTGAGTGTAAAATTTTTTTTAAGTGTAAAATTTTTTTCGAGTGTAATTTTTAAGTTACCAATGCTTTTAAAACTAAACAAGTTTAAAAAACATTGCTTAAAAATTAAACAAGTTTAAAAAGCATTGTTTAGTTAATACCAATGCTTTTAAAACTTGTTAAAAACACGTGGCATTTTAGATGAAGCTAATCTGAAATTCAGGGTTTTGCTTATAACTTTTGAACCACTGGACCGATTGAGCTGAAATTTAATACCAAATAGACCCGGGGAATGGCAAAGGTACGTGCCAAGCTTAAGTAGTCTCATTGTTGTTTTTCGGAAGTTATCGTGTTTTTTATCTCGTAAATTCGCGAAACACCCTTGCCGAAATTTACTCTTTTGCTCATAACTTTTGAACCACTGGACCGATTTGGCTGGATTGCAATACCAACCTGACCAGGTAAATAACAAACATATATGCCAAACCTCAGTAGCCTCTGTAAAGTCTTTCAAAAGTTAGCGTGTTTTCTACGGACGGACAGACAGACAGACAGACAGACAGACAGACAGACAGACAGACAGACAGACAGACAGACAGACAGACAGACGGACGGACGGACGGACGGACGGACGGACATCGCTAGATCGACTTAAAATCGGTCGAGGATCATAAATATATATACTTTATGGGGTCCTAGGCCAATATTTCGAGGTGTTACAAACGGAATGACAAACGGAATGACAAACTTATATATACCCTCTATCACTAGAGTGGAGGGTATAAAAACTAATTCCCATCATACTTTTCTAATTAGAATCTAGATTAATGACATAAAATTTACTATAATTTTTCATTTCTTAAACTGAAATTCCTAAAAAAAAGCTCTTAATGATTTTTTAATTTAAATGAAGTCTTAGTGCCAGTTTACAGAAGGCGAACGATACACACGAACGAAAATTTTGCATGTGTTTTGTTATTGTAACAACAACAAAATACATGTAAAATTTTCGTTCGTGTGTAGCTTTCGCCTTCTGTAAACTGGCCCTTATCTTTTTGATAAATTTAAAACCACAAATTAAAACTTTGTTAAACTATTGTTAATCATATGACATTTAAAGTTTAAATATTTTTTTACTAATTTTATCAAGATCAATAAAATTTGGTCTCGTTTTCAAATTAATTTTTATTTTGTAAACATTTAACACCAAAAAAAAAAAAAAAATAGAAACTTTTTTTATATTTTTAATAAAAACATTTTTATAGACTTTTTAGCTTCAATTTATTATTATTATTTTTTTCTTTAACGCAAGAAAGTTTATTTTATCTTTTTTTTTAAAAAAATAAAAATATATCGAGGGCGAAGATTCAAAACATGCTAACTTCCATATATTCTAAAGAGGATTTTCTATAGAAATAAGTTCACTGAAATATTATTTCGATAACAATTGTTTTTTAAATATATTGTAGAAAAAAGTTTTATAACAACTCTTAGAATTACCTAAAAATAACTGTTATTTTTGATCTACTAAAAAAAATGTCATTATGCAGATAGCAAGTTTTGAATATTTGCCCTCGATATATTCCAAAAAGTGAAAAAAATTGAAGGCACATGTTAGTGAATTTAATCTTAGTTTACACATAAAAAAAAGGTTTTTTAATACGTAATGTTAATTTAAAACAAATCTTTTGTATTTGTCACGCTTTGCTGGCTTCTTTTAAAAAAGATCTGGACTTTTTTTTCTTTCAAAGTTGTGCAACATTGCATCATTATTATTGAAAGGTATTTAAGGTTTTGTAATATGTAGTGTTGTGGTTTCAATTTTCTGTTGTCATTCTCAGATCTTAAATTCTTGAAAGTTCATTTCATGATTATTTCGTTTGTTTTACCATGGTATTCAAGTGGAGCATAAGATGGCTTTCAAAAGATATTGAACTCTCTTTTAGTATTTTCTTTAAATTAAACACAAAATTTAATGGTATTTCGGATTTAAACAACAATTTTATTTACAATAGGTAGTTGGAATTTTTGGTAAAATATTGCGTTGTAAAAACAAATTGTTTTCTTTTTTAAAACGTATTTTTATTGGAAGAAACAGTGTACACTTTCATAATGGACTTAAAAAAAAAAATAAAAAATACATTTCTAATGGTTCGAAGGACAAATTTTGAAAATTGTTTCCTGTTTGTATATTTTAATTTTCTTATTACCCGCACAGAAAAAAAAAATTGAGTAAATTTTTTATACTACACTCAAAAAAATAAACTGGTAAAACGCCTGGTAAAATGCCTTGTAATCCCGTTCTACCAATATTTAACAATTTTCCTTGTTTTTTAACAAAAAATCTTGTACTTTGCTCAAACGAGAATTACAGTTTTATTGGTAATTTTACAAGTTTATTTTCGTAATTGTATTCTACCATTTTGAAAGGTTATTTTACAAAAAAAAACTGTAATTTTACAACAAAGGTTTTATTACGAGGATTCTAGTTGAATTACAAAAAAAAACTTTATTTTACAAAAATTATGTTATACGACGACTTATGTTGTTTAACAAAAAAAACTTATTTTTTTTGCATTTTTTTTTTATTGAAAAATATTTTAAAAAAAGTTGAGAAAATTTTGAAAAATTTATTACGAGGATTAATTTAAGGAGGAGTAGTTAATTTACAAAAAAACAGTTATTTTACAAAAAATGATTTTATTACGAGGATTTATGTTGTTAACAAAATTTTTTTTTTTTGTAAATTTACCATTTTGGTTTGTAAATTTACATTTTTTTAAACATATTTACCATTTTTTCTTGTAAGTTTACCATTTTTTTTTGTATTTTTCCGGTTTTAAAACAATATTTTTACCAATAAAATTGGTTATTTTACCAATTTTTGGTGCATTCAAAATTACGAGGAAATCCTCGTAATTTTACAAGAATTTTACCTACGTCATATTTTACGAGAATAGCCTCGTAAAATCACGAGATTTATTGGTAATTTTACAAGTTTTTTTTTTTTGAGTGTATTTAGTAACAAATTACTCAATTTAGTAGTATTGAGTAAAAACAAGTAAATAAGTTAAATTCGGCCTTGCCGAATGTAGTGATACCCTCCACAATTTCAAAATGATTATTGCAAAAAACTTTATTTAAAAGGAAATTACTTTTGAAAAAAAAAAAAAATTTCCGCGAAAAAAAATTTTGGTAAAAAAAATCCGCGATTTTTTCTTTTTTTTTCAAAAAATATGTTCGTTCCTATTTAAATACTATTTGGTGTTCAATTATGTTCACATATGTCAACCAGAAGCCGAATTAAAGCATTTTGTATTTTTAGGTTATATTGAATGTACACTCAAAAAAAAAAGTTTGTAAAATGACATAAAATCCCCGTGATTTTACGGGGCAGGTTTTGTAAAATATGTACTAGCAAGAATCCCCGTAATGTTACGGGGATAATTTGTAAATTGATTTAACAAAAGAAAATGTAAATTTACAATTTTTTTTCGTAAAATATTAACTTCGAGGTGAACATTTTTTTTGTAAATTTACAAAAAATTTGGTAAATTTACAAAACAAAATTGTAAACTTACAGAAAAAGGTTGTTATTTTACAAAGAAAAAATAGAAAATGAAAAAAATAAATTGTAGGTTAACAAATTATTTGGTTAAACTACTGTTTTTACCGCAAAAAAAATATTGAAAAGCTCGTATATTTACAATAAAAATTGTAAATTTGCAAAAACAAAATTAATATTTACAAAACAAATTGTAAACTTACAAAAAAAAATTGTAAATTTACAAAATAAAGTAGAAAATCAAAAACTAAAATTTTAAATTTACAAATTGTTTGGTTAAACTACTGTTTTTTATGGCAAAAACTTCTATATTTACACTAAAAAGTGGTAAATTTACAATTTTTATTGTATATATACCATTTTTTCTGATTTGTTTGCCGTAAAAACAGTAGTTTAACCAAAAAATTTGTAAGTGTACAATATTATTTTTTGATTTTCTACTTCATTTTTGTAAAATTATAACTTTTTTCGTAAGTTTACAATTTTGTTTTTTACATTTTCATATTTGTTTTGTAAATTTACAAAAAATTTGGTTTATTTGCATATTTGTTTTGTAAATTTAAAGGTTTTTTCCATTGATGCATCTTATTTTTCCTTCTGGAGTAGCACTTCAACAACCTGAAATGATTTTTTTTTTTCACTTGAACACTTTTAACAAACTTTTTAATGTATAACACTGCACTTTTTTATTTTTTTTCGACATTTCGTTTTTCTTAAGTAGAACATACGAGAATTGCGAAGGAGGCTACACAAGAAATTTCTTATATTTTCATGAAAAATTAGTCAAAAAATATTTTTTTTTTTGGAATTTTTAATTATTTTCACAAGTTTTTTTTAAAAAATCTGAATTTTTTTTTTGATATTGTAGATTGGATGTTTAAGTACCTGTTAAAATAAGAAAAACTTAATTTTTAATAATTGGCAACTTTTTATTGACATTTTAGGTGCCAAATTTTAAAAAAAAAGTACCAAAAAAATATGGTAAAATTGCAAAAAAAAATGGTAAAAATACAAAAAAAAAAAACAAGAACAATTATATAGTAGAAACACATAAAAATTGTGGTATTTTAATTAGCGCAAATTACCAAAAAATGGTGTAAAATTCAATTTTTTTGCTAAAGCTTACAATTAGTTGAACAATTTTTGTGTTCGGAACTTAAAAAATTTCAAAACATTTTTTTCATGAAATTTTTTATTTATAAAAAATGATTTTTAGCTAAATTTTTTCTCCAAAACGCAAAACAAATCTAAACTTAGAAAATTTTTGCGTGAATAATCAATTTTTTTTTTGTAAAACAACATTAATTCTAGTAATAAAATAAGTTTTGTAATATTACATTGGAATTTTGTACTTTTCAATACATACATCTCAAACTGAAAACCTTGTAAACAGGGTTGGCAACCGAAACGAATAACGGTATTGGTAACGGTATTGGTATTACATATTTTTTATATCGGTAACGGTAAAGGTAACGGTATTTTGGATTATTTAGGTAACGGTTAACCGTTACCGAAACAACGATACCGGTACATACCGGTATTATGAAAAAAATTACCAAACAGGTTAAAAAGTCACAAATTTGTTAAAAACACGTAAAAAATCAAAAAATTTAAGAAAATTAAAAAAAACTGATAAATTTTGTGTATTTTTAGCTTATAATTATATAGACCAGCGGTTACCAACCTATGGTACGCGTACCACTTGGGGGTACGCGAAACTGTCCGCGGGGGTACGTAAAATTTTAGTAATTTGGACATTCATTTTAGTTTAACCTTTCAATGCTGGTTTCGCATCTGGCTTCCAAAGTTTTCCATAACGTCAGGTTTTTAAGAAAGTTGAGGCCAAAGTTCACAAAAAATGTATTTATTTGCAATTTAGAGAGCATATTTTTGGATGATATTTTGAGATCTGATAATTTTTGTTGATGCTAATTCCGAATATGGTTCCCAAATTTTTCTATGATGTCAGGTTTTTGAGAAAATTTATGTAAAAGTTCTTAAAAACGTGTTTTTGGACATTTTTGAGACGGGTTGTGGTAGAATGGATTTTGGTAACATTTTGTTTAGCTCAAACTGGCCTTTCATTGTATCGTATGTTTCATTCGAAAAGTCACGGAATTATTTATCTGCCCTCGTATTAAAAAATAACATTTAAAAAAATTAAAAACATTATATTTCCGGCCCCTGTTATGGGTTTCCGAACTTTTTGTTGGAATTCAAAAAACGTTCAATTTTTAATTTTTTGTGTAGAATCGACTGGTGAAATCAGATTTGCAAATATTTTCAGCCGTTTTGCTCTGCAGAAAAATCAGCTCAAAAGCCGTGTTTCCAGATGCATTGAACCACCCCAAGGAGCGAACATTTTCACAAAAAAATACAACTATTGTTTTGATCTCCCCTAAATCCTTCAAAAAAATAATAATACCCGCTGATTAAAAATTTCAAAATTAACTCTAATATTTATATGTAAGATTTTTTAACGAAAAAAAAAATCGTTGGGGGGTACGCGGCTGATAAAATTTAAAATTAGGGGTACGCGAGCCAAAAAGGTTGGTAACCGCTGATATAGACTATTAATTAACTCAGAATCTAATTAAAACATTCACGAAATATTGTAATTCAACAAATAAATTATTGAATTTTTACGTGTTTATAAGATGTCTGTCCAATCAGCAGAAATATCTGCATTTTGAGCCATTTAAGAAATCTGCTGATTTTTGCTGACGCGGTTTGCTAAATTTCTGTCTGGATAAACCAGGTAGAGTTTGCAGAAAAATCTGTTAAGACCGTAGATAAATTTGCTGATTTAAGATGAAAAATCTTCTGATTTTAGATAAACAGCCTGAACATCGAAATTGTCAAAAATGTTATAAAAGAAGCGAAGTTTTTCAATAAACTTAAAATTTTTTTTGTTTAATAAATTTAATTATTTATTTTTAAAGAAATTTTCTTACAAACGGGTCAGATTCTGTAAAATCTTTAAAATAGTAATTTTTTCACATTTGAGCAATTTTTATTTTTAATCGTTTAAATTAGACAAAAATTAAAAAAATTACAACATTTTTTTTGTAAAATTACAAAATAGTTGATAACAACGCCAGCAACACATGAGCGATTCAGGTTTGCCTCTTCTTTTATATTCCCGCTGAAAAATGCTTACATTACGTGGCACTCACTTTTCTCGCCAGAAATTTTTAGGTAAATTGCAAATGTGATCATTGGTTGGACCGATTTCCACATAATTTAGTACATTGCGAATGTGATCATTGGTTTGATAGATTTTTCATTGTTCTTCCGATTTACAATGAACAAAAATTAGTTTTTTTTTTATTTTATGTACATTAAAAATATTTTACTTTGTTTTTTATCTGCAAAAAAAATTAAAATATGTAATATAACACAACCGAAACAAAACCGATATAATACCGGTAAAAATCCGAATAAAGGTAATGGTTTTTTATCGGTAACGGTATTTAAAATCTTTTATTTCGGTATTGGTAACGGTAACGGTAGTCAATATTAAAGGGTTTTTAATCGGTAACGGTATTAAAAGGGTAACGGTAGCCAACCCTGCTTGTAAACGATCTTAACAAAAAATGTTTCTAATAACTGAAAACCTTGTAAACGATCTTAAAAAATGCTAGTAATAAAAGATTTTTTGGTAGAAAGACTAAATAACATCAAGTAAAATGTTGTTGTACAATTACAGTTTTCTTGTGTAAAAAAACTAAACACCTTGTAATATTTTTTTAATTTGTAAAATATTTCACTTTTTTGTAAATTTACCTAAAAAATTTGTAAAATAAATTTACCAACATATAATAGTAAAATTAGAAAGCAAACTGTAGTTTTCGTTTTATTAAATATACAACAATTTTTGTAAAAAGACAAAAATATTAGTAAAATAGAATTACAAGACCTTTTACTTGTAAATTTACAAACTTATTTTTTTGAGTGTACTGAAATTTTTGAGGTGTGCTTACATTTTCGTTCATAACTTTTGAACCGCTGAACCGATATCGCTCAAATGCAATACCAAACTTCTCGGGAGAACTTCCAATAAATATGTTAAGTTTCAGTGCAATATTTTGTCCGCGACAGCATTTTCCAGAGACACACAGACAGACAGACAGACGGACAGACAGACAGACAGACAGACGGACAGACAGACGGACATCGCTAGAATGTCTTAAAATCGATCGGGCATCATGAATATATATACTTTATGGGGTCCCAGATCGATATTTCGATGAGTTACAAACGGAATGACAAACTTATATATACCCTCTATCACAAAGTGGAGGGTATAAAAAATAAAAATTTATTATATGTAAATTTATTATATGCCAAAAAGTTTGAGTAAATTTTTAATTGACACAATTAAAACTCTACTCAAAATTTTGCGTTTTTTTTAATGAAGTTTTTTATTGTGTCAAGTAAAAATTTACTCAAAATTTATCAATTTCTTTAAAGTTTAAAAAAATTTCACATTTTTTTTCCAAAAAAATTTCAAAATTTTACCAAATATATGTATGTCTTAAAGACATAGACATATTTTATAAATATAATTTTATATACATATACAAAAAACTATAAACTAAATGAGAATTCTAAAAACTGAGAAAATAAAAAAAAATAAAAAAAAAAAAATTTATGAAATTTACTTAATTTTTTTAAAACTTTGGAGTAAATTTTTAACTGGGTCAATTAAAAAATAATTAAAATTTTTTTTGAAATCTAAACAAGTGATTACTGGGAATTTTCCCGCTATATTTTTTCGGTGTATATAAATAGTACCAGAATCTCAAGTTATACATTCAGAATCCACAAGCAGAATTAACATCCAACAAGATAAGTCATAGAAATTTAAAATTTTTAGGATAAAATGCTGTTATGGGTTAAATAGGAGTAAAATGGTACTTTTTGTATCAATTAAGATAAAGACTCTGGCCACCACACTGTAGTACGGGTTATAATGAGTTTGTGCTGATGTTTCTAACTACCCGAAATATTGGTCATAGACCCACTGCTAAGTATACCGATCGACTCAGAATCACTTTTTGAGTCGATTTAGCGATGTCCGTCTGTCTGCCTGCCCATATAAACGGTACGGAACACGATACAGGTCATAATTTTTAATAAATTGACATCAAATTTGCAACTGAAGCCACTTTTGGACGAAGCCTATTGAAATTGGAATAAATCGGTTCATATTTAGACCTAGTCCCCATACAAAGGTAGTCTTTAGTTTTGGCTCAAATGACTCTTATAACAGTACTATAATAGGTTTCTTTTCGAAGTTTGGCAGTTAAACGTGATTTGTCCTCACAAACCACCATTCCAAATTTTAAGGGAATCGGACCAGTTCTTCTTGTAGCCCCCATGCAAACCACCTTCCCGATTTTCACATAAATCTCTCAAATGACATAAAAATAGAAAATATTTAATTAAAATGTTGTTTGTGTCTGTTAAACGCGTACTTTAATAACTAATAAAATCTGATTACTAGGGATGAGATTTCCATGCAAATGCATGTTTTTTGTCGATAGTATAAAATCGATATCGACCAATTATCTTTCCGAATTAAGAAATTTGAGTAAAAATGGCATCGATTTGTTATTGCATATTTTTGCATATTTTGGTGAAAATGCATATTTTTGCATATTTTGGTTTTAAATGCATATTTTTTGCATATTCCCAACTTTTAAGTGCATATTTAAACCCGGCGTTTTTTTTTTTGTTTTTTTAAGAAGTTTTTCGTATGACAACAAGATTTTTATAGCACGTATTTTATTTTTTAGTGCATATTTTTAGGCTTTTTGTGCATATTTTGAATTTTTTAGTGCATATTTTAAGCGCATATTTTCGATTTTTTATTGCATGAAAACCTCATCCCTACTGATTACCATTGGACCATTTTCGGACTTAGGCCCCATGTCAAAATTTCGTCCGCTATTCAGTTAAAGCGGTTTATTGGCAACAAATCGAAGCCTATTTCACTCAAATTTGATTTGTGAGTGTTTTTTACACTTATTAAAGATTTGACAAAATATAGATCTAATCGCCCCATTTTTAAACTTGGGACCAATTTTCCGGGAAACTCTTATGTAGGGTATTAAATGGTCGGTCTTGACCGACTATAATTTTCTTACATGTTTTTATTTATTTAATAAAATGGAACTGGGAGCAAAATGAAATAGAACGGGAACGAAATGGACCGATTTTTTCTCAACATATTTTACTCAAAAACTTTTTTTTCACTCAATATTTTTTCACTCGAAATATATTCCACTAAATTTTTTCATTCAAAATTTTGAATGAAAAAAAAAATCGGCAAAATAGTTTTTTTGTAAAAAAATATCTTTGTACATATTTAAATACCATTCGGTGGTTAATTCTGTTTACATGTGTCAACCAGCAACCGAATTAAAGTATTTTTAGGTTATATTGAATTTACCAAAACTTTCGAAATGTCCTTACATAAGTTTTGAACCGATTTCACTCAAATGCAATACCAAACTTCTTAGGGCAACAACAAGTAAAATGTTAAGTTATAGTCATATCTGTTTAATACATTGGCCGTGACCACCATTTCCACAGACGGACAGACAGATGGGAATCGCAAGAATGTCTTGAAATCGATCACTGATCAATAACACCCTAAGACAGCCAATATTAATCATAAACCGGATGATAAACGCCTGAACGTAGAGATCAAATGGAGTAAAACTGCATTCACAGTTTTGCATTTCAAGATCCTGTTTCCTTTTAAAAATGACTTCAAAGTTTCAAAGTATACATTTTGTAAAATATTTCTGAAATGCTTGTACTTGTCCTAGGATGACACTGGTGATGGTAAATGAGAGAGTAGGATCTCCCCTAATTTTTCAATTTTTTTTATTTTGCCTTATCAGGATAAAAGGACGTGCATAAATAAAGTCAGTTGAAAACTTTATCAAAATATTTTGTTGAAAATTTTAAATAATATTTAAGGATACATTTTTGAAAGGACGTAACTTCCCTCCTTTTTCCTGATATGTAAAAATAATAAAATATGAAAATTAGGGGAGATCCTCCTCTTTCATTTGCTATCACCAGTGGCATCTTAGGACAAGTACAAATATTAAAAAAATCTTTCATAAAATCTAATCATCTAAAACTTTGAAGTCCTTTTAAAAGGAAACAGGATCACGAAATGAAAAACTGTAAATGCAGTTTTACAACATTTAGTCTCTAATTTCAAATGTATATTATCAAGTTCGTGTTAAACGATTTTTTTCATTGTTGTAGAAGGGTGTTATCAAAGAGCAGGGGTTAAACTCTGTACCCGGTTCGAGGAACCAAAAAGTCATTAAAATATTTTGTTTATTTCTTAAATATTTCGTTATTTTTGCTACTGAATATTATTATACGAAAATTTACTTGATTCGAAATAAAACATTTTTTCAAATGTTCTTTTGCCAACAACTCCAAGAAAAAACTCTATAACCCGTCTGATTACTTTCCCGTAAAAAGGATTAATATTGTCAGTCCTATTGAAACGCCCATATTTTACTCAACCTGTGAATAGCCTTATTATCCTGTAGGCACTTTAAAGGTTCTTTTTTTCCATTTAACTAAAACTAATAAAGTCATTTAATGTGTTTTCTTACTTATTTTTTTCATATTTTTCCATAATGATACTTTTTCCTTATCCCTTTTTTTCATTTTATGAATTCGTGTTAAGTTTAACCAAATAAACCAACCATATGTTATTATTAGCGCGTGTCCATATTTATGAAACCTTCTTCGACTTTAGTTACTTTTTGTTGTTGTTGTACATATATGACTTTTTTTAAGTACCTCATTCATTCAGTTAGCTAGTACGAAGGAGAACGGACTCGACCAGACCGTATCTTACAAGTTACCGCCCTATTGTTTGGCGTGAAGAAGACAAACAAAACCCAACACATGTTGTTTGTTACATGAGAGTTAAAGAATTGCCAGCCTTCTTTTTTTGTTGTTCAATGTGTTACTTTGTTATTATTACAGACGGAGTTTGTATTCTTCTTTTGTAAAGGAATAATAACAATGGTTTTACAAAAAAAAATTATATGTATATATTTTTCGTAACAAATGCTATTAAAAATAGGCAATTATCAAGATAGTCAATTTTAGTTTTGGTCGTTGAACATGATATTTTTTGTATGTCAATTTGTTTTTTTATTTTGTTTAATAATAGCTGGATGAGGCTGTTAAAGGGAACATAAATTTGATGTTAAACTCATTTAAAGTGTAAAATTATTACTTTCGCATATCTTAAGCAGTTTTCGCAAACTACAAATATTTTAACCAAAATGATGACGTTGTCGCAACCAGTCATTCAGTTGTCGCTATCACAACCCTATTATGATTGATAACACCGTCCGACAAAAATGAAAAAAAATCGTTAAACACGAACTGCATTACATTCAAGCGCTTAAATTCCGACAGCCAATATTAAATATGAACCGGATGATATACGTCTGAAAGTAGAGATCAAATGTAGTAAAACTGCATTTACAGTTTTTTCATTTCGTGCTCCTGTTTCCTTTTTAAAGGACTTTAAAGTTTTAGAGGATTAAATTTAAAAAATATATTTTTTAATAGTTATACTTGCCCTAGGGTGCCACTAGTGATAGAAAATGAAAGAGGAGGATCTCCACTAATTTTCCTATTTTATTATTTTTACATCTCAGAAAAAAAGAGATAATATATAAATTCCTGGAAATCCTAGTTTGAACAAAGGGCCAGAAAAAAAAAGAGGTAACCTTTCAAAACTTTATCCTTCAATATCATTCAAAATTTTCAACAAAATATTTTGATAGAGTTTACAAAGGACTTTATTCACATCCTTTTATCTTAATATGGCAAAATAAAACAAGTAGAAAAGTTAAATTCGCCTTTGCCGAATCTATGAATACCCTCCACAGTGCCCTTTTTAAGTGATAGTAATTTTTCTAACGTGAAAAAAATAACATTTTTGATTAGAAATATTTTATTTTGTGTAATAAAACCGTTTTTTATAAAGAAATTTTTGAAAAAAAAAATAACTTATTAAAATTTTTTTTGAGTGTAAAATTTTTTTGAGTTTAAAATTTTTTCGAGTGAATTTTTTTTATATAAAAATATTTTTGAGTGACAAAAATACGTTCTAAAATATTTTTGTGACTTACCAATGTTTTTAAAACATGTTTAACGGGTTATCAACACGTGCATTTAAGGTGAAACTAATCTGATATTCACGGTTTTGCTAATAACTTTTGAACCACTGGACCGATTTGGCTAAAATTCAATAGGAATCAGGCCTAGAGAACGGGAAATATATATACCATCAATATATACTCCAGCATCCTCAGATTTTCCTTTCGGAAGTTAGCGTGTTTTTTATCTCGTAAATTCACGAAAAACCCGTGCCGAAATTCAGTCTTTTGCTCATAACTTCTGAACCACTGAACCGATTTCGCTGGATTGTAATGCCAACCTGACCAGATAAATGCCCAACATATATGCCAAACTTCAGGAGCGTCCGTAAAGTCTTTCAAAAGTTAAGGCCCAGGCACTTGAGCGCTACTGTAGCGGTGCTGTAGCGTGACGGGCTGTTGCATCGTTTTAAAGTTCGGCAGCTACACCACCGTCACGTATTCGTTTAAGTACTTATTTCCATTTATTTTAATACAAGCTAACGTATCAGCTGACACGTCTCCGAACCGTATTCGCTCAAGTAATTATGCCTTTAGCGTGTTTTCAACAAACAGACAGACGAGCAGACAAACGGACGGACGGACATTCGTCTTAAAATTGATCAGGAATCATGAATATATTTACTTTATGGGGTCCTAGGCCAATATTTCGAGTTGTTACAAACGGAATGACAAATTTATATATACCCTCTATCACTAGAGTGGAGGGTATAATAAAAATTACCTAAGTAAAGATATGAAGGCTCAGTACTGTTCTGATATATAAGAATATATCTAAACATTTTTACTCGGAATACTTTTGAGGAAAAAAAAAATTTCGCGAAAAAAAAAATCTGCAATTTTTTTCTTTATTTGTAAAAAAATATGTTCGCACTAAAGCATTTTCTATTTTTAGGGAATGTACCAAAATTTTTGAGGTGTCCTTACATTTTCGTTTATAACTTTTGAATCACTGCACCGATATCGCTCAAATGCAATATCAAACTTTTTAGGGCAACAACAAGTAAATATGTTAAGTTTCAGTCATATCCATGTAATATTTTGGCCGTGATCACCATTTCCACAGACAGACGGACATCGCTGGAAATTCTAAAAATCGATCACTGATCAATAATAAATATACTTTATGGGGTCCCTGACCGATATTTCGATGAGTTACAAACGGAATGACAAATTTATATTTACCCTCTATTACTAATTGTGGAGGGTATAAAAATAAAAGTTTCCGATACATTTTTTCTATAGGGAAAATTACACTGAATACCCAAACTTATACATTTTTAAAAATAAGACCTTAACGCAGCCAAATTTGGAAGAAAGCGATGCGCTATTGGATCGGCCTTCAAAAACCTTTCGATCTGTATAAAATGTTCATAAAGTTTCTTTTGAAGAAATGTGAAAAAATCCTCAAAAAACTAAAAAAATCCCGTTTTTTCCCTCCCCTTTGACCCGCTTAATGTGAGATTTGGCAGCTAAGAAAAAACAGGTAACTGTTATTTTCATCCCCTCTTTCCCATATGCAAGTTTCGGGACAATCGGTGGGTGCCCTCTGAATAACCTCCCTTTTAAGCTGACATGTGTTTTAATTTTTGTCAGGAGATCATTGTCCAGACTCTTTAGTAAATTGGCAACCGTTGGTGGCAAAACATTAAGTTTTATATCATTATCTGTTTTTTTTTTTTAATTTCCATTGAATTTTTACAAAATCCAATTCATCTTTTAAAATTTCAATCCATCTTTTTGGAGCCCCAATTCTGCATTTTTCCAATTTCAATTAATCTGCTTTAGTTTTAAAGTAGCATTTTTATATAGTAACTGATTTTTTGTCAATTATAAATGGGATTTTTAAATTTGAAATGAGATCTTCAAGTTTAATCTCCAATTGATCTTCTTCGAATATATAATTTTGTAATTTAAAAAGGTGTTTTCAAATGAAGTGTTCGGATTCTAATTGATCTTTTAAAATTACAGCTAAAAATTTTTTAATAATTTTGAGGATGTTTATTCTGGCTCGAGGTCATTATTTTCTTTACTAATTAAAACCATGATATTCTCATAGCATAATTTTCAAGAAAATTAGTTTTTTTTTTTTGTTTGAAATTTATTTTTGTTGGTAATTTTTGCAAGACTTAATCGACACGTGTTTCGGAATTCGTCAGATTTCATTGTCAAGATTATTTAGCAAAAATAGAAACGATTTACTACAAAGTAGCAAACGAGTCTAATGACAAATCGTTTGTGCACAAACTCAAATATGTAATACATATTCGAGTCTATCCACAATGGGAATTAGAAAGACGAAGAAATTGTACAATATTAGTAAGGCAACGATTGTCAATAACCAACAAAAATATTTAAAACATTTTTTTTTTAATAATTGTTTTTTTTTTTTGAAGTAATATTTCCAAAACTGATGCTTTTATAAAAATTTCTCCTCCTCCTAATTTGTTCAATTAATCATTTTTTATCAGGTTTATAATCTAGAAATATTTCCTAATTATATTTAAAAAAATCTCATCAATCACTTAAAATCCCAACAAATTAGAAATTCTACACCATTTCCAATTGTATTTCAGAAATTATGAATTGTATTTCAGAAATTATCAATTGTACTTCAGAAGTTATCAATTGTATTTCAGAATTTATCAATTGTATTTCAGAAATTATCAATTGTATTGCAGTTTTTATCAATTGTATTTCAGAAGTTTTCAATTGTATTTCAGAAATTATCAATTGTATTTCAGAAGTTTTTAATTGTATTGCAGTTTTTATCAATTGTATTTCAGAAATTCTTCAGAATTAATTAATTGTATTTCAGAAATTATCAATTGTATTTCAGAAATTTTTAATTTGTATTGTAGGAAATATCAATTGTTTTTCAGAAGTTATCAATTGTATTTCAGAAATAATCAATTGTATTTCAGAAATTATCAATTGTATTTCAGAAATTATCAATTGTATTTCAGAAATTATCAATTGTATTTCAGAAGTTTTCAATTGTATTTCAGAAGTTTACAATTGTATTTCAGAACTTATCAAATGTATTTCAGAAATTATCAATTGTATTTCAGAAATTTTTAATTTGTATTTTAGGAAATATCAATTGTATTTCAGAAGTTATCAATTGTTTTTCAGAAATAATCCATTGTATTTTAGAAATTATCAATTGTATTTCAGAAATTATCAATTGTATTTCAGAAATTATCAATTGTATTTCAGAAACTAACCTTTGTAAAGCAATTAAAAATTTCTGAAATACAATTGATAATTTCTGAAAAACAATTGATAATTTCTGAAATACAATTGATTATTTCTGAAATACAATTGATAACTTCTGAAATATAATTGATATTTTCTACAACACAGATTAAAAAATTCTGAAATACAATTGATAATTTCTGAAATACAATTGATAAATTCTGAAATACAATTGATAACTTCTCAAAAACAACTGATAATTTCTGAAATACAATTGATAATTTCTGAAATACATTTGATAACTTCTGAAATAAAATTGATAAATTCTGAAATACAATAGATATAAACTGCAATACAATTGATAACTTCTGAAATAAAATTCATAATTTCTGAATTAGAATTGATAATTTCTGATATACAATTGGAAATGGTGTAGAGCATTAAGTAATTTTTTTATTTTAATTTTCTATTTCCATACCCAAAATTTACAAAACACCAAAGTTACATTTAGTTATTGCTAATTAGAAACACCGAAAAAAAATTTCACTTTTCTTCCTTATGGACAATTAATCAAATATTTTATTGTACCAGATATATCCAAACTTCTACAACGATTTTGTTGATAATTTTCTACTTAATTAAAACGCATAAAATTTTTTTTTATACTACATGACAAGTTTACACATGTAATAAACAACACAATCAACTTGTTAATTGGCGTTTGACACCAGATGAAAAGATAAATATCTTATTTTTTTCATCATCTACTCTCTATCAAATATCTGGCTGAAATTAAAGACAGAAAAAAGTCTCAAATCGACAAGATAGTAAAACAAGAAAAAAGTTTAATTCTGCCTTGCCGAATATTATGATACCCTCCATAATGTAAACAAGATTATTTGAAAAAAAAAAAAAAATTTTGTTTGAAAAAAAAAATCCGCGGAAAAAAATTTTTTGGGGAAAAAACATATTTTTTACAAATTTTTTTACAAAAAAAATAAAAAATATGTTTTTTCCTTTTAAAATACCATCGGACCTCGAATTCTGTTCACAAATTTCAACCAGCAGCCGAATTAAAACATTTTGTATTTTTAGGTTATGTGGAATGTACCAAAATTTTCAAAGTGTCTTTACATTTTCGTCCATAACTTTTGAACCGATTTCGCTCAAATGCAATACCACACTGCTCGGGACAACAAAAAGTGAACATGTTAAGTTTCAGTCTTATCTGAGTATAATTTTGGCCGTGATCGACATTTCAACAGACAGACGGACAGGCAGGCGGACATTGCTAGAATGTTTTAGAATCGATCGCTGATCAATAATATATGTATATACTTTATGGGATCCCAGACCAATATTTCGATAAGTTACAACCGGAATGACAAACTTTATATACCCCCTATCACTAAGTGGAGGGCATAAAACCAATTACAAACCAAAAGATCTTAAAAGAGTGATAAGTATTTGAAGTTGAAATTGACAAAACGTTAAATGTTTATTGTTGAAATTGTGTTTGTGGTGTGGTTGGATATTTTTTTGTCATCTTGTTTTTATGTGTGATGATTATAAAATTAAAAATTAATTTCTTTTAATTGATGTAAATTACTTTGTGTTATGGAAAAAGATAATAACACGAGAAAATTTGTTTAAAGGAATTTCAATAAAAAAAAAAACAAATGTTGGTCAAGTCGTAAAACTTGATTTTTTATGATTATGATGGGAAACATACATAAAGAAAATTTATGTTTTATGGATTTTTGAGATGGAAAAAACACACATAGAAATTTAAAAAAATTATCATAGGAATTTTGTTAATGAAATAAATTTAAAAATATAAATGCAGTAAAAAAAGTTACCAATTCTATTTCGAAATATTTCAGACGGGCAGATAGATACTGATCAATATTATAACTAACAAACTAAAGTCTGATATTGATCAGATTTTAGTTCGTTAGTTATAAAACCGTACAAGTTTCCCCCCTTTACCCCCTTTTTGTTTCCTTAGAACTTTCAAAATTTACGTTTTTCAGAATGTTCTTTTTTGATCTTAGATTCAAAATTTCAAGTATTTAAGACCATTATTTATTTAAAAAAGTTCCAAAGTACAATTTTTACCCTATTTTATACTCACAAGGGAAGTATCTCAACCCTTTCGAACCGATTTGCACGAAACTTAAAATATATATACAAGAGACAATTCTAAGGTTGGGGTGTCTCGGCTTATCGGCCATATCGGGGATTATAAAAGAGTCAAAAAATGGCGAAAAAACGCTTTTTGGATTTTTCAGTCCTTTATTTCAAAAAAACTATATTATGTTTCCATATGAGAAGAAAGATTTTTTAATGCCTATCCAGCGGTGGCATAACCTTAATATGGCCGATAAGCCGTGTCAGAAAAGTATTTTTAAGAAAGTTTTGTTCCGATGGACACATTTCAAAAATCAAGTTTGTATTTCAGGTGTAGCAAAGTACACTAAAAAAACCTTGTAAAATTACAAGAAAAACTTGTAACGTTTTTTTGTTTGTTACCTCCTATTTGACAAAAAATCCTAGTAATTTTACAATCTTTTTGCCAATAATTTTGTTATTTTACAAGGTTTTTACCAATAAAATTGTAAATTTACAAATTTTTTGACACGATAAAATTTACAAAGAGGTTTCGTAATTTTACTAGATTTTTTGCTACCTAATATTTTACAAGAATTCCTAGTAATTTTAAAAGCTTTTTACCAATAATTTTGTAATTTTACAAGCTTTTTACCAATAATTTTGTAATTTTTCAAGCTTTATACCAATAAAATTGTAAATTTACAGCATCAAGTACTTTTTTTTTGTTTTTAGTCTCTTCCTTACGTCTCCTCGAAACAGAATTGCTTTTCAAATTGGAAGATATCAAAAATTGTTTTTAAATCATGAAAACCCCACCGTTAGGGTATACAATATATCGTCCATTCCATGAGTCATTTTAAAAAATCTGACCGAGGGTCTTCCGATTTTTGTTATATTTTTCATACAGATACTCTATGGAGCCAATTTCAAATTTCATCCATCAGATCGAAAATATTCGAAAAACTCACGATTTTATTCACGATTTTCGTTTTTAAAAAAGTCAAAAAAATGCAAAATCTGTGTAACTTTGAGCAGCTGTATTTTCTAAACTACTTATCGCACTTTAACAATCCATAGCGCATACGAATGGTTTGTAAGTCTATTTTGATATCTTATAAACTGAAAAAATGTCGGTGGTTTAAAAGTGCATTTTATATGCAAATGCAGTTTTGAAGTGCATTTTGCGAAACTTTTACCCCATTTAATTTTTTTTTAATTAGCATATTTGGAAAATTTAGAATTTTTGCTACAGAAAAATATTTTCATTACAATGGACCGAGCATGTGTGATATTTTTAATATTTTTTTTAAAAAATACTTCCTTAAGTTTCCCTTATAAAAATTTTTATTTTTTAAATTATACCAAAATCATGTAAAAAGACATGTTTTTAAACCGTTATATTTTCAAAAGTACTAATCGCATCTCATTGTTGTTATGCACATTAGAAAGGTATTTTTGGGTTTTTTTTGCATTTAATGACCGCAAATATGTTGGCGTTTCAGAAATGCATTTTAAATGCAAATGCAGTTTTGAAGTGCATTTTTCAAAACTTTTACCCCTTTGAATTTTTTTTTAGTTATCATATTCGAAAAGTTAACAATTTTTACTACAAAATAATGTCCTCCTAATAATGGACCCACTGTGTGTGATATTTTTTTAGAATTTTTTAAAAAATCATGTTATTTCAGATTTTTTGGTTTTATTTAAAATATTGAAATTGTTTTAAGGAAATTTAAAAAAAAAAAATTAAAATAGCACACACGGTGGGTCCATTATTAGCAGGACATTATTTTGTAGTAAAAATTGTAAACTTTTCGAATATGATAACTAAAAAAAAATTTAAAGGGATGAAAGTTTTGAAAAATGCACTTCAAAACTGCATTTGCATTTAATATGCAATTCTGAAACACCAACATATTTGCGGTCATTAAATGCAAAAAATAGACAAAAATACATTTCTAATGTGCATAAAAACAATGAGATGCGATTAGTACTTTTGAAAATATAACGGTTTAAAAACATGGGTTTTTACATGATTTTGGTATAATTTAAAAAATAAAAATTTTTATAAGGGAAACTTAAGGAAGTATTTTTTTAAAAAAAATATTAAAAATATCACACATGCTCGGTCCATTGTAATGAAAACATTTTTCTGTAGCAAAAATTCTAAATTTTCCAAATATGCTAATTAAAAAAAAATTAAAAGGGGTAAAAGTTTCGCAAAATGCACTTCAAAACTGCATTTGCATATAAAATGCACTTTTAAACCACCGACATTTTTTCAGTTTATAAGATATCAAAATAGACTTACAAACCATTCGTATGCGCTATGGATTGTTAAAATGCGATAAGTAGTTTAGAAAATACAGCTGCTCAAAGTTACACAGATTTTGCATTTTTTTGACTTTTTTAAAAACGAAAATCGTGAATAAAATCGTGAGTTTTTCGAATATTTCCGATCTGATGGATGAAATTTGAAATTGGCTCCATAGAGTATCTGTATGAAAAAAATAACAAAAATCGGAAGACCCTCGGTGAAAAAATGCCTAAAATTACCAAATGTCTGGTGGAATGGACGATATACTATACATAGATAGACCTATTTTGAAATTAATTTTACCTTTCTAAAATTTTAAATGATATTTTTAAATGAAATTTTGAAAAAAAAACTTGATTCGACTGGGACGTGACCTTACACAGTTAATTGCAATTGTTCTAGTGATCACAAATCTGTGCCCAATTTCTGTAATTATGCGAAAAGTTTTCGCATTGAAAAAATAACTAATATTGTAGTCATTAAGTTTTCTACAGGGTGAGTACAATGATACAAAAAAGAAACCAAAGCTTTTTTCGGAATCACTCTGTGACATACTGGATGACTTTAACGTTATTTTATTTTTTTCGATGCAAAAACTTTTCGCATATTTAAAGAAATCGGGTACTGGTCTCCAAACCTTTTCATCCCATCAGGTTTTTGAGAAAATCAAGGTAAAAGTTCAAAAAATCCTCGTTTTGAGCATTTTGGACAACTCATAGCAAATGAACTTGACGTGAAAAGCTTAAAAATTGATCTTAAGGATGCTGAGCTCATTTGGTCTGTCGCATTAACCCTTAGGGCACCAATTATCCCTCAATGATGTCTTATTTCCAAAAATCGATTTTTTTCGCTACAAATCATATGAAAAAGAAAAAACTTTATGCGAATAGAACGCCACCATATTTATATGATTACATTTATTTTTCTGATCTCCAAACTTTTCCATTACATCAGGGATTTGAGAAATTCGAAATACAAAAAAATCCTGTTTTTGAACATATTTGCCGACTCATAGCAGATAAACCCGATGTGCTGACGACTTAAAAATAAGTCAAGAGTAAAGCTCAAACATTTCTCTTTAAGAAGTATAACTCATTTGTTCAGTCGTTTTAACCGTTGAAGCACCAATAAGCTTTTAATAACTTTTTTTCGATAAGACGTCATTGAAAAACAATTGGTGCCCAAAGGGTTAATGCGACTGACCAAATGAGCTCTGCTTTTTAAAGAGTAATGTTTAAGCTTTACCCTCGACTTATTGTTAGTTTGAAGTCGCCATCACATCAGGTTCATCCGCTATGTGTTTTAAAAAATGGCAAAAATGGCGATTTGTTTTTAACTTTGACCTCAATTTTCTCAAAAACCAGATGTGATGGAAAAGTTTTGAGACCGGATTTTTGACCAGCAGAACTATTGTAATCAAGTTTATAAGGTCGGTTTCCAGTCGTATTTTTGATGTTTAGTAGTGTTTTTTATACCCTACACCACTCTGTGCTACAGCACACAAAAAATTATTGGCTAAAAATTTTCAATTAAATGTATTGATCAACAAAAATTAAATGAGTCAATCAATGTTTTGATTAAAATTTTTCCTATTTTTGTTACAAATTTTCAACATACCAGATTTTTTTTTTTCGAATTAATTTATTTGAATAGATTAATTCAAAAATATACAAAATAATCGGGCTTTACTTTTTTATTGTTGGCAACATTTTGGAAAGAAAAAAATATGAATTTTTTGATAGGTTTGTCATAAGCTGACAATTCATTTGTTAAATCAATCATTATTTTGATTGACTTTAAACAAAAAATTGATCAAATTTTTGATCAAAATCGAAAAAATGTTTGACTGAAAACATTTTCAATCAATCACCTACAATTTGATGATTGGTATAACAATTTTTTTAATTGGAGGAATTTCAATCAAAAAATTGATTGAATCCGCGTTTTTGTTGATTGAAATTCGTTTCAAATTTTTTCTGTGAGGGTATAATGAATTCGTGCTAATGTTTGTAACTTCCCGAAATATTGGTCCTAGATCCACCTTAAAGTATACCGATCGACTCAGAATCACTTTTTGAGTCGATTTAGCGATGTCCGTTCCTCCATGTAAACGTTGTGCGCACGATACAGGTCGCGGTTTTTAACCGATTTGTCTGAAATTTAAAACTTAAGCTTCTTTTGACGAACGCTATTGAAATTGGAGAAAATCGGTCAATGTTTTGACCTAACCCCCATACAAAGGTCCTTTTATTTTGGATGAAATGAGTCTAATGACCGTAATATAAAACATATCCTTTCAAATCACCATTCAAAATTTTAAAGGAATCGGACCAGTTTTTCTTGTAGCCCCCATACAAACCACCCTCACGATATTCATATCAATATCTTAAATTTTATGAAAATAGAAAATATTTTATCAAAATTTTGTTTGTATTTGTTAAACGTGTACTTTGTTAAGTAAATCTGATTATTTTAAGACCATTTCTGGACCTAGGCCCTATACGAAAATTTCGCCCGATATTCACTTGTAGCGGTTCATTTCACTCAAATTTGGTTTGTAAGTGTTTTTAACACTTATTAAAGATTTGACAAAAGATATATCCCATCGGTCCATGTTAGGACTTAGGACCCATTTTCCGGAAAACACTGGTGTAGGGTATTTTATGGTCGGTATTGACCGACTATAATTTGCTTACTTGTTTTAAATTTCAAATGATCTTTTACAAATTTTAGTTGCTACTTTTAGGTTTTTATTTGATTTTTTTTTTTTAATTTCAATTGAGCTTTTCGAATTTCCGTTGTCCTTTATTTTTATTAATTTAATTAATCTTTTCCGAATTTTACTTGATCTTTTCTAAATTTCAATTGTTTTATGAATTTCAATAGATATTTTTCGAAATTCTATGATTTTGTTCGAATTGTCATTAATCCTTTATTAGATTACTTCGAATTCCAATAGATCTTTTTCGAACTTCACTTGATCTTATTCGAATTTCAATTGATATTTTTTGAATTTTTTATTTCAATAAATCTTTAGCGATTTGAAAGGGATCTTTTACGAATTTTTAAAGAGTTTTAATTAATATTTTCGAATTTTAATTGAAATCATCAAATTTAAATCTTCTTCGCATTTCAATTAAAATCTTTGAATTTACCTTTTATGAACTTCACTTAACGTTTTTCAAACTTCAATTCATCATTTTCAATTTTTTTAAATTGAATATTTTGAATTTGAATTGATTTTTTCGAATTTCAAATGAAATCATGTAAGACTTATTTTTGAGTAAATTGGCAGATACGTTAAAACCTTTCACCGTTATTGTTTTATTACAAAAATTTTAAAAATCTCTGCTACTCTAAACAAAATTTAAAATTACAAAACACCATCCCTAAATAGGTAAAAAGGAAAATTCTTTCTAATAAATGAAAGAAAAAACGTTTGAAAACTTTCTCATCATCTTTCAATGACGTAGAGGTCTTTAAACTCTTTGAGTACAAGTAGTTTTTTGCTTTCAAACTAAATATAGCAAAATAGAAAAAGAGAAAAAGAAAAATATATCGACAAGTATAATGGTTTCTATTGGAAAAAAAAAACAATTGATCATGCAATACGAAGCTTCTATGTACTTGGAACAAAACCAACAATGTATAGTTCGATGTCTGGTGCTGATGATCATGATGATGACGATCAGCATCATCAGCTTTTAGCAAAAACAACAACCACATTTTGTCTAGTCCGACGCATAAGTTAACATTGAAAACTGATCTGTTAGTGTAACCGTATATGGGTACATTAAAATGGATGGATGGATGGAAAATAAAAATCTTTTAAGCAGGAAACTATTTTAACTTCAACGAACCATATTTGACCAAAATGTTATAAAAAAAAAAACAAAAATAAATAGAAAAAAATTATTTACGAGAAAAGTTAACTTTTGTTGGAAAAGTTAGAGACCCAGGCAAAGAATAGTTTTAAGATAGAAATATAATTGACTTAAGTAAAATAAATTGTAGCATACACTTAGAAAAGGATAATGAATGACTTTGTACTAGTCTCTCGAGTGTCCCCTGAGCGATGTTCTTGCCCGTAGTGTAGCGACAGTCATAAAATATTCTAAGGGAGCAAATGGAATAAAATTCGTTGCTTTGGTACTTTTTTTTAATTTCCAAAATTAATGGTCCTATATTCCAAGACTACACATTTGGAATGTAGGACCCTCCGTCGTACAGGAATAAAGTAGTGTACTTTGGTACTATTTTTATCTCCTGAAATAATGATCATAGAAACTTTAAATGTGAGACTTTACAGCCGGAAAAAACGTCCTGAAACAATTCTGCTTTTAGTGGGGTAAAAGTCTAAAAATGTTTACTTTGGTAAACAAAGGCTCTAGAAACTTGAATTGTCAATTGGAAAATCATCCAGGGTAAAAACTATTCTGACAAAGGTACTTTATAAAAAGTTTCTATGCTGCTAAGAGGGTAAAAAAGTACTTTGGTACTTTTTCGATCTGTCATAGAAAATATTCTAAGGGGGCAAAATGGACTTAAAATGGTTACTTTGGTACTTTTTAAAATTTGCAAAAAAAAGGTTGTTTAAAAAAGGTTAAATTTTGTTCTTTGGTACATTTTCTATCACCTGAAATAATGGTTCCAGAAACTTGAAGGATAAAGTAGTGTACTTTGGTACTATTTTTATCTTCTAAAATAATGGTCATTGAAACTTTAAATTTGAAATGTGGAATCATCCAGCCAGAAACAACATTCTGAAAAAACCTTTTGGAAATATAAATTTTAATGGGGAAATATCAAATGTAAAAATTCGTACTTTGGTACTTTTTCTTTCTCCTGAGATAATGGCTCTATAAACTTGAAATTTGGAATATAGGATATTCCAGTGAAAAAAAAAACATTTTGACAAAAGTACTTAATTAAAAGTTTCTACGCTAAGAACGTAAAAAGTATACTTTGGTACTTTTCGATCTGTCAAAGAAAATATTCTAACTGGGCTAAAAATTTGTTGCTTTGGTACTTTTTTAAATTCCCAGAAAAAATGGTTCTAGAAACTATATATTTGGAATGTTGGATCCTCAGTTGGACAAACCATTCGGAAAAAAGTACTTTTTGGAAATTTAATTGGGAAAAAATGTTGGATCCGGAAAGAAGATTCTGAAAAAAACTTTTGAAAATATCGTTTCTAATAGGGTAAAAAGTGTAAAAATTTGTACTTTGATACTTTTTCTTTCTCCTCAAATAATGGCTCTAGAAACTTGAATTTTGGAATGTAGGATCACCCAGTAAAAAAACAACAATCTGACAAAAGTATGTAATTACAATTTTCTATGCTAAAAGGGTAAAAAAGTGTACTTTGGTACTTTTTCGATGTGTCAAAGAAAATATTCTAAAGCAGGAAAATGGGCTAAAAACGGTTACTTTGGTACTTTTTTTAAATTTCCAAAAATAATGGTCCTAGACATTTGGAATGCGGGATCCTCCCTTAAAAAAACCATTCGGAAAAAGTTCTTTTTGGAAATTCCAATTTTAACAAGGAAAAAAAGGTTAAATTTTATTCTTTGGTACTTTTTCCATCACCTGAAATAATGATTCTAGAACCTACAAGGGGTAAAGCAGTGCACTTTGGTACTATTTTTAATTCCTGAAATAACGATCATAGAAACATTAAATTTAAAATGTGGGACACTCCAGCCGGAAAAAACGTTCTGAAATAAATACCTTTTGGAAATTCTAATTTTAATGGGGTAAAAGTCTTAAAATTTATACTTTGGTACCTTTTTCTTTCCCCTGAAATAATGGTTCGAGAAAATTGAATTGTCAATTGTAGAATCATCCAGCGTAAAAACTATTCTGACAAAGGTACTTTATGAAAAGTTTCTATGCTAAGAGGGTAAAAAGAGGTACTTTGGTACTTTTTCGATCTGCCATAAAAAATATTTTAAGGAGTAAAATGGGATAAAAACGGTTATTTTGCTTTTTTTTAAATTTCCAGAAAAAATGGTCCTAGAAACTATATTCTTGAAATCCTACGTTGCAAACCCCCTTCGGAAAGTAGATCTTTTTGGAAATTCCGATTTTAATAAGGAAAATGATTGTTCTAGAAACTTAGAGGAGTAAAGTAGTGTACTTTGGAACTATTTTTATCTTCTAAAATGGTCATAGAAACTTTAAATTTAAAATGTGGAATCATCCAGCCGGAAACAACATTCTAAAACAAGTAAGAAAATTATAGCCGGTCTAGACCGACCATATAATACCCTACACCAGAGTTTCCCGGAAAATGGGTCCCAAGTTCAAACATGGACTGATTAGATCTATATTTTGTCAAATCTTTAATAAGTGTAAAAAGCACTCACTAATAAAATTTGAGTGGAATATGCTTCTTTTTGTTGACAATAAATCGCTTCAACTGAATATCGGGGGAAATTTCCACATGGGACCTAAGTCCAAAAATGGTCCGATGATAATCAGATTTGATAAGGTTATTAAAGAACGCGTTTAACATACACAAACAGAATTTTAATTAAATATTTTCTATTTTTATGAAATTTGAGAGATTTATGTGAAAATCGGGAAGGTGGTTTGTATGGGGGCTACAAGAAGAACTAGTCCGATTTTTTTAAAATTCGGAATGTTGATTTGTGTGGATAAAACATGATTACCTGGCAAATTTCGAAAAGATAACTATTAAAATGCGGCTATTAGAGTCATTTGAGCCAAAACTAAAGAGGACCTTTGTATGGGGGCTAGGTCTAAATATGGACCGATTTTTTCCAATTTCAATAGGCTTCGTCCTTGGGCCAAAAGAAGCTTAAGTTTCAAATTTCAAGTCAATTGATTAAGAATTGCGACCTGTATCGTGTTTACACCGTTTACATGGACAGACAGACGGACGGACGGACGGACGGACATCGCTAAATCGACTCAAAAAGTGATTCTAAGTCGATCGGTATACTTAAAAGTGGGTCTAGGACCAATATTTCGGGTAGTTACAAACATCAGCACAAACTCATTATACCCTGTACCACAGTGTGGTGTAGGGTATAAAAATACCATTTGAAAATTTCCGTCTTAATGGGTTCGAAAGTGTAAAATTTCACTTTGGTACTTTTTCTTTCTCCTGAAATAATGGCTCTAGAAATTTGGAATGTAGGATATCCCAGTAAAAAAATAAACATTCTGACAAAAGTATTTTATTTAAATTTTCTTTGCTAAGAGGGTAAAAGAGTGTACATTGGTACATTTTCGATCTGTCATAGAAAATATTCTAGGGGGGCAAAATTGGGTAAAAATGTTTACTTTGGTACTTTTTTAAATTTCCAGAAATAATGGTCTTAGAAACTAGACATTTTATAATGTGGGATCATCCGTTTAAAAAATCATTTAAAAAAATATTTTTTGGAAATTCCTATGTAAATGGAGTAATAAGGGTGAAAATTTGTACTTTGGTACTTTTTTATCTCTAGAAATAGTGGTTCTAGAAACTTGAAGGGGTAAAGTAGTATACTTTGGTACTATTTTTATACCTTGAAAAAATGGCCATAGAAACTTTAAATTTGAAATGTGGATTTTTACAGTCGGAAAAAACATTCTGAAAATATTCCTTTTGGAAATTCAGATTTTAATGGAGTATAAAGTGCAAATGTGATACTTTTTATTTCTCCTGAAATTATGGTGCCAGTAACTTGAATTGTCGATTGTGCTTAGAGGGTAAAAAATTAACTTTGTTACTTTTTCGATCTATCATAAAAAGTATTCAAAGGGGAAAATGGGCTAAAAACGGTTGCTTTGGTACTTTTGTAAATTTCCAGAAATAATGGTCTTAGAATCTAGTCATTTAAAATGTAGGATCTTTCGTTGGAAAAACCATTCGGAAAAAGTACTTTTTGGAAATTCCGATTTTAATAGGTTAAAAATGAAAAAAATATACACTGTAGCACTGGTACTTTTTCTTTCTTCTGATCATCCAATGAAAAAAACATTCTGACAAAAGAAATTTTTAGAAATTTCAATTTTAGAGGGGTACAAAATAAACTTTGGTACTTTTTTGAACTCATAAAATAATAAAGTCACAAGAACTTGATTAGTTGCAATGTAGAAACTCCATGGCAACAACACGTTATAAAAAAAAAACAATTAGAATTTTTGATACAAAGAGGGTAAAAACGGGTAAGTAGGTGTACTTGGGTAGTTGTTATGTTTCTTGTAATAATGGTACTAGAAACTTGAAATATTAAATCTTGGATCCTCCAGTCGAAAAAAAAACATTCTTAAAAAAGTACCTTTTGGTACTTCCGACTTTAATAGGGTAAAAAGGTAAACAAATTATACGTTGGCTCTCTCTCTAACTCCTGATTCAACAGAAAAAACAAGTAAGAAAATTATAGTCGGTCAAGACCGACCATATAATACCCTACACAAGAGTTTCCCGAAAAATGGGTCCCAAGTTCAAAAATGGGCCGATTAGATCTATATTTTGTCAAATATTTAATAAGTGTAAAAAACACTCACAAATCAAATTTGAGTGAAATAGGTTTCGATTTGTTGCCAATAAACACCTTTAAGTGAATATCGGGCGAAATTTTCACATGGGGCCTAAGTCCAAAAATGGTCCGATGGTAATCAGATTTGATAAGGTTGTTAAAGTACGCGTTTAACATACACAAATAAAATTTAATAAAATATTTTCTATTTTCATGTAATTTGAGAGATTTATGTGAAAATCGGGAAGGTGGTTTGTATGGGGGCTACAAGAAGAACTGATCCGATTCCTTCAAAATTCGAAATGGTGATTTGTGAGGACAAAACACGTTTACGTGTCAAATTTCAAAACGAAACCTATTATAGTACGGTTAAAAAAAAAAATCTGAAAAAAGTACTTTAAAAAATGTTTCGATGCTAAGAGGATAAATAGGGTACTATGGTACCTTTCCAATCTCCCATTAAAACTTGATTTTTAAAATTTAGGATCATTCACTCAAATGAAAAAAATTATAGGAGCTTTTCATTTTAAGAGGTTAACGAGGGGTAAACAAATTGTTTTTTTTTTAACTTTTTATATCTCCTGAAATAATGGTTTGAAATGTGGGATCCTCCAGCCGAAAAAAAAAACTTTCTGAAAAAAAGTACCTTTTGGAAACTCTAATTTTAATGGGGAAATAAGGGTTGACAATTGTACCTTGGTACTTTTTCTAGCTCCCGAAATAATGGCTCTAGATATGAAATGTATGACCATTTAGAGAAAAAACCATTCTGAGAAAAGTACTTTTTAGAAAGTTTCGATTCCAAAAGTGTGAAAAAAGTACTTTGGCACTTTTTAGATCTTCTAAAAAAATTATCTTAAAATATTGATTTTTGGAATGTATAAACCTCTATTAAAACGAAACATTCTGAAAAAAGACTTTTAGGTATTTCTGACACTAAGAGGCTAAAAGATGTTCAAAAAATTTACTTTGGTACTTTTTATACCCTCCAACCACAGTATGGGGGTATACTCACTTTGTCATGCCGTGTGTAACTCATCGAAATATCGGCCGGGGACCCCTTAATCTATATATATTATTGATCAGTGATCGATTCTAAGACATTCTAGCGATGTCGGTCTGTCTGTCCGTCCGTCTGTGGAGGACTATACAGTCCAAAATTAAGTTCGGAGATGGACAAAATCGGACTACGGGGAAAAAAGTTTTCTTTTAAGAACTAAATCAACCTCAAACAAGTAGAAAAGTTAAATTCGACTTGGCCGAATCTATGAATACCCTCCACAATGCCCTTTTTAAGTTATAGTAAATTTTCTAGAGTGAAAAAATAACATTTTTGATTAGAAATATTTTAATTTGTTTAAAAAAACTTTTTTTTTTAACTAATTTTTCAAAAAAAAAAAATAATTTACAAAATTTTTTTTTGAGTGTAAAATTTTTTTTGAGTGTAAAATTTTTTCCGAGTGTATTTTTTTTTTCTTTTAGTGTAAAAATATTTTTGAGGGACAAAAATGCGTTGTAAAATATTTTTGTGATTTACCAATCTGTTTAAAGGGGTTTCAACACGAGAATTTAAGGTGAGGTGAATCTGAAATTTACGGTTTTGCTAATAACTTTTGAACCACTGGACCGATTTGGCTGAAATTGAAAACGAACCGGACCAGAGGAACGGCAAATATATATGCCATACTTCAGCATCCTCAGAATTGCCGTTCGAAAGTTACCGTGTGTTTTATCTCGTAAATTCCAGAAAAACCCTTGCCGAAATTTACTCATTTGCTTATAACTTTTGAACCACTGGACCGATTTCGCTGGATTGCAATACCAACCTGACCAGGTAAATGCTCAATATATATGCCAAACTTCAGGAGCCTCCGTAAAGTCTTTCAAAAGTTAGCGTGTTTTCAACAGACAGACAGACAGACAGACAGACGGACGGACGGACGGACGGACGGACGGACGGACGGACGGACGGACATCGCTAGATCGTCTTAAAATCGATCGAGGATCATGAATATATATACTTTATGGGGTCCTAGACCAATATTTCGAGGTGTTACCAACGGAATGACAAACTTATATATACCCTCCATCACTAGAGTGGAGGGTATAAAAAACGCCACTTTTTATAGATTTTTTGTACTTTTGCTTAGCAAACGAATCATTTTTTATATCAGAAGAAGTTCAAAGTCCTGTTGTTGGTTTCAGAAAGTCTACCACCACCGAAACCCCCCCCCCCCCCCCCCCCCAACAAAAAAAAAAGACCCTGTTTTTTTATCCCCTCCAACCACAGTATGGTGGTATACTCACTTTGTCATTCCGTGTGTAACGCATCGAAATATCGATCTTATCGGACCCCATAAAGTATATATTTTATTGATCAGAGATCGATTCTAAGACATTCTAGCGATGTCCGTCCGTCCGTCTGTAGAGGACACGATACAGTCCAAAATAAAAGAGCTAGAATTCCGAGGTTTGGCACGAATATGTCTTATATTCCTAGGCAAGTTAAGTTCGGAAATGGGCTAAATCGGACCCAGGGGAAAAAAGTTCCCCCTTGGAGAACTAAACCAACCTAAGAAAAACCGGATTTTTTGCAGGGTTTTTTGTACTTTTTCTAAGCAAATGCAACTTCTTAAAAGAAGTTAAAAATTGCAAGGGGAAGGTGCCCCCTAACGTAACCCACTAACCCCCCCTTCCAAAAAAAAGACGCCCCTGAATTTTTTTTTTATATTGTTTCTTACATTTTGGAGGGTATAAAAGATTTGACACAGCTGAATGTAACACTCTTACTTGTTTTTTTTTTTAAGGTGTTGGAGGGTATAAAAGATTCGGCACAGACGAATTTAACACTCTCACTTCTTTTATTTTTTAAACTAAAGGTCTTTATATGTATATAAGCCTCAAAAAAAAAAACATTTTGAAAAAAGTAAATTTTGGAAATATCGATTCTCAGGGGTCAAAACAGGAAAACGAGTAAAATTTGGTGCTTCTTATAAATTTTTAATAAATATAAAACTTGATTTTTCAAAAATTATGATTCTTGATCAGAACAAAATATTTTGAAAACGTTTTTTTATTTTTTTTTTAATTAAGTTTGTTGTTATTCGACCTTTTTATTAATATAATTAATACATGTTAGACTGTCCCTGAGGATGTTATTTAATTAATAACGAAATATTGGAGGAATGAAATAAAGAAGATTTTTAAATAAAATAAAGACCTCGAGCTTGATTATTTACTATTAATTATTTTTTTTTTAATTATTTTTTAAAAATATTTTTTGCCAAATTTTTTTTTAACCTAAAATTTTTTTTCCCCCGGAAATTTTCTTTCAATATTTTTTGTTCAAATAAAGTTTTTTGCAATAATCTTTGAAGCATTTTGAAGGGTACCCATTAGGGTGGCAGCGAAATTTTAACTTTGGATTTTCGCCATCTCCAAGGTGGAATACTGTGTTACATGGTCTTAAACTGATGTAGAATAAATTTGAGCCAAATCGGATAACTTTAACCCGTGCCCCATTGAAACACTTTTTTTTGGCTTGTATAGATTTTTTACATTGTGAACTTTTACCTCAATGAGGCACGGTCTAAAGTTATCCGCTTCGTCTCAAATTAGTTCTACATCAGTTTTAGACCATGTTACACAATATTCCGTCCGGAATATATTCAATTTAAAAAAAAAAAAATCCCTCACACATTTCGCTGCCATCCAAATACAAATTTTGAGTAAAAAAGACTTAAACATCCAAAATTTAAAAATATAAGATTCTGTAAGGAGTCAAATTCTGATCCTTCTATTATCCAAAATTCAATATTACCGATAGTGAAGTACCGGGCGGCCATCTTAGTCAATTTAATTGTACATGATTGTGACAATCATACTATGATCCTCAACAATCAGAAAAATATTTTTAATTCATCTATGATCAGTAGAGCGAAACAAATATGTATGGAGAAGATTTGTTGCAGGGAATTTTTAGAAAGAACTTAGAGAAATCAAAAAAAAAGCGAAATCAAAAACATTAATTTATCCACCCTTGTGTTCAGTGAGAATCATACTATGATCACTATAATCATATTATGAGAAAATTATCAGTCCTACTATGATCCTCTTCCATTATGGTTATCACAATCACGTTTTATCTCTGCGTGTATGAAAGATTTATAAAAAATAAAAGAAAAACAATGTAGTATAGCTTAATATGGAAACTTACCGTTGCGTTGTAATTTTTGACGTTGACCGTTGTTATGACCAACACCACCTCCACCGCCTCCCATACGACCATTGCGCTTCCGCTGTTGTTGTTGCTGTTGTCTATTACGTTTACGTTCTTGTTTAAAATTGTTAGAGTTGGTTAAATATGATGATGGTGTTTGCAAGAATTCAGCTTCTGTATCATGTTCTTGATTTGTTGGTGCTGGCAATTCCGAATAATCCATTTCAATATTGCTTTCAATCAATAAACCACTTTTAGTTTTGTGTCTTTTATTAAAACCAACTACAACACCGCCACCACCCTGATGATGATGAGCTTGAATTTCTGGCTGTTGATTTGAACTTAAAAATGAATGTTGATGATCTTGTTTTAAATGTTCCAGTCTTTTATTAGCAAATGATATTGATGGCGATGAAGATGATGATGGCGATGCTGGCAAGGAAGATGAGGCAAAGTTGATGGGTGAGTTAGATAATTTGGCGCCTGTCCATGATACCACACTTGTTTGAAAATCTTGATAGTGTGTTGCATTATTAAGATGGTTTCGGGAAGAGTACTGCTGTTTTAGTAAATCTTGTGGTGTATGATGCTTTTGATGTTGTCTAACACGATGATGCATTAAATCTTTGGTATGTGAGGGTGTTGCTTGCATTAACAGCACGAGTAATAGAAGGTTTAAACTTCGTTGATGGTTAAAGGTTATGGAAAAGGCCATTAAGAGCCTTTTACCTGATTTAGTTGTTAAAGAATACATTTTATTTCGTTTTTGTAGATAGGGTTTGGTTTTATGAAGAGTTTTTAAATTTTAATGGAATTGTAATTAAATCATGTTTTTTTGTTAAGGATTTAAAGTTTTTTTTTGTTCTTTTTTGAAGATCTAAAATTTTTGGTAGAAAAAGAAATAATTTTTTTGTTTCACAAAGAAAACTTCTTAACTAAATAAGCTTAATATGTTCATGGTGTTTTTCGCCTTCTACTGATGTTTTATTGGCAGATTTTTGGCAGTAGTTTTGTTTAAACCCTTGGTACAAGAATCTTGAGTATGAAAGTTCTTCAAAAGATTTATTTTTATCATTATTTCAAAAGTTGTAAGGAAAAACCCATAATAAAATGAAATGTTGCTTATCGAGTTTTTACAATAAGCCCTTCATATATATTATTAATTAGTGATCGATTCTAAGACATTCTAGCGAAGTCCGTCTGTCTGTCCATCTGTCCGTCTGTGGAAATGGTGATCACGGCCAAAGTATCAAACATATATGACTGAGACTTAGCAAATTTACTTGTTGTTGTCCTAAGTAGTCTGGTATTGCAAGTTTTCTTTATTGTTATTGCAAAAGTTATGAACTAAAATGTAAAAACACCTCGAAAATTTTGGTATATTCACATAACCTAAAAATACAAAATGCTTTAAATTGGCTGCTGGTTGGCATATGTCACCAAAATTGGACACAGAATGGAATTTTTACAAGTACAAACCAATTTTTTTACCAAAAAAAAATTTACCAAAAAATTTTTTCGCGGATTTTTTTTTTTAAATAATCTTTTATTATATTATGGAGGGTATCAATATATTCGGCCGAATTAAACTTTTTTACTTGTATTTTTAGGATGTTTATTCTGGCTCAAGGTCATTATTTTCTTTACTAATAAAAACCATGATATTCTCATAGCATAATTTTCAAGAAAATTATTTTTTTGTTTTAAATTTATTTATGTTGGTCATTTTTGCAAGACTTAATCGACACGTGTTTAGGAATTTGTCAAGATTCCATTGTCAAGATTATTTAGCAAAAATGACCAACATAAATAAATTTAAAACAAAAAAATAATTTTCTTGAAAATTATGCTATGAGAATATCATGGTTTTAATTAGTAAAGAAAATAATGACCTTGAGCCAGAATAAACATCCTCAAAATATAATATTTTAAAGGTCGAATAAAACAATTTTTATTTTTAATCAGAATTTGAACATAATGGTTGTCACGCCATCAGTGGCGGGTACAGCTTTTGGGTCTGGGGGGGGAAAATTTTTTTTACTTCGAAAAAAATCATAAATTCTCCTTTGTTGACGAGCAAAAAAAGGGATCCGTTTTTTTACAAAAAAAAGTGATGGAAAAGCTATAAAATCATCAAATTTATTAGTTTTTGCCGAATAAGGTTTGTTTTTCATGATCATATTTCGTTTAGATCATTTTTTTTTTAATTTTTTTTAAAAGAAAATTGTATATTTTTCGTATACATAAGAAGAGAATTTTTTAATAGAAGAAATTCTCCCTACATAGAAAACATCAGATGTTGAGACATTTTTCGTGAAAAAATTATTTTTTATAGGGAAAATGTCTCAGAATATAAGACTAAATGTCTCAGAATCTGAAACTATTTTCGTATAGAAAAATTTTCGGATTATTAAAAGAAATTTAAAAGAAAATTGTATATTTTTTTTTATAGGGAACATGTCTAAGAATATAAGAATTCTTCTTAACGAAAAATGTCTCAGAATCTGAGACTATTTTCGTATAGAAAAATTTTCAGATTCTAAGAATTTTTTTCCACAGAAAAAGTCTCAGATTCTGAGACATTTTACTAAAAAAAAAGTCTCATATTATAAAGCATTACTGAGACATTTTTCCTATAGAGAGGTCTCTGATTATTAGATTTGTTTCGTACTGAAAAAAATTTTAGATTCTGAGATCTTTTTTCTATAGAAAAAGTCTTAGATTCTTTGACCTTTTTCCAATAGAAAAAGTCTCAGATTCTAAGACCTTTTTCCTAAAGAAAAAGTTTCAAATTCTGAGATCTTATTCCTAAAGAATAAGGCTCAGACCTTCTACCAATTTTTCCTAAAGAAAAAGGCTCAGATTCTGAAAGCTTTTTCTTATATAGAAAAAGTTTAAAATTCTGGCACTTTTTCTCAAAGGAAGAAGTGACAGATTCTGAGACCTTTTTATGATTCTGAAATCTTTTCCGATTCCAAGACACTTTTCCTATAGAAAAAGTCCTAGATTCGGAAATGTTTTTCCTATACAAAACGTCTCAGACTTTAAGACCTTTTTCCTATAGAAAGGTCATAGATTCTGAGACCTGTTTCCTATAGAAAAAGTTTAAAATTCTGAGATATTTTTCTGAGATTCTGAGACCTTATTCCTATAAAAAAAGTCTTAGATTCTAAGACCTTTTTCTTCTTAAAAAAGACTCATATTCTGAGACATTTTTCCTTAAAATAAATCTCAAATTCAGAAATTCTGAGACTGTTTTCCCATAGAAAAATTCTTCTGCGACCTTTTTCCTATAAATAAGTTTTGAGACCTTTTTCAAATAAAAAAGTCTCAGATTCTGAAAATTTTTTCTTTAGAAAAAGTTTATTCTTTAGAAAAAAAAAATTTTAAAATAATATTACAAATGTAAGTTCGACTATCATTTGCTATGTAGAAAACAAACACTTTTTATATAAACCAAATTAAGATCCTGTAACATTTTTCTAAACAAAAAAAGCATATTCTAAGTAATTTGTTTATGCGAAAAGTCATAATAAGATTGACATATATTTTTCACAGAAAATTTTCAGATTGATTCACTTTTTCCTTAAAAAATTTTCCGTTTCAAAATTTTCAGATTTTTTTCTATGAAAAATTTTTGGACTTCGAAATTTTTTAGAAAATTTCCTTCTTTCTTTTTTTCTTCTTTTTCTTTCCTTTTCTTTCTTTTTTCTTTTTTTTTCTTCTTTTTTTCTTTTTTTTTTCCTTTTTTTCTTCTCTTCGAAATTTGGTCTGGGGGGGGAAATTTCCCCTTTTTCCCCCCCCTTGTACCCGCGCATGCACGCCATGTGATGAATGACCCTAATATGGAGTATTTCTCACAACAACAAAAAAAAAAACATATTGTTGTAGTCCAATGGACTACCGTATGTAAAATTGTTTTAAATATTTTTGTTGGTTATTGACAATCGTTGCCTTATTAGTATGGTACAATTTCTTCGTCTTTCTAATTCTCATTGTGAATAGAGGCGAATATGTATTAATATTCTAGTTTGTGCACAAACGGTTTGTCATTAGACTCGTTTGCTACTTTGTAGTAAATCGTTCTATTTTTATAATCTTGACAATGGAATCTTGACAAATTCCGAAACACGTGTCGATTAAGTCTTGCAAAAATGACCAACATAAATAAATTTAAAACAAAAAAATAATTTTCTTGAAAATTGTGCTATGAGAATATCATGGTTTTAATTAGTAAAGAAAATAATGACCTTGAGCCAGAATAAACATCCTCAAAATATAATATTTTAAAGGTCGAATAAAACAATTTTTATTTTTAATAAAAATTAATCAGAACTTTTTTACTTGTTTTTATTAATTTTGGCATGCTGCACGCCAATATTAAAAAATTTCTAAAATCGGTTGAGCGCATAATGGAGATCCATTTGAAATTTGTCAGAAGAATTTCAAAAATGGCGGTTTCTTCCTACTGTCAAGAAATTTAAAAAAAAATCACATTTTTTTTTCTTTTAACCAAAACTCAAAATAATACATTAGTAGATTTACTATTTTTTTTTCTAATGCTAGCAATCTAAACTTTAGCAAATTTTTAGTTGAGATTAGCATGTTAGCAAAAATATCTTGTAAACTTCATTTAACGTATTAGCAATTTTAAACCAAATTTGAACTAACAAGGGAAGTCTCCCTGGTGTCACCCTCCGATCTTCATGAAATTTGAATATGTTGTTAAGAACGAAAATTAATTCGACACATATTTTTTTTAGCGGCCCAAACTCATTTTTAGGGGTGGTCGATTTGTAAGGGGGGAAATTGACCTTTTCAGTTTTTTACGATTTACGCCTATTTCAGCAAAATTAATATATGCATGTGTGGTATTTAAAGGTATTAAAAATACCTATCTCGTGGTGCTAATAACGGGTCATAGAAATTAATATTTTTCGACTTATTAACAAAAATGTCCTAAAATGTTGGTATTTTACTCAATATGACGAAAAGTTGTACATGTTTGGACACGTTTTTAGCACATGTAGGTAGATAGGTTTTCCAAAGACTTTTCATTTGGTATGTAACATGACTAGGTTTCTTTGCATAATATAGGAGAAAAACTAAAAAAACTGAAAAATTGCCTTTCTTCCCCCTCCTTTTTACCCCCTAAATATGAATTTGGGCCGCTAAAAAAAATACATGTCCCTTTATTTTTTCTGCTCTACAAAATAAAACCAATTCCATAAAGATCCGCGGGTGACACTAGGGAGACTTCCCTTGTTAGCCGGATCTATGAATACCCTCCACGTAAAAGAATTAACAATTTTGATTAGAAATATTTTATTTTGAGTAAAAAACTGTTTTGTCATTTTTGTAAAAACAAAAAATTACTAATTTTTTTTTGATTTTAAAAATTTTTCGGGTGTAAATTTTTTTTATATTCCTGAGTGACAAAAATACTTTTTTAAGTAATTTTGTGGCTTTCCAATGTTTTTAAATCTTGTTTTTTAAGGCTCGGTTTTTTAAGCACGTGAAGTTAAGGTGAGACCAATCTGAAATTTACGGTTTTTCTAATAACTTTTGAACCACTGGAACAATTTGCCTGAAATTTAACACGAACCAGAACAGGGGAAAACAATATATACCAAGCTTCAGCGCCCACAGAGTTGACATCCGAAAGTTAGCGTGTTTTTTATCTCGTAAATTCGCGAAAACCGATTGCCGAAATTCACTCTTTTGCTTAAAACTTTTGAACCACAGGACCGATTTCGCTCGCTTGCAATACTAACCAGACCAGGTAAATGGCCAACATATATGTGAAACTTCAGGAGCCTCCGTAAAGTCTTTCAAAAGTTAGAGTGTTTTCAACAGACAGATGGACAGGCAGACGGACGGACATCGCTAGATGGTCTTAAAATCGTTCAAGGATCATGAATATATATACTTTATAGGTTCTAGACCAATATTTTGAGGGTATAAACAAATTTAAAATTTTTAGAGTAGGACCCGAACAACCCCATTTTTTTTTTCAAAGTGAATTTAAAAGTGGAAGGGTTTATCCCACCAAAATGAAATTTTTAATCGTTAATAAGCTAATCAAGTAAAATGATAATTAACAAAAAATATTATAAAATCGAAAAAAAAAATTTGCGTTTGTATGGGAAAACATTTTTTTTGGGGCAAAACTCCCAAAGGCACGGATAATTTTGCCCGATTTCGCTAAAATTTTAAACATAGAGTTTTTAGACCAAAACGAACCATAATTTGCAATCGACGAAACTAAAAAAAATCATTATTCGTGCCGCCCTAATGTACATGTACTGATCAAATCAGTACGAATGATCAGCCTAGGTAAGCCACAAATATATTTAACAAAGTTTTACTCAAAAAAAAAAAAATGCACTTAAAATTTTACTCCAAAAAATTTTTACACCAAAATATTTTTTTTTTACAAAAATTACTAAAAAAAATGTACACTAAGAAAATTATGTCATTAACTGTTTGTAGGTTATTTTAAAAAGTAATCAGTAAAGTTATTTTAAAAGAAAAATCATTAATTTTATTATGGACTTCTTATTTTTTACTGTTTCTGTAGTTTAAAAAAATAATTTACTGTATTAAAAACGAATTTTCTGTTACATTTAATTTCGGCAGTAAAAAATTTCGTCTATAGTTTTACTATTTTTCAATACAAAATAACTGAATATTCACTAGTTTTTTAATGTTTTGGTTAGTCATTAAATTAACATTTAAAATTGACTGTATTGTGTTTTTATTTTAAAAGAAAAAACACTGGAATGGTTTTTAAATAAAAGTTCATTTGTTTTAAGTGAATATTCACTGGAATTTACCTACATAATTTTTTGAGTGTACTAAAATTTTTACTTAAATATTTTTACACTTTAAAAAAATGTTTTTACAAAAATGTTAAAAAAAAATTTTTAACTAAAATAAAAATTTTCTAGTCAATTTTTTTAATAAAATCACTATAAAAAAGTTTTAAGCATTGTGGAGGGTATTCAAATTTTATTTTTTACTTGTTTATTAAATTAAATAAATTTCTTATTAACATTTTTAAAATTCAAATCTATTTAAAATTTCAGTTCCAATTCTTCCAATTTAAAATTTAATTTAATGATCTTCAAAACATATCTTAAAATGGCATAGTTTAACTATTAAACACTGGATTTTTATCACAACATTTAAATTTATGTGTATTTCCTTTTCTCTGTTCTTTAAAACACAATATTTTTTCTATGTCTCATATTTTTTTTTAATTCACTTTCATGTTTTTTTAAACTTTTTAGCTTTTAATCTTTTTTTGGGCATAGTTTCCCCTTAAAAATTATTTTTTTTTGTAGTTTTTAATCAAAACTTCCTTTTATTGCTTCTCTTACATTTATGGTGATTCTTAGAAAATTTTCAATATTTTTTTTTTCGTAGTGATTTCCGGTAAAACAGTGTTGCGCTTCTTTTTTTTAGTTGTTTTCCGCGGTAGTTTTTTTTTCGTAATTTTTAACTTTAATTGCTAAACACTGCACTTGTTTTGAATTTTATTTGTATTTTTTGTGTAAATTTTATTATAGACTTCTTGCAGCACATGACATTTTTTATTTGGAATTATTTTTATATATTTTTCTGTTGAAATTCATGCAACATAAAATGTGATTTCTAAAAGGGCTTTTGGCAACACGTGCATTTGCATAAATTTTTTCAATTCTATTTATGATATTTCAAACAAACAGTAGTGGTTAATAGTAGCACCAGACATTTAAGACATTTTAGGGGAAAAAAAACATTTACACAAAAAATTCTCATAAATGTCTTGAATTTTTTTTATTTTAAAAACTTTAAACAAAAACAAAACCGCATCTAACAATTTTTAAAGGGCGCGTTTTTATAGGCGCGCGTAAGTAAATTTTGCATACGACGCGGACAGACGAAATTTGGCACAAGCGTTGTGTATTTTTTTATAAAGAGGCTGGCTATTTTTGGTACATCCTCTTTGACGCCGTAAATTTTTATTTTTTTTATTCTTTTTCTTACTTTGCAATTTTTTTTTTATTCTTTATATAGATTTTTTTACAAATTCTTTTTTTTTTAATTTTCAAATTCTTTTTCACTTATTTTTTTTTTTTAATTTTTCAAGATTAAATTTTTTTTAATTCGATTTTCATTCACAACACTTTTCCTTTTATTTATTTTTTTTATTGCACTTCCGTTTTATGAAAACCGTTGTTTTCTATTCGTTTCTTTATTTATTTTCTTTCCGTATCCACAACCGTTCGTTACGCGCCTCCTCGTTAAACTAACTGCATGTGGTGTTCTTCGTCGCTAGTTTGAGTTGTATTGTGGTGAGTTTCTTTTCGTTTGAGGATTGTTTATGGTGCAACTAATGCACTTCGTTTAGTGATCTTCACTAAAGAGTATTAAGAATGTGTGGATTGTGAATTTTAATTTAATTTTTAAGAGTGTTAAACTAGTAAGAGAAATCACAGGTACGTACATTTTAAGACCAACTTATGGTTATTTAGAAAGGTGGTTTAAATTTTGGTGCAATTTAAAGTTGAAATAACGGCAGTGTTCAGGATAAAAGTCCTTTTTTCTGAAATTCTCCCCCATATTTATTTAATTTTTAACAATACAATGACAACAACCTCGTTTAGCCCGGAATATGAGAATTTTTCTATAGGAAAAATCTGATTATTTTCTTCAGGAAAAATTTGTCAATTTTTTCAAAAAAAATTATCACAATCTGATACCTTTTCTATTGAAAACAAGTAAGAGTGTTAAATTCGGCTGTGCCGAATCTTTTAGACGCTCCAACATGCAAAAAAAAAAATTGCAGGGGCATTTTGTTTTTTTTTTGTTAGGGGGGGGGTCTGTGATGGTAATTGGGGGGGGGGGGGGGTGCGAATTTTCTCTCGCAAATGTGTTTAAAAGTTCATTCTTATGCCGTTTGCACTAAAGAAATACAAGTTTATCATTATTAAAAAAAATATATATTGCACGCCCATCAAGGGGGGGCGGACCGAAAAAAACGGCATTTTCTAATTCTCTGGGTCCAAATGCAGGACTATGAACATCTTTTAGCACAAAAATGTAGCATTTGTTAAACAAAAACACAAAAAATCGTGTAAAAAAGTGGTATTTTACAGAGGTTGGTTTAGTTATTCAAGGGGGTACTTTTCCCCCTGGTCCGATTTTGCTCATTTACGAACTTAACCTGCCTAGGAACACAAGACACATTCGTGCCAAATGTCGGGAGTCTAGCTCTTTTATTTTGGACTGCATGGTGTTAACTACAGACGGACAGACGGACGGACATCGCTATAATGTCTTAGAATCGATCACTGATCAATAATATATATACTTTATGGGGTCCCCGATCGATATTTCGATGCGTTACACACGGAATGACAATGTGAGTATACCCCCATACTGTAGTTGGAGGGTATAAAAACATCTCTGAATATATTTTTATACCTTACACCACACTGTACACTCAAAATATTTTGTAAGTAAATTCAACTGAAAAATCGTTTAAAACAATCGTTTTTCCTTTTAAAAAACGGACTACCCGAGTAAAAATTTTTATATGATGCAATATATAATGATATATAACACAATATATATTTATACGCAATTTAATCCGAATAATGGTGGATGTTTTTGCATTAAAAAATATCAACTTGTATAAAATATGATTAGATTTCATCCGAGTTTTGACCAGACATTGCCATATTTCATTGGATCCAATTAGATCTAATTGCATAAAAACACAAAAAATCTTAGTGTGTTTTGGTTTGGGTGAGTTACACCACAGGTCAACGATACATTCACCAAACATATAATTTTCTAAAACAAAAAAAATGTTCGGGTACGCTTCGAACCAGATAGGTGATATACATAACCCTAACAAGGAAATGTTTAGGAACATTTTAAAAGTTTCTTATACTTTGCATCAAAAACTTAGAACATTTTTGGTTAATTGGAAACATAGTTATATATGGAACAGAACAAGATATATATAATTATATATTAAATTATACAGAAAAACAAATTTTGTATTGGCCCTCATATATTTATATCAACCGTATACCTTTTAATCCGAATCATGATTAAATTATATATTACTACATATGACTGCATTTAAAAAAATTAGAAAATACCTCACGGGATGTATAATCATATATGATTTATTATGTTTGTATCATGTTATATATTGTTATATATGTTTATTTTTACTCGGGTACTTATATTTCATTTGAAACAACATACTTTTGCAGTTATTTTTAAACGTTAATAAATGACTAGACATTCCGTAAAAATAAACGATATTTCAGTTATTTTAACTGTTTACAAATTTTTATTTTGTGAAGTAAAAATAAAATTTTTTGAATAACAAACTACAAAAACCGTACTTCTGTAAAATTATACGGTATAATCAGTCACAAATAATTTAACTGATAAAAATATTTTTCCGTAACTTTTGTAGTTTATTATTTTAACAACTGAATAAATCGTTCAATATTTTATTTTCATTGAAAAACAAACGATAAAACGTTTAAAATAACTTTAACTAAAAACTTTTTGAATAACCGTAAATAGCTACTGTAAAACTTTTCTAGGTGTAGTACAGGGTATAATAGTTTGTGCTGATGTTTGTAACTACCCGAAATATTGGCCCTAGACCCACCTTTAAGTATACCGATCGACTCAGAATCACTTTTTGAGTCGATTTAGCGATGTCCGTCCGTCTGTCCATTTAAACGGTGTAAACACGATACAGGTCGCAATTTTTAACCAATTGACTTGAAATTTTAAACTTGAGCCTCTTTTGGCCCAAGGACGAAGCCTATTGAAATTGGAAAAAATCGGTCCATACTGAGACCTAGCCCCCATACAAAGGTCCTCTTTAGTTTTGGCTCAAATGACTCTTATAACCGTTTTATAGTAGGTATCTTTTAAAAATTCGGCAGGTAATCATGTTACATCTACACAAACCACCATCCGAATTTTAAAGGAATCGCACCAGTTCTTCTTGTAGCCCCCATTCAAACCACCTTCCTGATTTTCACATAAATCTCTCAAATTTCATGAAAATTGAAAATAAGTAATTAAAATTTTGTTTGTGTGTGTTAAACGTGTACTTTAATAACCTTTTTCAATCTGATTATCATCGGACCATTTTTGGACTTAGGCCCTATGTGAAAATTTGGCCGAAATTCAGATAAAGTGGTATATTGTCAACAAATAGAAGCCTATTCCAGTCAAATTTGATTTGTAAAAGTGTTTTTTACACTTATTAAATGCATGTTTGAACTTGGGGCCCATTTTCCGTAAAACTCTGGTGTAGGATATTATATGGCCCGTCTTGACCGACTTTAATTTCCTACTTGTTTTTATACCCTCCAACTACAGTATGGGGGTATACTCACTTTGTCATTCCGTGTGTAACTCATCGAAATATCGGTCTGGGACCCCATAAAGTATATACATTATTGATCAATGATCGATTCTAAGACATTCTAGAGATGTCCGTCCGTCCGCCTGTCCGTCCGTCCATCCGTCCGTCCGTCTGTAGTTAACACGATACAGTCCAAAATAAAAGAGCTAGACTCCTCAAGTTTAGCACGAATATGTCTTATGGTCCTAGGCAGGTTAAGTTCGGAAATGGGCAAAATCGGACCAGGGGAAAAAAAGTTCCCCCTTGAAGAACTAAACCAACCTCTGAAAAATAGAATTTTTTACATGATTTTTTTTCTTTTTGTTTAACAAATGCAACATTTTTATGCTACCAGAAGTGCAAAGTAACGCATTTGAACCCTGAGAATTAGAAAATGTCGTTTTTTCGGTCCGCCCCCCTTTTATGGGCGTAGAATAAAAAAATTAAATTACACTCCGTTTACAGAGCTCCTGAAGTTTGGCATATATGTTGGGCATTCGCGAATTTACGAGATTTTTTGCGAATTTACGAGATAAAAAACTCGCTAACTTTCTATAAACAAGCCTGAGGCTTCTGAAGCTTGGCAAATATATTTTTCGGTTTCCCGGTCTGGTTCGTGTTGAATTTCAGCCAAAGCGGTCCAGTGGTTCAAAAGTTATTAGCAAAACCGTGAATTTCAGATTGGTTTCACCTTAAATTCACATGTTGAAAAGCCGTTAAACAAGTTTTAAAAACATTGGTAAGTCACAAAAATATTTTATAACGTATTTTTATTACTCAAAAAAATTTTTCCAAAACAATTAAAAAAATGCACTCAAAAATTTTTTTTTACAAAAATTACTTAACAAAAGTTTATTACTTAAAATTTTTTTATCACTTTAAAAGTGATTTTCTACTTGTTATAGCCCCCAACCACAGTATGGGAGTATACTCACTTTGTCATTCCGTGTGTAACGCATCGAAATATCGGTCTAGGACCCCATAAAGTAAATATATTATCGATCAGTGATCGATTTTAACAAGGGAAGTATCTCAACACTTATGAACCGATTTGCCTGAAACTTAAAATATATATAAAAGAGACGATTTTAAGGTTGGGGTGTCTCGGCTTATCGACCATATCAGTGATTCAAAATTTCGTTGTCCCCTTATGAAACAATGTGGACCTCCGGGAAAATTTCGATAACTCCCGAACTAATAGGAATATCCTGGACTTTAATTTAATAAAGATTATTTCATATTAATATGGACATCGTACGTCAATGTCTTCATATAAATACCCCCCAAAATTTACAGATTTTCATGAAAAAAGTTTTTAACGAAGCCAAACTTTTACAAGGTTATGCCGCCGTTGGATAGGCATTAAAAAAACCTTTCTTCTCATATGTAAACATCATATAGTTTCTTCGAAAGAAATGGCTGAAAAATCCAAAAAACGATTTTTTCGCTATTTTTTGACCCATGTTTTGAATCCCTAAATCCGCGATATGGCCGATAAGCCGAGACACCCCAACCTTAGAATTGTCTCTTTTATATATATTTTACGTTTCATGCAAATCGGTTCATAAGGTTTGAGATACTTCCCTTGTAAGACAATCTAGCGATGTCCGTCTGTCCGTCCGTCTGTGGAAGACACGATACAGCCCAAACTAAAAGAGCTAGACTCCTGAAGTTTGGTACGAATACGTCTTATGGTATTGGGCTGGTTAAGTTCGAACATGGGCAAAATCGGATCAGGGGGAAAAAAGTTCCCCCTTGAAGAACTAAAGCAACCTCTGAAAAAACGCAATTTTTTATAGGATTTTTGTGCTTCTGCTAAGCAAACGAAACATTTTTATGTCAGAAAAAGTCCAAAGTCCTGCAGTTGGCTCCAGAAAGGTTGTTTCCCATCAAAAAAGTCAAAGAGTACAAACATTTTCAAAAATTAAATTTAAATTCTAAAACTTTAAAATCGCATACTACCATAATAAAATTAATGATTTTTCTTTTAAAATAACTTTACTGATTATTTTTTTAAATGACCTACAAACAGTTAATGACATAATTTTCTTACAAGGGAAGTATGTCAACCCTTATGAACCGATTTGCATGAAACATAAAATATTAATAAAAGAGAAAATTCTAAGGTTGGTGTGTCTCGGCTTATCGGCCATATCGGGAATTTAGTGGTTTAAAACATGGGTCAAAAAATGGCGAAAAAGTCTTTTTTTTTTTTTAATTTTTCAGCCATTTCATTCATAGAAACTTTGTGATGTTTACTTATGAAAAGAAAGTTTTTTTTTAATGCCTATCCAACGGTGCATAACCTTGTAAAAATTCGGCTTCGTTAAATATTTTTTTTCATGAAAATGTGTAAATTTTGGGGTGTATTTATGTGAAGACATAGACCTTTAGATATTCATATGAATATGAAATAATCTATATTAAATTTAAGTCAATACGTATTTTTGCCCTAGACGATATTCCTGCTAGTTCGGGAGTTATCAAAATTTTAACGAAGGTCCACATTGTTTCATAAGGGGACAACGAAATTTTAAAAGACTGATAAGGCCGATAAGCCGAGACACTCCAACCTAAAAATCGTCTCTTTTATATTCATATATTTTAAGTTTCAGGCAAATCGGTTCATAAGGGTTGAGATACTTCCCTTGTTAGTGTACAAATAAGGGATATACATTACCTGGTGATGTGTTACATAATCATCACCCATTATTAAAGTTTTGCTGGGTTGCTAAAAACTTTCTAACATTTTAAAATCAGAGAAATGGTGCAGATATGGGGTGAAGTTCTAGAATAGATGCCCGTTTGTAACATATTCCAAAAATGTTAGCTGTTTATTAAACAAAAATGTTATTAGATTTCAATTACCGGCATTTTAATGTTTTTGTTTACTTTTTGAAAATTCACCGCCAATGTTTACAAAACATTTACTCTTAAAATCCACAATAATAAGATATAAATCAAAACTCACCACACTTAAACTCTTTTAAACTCACCTCATACTCATTTTACTAGGCCCAAAATGAGAACAGGTACAAAATTATGGACAATTTTAAAACTGGGTATTTCCAAATCATGCTTATAATAAAACAAAAAACATACCAATGCACCTAGAGAATACAAAAGATGATCGTACAATCCCTTTACGACCTTTTGAAGTGTTAAAAATATGTATGTTTTGAAAAGGTAGTTAATACAAATTTATTGTCCTTTAAAGGACCTTATATAATTCCAATTTGTAAGTGGTATTTAAATCCTTAATAGAAAAACAATAGAAACAAATACAAGGACGGCCATGATCCTTGAAAAGTGTGAAAATTAATATTTTGTGTAAACAAAAGGAGACAATTGTAAAAAAAAAAAACATTTAGCGCCACTTGGTCTCTAACAGAGAGTCAGAGATTTTAAGGGGGAAAACGCAACGGGGCTTAAAACAGGCATCCTGTGAATAAGAATCACTGTAAGTGTATTTTGTATAATTCTTGGAATTTTGTAAACTCATAGCTATGATGTCTCATGTTCGTGTCGTATTGGTGTAAAATATATTTTTTTACAATTTCATTGGTTTATCTTTGCCTTACACGCTAACCTTTATGTATAAATGCCAGAACTACATAAAAACCTCCTTGGAGTAAAATTCTATGAAATGGTTTGTGAGTTTTGTCGCCCGCACACACGCGTTCTTATTCTTGTTTTTTTATATGAAATTTTTATTGTTGGTGTAAAAATAGAGGTTGATCCTGTCATGATTCGATGATCGTTTACTGCAGAATTTTATGCCCTGTGATCTTCACGATGTACATATATTCCTCTCTTGCGTTGTCTTCTCCTTAGAAAATTTATAGCAGATTTTGCTGGAAATTAAAAATAACATAGTAGTAATCGCATACTTGTGTTTTTAAGTTTAAACATGTGTTAGCGGCTTGTTTAAAGTCCACACCTCGACAATTTAAATGGACAAGCGTTACGTTTTAGTGGTGATGGAAAGGGTTGCCAGGTTTAAAATAACTATTTCTTTAGTCTGAGAATTGGCACAAAGGACACAAAAGGGTCGCAGTGCCGGCCGTAAGGGCTAGGTCTCCCATGATAAGAAAATCGGGACAACAAAATCTAAAATAACCGAATCTTAAATACCCTACACAATTCAAAATTCTAAGAAATCCTTTTTCGTAGTTTTTATAAATGTTTCCTTTTTTACATTCAACTTACAAGGAAGGTCTTTTACAGGTAGTGGCGGGTACAGCTTTTGGGTATGGGGGAGGGGAATTTTTTTTTTTTTACTTCGAATAAAAAAAATTTATCAATTCACCGTTGTTCGACAAGCAAAAAAAGGGATATTTATTTTTTTTTTTTTCAAATAAAGCTATAGAATCAAACAAAGCTCTAAAATCAAAAAAAATCGATTGCAGAACACTTGCAGCCGATTTCTCAATTAAAAATCAAAAAATTTCTTAACGAAAAATTTCTTAGATTCTAAGACTTTTTTCCTATAGAAAAATTTTCGGATTCTAAGAACTTTTTTACATAGAAAAAGGCTCAGGTTCTTAAACTTCTTACTATAAAAAAGTTTTATACTCTAAAGCATTTTTGAGATATTTTTCCTACAGAAAATGTCACACCTCCGATCTTCATGAAATTTGGATATGTTGTTAAAAACGAAAATTAATTCGACAATTTTTTTTTAGCGGCCCAAACTCATTTTTAGGGGGGGGGTCGATTTGTATGGGGGGAAATTGACCTTTTTCAGTTTTTTACAATTTACGCCTATTTAAACAAAATTAATATAGGCATGTGTGCTATCAGATTAAAGGTATTAAAAATACCTATCTTGTGGTGCTAACAACGGGTCAAAGAAGTTAATATTTGTTGACTTATTAACAAACATGTCCTAAAATTTTGGTATTTTACTCAATATGACGAAAAGTTGTGCATGTTTGGACACGTGCTTAGCACACGTAGATAGGTTTTCCAAAGACCTTTCATTTGGTAACATGACGAGGTTTCTTTGCATAATATAGGAGATAAACGAAAAAAACTGAAAAATGGCCTTGTCTTCCCCCCTCCTTTTTACCCTCTAAATATGAATTTGGGCCGCTAAAAAAAAATACGTGTCCCTTTATTTTTTCTGATCTACAAAATAAAACCAATTCCATAAAGATCCGCGGGTGACACTAGGGAGACTTCCCTTGTCAAATGGCTTTTTTCCAAGACCCTTTTTCTTATAGAAAATGTCTCGGACTCTGGGTCTTTTTCCTTACAGAAAAAGTCTACGATTCTGTGATCCTTTCCTATAGAAATTCTAAGATTCTGAGACGTTTTTCCCATAAGAAAGTCTCAAGTTCTAAGATCTTTTTCTTATATAGAAAAAGTCTAAGATTTTGGCACATTGCCTAAAGAAAAAGTCTCAGATTCTGATACCTCTTTCCCATAGAAAAAACCTTATTTGTGAGACCTGTTTCCTATAGAAAATTCTCATATTCGAAGACTTTTTTTCCTATAGAATAAGTATCAAAGTCTCCTATAGAAAAAGGTCTAAGATTTCAAGACATTTTGCATATCGAAAAAGTCTCAGATTTTGAGATCTTTGCCTTTCGAACTGAGAACTTTTCCTATACAATAAGTCTCAAATTCAGAGATTCTGCAACCTTTTTCCTATAAAAAAAAATATCAGATTCTTTGGCCATTTTCCATTTTTTCTATACAAAAGTCTCAGTTTCTGGAACATTTTTCCTATACAAAAAGTCTTCGATTCTGAGACATTTTCCTGTAAAAAAGTCTCAGATTTTCGACATTTTTCCTTTGAAAAAATATTTTGACATTTTTCCTATAGAAAAAGTCTTAGACTCTGAGATATTTTTTCTATAGAAAAAGTCTTAGATTCTGAAACATTTTTCCCATAGAAAAAGTCTCAGATTCTGAGAAATTTTTCCTATAGAAAAAGTCTCAGATTCTGGGACATTTTTCCTTTAGAAAGTCTCAGATTCTAAGACATTTTTCCTATAGAAAAAGTCAAAGATGAAAAAGTCTCAGATTCTGAGATATTTTTCCTATAGAAAAAGCTTCAGTTTCTGAGACACTTTAAGAAAAAGTCTATAAAAAAAAGTCTTAGATTCTGAGAAATTTTTCCTATAGAGTAAGTCTCAAACTCTGATACATTTTTTCTATAGAAAAAGTTTCAGATTTTTTCTATTTTTTTATAACAAAACTGTCACGTTTACAACAATTTTTCCATAGAAAATTTCTTTTCGCAATAAGGACTTCCAGATTGACAGATATTTTTTTACAAAAAATGTTCGGATTTATTCACATTTTTCCTTTAAAAATGTTTAGATTTTCCCTATAAAAATTTTTAGATTTTATTTTTAAAATATTCAAATTTTTTCCGATGAAAATTTTTTTTAGAAAGTTTTATTCTTTTCCCTATTTTTCTTTTCCTTTTTTTCCTTCTTTTTTCTTTCTTTTTCCTTTCTTTTCTTTCTTTCTTTTTTTTATTTTTAAAATTTGTTCTGGAAGGAGAAATTTCCCCCCCCCCCCTTGTACCCGCGCATGTTCACAGGGCACCCACCAATTGTCCTGAAACTTGCATAGAGGCAAGAAAGGAACAAAATAAGAGTTACCTGTTTTTTTTTTTGCTGCCCAATCATAGTGACATAGTAGGATAACAAATGGCGTTTGAAAAAGTAGTAAACAAAAACCATATGGTATTGTTTACAAAATTTTATCACAAATCGAAATGTGAGCGAGATGGAAGATACCAGTTTTATAGTGAGAATGCAGATTGTTTTTTGTCTCTCTTTGCTTGACGTTTGAACTTTAGTTTGGCATTGCCAGAATTTTTCAATTATCTTTGGTGAAGCCAGATCTACAAAACGGTTGATGGATTACTTTATAACTTTGTGCCCAATCTCACATTTAGTGGGTCAAAGGAAGGGGGAAAAACGGATTTTTTTTTTTTTTTTGTTTTTGAGGATTTTTCCAATTTCTTTAAAGGAAACTATGTATATGATCATTTTATACAGGTCAAAAGGTTTTTTGAAGGCCTATCCAATGGTGTATCGTTTCCATACAAAGGTCCTCTTTAGTTTTGGCTCAAATGACTTTAATAACCGTATTATAATAGGTATCTTTTCGAAATTTGGCAAGTCAACGTGTTTGGTCCTCCCAAATCATCACTCCGAATTTTAAAGGAATCGGCCCAGTTCTTCTTGTAGCCCCCATACAAACCACCTTCCCGTTTTTCACATATGAGCTATTTATCAGATTATGAGCTATTTTGAGATTATGAGCTATTTTATCAGATTTTTGTCGATCGGCAATTTTTAGGCATTTGTCCTCTAGGAAATATTAAGAAAAGTTTTCCATATAAAAAAAAAATTAACCCTTTAAGAAAATTAGTTTTTCGCATATATGAGTTTCTGAGATATTATCCTACAAAATCTGTCTTGGCAACCCTCGAAATCGTGTTGAGGTTTTCATCTGATTTGTATTTTTCTTCATAACAAAATAGATTTTTATGTTGTTTTTTTTTTTTGGACATGTTGGACAAGTGATCGATCTCACTCTATCTACAAAATCTAGCATTCCATTTAACTTTAAATACTTTGTATATCGTTCTTTACAAGCAAAAAAAAATAAAAAATAAAAGTGTCTAAGCGTGGCTACTTTTCATGTTTTTAGGCGATTTTCTTAGCGATTAATGTTGATGGTTTTAAATTACTACTTCATCCACAAACACGTTAATGCAACAGATACTGCATGTAAAAAAGACACATGAAATGATGTTTATGTGTATATTAAAAGATTTAAACATTTCTTAAGGGGATTTTCCAGATTATTAAGCTGCATTTAAATGTTTTGTTTAATAGTTAATCCATATTTAAGAAAAAAGTGATTAAAATCTTAAGAGGGAGATAAAGATATTAATATTTCAACACATATGTTTAATGGATGTATACTGAATGGATGCACGTCGAGAAAACTGGTGAATTTCAGTTAAAGAAAAGTGGTTTCAGTTCGGTTATAATGAAATTTTGTTGAGTTTTATTTGGGATACTAAATGAAGTTGCAGGACTGTATTTAAGGTTGGGCTTCTTCAAGTCTTAGTAGATTGACAACTAAATGGAAATTTAAAAATTCACTTCAAACAACCAAATTTAAATCTAAGCGAATTCAGTTATAACTGAACTGGAGGTAGTAGACCCTTAATCCACCATAGACTTTGGAGAACTGCTGAGATCCTGAGATCTTTAAAAGATTTTTTGGAAACATTTTGGCTTCTAAAGGTTGTGGCTTCTTCTCCTTGAACTTGTAAACTCCATATCGGGAATGGTCTTCCTCCAGTGGAAGTAGCTAGATTTTTATCTTAACATAGACTTCAGGGGTATTTTAAGCCGTTGTTTCATGCTCTGGAAAGTTTTTGTTCCCAGTTGGGGATATTTGATAGTTTCTCTTGCATGTGTCGTACAATATAACATCTTGTCTGCGCAGAGGAGGTATAGAAACTTTAACCTCCTTTTCCACTCGCATTTTACTCGATGTCGATTCAAGAAAGAATTTAAAGTACAGTAAAAGAAGATCATATCAGCCCTATGGTTCTTGTGAAAAATTCTATAAAAACATTGAAATTGTTTTAGAAACCTTTAGGCTGAGAAAGGTTGTGGCTTCTTCTCCTTGAATTTGTAAACTCCATATCGGGAATGGTCTTCTTCCAGTGGAAGTTTCTAGATAATACTCTTAACACAGACTTCAGGGGTAATTTTAGTCGTTGTTTTATGCTCTGGAAAGATTTGGTTCCCAGTTGGGGATTTTTGATAGTTTCTCTTCCATGTGCATATATCATCTTGGTTGAGCAGAGGAGGCATAGAAACTTTAACCTCCTTTTCCTCACGCATTTTACTCGATGTCGATTCAAGTAAGAATTCAAAGTACAAAAAACGAAGATTATAACCGCCCAATATGGTTCTTGTGAAAAATTCTATAAAAACATTGAAATTGTTTTAGAAACATTTAGGTTGGGAAAGGTTGTGGCTTCTTCTCCTTGAATTTTTAAACTCCATATCGGTAATGGTCTTCCTCCAGTGGAAGTAGCTACATATATCATTATCTTCACAAAGACTTCTGGGGTATTTTTAATCGTTGTTTCATGCTCTAGAAAGATTTCTATCGCAGTTGGGGATTTTCGATAGTTTCTCTTAGCCGCTGCTGCTGATGTCAGCTTCAGCAGCAGCATGTGTCGTACAATATAGCATCTTGGTTGCGCAGAGGAAGGATAAGAACTTGGGAGCTCATCTAAGGAATGGACTTCCTGCAGTGGTAATTCGTTTAAACTTCTTCTCCACACGCATTTTATTCGACGTCCATTCAAGTAAGAATTCAACGGAATGACCTACTGGGGACCTTTAATGCATTTTCCTGGTAAGTCTTCGACTTTGTTTTAAGTGTGTGTTACTCTAGTGTGAGTAACTTGACAAATACTTAACTTTGAAGATTCTCGCATACAAATGATTTGGCGCTCATTTGGGATTCAAAAAGCATTTTCCTGATAGATTTTCGACGTCCTTTAGAGTGTTATAATGATTTGACGCTTAGTAGTCTTCTGAACCAGATGAAAGCATTCCAACTGAACAACAATACCACAGAGGACTGAGCTTCCTCTATGAGCCTTTTTGAGCGCCACTTTACAACAATGATACCATTCGGGAAGTCTTGGATGATGGGCATTCCAGGTGGAGCCACCATTAATTTTTACACAGACGAATCGAAGCTACACAAACAAGTTGGATTTGGAGTCCATTCGGAAGAGCTAGCCTAGCTTGAAGATTGCCAGATCAGTGGCTATAATGAAAGTGACTGACTAGTTGAGTTGCAATGTCTTGTCAACAAACGTTGTCGACATCTATTCTAACGTTCAAGCCTTGGAGTCAATGTTTCTGAAAATAAGATCTAAGCTACCGCTCGTTTGACATAGAGGAAGCAAACACGTACCAGGGAATTGCAAAGCAGATGATTTTGCAAGACTGGGAACTACCTCACAGATTTAATCGGAAATGGAATCTCTTGATATGCCTCTAGAAACCGGGAAGCAAAATCTACGGCTTTGATTCGCAACGGAGACTAGTCAGAGATGGGCACATGAATAAATGTGTGTGACTATAGACAGATTTGGTCTTATCTTAATCAGAAGCGAACAAGTGCGTTGATATCGCTTCCAAGAGTAGAGATTTCGACGATGGTTTCTGATATTTCCGGACATTGCCTAATAGGAAGGCATATAGAGCTGTTAAATGTGCCGTCAAGTTGATTGGATAAGGAGGAGTTGGAAACTATCGAACATTTTATCTGTCATTTCCTTGCACTTTCTGGTCAGGGACTTAGCTTACTGGAATCTAGGGAGCTGCACGCTCTCTGATTTGTAGCATTTCAAAATTCAACATGTATCTTGGGAGTTTCATAAGGAGCTCAAATTGGTTTAACGTTAGAAACTAGTAAGGGAACCCTATTACCGTTTAATGGTGTCACTACGGACCTCAGAGTCAGGAGCTGTACGAACTTGAAGACTCATTTGGGGTAGAAACATCCTCCAATGGGAAGTCATTTGGTGACGTCGATTCCAACATAAGAATAAATTGGCGCCCACTTGGGGGCCACATACATTTTCCTGGAATCTCTTCTAGTCGTTTCAAGAGTAAAAATGATTTAGCGCCTAGTTGTCTCTTTTAACTCTTCATCGTTAGGTTAGGGGTGGTGGAGTCTAAAGTTCAGGCTCCTCGCATAGACCGGCTGGTCCATAGCGATACCACATGTTCCTTTAGCGATGAGGATAAACAGGTTAGTCCATATTGCAAACAGTTTTATTTACGTAAGGTCCATATCTGCAATGCGGGCCATTTGCACAGAATATGTTTAATTTTTTCATCTTTATTAGGTTCATCACATCTTCTAGAATTGGCATCCGAGATAAGACCCATCGTTTTTGAGTGGAAAGCAATTAGGTAGTGTCCTGTGAACATTCCCGTGAGTAGATGACATTCAATCATATTACGAAAAATTAGATAGCAAGTTTTCCTGAGGTTGTAGGTAGCGAATTTTCTTGATGGTGCAGTAAAAGTTGGGCAGGGGGTAAATTAAAATTAATAGCGTGCTACTAAAAAGTCATCTTAACTGTGACATCGGGATTCCTTTTCAAAAGCTGCTTCCAGCGCAGCAAAATTTTTTAGTGGTCTTAACATCCATTTTCCTAGTAATTCTTTGACGTCAAGTTTTACAATAATTTGGCGCCCAGATGTGGGCCACATGAACTTTTCCTGTATTTCTTTTAAGAGTTGAAATGATTAGACTCCTATGCTCAACGGAGACACCTTTTTGTGCCTTCCTGGGTACAATCGCATGGTCTTTAGTCAATTCGGAAAAATACTTCCTAGATGAAACGTTAAAAATTCAACAACAAATTCGGTTTGGGAGTCTACTTAATAGAGTAGCCTGATTGAATGAATATCGATTTTTACTGAAAGAATACTCAATAATCCAGTTGAAATATTTTCTGGCAGAGAGGTGCAAGACACAACTCCTTCATTCCATCCTCAAATAATTGAGTAAGTACGGGCATCCCCTAAGCCTAATATAAAAAAGTACTACTTCTATCCAGATCGTATAACCGATAAACGAAATTCGACTTAAGTTCTTTACAAAAGTGGTATTTCATTAAAAAATGTACCACTTATTTCTCTCTGTGTAAAAATATTTTAAAATTAGATATTCCAATTAATTTTAAATTTGTTTTGTTATTGTTTTTCAAATTAATCTACCATTTTTCCCATTCCATGATTTCCTCTTTCCAAGCTTTTGTTCATCAAATGCCAATTGGTCTATCTAGTTGTGTCTTTTTCATGGTTGGTTACCGTTACCCTTATTATACCGTTACCGATTCAAAACCCTTTCAAATCGAATACCGTTACCGTTACCGATACCGCTAAAAATTTTTTTAAAATACCGTTACCCTTACCGTTACCGTTATAATTATTAGAAGTTACCGGTATTGTACCGGTATTCAAAATTTTACCTGTTTTAAGGGATTTTAACGAACAAAAAAATAAAATCAAATTGCTAACATAATTTTAAATTTATAATTTGCAAATTATCATAAAATAAATGACAAAAATAATAATCATATCAAATATATACTGGTTTTTGGGTCTATAAAATATTTTTAGCTTTCAGTTCTATCTTTTTTCAAATTTTTAACTAAATTAATAATACCGGTACGTACCGGTTTGGTTGGTTCGGTACCGGTACATACCGTTACCGAAACGATTTGAAAACACTTACCGTTACCTTTACCGAAATAAATAAAAATTAGATACCGTTACCGTTACCCTTACCGTTATTCGTTTCGGTAACCAACCTTGGTCTTTTTAAAAAAAATACAAACGATTAATTCAATTTTGTTACCATAACAAAGCCCCCTGGGGGAATACAAATTTCAAATAATTCTTCGAATCACGTGACATTTATGAGTCAACTTCCCACCAAACTAGGCTCAATATCTGAGGCAAACATTTTAAGCCACACTCGTTGAAATTGCAGGCGCCTTAAAGCAAATCGTTTTAAACTAGTTTTTGTCCGAAGCTTTGTCAACGCATAATCCATCATTTTGAGACGTCATCATCATAAACAATGTACACAGAGGAAGTTTTTTTGTTTGTTTTGTTCGTGATTATAACTCTTGACAGTTTTCAAATGAAAATACAGATTCTTTTTTTTTTTGCTTAAACAAAAAACTACTGCTAGACAAGTAATGAGATCTAAATCAATTTTTAAAATTGTGAAGACTGAGTTGTATTTGAAAAACTCATAATGTCTTTTGTTTGCCGTTGGAATTGGGATTTTTTGTTAGATTTTAACTTGTGTAGTAGTAGTAGTAGTGGAGATGGTGGCGGTGGTGGTGTAAACTCTTCTCAGTTTTAAGCCTTAATTGGACATAATTTAAATTCCATTCGTGAGTTGGTATATACGAGTAGTTAAATAAACATTTGAAATAGTTTTTTTTTTTTTGAGGTAGTTAAAAGAAATACACTGAGAAAAAAGTATTTGAACAATTTTAAGCGGGAGTGAACTGAAGATCCTTTTTAAGGAGTTGCCAAAAAGCCAAACCAAATAACAAAGCTGCTGTTTTAGGCCGGACACCAGGCTTGTCATGTAAGCACACTGGGTGCTATATCTAGCAGCTTCTTTTTTAAGTTCTTAAGTAAAAATTTTTACACATGTTTTTATACCCTCCACTTAGTGAAAGAGGGTATATATAAGTTTGTCATTCCGTTTGTAACTCATCGAAATATCGATCTGGGACCCCATAAAGTATATATATTCATGATGCCCGATCGATTTTAAGACATTCTAGCGATGTCCGTCTGTCCGTCTGTCCGTCTGTCTGTCTGTGGAAAATGCTGTCGCGGACAAAATATTGTACAGAGATGACTGAAACTTAACATATTTATTGGAAGTTCTCCCGAGAAGTTTGGTATTGCATTTGAGCGATATCGGTTCAGCGGTTCAAAAGTTATGAACGAAAATGTAAGCACACCTCAAAAATTTCAGTACATTCAACATAACCTAAAAATACAAAATGCTTTAATTCGGCTTCTGGTTGACATATGTGAACATAATTGAACACAAAATGGTATTTAAACAAGTACGAACATATTTTTTGACAAAAAAAAAAAAAAAATCGCGGATTTTTTTTACCAAAATTTTTTTTCGCGGAAATTTTTTTTCAAAAAATTTTTTTTTTCAAAAGTAATTTCCTTTTAAATAAAGTTTTTTGCAATAATCTTTTTGAAATTGTGGAGAGTATCACTACATTCGGCAAGGCCGTAAGATCCTACATTACAAATTTTACTTTTCGAGGGCCATTATTTCTGGAAATATAAAAAACTACAAAACAAAAATTTTAGAATCGGAATTTCCAAAAAGTACTTTTTTCCGAATATTTTTTCCTACAATCCAAATTTTAAGTTTCCAAATTTTGTTCCTACATTTTATAAATTATGTTTCATGAGATCAAAAAAGTACCAAAGTGGACTTTTTACCAATTTAGCATCCAAACACTCTAAAAAGTACTTTTGTGAGATTTTTCGCTAAATGGTCCTACATTCCACATTTCCAGTTTCTAAAACCATTATTTAAGGGTATTGAAAAAGTACCAAAGTACAATTTTTACACCTTTTTATAACATTTAAATCTAAATTTCCAAAAAGTACTTTTTTATAATTTTTTTTCGCCGTAAGATCCTACATTCCATATTTTACTATTCGAGGACAATTATTTCTGGATATATAAAAAAGTACAAAAGAACAATTTTAGAATCGGAATTTCCAAAAAGTACTTTTTTCCGAATGTTTTTTCCTACAATCCAAATTTTAAGTTTTCAAAATTTGTTCCTACAGTTTATTAATCATGTTTTTATGACTCATTGGAAAAGTACCAAAATAGACTTTTTACCTTCTTAGCTTCGAAACACTCTAATAAGTATTTTTTTGAGATCTACAACCATTATTTCATGAGACTGAAAAAGTAAGTTAATTTTTTTAACTAAAATTATTTTTTCAGAATGTTGTTCGAGGACCATTATTTCTGGAAAGATAAAAACTACAAAAAAAAATATTTTTTACTGATGGCCGCTTACTCCTACATTTTATTTAAATCGTGTTTTTATGTCCATTTTTTAGAAGATCAAAAAAGTACCATAGTACAATTTTTACACGTTTTCCCCATTAAAATCTAAATTTCAAAAAAGTACTTTTTCAGAATGTTTTTCTGCCCTCAGATCCTACATTCCAAATTTTACTTTACGAGGACCATTATTTCTCCAAACATAAAAAAGTACAAAAGAAGAATTTTTCACAACTTTTAAACCCCTAAGAATCGAAATTTCCAAAAAGTACTTTTTTCTAAATTTCAAGTTTCTAAATTTTGTTCTGATGAATGATTGCTCCTACATTTTATAAATCATGGTTTTATACCCATTATTTCAGTAAATCGAAAAAGTACCAAACTACTCTTTTTATAGTCTAAGCATCGAAACACATTTAAAATACTTTTGTGAGATTTTTTTTCGATAAATGATGGGGTATGTACCCATTTCCCGTTTTTTCGATATTAAAAAATAAATTTAAATCTGAATTTTTATTATTTCTGGAAAAATAAAAAAGTACAAAAGTACAATTTTTTGCCCCATAAAATCGAAATTTCAATAAAGTACTTTTATCCGTATGTTTTTTTCTACATTTAAAATTTTAAGTTTCTAGGATCATTGTTTCTGGAAATATAAAAAAGTACTAAAGAACACTTTTTTAATCCTTGTTACCTTTTTAGAATCGAAGAAAGTATTTAAATTTTGAAATAATTGCAAATCACTTTTTATAAAATGGCATTTTAATGAATTACATTTTGATGATTTGAACTAAAATGTTACTTTTATAAAAAATCTTTTATAATATGGTACTTTTATAAAATGATCTGTAAAAATATGATTTATTTTAAAATTGTTTTTTTATGAAATGGTACTTTATGATTATAAAATGGTTAATTTACGAAATGAAATTAATCTGAAATTATAGTAGTACATTTTCAAATGCGGCAATAAATAGTACATTTATAAAATGGTACTTTTGTATATCAGTACTATATATAATATAATAATATCTTTGATCACATGATCATTTTTTTTATTTATTCTTTCTATCTATTTACAACTCATTTTTAATAAATTCAACCTAACCGAGAACTGGTAACAATGACCGTCGCCTCGTTGTAGAGAAAAAACCATGGGTTCTGGTGGGAATCGAACCCACGACCCCCACGTTTAAAGTCTAGCACGCTACCAACTAGCCTACAGGGGCCTATAATAATTTTAAAAACAATTATTTTAAAACGATTCTTTTTACAAATTGCGTACTCACAGAAATATTTAAATTGTAAATAATTTTCATAAAATTACTTTTTTTAAAACCATATTTTAACTAAAGGCTCCTTTTTAACTAAAATGGTACTTTTATTAAAAAAATCTCTATTTAAATGGTATTTAATAAAATGGTTATGTGAAATTCAGCTTTCTTTAAATTCTATGTTAATATTTTTGTTTAAGCATAAACTCTTAAATTTCTTAATTGTTCCTTATTTGTCCCCTTACCCCTTTTTGGGTTAAAACTAGTTAGAATTTATCCTACTCCTTTTGGATTACAACTATGTAAAATAGTTTCTATAAATTCTAACTAGTTAACCGGTAACGGGATTTTTTAAACATTGTCTGTCATCTCGTTACTAGTTACTTCTAAGCTAGTTTTTATTCTTATTCGTTTTTGGCTTCTACTATAAGCATTACGTGCACTTCTTCGTTTTTTCTATAAAAAAGGTAATTTATTGAAAATAAATAATTTGAGACTTTTTTCTCACCAATTTAAACTTTTGTATTTTTATTTTTATGATCCACCGCATTTACGGCAAACATTTGGTCCTTCGAACCGGATCTTGGCAAAAGTCTTGGAAAAAATTGGATTAATTATTTTTTTCAATTGTAGCCTCCATCTTTATTGGTGCTTTCATCCCCCAAAAAATCTACATACAACAATATCAATAAATTTTTTATTTAATTTCTTCGAAATAAAGGTACGTGCATTTGCATTTCTAAAGTGAATTTTAAAGTGTCGAAAAGCAGAAGAAAAATCGCGAAAATTGGAAAAAAAAAAAATAAATTAATAAAATTATATTTTTTATTCCTTGTAATATAGAGAAAAAAGTATTAAATAATTCCCTTTTTAATACTTTTTTGTTGTCTCTATTGTGATTGATCGTGTTACAACCTCGCGTTATTTTTATTTTATACAGTCCTTTTTTGACACTTTGTCAATTTCTACCGATACTCTTTTTATCAACAGTGCGTTTGTTTACCGGACGGACATTAATTTTTCTTTATTAAAAATTTTTTATTTAATTTTGTTCGTTTATAAACGTTAAAAATAATTCGTGTCGTTCGGTAATAATAAAGAAATAATTACAATATAAATACAAAATTAATCTCCTTTAATTTTGTTTCAAAACACCGTCGGGTTTTGTTTTAAAGTGATTTTTGTGAAATTTATAATTATTTACAATAAATATACAAATATACATACATACATTTACATATTTACATAAAGTTTTTTTTATTTAACAAACCAGATCAGTTGTTTTGATTTATTTTCTTATTTTCTTTTGTGCTACGTACCATTTATTTATACGTCACAAATCCCAGTGTGGAATTTTTGCCATTAGTGTTGTTGCTATTTTTTTGGTTATTTTTTTTTGTGTGTGGTTTTTTTTATAACTGCATTAAGGGTACCCTACAGTCCGTCATAGTCGCGACATATCAAGTGTGTGTTTTTTTATTGAAATTTTTTTTTTGGAAAATTTTTATTCCATTTTCGTGAAATTTTTTGACGAACTCGATAGCTCTTCGGTTTTCTTCGGAACCAATCGTGTTTTTTCGGAAAATTTGGTATATTTTACAGAGTTTAAACAAAATTCTGAACTTTTTGAAGATTTAATAACATTGGACAAATTTTCTTGGAAAATTTTTTACGAACAAGAAAGTTCTTCGGCTTTTTTCGGGAGTAATCGTATTTTTTGAAAATTTGAGCTGATTTTTTTGATTTTTTTCAAGCGTTTTTTAAATTTTTTGGAAAATTCTTATACCATTTTTAATTTTTTGGAAAAAGTATATCGATTTGTAAGATTTTCGAGTATTTTTTTCGTCGTTTTTCGTGATACTTCGTATTTTTCGAAAGATTTTGTGAAAATTTTGTACATTTTGCGAAAATTTTGATTTTTTTTTGAAATTTTTGTACTTTTCTGAAAAATTTTTTCAGACCTTCGGATTTTCATCGTAAATCTTCGTAAATTTTTGAAAAACTTCGGATTTTTTCAAGTTTTCTTGATTTCTTTTTAAATTTCTTTGGGAATTTAATTATTTTTGTAATTTTTTCACGAATAATATGGAAATGACTGCACTTGAGACCTTCATTAAAGCTTCGGAAGATGTTGTCACCTTTGGTGCTGGCTTTTTTAAGCTTGACGATGAGGTACACAACGTTTTTTCGTTGGAAATGAGGGGTAAGCGATTGGATTCATTGTGGGAGAAGGTTGAATCCTCCTTTGTAATGAGCGTGGAGTACGTAAAATCGCTTGAAGATTCTGATGTTAGGGATTTGACATCTATTGAGTCCAAATATCAGATAGCTTTTGACGCGTACGTAAACTGTGCTTCCAAGATAAAGGGAAAAATACAGGTTTTCGAGACAATAAGGGAGGAATTGAAACCGAAACCCCAGCCTCTGGCAGTTGCAACTGCTCCGGTTGATGATTTATTTCATCGTATGGCGCTACCTCCATGTGATATTGACGTTTTTGAGGGAAATTTTTTGGCGTGGCCTACGTTTAGGGACCTTTTTACCGCGGTTTATATTAACAATTCTCGTTTAAGCAATGTTGAGCGCCTTTGTTTCCTCATTAAGAAAACTAGTGGGGAAGCAAAGGAAATTGTTTCAAGAAGCCAACTTACTAATGAGGGGTTTAATATTGCGTGGAAGAATTTGGAGGAAACATACGACAATAAGCGTATGCTGGTTTTCAACCAATTTGACGCGTTTTATGCTATTCCTTCTTTCGAGGAGGAAACTAGCGAAGGTCTTAAGACAATTCAGCGCGGCGTCAATAAGTGCCTTACGGCGATGTCTACCTATGACATTCCGATTACGAATTGGGATCCAATAATTGTATATAATGTTATAAAACGGTTGCCTCCGCACACCGTACATTTGTTCGAACAAACAGTTAGAGCGAAGAAGTCTATATCTCCTTGGACTGACTTGGACAAATTTCTTACTGAGAGAATCCAAACTTTAGATTGCCTACGCGATCTTAAAGGATCTGGAGTGTCCAAGAAGGCTGTCCAACCGAAAGTAAAGGCGCATCATACTAATGCCACACCCTCTGCGGTCACTTTTTGTGGTTTGTGTCCAAATCAGGGACACTTTTTACGGATGTGTCCGAAGTTTAAGAAACTTTCGGTTGCGGATAGATATTCCACAGTAAAAAAGTTTCACCATTGTGTTAATTGCTTTTCAAAGGCACATGAAGCTAAAAGTTGTAAGAGCAAAAATAGTTGCTCCATTTGTAACAAGCGACATCACACGATGTTGCATCGTGAAATACAATCTGCTGATAGATCGGCAAGAGCGAATAATACTTCAACGGCAGTTGTGAGTACACCTTCCGCCCCTGTGTTGTCTAACTCCCTGCCTGATAATTCTCATCTTCCATCAACATCAACGGGTATTAGTCACGCGGCTCCTGCAAATCGCCAGGTGTTCCACGCGGCACAGAATAGGACTGTACTTCTAGGGACAGCAATGGTGAATCTCGTTCACCATGGTATTACGTACCAAGCCCGGGCTCTTATAGATCCGGCTTCCGAGGCTTCGTTTATTAGTGAACGATTGCAAAATCTCCTGAAACTCTCAACGCATTCCACGAATGCTCAAGTTTCAGGTGTGAATCAAGCGGTCTCGGCTACTTCAAAGAAAATTTGTTCTTTGAAAATTGGCTCTCCTTTAGACAGTACACTTGTCTTGGAAACTATGGCACTTGTTTTGCCTAGTATATCGGGTAATTTACCATCCTTTGTCATTCCTTCGTGTGTAAGGGATAATCTATCAGATCTACATCTGGCAGATTCTAGATTTTATGAGAGTAGACCTGTCGATCTTTTACTGGGAGCAGATTTATATCCTCAGATTCTTTTGGGAGAAATTCGCCGAGATATTTTGGGTTCATTGTTGGCTCAAAATACAGTATTTGGGTGGATCATTACTGGTCCAATTTCACAGCCTCGTGTCCATGCCTATTCAACAAGGGTGGACTTTTCTGAAGAGGATTCTCTTAATAGAACTCTTCTGGGATTTTGGGAAATTGAAGAGGCTCCTAAAAAGAAAATTTTATCTGTTTTTGATAAAATTTGTGAGGATAATTATAGGGCGACAACGCGTCGTGCTTCTGATGGTCGATACATTGTGACTCTCCCATTCAAGCCAGAATTTCCTAAAATTTTTAACTTGGGTATATCGAGGTCAAATGTCTTAAAACAATTTTTTAGGACAGAATCCTCGCTTCTACGAAGACCTGAGATAAAGGAAATGTACGACAACGTCGTAAAAGAATATCTGGACCTTGACCATATGAAACTCGTTTCATATACCCCTCCGGCTGTAACATATTCGTGTTATTTGCCACATCACCCAGTCGTTAAACCTGAGCGAAAGACTACAAAATTGCGAGTCGTTTTCAATGCCTCGAATAAAACTTCGAACGGGAATAGTCTCAACGACTGTCTTTACGTCGGACCAACTTTACAGTCAGATTTGGTCCTCTTAATTTTAAGATGGCGCCTTTTTAAATTTGTTTTCAATTGCGATATTACGCAAATGTATAGACAGATTAGGGTTGATTCTTCTCATACTCCATTTCAACGGATCTTGTTTAGAGATTCTCCGACGGAGAACGTTAAGGAGTATGAGTTGCAGACTGTGACTTTTGGCGTAAATTGCGCCCCGTATTTGGCAATTCGGACGCTTTTGCAATTAGCGGACGATTCTGAGGCTGAATACCCCCTGGCATCACACATTCTTCGGAAGTGTATGTACGTCGACGACGTTTTAACAGGGTCTCATGACGTTTCGACTGCTTTGATCGCTCGTGATCAGCTTATAGCAGCTTTATCTTCTGCTAAATTTGAACTTCGGAAATGGACTTCCAACGAACGCTCCATTTTGAGTGGGTTTCCCCCTGAGCATTTGGTCGATGCTAAACTTTTGACTTTTGTTGAGTCGAGTAGCTCAAAGACTTTGGGGGTACAATGGAATGCTAAATTGGACTCTTTTTACTTTAGTGTGAGCCCCATCACGCCAAAGTCGAGTCATACCAAGAGGGAAGTTTTGTCTCTTATAGCAAAACTATTTGATCCCGTGGGTTGGCTGGGTCCAGTTATTGTGGTTGCTAAGATGATTATGCAACGCATTTGGCTTGATCATATTGGTTGGGACGAAAATCTTCCTCTTTCAACGGAAAATGATTGGCAAAGATTTGTAACTTCATATCATGAAGTTAATGATATTCGAATTCCAAGATGGGTTCATTACGATCCCAATTCTGCTGTCGAGCTTCATGTTTTTTCTGATGCCTCCGAAAAGGCATACGCGGGGGTGATATACATCCGAATTGAGACCTCCAGCGGTGAAATTTATACGAATCTTTTATCTGGTAAAACGAGAGTGGCTCCCATTAAATCAATATCGATTCCCCGTCTAGAGCTTTGCGGAGCAGTTTTAGCTTCCGAGCTTTTACAGACGGTACTTGGCGAGATTGATATTGGAATTCACCAAGTATATTGTTGGACTGATTCTACGATCGTCCTTGCTTGGTTGAAAAAGGACCCTTGTACCTGGGCTACTTTTGTCAGAAACCGAGTTTGTCAAATCCAACAAAATGTTGGAAATCACAACTGGTACCACGTAAGGTCTGAGGACAATCCTGCCGATTTGGGTAGCCGTGGTATATCACCTGCTGAACTGACGGGGAATGACCTTTGGTGGCATGGGCCAAAGTGGCTTCGTCAGGACAAATCACATTGGAGTATCTCTGATATTTCCGGTCTGCATACGGATATAGAAGCTCAGGTCGTTAAGACTCATGCTTCATTCTTTACAGATAATAAAGGAAAATATTTGGATTACGATATTCTGGAACACTACTCGAAGCTGGACAAAGCACTTCGCGTAATCTCATATGTGTTGAGATTCATATGCAATTGTCGTAAAGCTCGAAAATCTGACAAAAGTTTATATCCGGATAAAAGACTTCAAAATTGGGAGGTGAAAAGAGCGAAAATGCATTTGGCCATCGTAGCTCAGAAACGTCACTTCGGAGACGAATATAAATGTCTCTTGGAGAAGAAACCTCTTTCGTCAAAAAGTTGTTTGCTTTCTTTGAACCCTTTTTTGGATGAAAATGGTGTTATGAGGTTGAATGGACGTTTGGCTAAATGTCCATCATTATCTTACTCCGAACAACACCCGGTAATTTTACCTTATTCAGATCGGTTCACTGAACTTTTGGTAGAGTTTGTTCATTTGATTTCCATCCATGGTGGAAATCAGTTGATGCTTCGGATTTTGCGTATTGAGTATTGGATCCCACGAATGAAATCGAAAATTCGTGGAGTTATCGGCCGTTGTAAACGCTGTCTGCTTGATCGGAAACGTTCTTGTAGTCAGATTATGGCTGCTCTTCCGTCGGAAAGAACTAGACTTGATAGGCCTTTTTCTACAACTGGTGTGGACTTTGCGGGTCCTTTTGATATCAAGAGTTTTACCGGCAGAGCATGTAAAATAACCAAAGGGTACGTTTGCATTTTTGTTTGTTTTTCTACGAAAGCAATACACTTGGAGGCGGCTTCGGACTTATCCACGGCTACTTTCTTGGCCGCATTTCAAAGATTTATATCCCGTCGAGGTTGTCCTCATACGATGTTTTCTGATAACGGGACTAATTTCGTAGGCGCGTCGCGTGAGTTAGAAAGGGAGTTTAGAACTTTTATTAAGGAAAGTCAGGTTGCTGTGTGTTCCTCCGCCAGTTTTCAGGAACTTTCATGGCGTTTTATTCCAGCTGGCGCCCCTCATATGGGGGGTCTTTGGGAAGCCGGTGTGAAGAGTTTCAAGCTTCACTTTCGGAAAGAGGCACAAGCTTTTAAGTTTACATTTGAAGAATTCTCGACCATTCTGGCGAGAATTGAAGCTTGTCTTAATTCGCGACCTCTTTGTCCGATGACGGAAAATCCGCTGGAACCTGTTGCACTTACTCCTGGACATTTCTTAATTGGCTCTCCAATTCTGGCTCCAGCGGAGCCTACAATAGAGGAGTCTCCTATAAGTATTGTGAATCGATTTAGGAAAATGAAAGCTCTTACTCAACATTTCTGCCAACGGTGGAAAGATGAGTATTTGATGGGCTTACAAAAGCGATATAAATGGCAAAATCCCACTCGGGAAGTACAAATTGACGATTTGGTGGTAATTAGACACGAACAACTGCCTCCAACTTCATGGAGGTTAGGCATTGTCGTTAAACTGTATCCGGGTAGTGACGGTCATATAAGGGTTGTAGACGTACGCACCGCGAATGGGGTTGTAAGACGACACATCGCAAAACTGGTCCTTCTGACCAATTAAATTACATACATTTTCCTTTCCATTAATCTCTGTTATTTCCTAGCATAATGGACGCATTGAAAACATTCTTTGATGATGCTCTTCTTGAAGATTATGAGGAAGCAATGGAGGTGATGGATTCCCCTTCTGAAGTAGCCACTTTGGCTACCCCGAATTCGACACCCGTACCAACGACGATTGTTTCGGAGGATGCACCCGCTCCTGAGGCTGTATCTCCGTCGTCATCTGCGCCTACTTTAGACGCAGCAACATTACCAACATCGACACCCGAACATAGCTCGGAGACCATCGATAACTCGGGTTCGAATATTGTCCCAACTACGGCCACTCTGACACTTCCGATCGGCGATCATAAAAGTCGACTGTGCAAAGTTTGCAACAACAAACACCCATTGCGGTTTTGTCCTGTTTTTCGTAAAATGCGCCACGAGCAGAAGCTACGCATGGTGGTTCTTCACCGCTACTGCTCACGCTGTTTGGCGTTTTCGCATATGGCCAGAGATTGTGGGAGCACTTTTAAGTGTCGTCACTGCAAAGGTGATCATCACACATTGCTTCACTCCCATGGGCCTGCGAAACCTGCTTCGGCTAAAAAGCCATCAGCAGCCAATTCACGTGGCTCGTCTAAAAAGCAAATTTCTGCACAAAAGCTTTCTCGTCCGAAACCATCAAAGTCCGAAAAAATACAGTCCTCTACTAAACCCCGTCCGATGTCGTCCGTATCCCAAGTCTGTTCACTGCCTATACGGCATATTGTTACCTTTTCCCCCACAATACAAGGGAAACTTTATCTGCCGAAATCTTCAATTCCGGTACGAGCAGCCATTGATCCGTGTTGTAGCGTCAGCTACATTTGTGAAAACTTGGTCCATCAACTTCGGTTGCCCTTGTCCAAAATGGATAACGACAGATATTGTCGGTTGACTCTCGGGTCTTCGTACCATCCCGATCAAAAGGTAGTCTTCACTGCCAAGGTTACGAAGATGAGGGGTATAAATACTCCTTTGGAGTCCGTTCCGGACACCGTAAAGGATGCCTTTGATGGATTTCAGCTGGCTGACCCAAGCTTTAATCGTTCTGGGAAAGTTGTTTTAGTTTTGGGACCAGAAATCACGCCACAGATAATGCGTAATAAAATATATTCGAGCCCGGGTCTTCCAATGGCCCAGTATACACTTTTTGGCTGGGTCATTTCTGGTCAATCCCCTCAATAGGGGTCAGGTCTAATGGACCTCTTAAAAAACTCCGGCTATGCTGGTCAGGTCCCTCGGACCTCTTAATAAACTCCGGCTTTGCTGGTCAGGTCCCTCGGACCTCTTAATAAATTCTAGCTTGCTAGTCAGGTCCCTTGGACCTCCTAATAAACTCCAGCTTGCTGGTCAGGTCGCATGGACCTCTTAATAAACATGCTAGTTTTAAGTGTTTTTTGAAAAAATAATAATAAAAAAAAAAAAAAAAAAAAAAAATATTTAAAACATGAATTTCATATTACCTTTTTAGCTTAACTTTAAGATATTTCCTATATTTCTGTTGCAACCATTTATAGTGTTGCAAGGTGGCCGGCAATGTTTAAGCATAAACTCTTAAATTTCTTAATTGTTCCTTATTTGTCCCCTTACCCCTTTTTGGGTTAAAACTAGTTAGAATTTATCCTACTCCTTTTGGATTACAACTATGTAAAATAGTTTCTATAAATTCTAACTAGTTAACCGGTAACGGGATTTTTTAAACATTGTCTGTCATCTCGTTACTAGTTACTTCTAAGCTAGTTTTTATTCTTATTCGTTTTTGGCTTCTACTATAAGCATTACGTGCACTTCTTCGTTTTTTCTATAAAAAAGGTAATTTATTGAAAATAAATAATTTGAGACTTTTTTCTCACCAATTTAAACTTTTGTATTTTTATTTTTATGATCCACCGCATTTACGGCAAACAATTTTATACTCTAATAAAATGGTACTTTATTAAATGATACTTTTGTTATAATGGTACTTTTCCTAAATTAGTACTTTGTAAAATGGTACTTTATTAAATGATACTTTTGTTATAATGGTACTTTTCCTAAATTAGTACTTTGTTTAAATGGTACTTTTCCTAAAATATTACTTTTTTTCAAATGGTACCAAACAAAATTATACTGTAGTCAACTAGTACTTCAATAAAATGGTACCTTTTTAAAAGGTTCTTTTCTTTATTTATTTGAGAATTTTTAAACGGGGCGTTTATATAAAAGAAGCTAAATATTTCAAAGCTAAACCACCGTGAAATATGAAAAACAAAATCTAGCACACACTGTAGAACCAATGTTTTTCCTATCTAGCACCTTCATAACCATTACTTATGGCAAAACTGTCGGAAACTTTTCTCTTAAAAAAACTCTCTACATCGAAGATGTGGACTTGAAATGTAGACCCATTCCATTAAATTTTCTTCCGTGTATCTTCTGGTTTTGTGAAGGCGGTTTTTTAGTTACTTTACGAAAAAAATGCAGTTACATTTTTTTTGTTTGTTTAAAAAATTTAAAATTCTATTTTAAACTGTCATCAACATACTGCAAATTGCATATACACCAGTTTAAGTACCATTACATTCTTCTAGCAATGTGCTGCTATTTTAGTTTTTCCTAATTATTTCCTCCAAAAACAAGAGACTTCCTTATTTGCTGTTGTTTTTGTTTTCTTTAATGCCGATGCTGTTTTCATTGAACCATTTTCAAATGTTAATTTGCTTTTTAAAGTTTTTAACAATAGATTTATTTTATTTGATAAACAGAACCAAAGAAAAAAAATATAGCAGAAAATAAACCTCCTTTTTAAAGCACTTAAATTGCTAAAAGGGTTCATCTTTTCTTATTTATATATTAAAAATTCCTTGAAAAGAAGAAAAGGATCCTTTTGTGTGGTTTTCTTAAACAAAATAAACATCATAATTATGTGTAAATAGAGATGAATGTACACTGATGGATGGATGAATGGAGTACTCATCTCAAATTTCTTTGAATTTGATATTTAGCAGCATCACATAAAGTTGTTGCGCTGTTTGAAAATGTGACGTATCTTTGTTGAAATAATGTCAATCAATGTGGAGTCTGTAAAAAAAAAGTATTAAACAAATCATTTAGAAATTTATATTTTTTTAAAGGTTTCCATATCCGGAGGTTTCATTCATAAAAGGCAGATAATTTTAAGATTTAACAAAATTATGTCTTCTTATTTAAAGAGATTAAAATAAAGAGAGTGTCAGCACACACAAATAGTATGGTAGGTATTGTTTTTTCATTTAATCAAAAAAAAAAATTGTCGTATACGCAAAACAATTAATTGTATTTACAAAGAAAATAATCAACATCCTTTCTTATTTTGGTCCCATACTGTAGATATTGCTCTGCACTAGGGCTGCCAATACCGGACCGGTATTAGAAAATCGGTATTTCGATATTGGGAAATTTTCAATACCGAATTTTCGGTATTTTCGGTACTCATAAAAAAATTATTTTTTAATTCATTTTATAGATTTATTTACTTAAAAAGTGTATCCTTGAAGTTCTCAATGTGTTTCAAAAAAATACCAACAATAGTTCGTCAAGTTTTTCAAGTCTCAAAAATGGTGGTCAAAATCTACTGCAAAATAACACATTTTTATTAAAATTTGAATAATTTTTTTTTTTGAATTTTTGCCCTCTTTCCATTAAAGCAAAAATTGAAGTCCAATTACGTTGCTAAGATCTTGTACATGAGTTAAGTCTTAAAGCTAACTCAAAACAGTTGACAAAAATATTGGCCTTTAACCGTTTCCTGCGTTTTTATTGTCCCCTGTAAAATTATATAAATGGTCTATTCGTACTTATTCACCTAAGTTAATTAAATTATTTTTTTGATTTTTATTAAAAAACAAAATTTCATAAACACATCAAAATAATTGTTAGACGTAAAAATCACGGCACCACTTCGAATAACAATTACTTTTATATTTAAAAATCAGAGTTGTATTATAAAAGGTATGTCGAAATCATACTTATTTTTTTTGGAAACTACGGAAATTTTACAATAAACTGATAACACAAAAATTATTTTCTTTAATTTTTTTTTGGAAATCGTCATATAAATTTTAACTAAAATGAGAAACAAGTTGTATGCAATACCGAAATCGAAATTGACTAAAAATCGGTATTTCGAATTTGAAAAAAGACCTCGAATTTCGACGAATTCGGTATTACCGAATTCGGTATTGGCAGCCCTACTCTGCACTGCAAGAGACTAGCAAATCAGTTTTGAACTTATTTGTACGATCCAGTTCGTCCTACGCTCTCTGAGACAGCTAAACAATCAGATAAATTTAAGCAAATTTATTTTAATTTTACTCAGTTTTCGAGACATTTTTGTGTTTTTTTCTGAACTGTTCAGTTTTTAAAATTTTTTTCTAAATTTTGTTGAATATTTTTAATATTCCCGGGTTTTCTAAATTTGTCAGTGTGCTTCATAAATTAAATTTTTTTTCCAATATTTATTCGAATTTTTCTAAATTTTTCAAAACTTTTCGAAATTTTACAATTTTTTTGTTGATTTTTCTGGATTTTACTGGATTGTTTTAAATTTCTCAGAATCTTCCTAAACTTTTCTGAGTTTTTCTGATTTTTTCTCACAAGGGAAGTATGCACCCTAATGAACCGATCTGCCTGAAACTTAAAATATATCGTCACCTAAAATGCAAAAGGCCCTAACACACATTTTATTAATTTTACAGGAGAAGCAAAAAACAGTATTGAATGATATTTTAAATTTGTTAATAACTTTGATGTTTTTCTTGAATTTGGCCAACATTTTCTGACGGCGTTCTTTTAATAAATATGAATCAAAATAAATCATAAAAATATTAAATTTTTTTGTTTAGTTACGTCCTTTGGCGATTGCCTAAATCACATGTTTTTTTTAATTTTGGCTATAAAATCGCTAATTTTTACTATACAGCCCTAATTTTTTGTAGAGTCGTGTATGTTAATAAAAATAATGCAGAACCAATCAAAAAACTGATTTTAAATTTTAAATATTTTGTTAGTTAGGGCCTTTTGCAATTTAGGCGACGATATATAAAAGAAACGAGTTTAAGGTTGAGGTGTTTAGGTTAAGCGGCCATCTCAGTGTTTTAAAATTTCGATGATCCCTTATAAAACAATGTAGACCTTTGGGAAAACTTTGATAACTCCCGAACTAACAGGAATATCGTCTATAGCAAAAATGCGTGTCGACTTAAATTTAATAAAGATTATTTCATATTCATATGGATATCGAAGGTTTATGTCTTCACATACTTTACAAAATTTACACATTTTCATGAAAAAAATATTTCACGAAGCCGAATTTTTACAGGGTTATGCCACCGTTAAGAAATCCCGTTCTTCTCATATGAAAACTCCCTAAGTAGGCTACCATACAAATAACTGTTGGAGCAAATTTAAAAAAAAATAAAATTTTGAATGGAAGCCTACTTAGGGAGTGGAGATAGGGCGTAGGTATGTTTTAAAAAAATGTTGTAGGGTAAAAATAAATGGGGGTGGTCTCACTAATGACCCCTTTTGGACACACCAAAAGACCGGTAGAAGCTGATTAAATAAAACAAATTTACAAAAAATAAAAAAAATTGTATGAGGACCGCCTTAAGAATTAGAGATAGAGGGTAGGTGTGTTCAGAGAAAATTTTTGGACCAAAAAAATATAGTGGGTCGGTTATACATTTTTTTGCTCTAACAATAAGCTCACTATTGGGGCAGTTAGAGCGGTTGGAGCAAATTTTAAGAAATGTTGTTTTGTGTGGGAGCCCCCTTAGAAATTGGAGATAGGGTATTAGTTTGTTCCAAAGAAATGTTAAGACGTAAAAATTAATGGGGGTCGGTCCTATAAATGACCCCTCTATGACGCACCATTGGAGCAGTAGAAATGATTTTAAGATTGGAAAATTACAATAAAATTTTTTTTTTTAAAAATTTTAAAAAATAGTAATAATCGTTATCCCACGATCCTCCCGTGCAAAAAATTTGTAGAATCGATGGAAGTTTAACACAAAAAAATTAAAAAAAATCGAAGAGTACAAACATTTTCAAAAATGAGCTTTAAATTTTAAAACTCAAAAATCGCCTACTTGAGCGCTTTTAAGAATTTTTTGGGTTTTTTTTTTTTAAGTACGTAAAAAAACAAAAATTTTTGAAAAAAATTTGAAATTTGGACCATTATTGAAGAAGTTATGAGTAAAAGAAGTTTGAGTAAAGGAACAAACTACCAATTTTTAAAAATTCGATATCTTTAGAACGGGTCATCAAAAAAATCTGAAAATTTACCACGAAGGACTTTTCGAAGGGTACTAAAAACTGTAAACAAAAAAAAAATAATTTTTTCAGAATTTTATCTAATTTTTTTGATTTTTTTCCCGAGTATTTTAGATTTTTATAATTTTTTTCTGTACATTTTTCAGATGTTCTTTATTATGAATTCTTTAATTTTTTTGAGAGTTCTGAAATTTTCGTGATTTTTTTTTTTTAATTTTTCAGATTTTTTTTTTTAATTTTTCTACGTTTTTTAGAATGTTTTTCAATTGTTGCCTTATTTTTTTATGATTTTTTTTTTTTTTAATTTTTTAGAAAAAAATTTAAATTTTTGTAACTTTTCTGATTTTTTTTTATATTTCTTATTTTTTTTTTATTAAGAATTACCATAAAATTACAAATCATATACCAATTTCACCTAACCGAGAACTGGTAACAATGACCTTCGTCTCGTTGCACTATAGGGAATTTTTAAGGAATTGTTGGCCAAAAGTCCATTTTTGATGTGTTCAAAAAAACTTTTTTTGGATGCCATTATACAGTAAACTATATTAAAGTAGGCTAGCACACATATTTTTGTACACCAAACTCTTTTACCGCTAGTACGGAGGCGTCAAAAACAAAATTTAATTTTTTATTATTTTTTTTTTAATTTTGGAGAACATAACTTATTACAAAATTAACGTACTTAAAATCCTGTATTAAAATCTTTTGAAATTAATTTCAATTATCAATAGGGCAAATAAATATATTTTGTACAAAGTACAGGTTTAAAATGTTGATTTATATATTTTTTTAATTTTTCTATTTAATTAATTTTTTTCTTTTTTAAACCAAATTTATTTGTGGACTGCTACTTTTTTTGCATATAATTGCATACTCCCATATCTCTATGAGAAATTGGGAAACTCTTTGTGAGTAAGATGTATTCATCCGCTAAGCCATGCGGCTCCATGGGGAAAAAAATTTAGTGATGTCCGTCCGACCGTCTGTCGGTCTGACTGTCTGGGGAATGCACGATGCTGTCCAAACCAAAAGAGTTAGCCACCTGATGTTTGGCACGAATATGTCTTATAGTCTTACGATGTTCAAGTTCGTAAATGAGCAAAATTGGAACATGTGAAAAAAAGCTTCCCCTTAAATAACTTAGTCTAGCTACGCAAAATCCCATATTTTACATTTTTTTTGTACATTTGCTTAAAAATTAAAAAAAAATACGCCACAAGAAGTTCAAAGCCCTGCACTTGGACCAAAGGCACTAGGAAAATTATTTTTTTGCCCGCCCCCTTTTGTGGGCGTGGATGTAAAAATTATTGACAAAATTATATTACAAAATTGCATTAAAAACACGATTTATTAGGCCAGATCATGCCAATTTTTTATACAGAGCCTTAAAACTTACCGCCAAATAAACTTGCCAAATTTTGAGGCAATATCCCAACTTTTGGAGTTTTGGCCAGAAAATACCAGAAAATTCCCTATAGTGCGTTGTAGCGAAACAGACCAAGGCCTCTAGTGGGAATCGAACCCACGACTCTTAGACTCATAGGCTAGCACGCTACCAACTAAGTATCCTACTGGGGCGCCTTTTTATTAGTTTCTTTGAATTTTTCTGACTTTTTCCCTAGATTTTTATAAATCTGTTTTGAAAGTTTTGCAATTTTTCTAATCTTAGAATTCTTTTAAACTTTTTAATATTTTCCAAATTTTTCTGAGTTTTCTAAAATTTCACAAATTGTCTCTAAAACTCTTTAAATCCAACACTTTTCCAAAATTTCGTAAGTTTTTTTTTTCAATTATCCTGAAGTTTTCTGAATTTTTGAAATTTTTTTTTGGATTTTTCCAAACATTCCTTCATTTTTCACGATTTTTCTGAATTTATCTAATTTGTTTGTTAATTTTCTGAAATTTTCTTAATTTTACTTTTCTTTTTATGAGTTAAAATAAATTTAGTCAAATTTAAATAAAATTAGTGCCTTTGGTAAAAATTCGATTATGACGAACTTCAAAAAAACAGTTTTAATTTTATTACGTTTCCTCTCCCAAATTCCCGTAATTTCTGTTTGACTCATCGGATTTATTTACAGTTTTTTCTTCATTATTATATTTTTTTTTTTATTTACCACCAACTTCCCACTCCTAAAATTATCTAAAAATTTAAATATTTTTCTTTCGAATATTTGCAATAATTACTATTTTTTTTTTTACTTTTTTTGTAACAATTATCACATAATTAAGCAAGAAAATACCACAATGTCAACATCGCCGAAGCGAATCTTCATTTAGCTAAAAGCCTGAACAGAACAGAAAAAAAATAAAACACGACAACATTTTCATTTGCGCCTCCATAATTGGTCATCATTACACAAATTACATAAAGTCGCAAATCAACAAAAACAAAAAAAATTAAACCTCTAAATGCTTTTTAAACTAAAGCCCATGGTATTAATTGTTAACAACTGACTGTGTTTGTTAAAATGTGGTAAGAAGGGTGGGGCGAAATTTAATAAGTTAGTGGGATTGAGTTTTCTTAGTTATAGTCTAATTAAAATTTGTGGAAATTTAAACAGGACTCCTACAATAAATTCGGTAGTTTTACTCAACGTGTGTAAATAAAAAATGGAGTGGTCAATTAAAACAAAATAAAAGGTGAATAAAAATGAATGAGGTGAATTAAAAATAAATGAGGTGAATAAAAAATAAGAAGAGAGGAAAAAAAGTTTTGTTGAAAAACGTTATCAATAAAACCTTAAAGAAGTTCAATTCAAAAAATATTATAAATTTTTTTAGCTCGAGGTAAATTTTCTTTATTAGCCTGATATTGTTTTAAAATTAAATCACTTAAAAAATTAATAGATACCGAAAGTTTCGAAAATCAATCTATTTTATTTAAATTTAAAAAAGTTTTTTTCTTTTAAAACTTGTTAGATTTCTCCCCACCCTACTCTTTAAGTTAAATGCTTGGTTGGTTTAGAAAGAAACTATTTTCTGGTTGTTAATATACTGGTTTGCAATGACATTTTTTTAGTTTCAAAGAATTTTTATTAAGATTTTTTCCATTTGATTTTTTGAAGGATTTTTTGTTGTACAGACAAAACTGTTTGAGAAACCCCAAAGAATTCCAGACATTTAATTGAATTTGATATTAGTAATTTTCTTTTGACTATGATTTTATAGTTGAATTTTTTTTCTAGTTAATTACATGTTTCACCAAAGACTAATTTCAATTAATCATTAAAATTTTGTATATGAAACTTCTATAATCAAAACAATAAATATAGTTTATAGGAGATATAACATAAATAATCGGGTAATGCTTCAGTGATTATTAAAGGTTTTTGGCGTTTTTTTATTTTGCTTTTTCTGGCAGAAACGAAACACACCTTAAATAATACAATAAGACGATTTTAGATTAGGTTGGCATCTGTTTTCTGAGTAAAAGTTTTTTTTTTAAACTAGAAAAATTGTAATCTTATCAAAAATGTAAGATTTTAGTTTTTTCATTTATTGTTCTAACAGTGTAAAACACTTTTTTAAAGCCCTAACGTTTTTACAAAATTTTCTTGTGCTCTTTAAAATTTTCGAGCATTTTTCGAATTTGTCTAAATTTTCCTGTTTTTTTTTTTTTGTGTTTTCGAATTTTTTCTTAATTTCCCCAAATTTTTCTGATTATTATATCCTTAGCAAAAGCTGGGCGATTGAGTGACTCTTGACTCACACTCACTCTCGCGACAGGAACTTCCCAAACACGCACACTCTCTCACAAGCTTATTTTTTCTACTCACAATCTGGTGAGTATATTTAAGACATCTAATGTGCACTCACACAAGCTTCACTCACACTCACGAAACTCGAATTTATAGGTACATAAAAAAAAATTATAATTTCAAAAATCTAACAAAATTTTATGTTTTTGGCAAACGCTCACTCACGGATTTTTTTCCACACGTAATCACTTACAATGACGTGAGTAAAATTGTGATTCACGCTATAATATCCGCTCATGTGACTATCTCTGCCCTTAACAAAAGTATAGTGGAATACTTCCTTTGTCATATCGTGTGTAAAGCATCGAAATATCGGTCTGGGAGCCGATAAAGTATTTTTAATCAGTAATAGACATTCTATGAATGTCCGTCCTTCTGTGAAACGCACGACACAAAAAAATAAAAAAGAGAAAAAGTACCCTTTTGAAGAACCTATCCAACCTCTGAAAAACGCTATTTTTACAGGGTTATTTTAATTTTGTTAAACAAGTAAAACATTTTTAATGTGTAACGACGAGTTTCCTCAGTTATCTGGGGTTATAGCTCGCTGGGGAAGGGATCGTCACAGAAATTTGTATTTGCTGAGACCGAGAGTAAAAGACTGGTTGTTAAAACGTTATAATAAATAATTCATTTATTGAATAAACTTACACTACAAGAAAAAGAGAGTAAAACTAAAACTAGGGAACGGCGACCGGTGATCGGGCTGGCGGGACGGAGGCAGCGACGTAAATTCCAAGCTAGGGCATCTGGCGACAGCACTCCCTAGACGCGAGCAGCGGAAATAATCCAAGCTAGGGCATCTAGCGACAGCACTCCCTAGATGCGAGCAGTGAAAATAATACAAGCTAGGGCACCTGGCGACAGCACTCCCTAGACGCGAGCAGCGAAAATAATCCAAGCTGGGCTTTGGTTAAGTGAACCTGTTCCGGTGACTACCTCGTCGTAAAGACCTTTAGGCAATCTGGGTTCCCGACCTTGTACGAGATAGGCGGGGCTGTATCCTGTTGATTCGGAGCTACTGGTGTTAATGGCCAACGTAATTTCCGGTAAGTACTCATCCCATTTGTTGTGGTGATTTTGGGCAAACTTCGCAATCATGGTCTTGATGGTACGATTAGCTCTCTCTGTAGGATTCTCCTGAGGACAGTAAGGGGATGTAAACTGATGTCGCACGCCAATCTCTTGTAGATATATTTTTAACTCACGACTCTGAAATTGGCTACCATTGTCGGTGATCAGTGCCTTCGGAGTCCCAAAACGGGCAAGGATCCTTTCCCTGAATGCCTTTACGACACCTTGCGCTGTGGCTTTGCTAAGGGGTATCAGTTCGAACCACTTAGAAAACCGGTCAACAAAACCAAAAGGGTATTGTTGCCATGTTTTGAACGAGGTAACGGCCCGACAAAGTCTGCGCAAACCGTTGCCCATGGTTCCTCCGGAATTTGTACCAACATCTCTCCAGCAGGAGCCTGTTGACTAGGTTCCTACTTCTGGCAGGATTCACAACCTCGCACGAATCTCGAGACGTCGCGGAACATTACAGGCCAGTAATAACGATTGCTGACTCTGTTGATGGTTTTTCAAACACCGAGATGCCCGGCCGCTGGCTGGCTGTGGTTCTCCTGTAATACCCTAAGTCGCTGTGAACCTGGGACACACAATTTCCACGGAGTACAATCCTCATCATTTGGGTGTCTAGGGATATGCCTGAAGAGTTGCGATCCCACTGTCATGTAATGGGCATACTTTTGTGGGTTCCGCTGAATTTCCTCCATTTTTCGCTGTATCCACGCACAGGGGGTTGAATCATACTCTTCCACAGCTCGTTGTAGTATTTCAGTAGGTTGGCGGGAAAGGGCATCCGCGACCACATTTTGCTTACCTTTTCGATATTACACCGTAAATTTGTACTGCTGGAGCTCAAGGGCCCATCGAGCCAAACGACTAGTCGGGTTATCAATAGAGTTCAACCACTTGAGAGACAAATGGTCAGTAATCACCTTGAAAGTATATCCTTTTGGATAGGATCGCATCTTTCGGATGCCCCAAACGATGGCCAGACTCACCTTCTCTGTCACTCTGTAGTTTCTTTCAGCACCATTTAGTCCTCGGCTCGCGTAAGCGATGACCCTTTCGCCCTCGTCCAGGTCCTGTGTCAGGACGGCTCCTAACCCGTATTACGGTCCCGTGGTATCACAATGGACCTCAGAGTCTACGTGTGTTGACGTAAAACGTCAGCAGCCACTTACAACCTAACCTAACCTAACCCGTGATCACTGGCGTCAGTTTGAAGCGTAAAAGTTTGGGTAAAATCAGGGCACGCCAGGACAGGTGCCTCCTTCAGTTTAGCCTTCAGTTGCTCGAACGAGGACTGTTGATCGTCTGTCCACTTCCAGTGTTTTCCTTTTTTAGCAAGGAAGTCAACGGTTGCGTAATGGTGGCGAAATCCGGTACAAAGCGACGATACCCGGACGCGACTCCAAGAAATCTTCGCACCTCCTTAACGTTGCGAGGCGTTTTCATATCTCGAATTGCGGCGACCTTGTCTGGGTCAGTATGAATACCATGTCCGCTGACAACATGGCCAAGATATTTGGTTTCCTTTTAAAAAACTCGCATTTTTCTGGGTTTATTTAAATCCTACACCACTCGGTGGTACAGGGTATAATAAGTTTGTGCTGATGTTTGTAACTACCCGAAATATTGGTCCTAGACCTACCTTCAAGTATACCGATCGACTCAGAATTACTTTTTTAGTCGATTTAGCTATGTCCGTCCGTCTGTCCATCTATCGGTTTAAGTACTATACAGGTCGCAATTTTCAATCAATTGACTTGAAATTTAAAACTTAAGCATCTTTTGGACCATGGACGAAGGCTATTGAAATTGGAGAAAATCGGTCCATGTTAAGACCTAGCCTCCAAACAAACGCCCCCTTTTGGATTAGGCTTAAATTACTCTAATAACTGTATTTTAATAGATATCGCTTTGAAATTTAGCAGGTAATCAAATTTTGTATGCACAAATCGTCTTTCCAAATTTTAAAGGAATCGGGTCAGTCCTTCTGGTAGTCCCAATACAAACCACCCTCCCGATATTCACATAATTCCCTCAAAATTCATAAAAATGGAAATATTTTATTTTTAGGTGTTAAACGTGTACTTAAGGTGTTTAACGTGTACTTTAGTAACCTAATCAAATCGGAATATAATTGGACCATTTTTGGACTTAGTCTTCCATATAAAAATTTCGACCGATATTCAGTTAAATCGGTTTATTGCCAAAAATTACACTAATTTCACTTAAATTTGAACAAAAGATAGACCCAGTCGGTCCATGTTTTGAACCCAGTCGGTCCACTGGTGTAGGGTATCATATTGTCGGTCTTGGCCGACTATAACTTTCTTACTTGTTTAAATTTGAGATTGGGCAGCGAAAAAAAACAGGTAACTCTTATTTTTTCCCCCTCATTCAAAAATTCAAGTTTCAGGACAATCGGTGGGTGTCCTGTGAAAGACCTTCCTTGTTAGTACTTTTTTCATCTTATGAAATATTGGTTTTAAAAACATAAATCATTAAATGTAGAAATCAACAAAGAAAAAATTCTGACAAAAGTACTTTATAAAAATTTTGGATGCTAAGACGGTTAAAAAGTATACTTTAGTACTTTTTTGATCTTCTGAAATAAAAAAAAAATGTTATTCCTTGATCTTTCATAAGGCTTGAGACAAGGTTAGGTTAGGTTAGGTTGTAAGTGGCTGCTGGCGTTTTACGTCAACACACGTATACTCTGAGGTCCATTGTGATACCACGGGATCGTAATAGGTTTCCCTACTAGTCCCTGTCGTTAAACCAGTTTGAGCTTCTTATGAAACTCCTTAGATGTTGAATTTTGACATCCGACAAATCTGAAAGATCGTACAGCTCCCTAGATCCCAGTGAAGCAAGTCGCTGACCAGAAAGTGCCGGGCAATGGCAAATAAAGTGTTCGATAGTTTCCAACTCCTCTTCATCCATGCAACTTCGGCAAAAGTCATTCGACGGCACATTTAACCGCTCTGCGTGCTTCCCTATAAGACAGTGTCCGGTAAATATAGAAACCACCGTTGAAATCTCTCCTCTTGGAAGCGATATCAGCTCACTTGTGCGCCCCTGATTAAGAGAAGGCCAAATCAGTCGTGTTGTCTCACACGTCCATCCATTTGCCCATCTTTGATTAGTCTCCGTCGCAGAACAAAGCCGTAGGTTTTGCTTGCAAGTTTCTAGAGGCATACCAACACATTCCAATTCTGTTGGAACCTGTAAGGTAGTTCCTAGTCTTGCAAGCTCATCGGCTTTGCAATTCCCTGGAATGTTTCTGTGCCCTGGGACCCATATGAGTCGTATGTTAAACTGCTTGGCCATCTCATTTAAAGACGTGCGGCAGTTAAGGGCAGATCTTGTTTTCAGAAACATTGAATCCAGGGACTTGACCGCGGCTTGACTGTCAGTATAGAGACAAACCTTCAGTTAAAAACAATTCTTAAGGGGAAGATCATTCAACTGCCTCGGAACCAGCTAAGCAAGCTAGTTGCGACCGTTACGGGGCACAGTGCAGGCTTCGGCGCACAAGTCAGTAAAATGGGAATCCACCACAACGACAATTACGGGGATGTCAGGATGTGGAGGAGTAAGATATGGCATTGCACTTTCTCGGTCAATGTCTGGCATATGCCCATCGGAGGGACGAACATTTTGGCAGCCCGATACAGGTGGGCTTGACATGTTTATGGACATCAGTAGGATTAACTCGTTCACCCGGAACTCCGAGCGATTCATTTTTAATTCAGTGAGGCCACTTGAGCATTCTTTTCTATCCTTTCCTCCCCTTTTCTCTTTTTATATTTTTTTTCTTTCTTTTATAAGTAACATAATGGGACCATGTTCATCGAAGGACCCAATTGAGATGACCAAAAGGGGCCCCTTTCTGCTTACCTAGCTTAACATGGAACGAATTGAAATGTAAGTAGGAACGAAATGGAATAGAATAGAAGGGGGAACAATGGAATAGAACTGGGAATGAAATGGAATAGAGCGGGGAACGAAATGGAATAGAACGTGGAATGAAATGGAACGATGTTTTTTTATCACCTTCTTTAGTCGATAAATTCCACATTAAAGTCCATAAATTTTTAATTAAACTTCACCCTTCTATAATTATCTCTCAGATTATTTATTTCTTTTCTACCGATCGTCGTAGTCATCGTCGTCAATTCAATGTTGCGTGACTTGCCACAACAAATTGTTTGCAATTTAAATGCGTTTAGTAGGTCAAAACTTGCAACACATCACGAAATAAAATCGAAAATCTGAATGAAAACAAAAAAAAAAAACTAAGAAAACTCGCAAACAAATTTTTGCGCTTCTTTTTCTGCGCACAGAATTGCACAAGAAAAGAGAAAAAAGTAAAATTAAAATTGGTTTAATATGCCAGTAGTCGGTAGCTTGTTAATTCAAGTATTAAGTGAGTCTGTAAACCATCTTTATCACATCTTCTCTAGGGGTTTTTTTTTCTACTGCATCCACAATGAAAATGATTAAGTGTTTTATAAGGATTTATATGGTGGCCACTTAATCATTGTGTTGTTAATTACAACAAAGGACTTGTTTACGTAAATTATGTTTTGAATATGAGTGGAATGATAAAAATTTAAACTGCTTTTGATTTCTTTTTTGCGATAATAATTTATATATTAAAGACACGCAAAGACAAGCAAAGACATGTTCTGTAAAAATATAAAAAAATGTTAAACAAATTTTTTTGATTTAAAACTAGTTTAGACAATTTTATTATCTTTTTAAGAAAGTTGAGATTAAGCCATATAAGTTAAAAATAAACTGTGTTTCTTTTCCATTTCGTTTCACTACCAGTTTTCTTACTCCTCGGCTACTCCTTCCATAATTATGAAAACATAAAGCAACAAACAAACACACACTAAACAATAACAACAAACAAAAATTTGTTATTGTTTTGTGTGTGATTGTTGCTTTATGTCAACATAATTATGGAAGGTGTAGCGGAGGGGTTTAAGTTGTACGAATTCATTAAAAGTCATGGAAAAGGAAATTTTTAATTAGAGGAATAAAATAGAAATTAAACATTTCTTAATAAATAAAAAGTCGCCACACTTTCATACAGTATCGGGATTTAATTCCCCATTTCTGATATTATCCCCTACGGAATCATTATTTTATTTAATTAATTATTTGATTGATTTTTTTTTTGTAGATTTAACCTTATCGAATCTGACTGAGACCATTTGTGTTTTGACCGATATTCGGTTAAATCGGTTTATCGCTCAAATTTGCTTTGTTTGTGATTTCTACACTAATTAAAGATTTAACAAAAGATAGATCCAATCGGTCCATGTTTGGACTTGGGATCCATTTTCCAGAAGACATTGGTGTCGGTCGGTCTTGACCGATTAACGTTTTCAGTACCTAGAAATCTATGTTTTGTGATAATATGTTTAAAATAAAGGAGGTTCAACAAATTATAACTTTGCATATTTTTAATCCCCTCCACTCTAGTGGTAGAGGGTATATATAAGTTTGTCATTCCATTTGTAACTCATCGAAATATCGGTCTATGGCCCAATAAAGTATATATATTATTGATCAGTGATCGTCTGTCTGTCTGTCCGTCTGTGGAAATGGTGATCACGGTCAAAGTATAAAACAGATATGATTATGACTTATCATATTTACTTGCTGTTGTCCTAAGCAGCTTGGTATTGCAATTTAGCGAAATCGGTTGAGCGTTTCAAAAGTTATGAGCGAAAATGTAAGGACACCTCCCAAATTTTGGTACATTCAACATAACCTAAAAATACAAAATGCTTTAATTCGGCTGCTGGTTGACGCATGTGACCAGAATTAATCACAAAATGGTATTTAAACAACTGGATGATCCTAAATTTTAAATTTCAAGTTTCGACAACGATTTATTAAGGAGAAAGAAAAAGTACCAATGTACAATTTTTTTTGGAAAAAAATTACGTATTTCGACCTAAATTCATGTCTGAATTTTTTGACCAAATCCGACTCAAAAATTCGGAAATTTTGCGTACTTTATTGGAAAAATATTTACAAAAATCCAAAACCGCAATTTTGGTTCACAGATGCTGATTTTTAAACATGAAAATTATTTCTTTATTCAAATTGGTCTCAAAAGTTGTATTAAAAAAATCCAAAAAAGCGATTTTGGTTCAAAAATTCTGATCTGCGATTTTGGTCCACAGATGCTGATCAGCATTTTCTGACCAAAATCGTGTTTTTATATTTTTTTTAAATTTTTTAGATAAAAAAAGTTGTGTGTTATTTAAAAAATATTAAAAAAATATTAAAACGCGATTTTGGTCCAAAAATGCTGATCTGTGATTTTGGTCCACAGAAGCTGATCTGAATTTTCGGACCAAAATCGTGTTTTAATATTTTTTTACTTTTGAGACCAATTTTGGCTAAAAAATTATTTTTATGTTTAAAAATCAGCACCCGTGGACTGAAATCGCGGTTTTTGAATTTTTACAATATTTTTCCACTGAAGTGCTCAAAATTTCGGAATTTTTAAGGCGATTTTGGTCAAAAAACTCGGACATGAATTTTTGTCGAATACGTAATTTTTTCCAACTTTAACCGCTGGCTGCCGACTGAAGATGACCTTGCAAAATTTTTTTATAAATTTTCCCACAATCAGCTCTAACGTGGCCATGGATTGGCAGGTATTACGATATGATATTCGAAATTTGAATTTTGACGGGCCGCGAGTATAATAGACTTGGATTTTTTTGTATGAGAAAAAAGGTTAAAAAATCGGAAGATAAAACTATGTTAAACAAATTTGAGGACAATCTGATTCAATTAATACTGCCCTGCGATCAAAGTTTCGGATTTTTGAAAATTTTTAACAACTCATTCGATTTGAGAACACACCCCTTTTCAAGCAAGTTAAGGTTGTGTTAAAATGGTGACAAAAACTGGTAATGGCATTTCACTCCTCTTTATTTTGAACTTAAAGAATCGTAAACACAAAAATCCTAGCCAATCCTGTTTTCGAGTTATTATAATTACACTGTCCGACAACAAAAACCTTCCAGTGAAATATGCAACTGATTCTTATAGTTGTTGTTCTCCTGAATCCAAATCTGCCGTTCAATATTTTTACCACTTTCCGTTTTTGAGATATTCGCTGTAAAAAAGTAGAAAAAAAACAATAAATTCAATCATTTTGGGTCCACTGTTATGTTGCTTCCAACAAATATTTTTCATATTAATTGGACCTTCTGATTCTAACACTGCAATCCAAATTTTTTAGTATGTTTAGATATTCGCGTTTAATTTTTTTCTACGCGAAAATCTTGAAAGCGAAAACGGAACATGCTAGAACAATTTTGAGTGCAGTTGTGGAATCGGGAAGTTCAATTTATATAAAACCAAGTCCTATTTGTTGGAAGCAACGTAACAGATGGCCCCCAAATGTGCGAAATTATTGTTTTTTTTTACTTTTTAACAGCGAATATCTCAAAAACGGTAAGTGATAGAAAAAATTGGATGGCAGATTTGGATTCAGCAGATCAAAATCTATAAGTATCAGTTAGATATTTCATTGGAAGGTTTTTGGTTGTCGAACAGTGTAATTATTTAGCAATAACTCGAAAACAGGATCAGCTAGGATTTTCGTTTTAACGATTTTTAAAGTTCAAAATAAAGAGAAGTGAAATGTCATTAGCAGATTTTGTTTTAACACAAACTAAACATAATTGAAGAGGGGTGCGTGCAGTTTGAAAACTAAATTGCTTTTGACTACTGTAACATTAATCTACTAAAATAAATTCCCTAAAAATCCATTAAATATTTAAAGGCTGCAATAAATATTTATAAATCCATTTGATCTTAACCACCTTCTGGCTAAGTAAAAAAAAAAAGAAAAACGACGACATGTTTAACAACAAATTGTCTAAAGAATTCAATTAACTTTAGAACTATTTTTTTTATGCAAAATAAAAAATAACGAATATAAAGTGATAAACGTACAATTAAACCGTATCCGTAGAGAAGTTAAAAACCTACATGAGTTTAGTATAAAATCTCTAAAGCCAGTAGTAAAAGACTTTTTAAAATGAATTTGTTTTAACTAAAAAGTATTATTTTTACATACATTACACGCAGAGGAAATATGAAGAAGAAATATGATTGTGGCAGCCATAATCCGAAATTAAAGATCATATCAACAGGGTATCATACCATGGTCCTAACTTATCAAAACATGATCATAATTATAATTTTATGATAGTGTGATTGATGCAGCCATAGTATGATTACTACAATTATAGTATTATTGCAATCATAATATTATAATTATGATCATAGTATGATAAGGTAGGATCATGTTATCATCCCCTGTTATTCAATCATACTTTAACCTCCTTCCATTTTGGTTGCACTTAAGTTGCCACAATCATGTTTCTCCTCTCTATTTCTCCGCGTGTACCTAAATACACTTATACAGTAGCCATAATGCTTGAAGGTTTTTCGTCGTTTCATAGCCTTAAAAATATCTATACAATTTTTCTTAAACAACAATGTAAACATAATTTGCGTTGGTGTATGAAACATGAGAGAAGATGAACGACCATTGAAAAATATATATGGACACAGTTTCCGAAATTTTTGGAGAAAATTAAAATACACCACTATGTGGTGCAGGGTATAATGAATTTATGCTAGGATTTGTTACTAACCGGAATTAGCCACATCTAGGTATACCGATTAACTTAGAATCACTTTTTTTGTCAAGTTATGTCCGTCCGTCTTTTCATGTTAATTTATATAGTCCCGATACAATTTACTCTCCTAAAATTTTATTTTGAATAAAAAACTTATTTTATTAATTTTTTTGGAAAAAAATAAAATTTGAGTGTAAACATTTTTTTCAGCGTAAGTGGGGTGAAAACGTTTCCAATAGAGTTGAGTCGTTCACGAACGAACTAGTTCAATTGAACTATTCACTTAACTGAGCGGTTTATCCAGTTCGTTCATTTGAGCTCTTTAAGGTCTTTTCGTTCACACACAGTGTTGCCATATATCAAGATTTCCCTTTTTTTGCAAGTTTTTTGAGGTGCTAAAAAGATTTCAAGATTTTTTCTAAAAAAATAAGTTTTTTGGAAAATAATAAAGGTTTTTCAAGTTTTTCTTAATTAGTTAAAAAATACAAAAAGCATAATTTTTTTTTTGTAAATACCCGAAATATTGGTCGTAGACCAAGCTTTTAGTATACCGACCGATTCAGAATCACTATCTGATTTGACTTAGAGTGTCCGCCCTTCAGTCTATGTAAACGGTTACAATTAAATACGTCTTTATTCTATGAAAATATGAGATATTCGATTACAATTTTGTTTTTAGCTTGGTAACCTTATTAAATCCATTTAAAATCAGACCATTCTTTGACTTGGTCGCCATATGAAAATTCCACACGATATTCCCTTAAATTTGTGAGTTGCCAACATAGAATAATTTTTCTCTTAAATTGTTGCACTAATAAAAGATTTTACCACATATAGATCCAATCCGTCATATATTGTCGAGCATGCACCGGTGTTTGATATTTGCTTACTGTGTACAATTTTCTGAGCCTTCATAAGTTATGACTCTTTCAAGGCTCCAAAAAATAATAGAACGCTCGACATTTGGATTCCTGAAAGATTCATGTTTGACTCTTAATTCTGGATATGTAAAAAATTCAAAATATGTTTTTTTAAACATTCATAAAAGAGTCAGGAAAGAATACGAACATATATTTTTGAGAATCTTTTATGAATCATATAAGGCCCCTGTAGGTTAGTTGGTAGCATGCTAGCCTATGAAACAGGGGGTCGTGGGTTCGATTCCAACTAAACCCTTGGTCGATTTCGATACAACGAGACGACGGTCACTGTAACCAGTTCTCGGTTAGGTTTAATTAATTATTAAAAATGATTTGTAATTAAATTGCGAGAACTAAATAAAAACTGATCGTTGGATTAAACTTATTATTATGATATTATAAGAGCGCTAAGAAAAAAGGGATTATGTTTTCTGAACGTCTAAGAACTCTTTTATGAGTCTTTTCGAGCTCCAAATGAACGCTTGGTTGTTTTTTTTTATTATTTTATTTACACTTGGTATAAAAAATGAATTGAAAATACATAATGAAAATACATAATGTATTAATTTTTAATTTTTTCAATACTTTTTGTAAAAAAAAGATTTTTTCACAAAAAAAAAGATTTTTTTCAGAAATAAAAAGTTTTTTCAAAAAAATATATGGCAACACTGTTCACACAGCTCAATTGGTCATTACTTCATTTTGATCTTTCAGTTCGGTCGTTTATTTTTTTTTGTTAATTTTGTCAATAGTTGTTAGTTTTTTCTCCTCTTTTGGCACGCTTTCTGATCATTCCCAGCAAAACTTTTCGGAGTCATTCAAAAATAACTAGTTCTAGAAGTACTTCAAAGCTTGTCATGATAGGTTCTCAAAGAGCATCCTGGAACTAGTGATGTCACAACTAGTTCTAGAAGTGATCCAAAAGGGTAATATTTTGATTCCAAAGAGCTTTTTTGGGGTAGTTTGGGAACTAGTGATTTGGAAGTAGTCGTACATGACTTCTGCACCACTTCCATGAAACAAATACTGGTTCTCAAATAACATCTTAGAAGCTGTTTCAAAAACTTATAATTTTTTTCAAAAAAGAAAAAAATATGTATTTGATTACGTATTTCTCTGTTGCATCGTCTATTTGGAAAAAGTCAAACCTTTTAGAAATATGTACAGAGGGGCTAAAAATATTATAAAGTATTGGGTTATTTGTTTGGTATTATTAAGTATTGTGGCATTAGTGCAAATAGGTTTTTATAGATCCATTCAATTACCTTACTACAATCTGGAATAAACTTCTTTATTTACTACAGCTGGAATTTTTTATTACAAAAAGGAAACAAAACTTTCCAATTGTAGCAAAAATAGTAAGCGATTTGAGTAATCCAACTAAGTATATAATCGTATATTTTTTGGTCCCTACAATATTTTTTTTTTCAAAAATCCCTTATTCTCCTTCTAGATAATTTCTAATTGCATTAATGACTAAAAAAACAAAAAAATACTACTAATTTTGTTCAGTAAAGTGCTAATATTGCGTTATATTTTCAACAAAAAATAATTCAAAAATGTTTTTTTTTTTTTTTGCAAAAAAAAAAATGTACAAAATGTTCCTAGACTGCTTCCCTAGAACTAGTTGATGGTGATAATTTCAAACAAAAATCATGGGTTAAATAATGGGATAAAGAATTGGTTCTAGAATGACTTAAAGAACCGTTCCATACATGGGTTCCTAGACTACTTTCCTAGAACTAGTTCTGATGGTGACAATTTCAAACAAAAATCATGACTCTGAGAACGAGATAGAGAACTAGTGCCACAATAGCTTCTTGGAAGTAGTTCCTGTCGTGACAATTTCAAAGAAAAATCATGGGTTAAAGAATGGGATAAAGAACTGGTTCTAGAAGTAGTGATGGAACCGTTCCATAGGAGGGGTGATTGTTCCTAGACTACTTCCCTAGAACTAGTTCTGAGGGTGACAATTTCAAACAAAAATCATGACTCTGAGAACGAGATAGAGAACTAGTCGAGCAAAAAAGAAGTACTCCAGCACTAGTTCTGGAAGTCATGCAAGTTTTGCTGGGTTTATATGTTTTTTTACAAAAATTTTATATATTTTTTTTTTGTTTTTTTTCTTTTTAATTAATGTTTTTATTTAACTTTTTTGTATTTTTTGAACGAAATCCAAAACAACAGACATAATCCAAATGATTCGATCAGAAACTGTTGAACGAAAACCAAAATTGACCGATTTGAAGACCAACAGACATGAACAAAATGATTCGTTCACGAACTGTTGTACGAAAAAGCCAAAAGAGCGATTGAACTAGATGAACGAACTAGGTCTTTTATCTGAAATGAACGAGAATGAGCGCTCACTCAATTGAACGATTAAGCACAAGTCGAGTTTCCAACGTAAGATCCTTTAGTGGATTTTTTTTTTTTTTAAGTTATTTTTGGAAGCTCCGATTCTAATATGGTTAAAAAATGCGAATTTTTGTACTTTTTTATGTCCTTAAAGAAAATTAGCAATGTTAGTGCCTCCAGCAGAAAAAACATTCTGAAAAAAGTACCTTTTGGAAATTCTGATTTTAAAAAGAATAACAAATTGTATTTTGGTATTTTTTCTATCCTCTGAAATAATGGCTCTAGAAACTTAAAATTTGAAATGAAGGATGATCCAGCGAAGAAAAAACATTTTTACAAAAAGTACAGAAAAAACGTTCTGAAAAAAGTACCTTTTGGAAATTCTAATTTTAAAAAGGATAAAAAGTTGTATTTTTGTACTTTTTCTATCCTTACACTAAAAAAAAAAAAACTGTAAAGTTAGCAAAAAATTTAGTTAAATTTAACTAAAAAAGCACCTGATTTTGGGCCTACTAAATTTTTAGTTAATTTAACTAAAAATATTTAGCTAACTTTTCGTAGAATGAATGTAGCAAAAAAAACCGTAACTTTAACTAAAAATTTAGCTGAAATTTCGTAACGTTTTTATGTACATATATTAACAAAAAAATTAGTTGAATTCAGCTAAACTTTTTGTTACTTTTCGTAAACTAAAATTTACAAAATATTTTGTAAACAATTGTAAGTTTATTTTTCTGTTTTTTCATCAGCTTAAGTAGAACTTATGAGATTTGCATAGGAGGCTACATGAGAAATTTTACTTAACAAATTTGTTACGAAAAATCAGCAAATTAATTAGTAAAAATTCGTAAACTCAGTTTTGAAGTCAACAAACAAAATTAATTCAAAATTTGTTCATAACTAGTATTTTCGTATTTTGAACGGGTTATCAAAAATATCTAAAAATTTACCACGAAGGGTACTAAAAACTTTAAAAATTGCGAAAATTATAAAAAAGTATCCGATTCGATATGGAATACCCCATGTATATTATTGATCAGTAATCCATTCTTAGTCGTTCTATGAATAAAAGAGCTATCCTCCCGAATTTTTGCACGAATATACATATCTCATGGTTCTAGGCATGTTAAGTTAGTAAATGCACAGAATCGGACCAGGGAAAGAAATTTCCCCTTAAAGAACTATAAGTACCAACCTCTGAAAAACGGATTTTTTTTTATTATACCCTCCACTTAGTGATAGAGGGTATATATAAGTTTGTCATTCCGTTTGTAACTCATCGAAATATTGATCTGGGACCCCATAAAGTATATATATTCATGATGCCCGATCGATTTTAAGACATTCTAGCGATGTCCGTCTGTCTGTGGAAAATGCTGTCACGCACAAAATATTGCACAGAGATGACTGAAACTTAACATGTTTATTGGAAGTTCTCCCGACAAGTTTGGTGTTGCATTTGAGCGATATCGGTTCAGCGGTTCGAAAGTTATGAACGAAAATGTAAGCACACCTCAAAAATTTCAGTACATTCAACATAACCTAAAAATACAAAATGCTTTAATTCGGTTTCTGTGAACATAATTGAACACCAAATGGTATTTAAACAAATACGAACATATTTTTTGCCAAAAAAAGAAAAAAATCGCGAATTTTTTTTTACCAAAATTTTTTTTCGCGTAATTTTTTTTTCATTTTTTTTTTTTTTTTTTCAAAAGTAATTTCCTTTTAAATAAAGTTTTTTGCAATAATCTTTTTGAAATTGTGGAGGGTTACACTACATTCGGCAAGGCCGAATTTAACTTTTTTACTTGTTTATTTTTGTATTTATGGACCGTTTTAAGTAAAATTAATGATTAACCGTATTTTATTAGTGCAAAAAGTATGACAAATAAAATTTTTAACCATTTGTAGCGAGAAAAAAATTTGTCCCCTAAAAACCCCTGATGACCATTCCTAAAGAACTCCCCTAGAATTTTTTTTATTTAATTTTGATCATATAAAAAAAAATTTTAAATCGCTTGATCGGTTTTCCAGTTATCGCCATTTCAAATTTGTAAAAAATGGCGTTTTTTCCTATGTTCAAGAAATTTTTTAACAAAAGTCTCAAAATTTCTTTGCCTTGACCCTTTATTAGAACTTAAGAAAATATTTCATTTAATCCGTGGCGCCCATCGATCAAAGTTTTGGTTTTTTAGAAACTTTTTACCAAAAACTATAAACTTTGATCGAAGGGCGCCACGGGTTAAAATGATCGGACTTGGCTCAAATTGGGCTTAAATGAAAGATTTTTTCAAGCTCTATGGTTTAGTTAAAGAAATTTTGAGATTTTTTTTTTAATTTCTTGAACGTAGGAAAAAATCGCCATTTTTGCAGTTTTTTGACAAATTTAAAAAAAAAACCGAAAACCGCTCCACCGATTTTAGAAATTTTTTGATATTCGTATTCAGCATGCTAAAATGAAATTTTGAGACTTTTTTAAAAAATTTCTTGAACGTAGAAAAAAACCGACATTTTTAAATTTTTTTTGATATTCGTGCTGAGCGCACCAATATTAACAAATATTATGTCAGATTGGCCCTTAATTGGTCAGATTGGCCCTTAATTAGTCAGATTGGCCCTTAATTGGTAACACATAAAGTTTAGGCCTAGTAGAATAAAAAAATGCCCGGACTTGGAAAATCGGTGTAAAACAATTTTTGCCATGCAGAATGAATGATGAGACTGGCTCATGGTACACACATACCCCGAAATTTAGTTAATTCCATACTGTGGCAGACATTTTCTTGATTTATTCAGGATTTCAATGAATTTTTCTATTATTGATCTTTTTTTGCATAAAATTTTGTGTGGTAATTGAAGGAGTGCTGATGATGGAAGGGTGGCATCTCCCGAAAGCTGTCGACATATCCACTTGGCCTGTGTTGTCACTTGATTTTCTCATTGTACGACAATTATTATTTCTCAAAAATAATTAATATGGACTCAAACCAAACCAAATAAAAATTCAGTTATTTATGAAAAATGTCATTGAACTTATGAAAATAATCATTCATTTTATGAATTTCTTTTCAACATAATAATTTTCGTACAGTACAATTTTTCATAAAAAAAATAACATTGGCTCACTTCTAAAGCATTTTTCATAGATTGTATGAACATTTTCATAACTATAATGAAAAATTTTTTTTCAGTAGATATTCGAAATTATTTCAGTAGGTATAAGAAAATGTTTCAAAATTCCGGACGGAACTTAATCTAAAATTGGAATGGGTGTTTTTCATTGACAATATTGTAGTTACACACTAAGCCAATCCAAGTCAGCCGGTAGTACCAGAACATGATTATGGAACATTATACTACATACTCCCTGCAGTAATACAGTAGCTAAAGCACATTTTTTGTTGAAGGAGTTTGTTGCTGTTTTGTCTGTATATTTGATGTTGTTTTAACTTGGTCAAATACATTTATGCACGCACTTTTCATATGTTAAAGTTGTGTAACCACTTAAGGAACGCAAACGAAAATACAGAAATAACAACAAAAAAATCTAAACATTGCTTAACCATGACGTCTATGTAGAAGAGGATGTGGTTTTCAATGGTAACCAAGTGCCTGAGCGAGCTCCTCTGGACATAGTGCAAGAAAATTTGTCTGCTGTTTATGTTTTGTCTGTGTTTTTTTATTTTTTTTTTTTTGTGTTTTTCTGGTGTCTGGCCATTACGTGCCGGTAGTTTTTAGCCACGGCTAAAAAGTTTTTCGTTTATTTTAATAATCAAAATGCATAATTTTTAGTCTTCCTCTTTGCGTAGAAAAATGTTTAAGGAAAAAAAAAATACCTTAAGGGTCTCATAAATTATTAAGATAGACAGTAAACTATGTTTTGAAAAGTATACTTTTATAAAGGAGTAAAATGTAAAAACAAATGTAATGAAATTTTCTATAAAAAAAAAACTTTACATGGGAACATAGAAGAAACTGAACTGACAAATGGATTAATAAGATTAATAAGAAGTTTTAAATAAATTTGATTTGAAATAAGATTTCTAGTAGGAATCATAAATAAAACTGTGTAAATCGCATTCTTAAAACATACCTCACATTATAAGCGGATTGGATTGCAATAACACTAGAAACACTAGAAAGGAATAAAATGGAATTGAAACAATGTGTAATAATTAGGGATGAGATTTCCATGCAAATGCATGTTTTTTGTCGATAGTCTAAAATCGATATCGACCAATTATCTTTACGAATTAAGAAATTTGAGTAAAAATGGCATCGATTTGTTATTGCATATTTTTGCATATTTTGGTGAAAATGAGCAAAACACAAATTGAAATTATTTGTTTCAAAAACTATTTAAAATTTTAAAAATTTATTTTGAAAAAAAGAAAAATTATTTTTTTTCTTTAATTTTTTTTTTTCAGATTGTCCTAATTTCTAAAAAATCTAGCTTACATAAAGTTTTAAATGTTGATATTTAAACTTGGCTTTATTTTTTGTTTTTTTAATAAGTTTTTCGTATGAAAACAAGATTTTTATTGCACGTATTTTATTTTTTGGTGCATATTTTTAGGTTTTTTAGTGCATATTTTGAATTTTTTAGTGCATATTTTAAGCGCATATTTTCGATTTTTTAGTGCATGAAAATCTCATCCCTAGTAATAATGAATCAAACTAAATAGTTTATTTGATAAACGGAATCAAATAGAATTAAAACAATGTGTAATAATGAATCAAACTAAATAGTTTATTAAATAAACGGAATACAATGGAATTGAAACACCATTGTCACTTAATATTAATAAGCTCTCATAATGTTTTCTTAATTTTTTTAATCTTAATACAAAACAAATTTAATCAGCACCAAGAAAAATTTATTTTTCTAATTGAAACTAAAAATTTTAATTTACTAAAAATTCCTGAGGTTTTTATTACTTTTTTTATATTTTTCTGAACTTTTCTCAATACTTCAGAGTTTTGTTTATTTTCTGAATTTTCGGGGTCTCAAGACCCCAATTTCGCATCTAAAATTTGACTTTACCGCAATTTTATATATCATAATCCAAAATGCAAAACGCCCTAACTAACAAAAAATTCAAATCGTTATTTTGATAGATTCTGGTGTATATTATTAACCTACTCGTCCCTACAAAAAATTAGGGACACATAATACAAATTAGCGATTTTATAGCCAAAAATTAAAAATGTGAATTGCGAAATCGCCAATGAACGTAACTTGAAATAATTTTTTTGCATTTCGTGATTAATTTTGATACATATTCCCAAAACGTACGTCCTCACAAAATTTTAGACCAATTCATTCAAACCAACAAAGTTATTAACAAATTAAAAATTTTACTCTATACTGTTTTTTTCTTCTCCTGTTAAATTAATAAAATGTTAGTTAGGGCCTTTTGCATTTTAGGTGACGATATGTATATATATACTGCCGACACTACAAAAGGTCCGACGACATTTTTGCAGCTCTTGACTCCTAGAACACTTCCGCAAAATACTGAATGGCCATCCTAGTAAAAGTTTTTGAGTTTTCCAGCTTATAAGATTCTCGAGACCCTATCAGGCCCCTAACCCTAATTACCGTATCTCAAAAACTAAGCAAGGTAGAGTGAAACGGACAAAAGTTTTGAATCAAAATCAATGGCGATCCTTAAATAACCCAACGGGGTTTCGAGCCAACAAGGTCTGGACCAATGGGATCCGAATGCAACGGGGTCTGGACCCAATCTAGTCCCCAAATGTGCGGAAACGATTTCATCACTTGCTGTCATCAATTTTGATGACAAATTTCATCAAATTAATGAAGCTTTTCCTTAATATGATTAAATATATCATCAAAATTGTCGAAACAAGTGATGACAAATAACATCATGTCACGAAAAAAAATTATCAACTGGGAAATCAAAAATATGTTCTACACTCAAAATAATACATTAGTAGATTTACTAATTTTGTTTTGCTAATGCTAGTAAGCTAACCTTTAGCAAATTTTTAGTTGAGAATAGCGTGTTAGCAAAAATATCTTGTAAACTTCTTTTAGCGCATTAGCAATTTTAAACAAAATTTGAACTATTTTTTTTTTTTGCTAAATTTAAAATTGAGTTGACCAAATTTTTACAAGCTTTTTTGCTAATATTAGCAAAAATAAGTTGTAAATTTTTTTTTCAGAAAACTTAAAATGGTGCTATCTCGGAAACTAAGCCAGATAGAGCAAAATGGAGGCCATTTTTGGTTCTCGTATCGCCGGTCCTCTTCACATGTGTGGACCCTAATGGATCCTAACTTTGGATCCAAAAAAGATAGCATTCCCGAAAATTTTAAAATGCTCATATCTCGGTAAATATTGCCGACACAACAAAAAGTACAAAAGCATTTTTGTAGCTCTCAACACGTAGAACAAGACCGCAAAGCTTTCCGAGTAATATTTTTGAAGTTATCGAGTTTTGTAATTCTCAAAACCCCCAGTGGTCCCCTAAAATCACGTATCTTAAAAACTAAGAAAGGTAGAGCGAAACGGACACAAATTTTGGATCAAAAATTATGACGATTTTTAAGGAACCCTACTAGGTCTAGGTCCATCGGGGTCTGGACCTATCGAGTCCGAACCCAATGGGGTCCTCAAATGTGAAAGAACTAAGTTGAAATAAAAAAAAATTCAGTTAACTAATTTTTGGCAAAACATTTTTGCTAACTTTACCAAAAAAAGTGTGGGTTCAAAATCAGCAAATTTTCTTGTAGGTTTACACGGTTTTTTTGCTAACATTACAGTTTTTTTTTTTTTTGAGTGTAAAAGAACGGTTTTATGCGCTTAAAATATGCAACATGTAACAGAAAATATGCTGTGAAAATGTAAAAAAATGCTCCTAATCTGGAACTTTTTCACAAATTAGGCCTTTCCATACAATTTCTAAACTAAAATCTATTTAAGAACTAAAAAAAAGAATTTGATATAAAAACCCAAGTAAAAATGTGAAGGATTAGTACACTCAAAAAAAAACTGTAAAGTTAGGAAAAAATTTAGTTAAATTTAACTAAAAAAGCACCTGATTTTGGGCCTACTATATTTTTAGTTAATTTAACTAAAAATGTTTAGCTAACTTTTCGTAGAATGAATGTAGCAAAAAAAAAACCGTAACTTTAACTAAAAATTTAGCTGAAATTTCGTAACGTTTTTATGTACATATATTAACAAAAAAATTAGTTGAATTCAGCTAAACTTTTTGTTACTTTTCGTAAACTAAAATTTACAAAATATTTTATAAAAAATTATAAGTTTATTTTTTCTGTTTTTTTCATCAGCTTAAGTAGAACTTATGAGATTTGCATAGGAGGCTACACAAGAAATTTCACTTAACAAATTTGTTACGAAAAATCAGCAAATTAATTAGTAAAAATTCGTAAACTCAGTTTTGAAGTCAACAAAAAAAATTAATTCAAAATTTGTTCAAAACTAGTATTTTCGTAAATTGAACTTAACTAAAAAAAGTAGTTAAAACGCTGATTTTAACTAAAAATTTGCTAAAAAGCCAGTAAACTTGAGTTAACAAAAAAAAAATTGTTAACTTTACAGTTTTATTTTTTTGAGTGTACTGATCCGAAAAACGGATCGCTAAGATTAGATCAATTTTAATCGGACGGATACAATGGCATCTCAAAAATGGGCTTATCTAATTAGATAAACGCATTTTTCGGATGAAATTGTATCCCTCCAATTAAAACTGATCTAATCTTAGCGATCCATTTTTCGGATCAGTACTGATCTTTCAAATCTTGGATAAGTACTGATCTTACTCAAATTTCGGTTAAGATGCGATACTTAAGAATATATCTAAAAATGTTTACTCGGGAAAGAAAAAGTTTTTTACTCACAATTTTTTAGAGAAATATTTTTTTCTGTTTTCGCCAATACATATAATATTTATGCATTTCTATCAAATTATGCAGTTTTTCTAAAAAAAATGTTCACAAAATACCAAAATATGCCCTAAAAATATTCTTATATGCTAAAATATGTTCTTAAGACTAAAAAATGCAATAATATGCTTTTAAGACCAAAATATGCAAAAAAAAATAAAAAAAAATAAAATAATAACATAACATAAGTAAAAATAGAATTGAATTATATTTTTTCCCTTAATTTTTAAAATAAAAATAAATTATTTTTATTGACGACAAATCTTCATCAAATTGATGAAATTCTAAAATGGGAGAAAATTGATGTAGCATTTCATCATATTGATGTAATATGAAGAAGCTTTTCTTTGAGTGAAGAACATATACTTGCCAACCGCAGGATTTTTTTTTTATTTTTTTTTTTCTAACGCTTTCTGAATTTTTCTTAATTTTTCTTAAATTTTCTAAATATTTCTGAGTCATCTATAATTTTTTTTATATTTTTCTAAACTTTTCTGAATACTTCAGTATGTACAGTCAAACTCGGTTATAACGAATTCTCGGTTATAACGAACTAATTCTGAAGTCCCGACGTTTTGGCAGCAATTTTTACACAAAATACTTCTTTTATAACGAACTCGGTTATAGCGAATCCTCGGTTAAAACGAACTACTTTTTATGGTCCCACGAACACAATTTCATGTTTATTTACCTTTTTATAACGAACTCCCATAAACATTTTGAAATGTGCGGCAATTATGTTTACCAAACTCACAAAAACTTAGAAATTTTTGGTTAATATTATAATTTTGATGAAATTTATTTATATTTTTAATGTTTTCTTCTTAATAAGTAGTTTTATTACAAAAAACGTCAAATAAAATAAAATTGGAACTTTGTTTTTTTAGAAATAAAACTAGTTTGATATAAAATATACCCGTTTTATAGCGAACTTCGCTTATAACGAATTATTTTTACTGGTCCCTTGGAGTTCGTTATAACCGGGTTCGACTGTATTTGGTTTTTTTGTCAATAGGGGGTTTGTTACCAATAGACCATTTAACTGAATATCGGGCGAAATTTTTATTTGGGGACTAAGTCCAGAAATGGTGCAATTATAATCAGATTTGATTAAATTACCAAAGCAAACAAAATTATACAAAAATTTTCGAATTCTTATGAATTTTGAGAGATTTATGTGAAAATCGGGAGGGCGGTTTTATGGGGACTACAAGAAGAACTCGTCCGATTTCTTTAAAATTTGGAATGGTTGTTTATGAATACTAAATACATTTATCTGTCAGATTTCAAGAGTATCAGAAAATTTTTCTGAGTCGATCGGTATGCTTGAAGGTGGGTCTAGGACCAATATTTCGGGTAGTTACAAACATCACCACAAAGTCATTATACCCTGTACCACAGAGGGTATAAAAATGTAGATTAATTAAATTAAAAAAAAAAAACATTTTGTTTCCTGTTCCATTCCATTTCGTTCCCCGTTCTATTTCATTTAGTTTGTTACAACCCGAAATATTCAAGTATACCGATCGACTTAGAATTACTTTTTGAGTCGATTTAGCAATGTCCGTTCTTTCGTCCATGTAAAAGTTGTACGCACGATACAGGTCGCAAAATGTGGCTCAAGTGGCTCTAATAACCGTATTATAATAGATATTCTTTCGAAATTTGGCAGGTAAACGTGTTTTGTATTCACAAATCACCATTCCGAATTTTAAAGAAATTGGAACAGCTCTTATGGTAGCCTGCATACAAACCACCTTCCCGATATTCACGTAAACCTCTAAAATTTCATGAAAATAGAAAATATTTATTTAAAATTTTGTTTGTGTGTGTTTAAAGATTACTTTAATAATATAATCAAATCTTATTATAAACGGACCATTTTTGGACTGAGGCCCCATTTGAAAATGTTGCCCGATATTCAGTTAAAGAGGTTTATTGGCAACAAATAGAAGCCTATTTCACTCAAATTTGGTTTGTGAGTCTTTTTTACACTTATTAAAGACTAGCTGGTCCGGTCCGCGTTGCTTGCCCAAATAAAGGATCATTGTTATATTTCGTCTCGCTTCAAATATATAGCCCTGCAAAAAATGTAATGAATTTCTTGGCTTAGAAAAATTTGTACGCGTAAAAGTAGGCGTGTACAATTTTCTTTCACTAAAAATCTTTTGCGGACTATAACCAAATCGGTCTAGCCGATATAGTTCTTTCGATGCATAGAAAAAGTGGGCGTTGGAAATGTCACGATCCGTTAACACCTTAGTTGAAGTATGACGAACATTTTCCACAAAAATTAGCCAAATTAATTTTTTTTTTTTTGTAAAAACCAAAGTTGGAATATGATGAAAATTCATTTAAAATAAAATTTAGTCAAATATGCCCAGCCAGATAAATTGAAAAAATGGACGTAAAAGTAGGCGTGGTTGATTTTTCTTTCAGTAAAAACTTAAATTGGATTACTGCGAACATTTAAATAAAAAAAACTACCCAAATCGGTGCAGCTGTTTTCCGATTGTAGATAAATCGAAAAAAATTGGGCGTAAAAGTGGGCGTGGTCAATTTTGCTTTACGTAAAAACCTAAGTTGGACTATGGCGAACATTTCAAAAAAAATTGTCTGAATCGGTTCAGCCGTTCTCAACTGATGCGGTTACCAACGAACGACAATTGAGTTTTATTTATATAGATTTGACAAAATATAGATCTAATCAGTCCATGTTTGAACTTGGGACTCATTTTCCGGGAAACACTGGTATTACATTGTAACGACGTGTTTTCACCTTTAAGCTGGGGCAGAGCTCATCGTACCCAGGGTTCGTTACAAAAATTTATATTTAGACGGAGAGAGAGAAACACAAAGGGTTTTTCGTAAACGTTATAAAATTTATTGACTTTATAATTACAACTTAAATATTCCCCGGTACAATACGCGCACACTAAAGCTATAACCAGTAGGCTGAAGTATACGATGAGTAGAGAAGATAACCACCCTATACGCGAAATTGCCTAAAATGACTGCCAAGTCGTCGATTGACGCCGACTTTCAAGCTAGAGATACCGTCGGTTTGCTTATGAAGTCGTCGCTAACGCCGAGCTTCTGGGCAGCTGAGATACCGTCGGTTAACGTCGGTTTCACAAGGGCAATAATTGGAGTCGTCGCGAATGCCAAGCTTCTGTGCAGCCTAAAAACCGTCGCTTAACGTCGGTCTGACAGGAGCAATACATGAAGTCGCTGATGCCAAACTTCTGGGCAGTTGAGATATACCGTCGATTAACGTCGGTCTCAAAAGGGCAATATGAGAAGTCGTCGCTAACGCCGAACTTCTGCTTAGCCGAAATATTATTCCCCAGTCGAAAGATTAACTTCACACACTGGCTTGTTAGTTGGAGCTCATTGTGGTTAGTGTTAGAAGATTAACTTCTTTATTAACCAAAATGAGTCTTACCTCGTACGCGTCCACTGACGAACTCCCCAATTTTCTTCAAAGCACCTTCTTTTATAGTGGTGTTTCCAACACACGTATACACAAATACATTGACACACCTATTTTTGACAGCAACACAGTAGTATCAACTAGTAGTTGTTCAACTACTGCAGTGTCGTATTTCGTTAGGAGGAATGAATATAATGCTACTACTCCCCACAAGAGGGCGTTGCTAAACTAAAATTAAATACGTTAAATTTAAATTCATTTATAAAGTTATGGTAAATATATAACACATGGAGCCAAAAACGAGGAGGCCGACTTTTGGCGTTACAACATGGTCGGTTTTGACCGACTATAATTTTCTTGTTTTTACAGAGATTTATATCTAAAGGAAACTCTAGCAATCCTAAGCCACAAAAATTTGTTTCAATTCCATTATGTTCCTTAGGAACTTTTTCTTACAACTCATAGTATGATAATGTTTTTCTTTAAAAATCAATTAAATTTCTTTACAACTAAAGTTAAAATATCATTACATTTCTTTACCTCTATTCAACTCACGTTGCCTAAAAACTTTTACAATTTTGACACATTTTTCTTTTTAAAATTAAAAAAATATGTCATTTAACGTTGACCAATAAGTTTTTTTTTTTTATTACAGTACCACTTACAAACCTTTCCAACTTAATATTCTTAAGTAATTTTGAAGAATTTGTTAAACAAAAAATTTTATTACAATTTTCTTGTTTTTTTTTTCTCTTTAAATATTTTTCTTTTTCCACTTACAACATGATACAAAAGCCACCATTTAAGGTGCTCATTAGTTTTGCCACTACAAATATCGATGATGGGCAATGCTGCATTACAGGCAACTTTTACCACTTTTGGTAGAGGAGAATTGAAAGAAAATATACTTACACAACGGAAAAGAAATAAAAAAGGGACTTTGTTCCCCCAAACCAAAAATGGTTATAAAATCTCATCAATTTTGCCATTTTTGTATAAATTTATTATTACAGAAGTCTTTTCATCTCATATATTGTATATAAATAAGTGAACATTGTTCAATACAATGATTCCTTAAAGTTTTTTTTCTGTCCACTTGGACATTGAAATCATTTAATGTTGGCAAAAACGCCTACGAGAAAAGTAGTGTAACAAGTTCATGAAATGTTACTCTGTGATTTCAAAAAGAAAGTGAAGATATAAAACCTTTTTAACGATCACAAAACAATTGTAACATGAAATCAATGGTTAAAGTTGTGTAAAGTGAAAAATAAATGAAATATTTCTTTATAATAATCGGAATATTTACAAGGTTTTTTTAGTTTGTATATTTTACCAATGCCAATCATTAAGTTATACAAAATTTGTTGAAAAAAAATAATTGTTTCACACTTGCTTAAGGCGAATTGTTAAAGCCCTATAGCGAAAAATTAACTGCGAAACAATATTTTAACCACTTTTACAATATTTGACACTGGAACAAAATGGATTTGAAACAAATACTACGCAAACTTAGACGTAAGAAAAATGTACAATTTTCCCATAAGTGCACAATTTAATAAAAAACAAGTAGAAAAATTAAGTTCGACTTGGTCGAATCTATGAATACCCTCCACAATGTCATCTGATAGTAATTTTCTAAAACAAATTCAAAAAATTGCATCACAAATTTTTTATTAGAAATATATTATTTTGAGTAAAACTTTTTTTTAATCAATCAAATTTTTTTGAGTGTAAATTTTTTTTGACTGTCAGCATTTTTTTGAGTGTGACATTTCATTAAAAAAAAAATTATGTATACATTTTTTTTTTGAGTGTAACATTTTTTTTAGTGTAAATATTTTTTTTAGAGTACAATTTCTTTGAGTAACAAAATTACTTTGTAAAATATTTTTGTTGTTTTATACCTATATGCAATACAAAAAAAAATATTTCACATATTTCACACTTTTTATTTTACTTCATTTGATTTTTTTTCCAAAAATTCTTACTATACACCGTTACCTTCAGTTACAAAAACAATAACAAATATTTACTTGTCTAACAACTAAACTGCACCCCACGACAAGAAAACAAACAACAACGAGTTTTAAAAAACTGGTATTTCACCATGCTTAAACTTGTTTAACGAGTTTTCAACAGTTTAAGGTGAAAAAAATCTGAAATTCAGTGCTTTGCTTATACACAGAAAGAAATAAAAAAAAAATTTGAGTAAATTTTTAATACTATTGAGTAAAAAATTACTCAATTTTCCACCAGTAAACGATTTAATAGTATTGAGTAAATTTTTAATAAAAATTTATTAAATGTTTGCCAAAAAAATTTGAGTAAATTTTTAATTGACACTATTAAGTGCAGGAACAGAACAAGAAGCACCACCTTTTAAAAACAGAACAAGTTTTATTTCACATCGGCGCCGGCCACCGGTTTAATCTGCCAAGCCGTATGGAAAAAGTCGTGACGGGCTTATTCTGTTTCTACTCTAAAAAAAACAAAGTTTAAAAAAATTTCATATTTTTTTACAAAGAAAAAAAACATGTTTTTTAAAACTTTACCAAATATATTTTTGTCTTAAAGACATAAAAAATTTTTATAAATATGATTACAAACTTTCATGTATATATACAAAAAACTATAAACTAAACGAGAATTAAAAAAACCAAGATAATTCCAAAAAAAATTAAAAAAGCTATTAAATTCTTATTAAATTATTTACTCAATTTCTTTTTAAATTTTTGAGTAAATTTTTAATTGCGTCAATTAAAAAATTACTCAAAACTTTTTTTAAATTTAAACAAGTGATTACTCAAATTGTTTTTCCCCATATTTTTTTCTGTGTAACTTTTGAACCACTAAACCGATTTTGCTGAAATTCAAAACCAAACAGCCTCGGGGAACGACAAATATATATGGTAAGCTTCAGCCCCCTCAGAATTGTCTTTCGAAAGTTATAGTGGTTTTAATCTTGTAAATTCGAAAAATACCCTTGCCGAAATTTACTCTTTTGCTCATAACTTTTGAACCACTTGACCGATTTCGCTGGATTGCAATACCAACATGACCCGGTAAATGGAGAACATATATGTCAAACTTCAGGAGCCTCCGTAAAGTCTTTCAAAAGTTAGCGTGTTTTCAACGGACAGACAGACAGACAGACAGACGGACGGACGGACGGACGGACGGACATCGCTAGATCGACTTAAAATCGATCAAGGATCATGAATATATATACTTTATGGGGTCCTAGACCAATATTTCGATGTGTTACAAACGGAATGACAAACTTATATATACCCTCTATCACTAGAGTGGAGGGTATAAAAACATAAATCTTAAAACAGGGATAAAACTAATTTTTATTGTTTTGACCTAAATTTTTCAAGAAATTCAGGAAAAAAAGAAAAATATCAAAAAAATTACAACAATTAAAAAAAATGCGAAAAATTTAAAAAAATTCAGATTATTAAAAAAAAGTTAAAAAAAAAAATTGGAATATTAAGATGAGTAAAAATCATAATTTTTGTAAATTTTTAAGCGCTAAACTCCAATTTTTAAAAAAAATTAAATCGATTTAGTGGTTTTTGAGATATCGCCATTTGAAATTTAAAAATATATAAGTGAAAATTTTAGCATGTTTCAAACGGCGAAATTTCACAAACCGATTTCAAAAAATGTCATATATTACGAGTCATAACTAACAAAAAACAAGTAAGAAAATTATAGTCGGTCAAGACCGACAATAGAATACCCTACACCAGAGTTTTCCGGAAAATGGGTCCCATGGACCGATTAGATCTATATTTTGTCAAATCTTTAATAAGTGTAAAAAACACTCACAAATCAAATTTGAGTGAAACGGGCGAAATTTTCAAAATGGGGCTAAGTCCAAAACTGATCCGATGACTATCAGATTTTATAAAGTTATTTAAGTACGCGTTTAACATACACAAACAAAATTTTAATTAAAAATTTTCTATTTTCATGAAATTTGAGAGATTTATGTGAAAATCGGGAAGGTGGTTTATATGGGGCTACAAGAGGAACTAGTCCGATTTCTTTAAAATTAGGAATGATGATTAGAGTCATTGAGTCAAAACTAAAGAGGACCTTTGTATGGGGGCTAGGTCTAAATATGGACCGATTTTTTCCAATTTCAATAGGCTTCGTCCTTGGGCCAAGAAAGGCTTAAGTTTAAAATTTCAAGTCAATTGAATAAAAATTGCGACCTGTATCGTGTTTACACCGTTTACATGGACAGACAGGCGGACGGACAGACGGACGGACATCGCTAAATCGACTCAAAAAGTGATTCTGAGTCAACCGGTATACTTAAAGTGGGTCTAGGACCAATATTTCGGGTAGTTACAAAGATCAGCACAAACTCATTATACCCTGTACCACAGTGTGGTGTAGGGTATAACAAGTAGTTAGAAAAGTTAAATTCGACTTGGCCGAATTCATGAATAACCTCCACAATGCCCTTTTGAAGTGTAATAAATTTTCTAAAGTGAAAAAAATTAACAATTTTGATGTAAATTATTTTATTTCGAGTAAAAACTTTTTTTTTATGAATTTTTGAGAAAACCAATTGGCTAAATATTTTTTTTTTGGTGTAAAATTTTATTTAGTGTAAAATTTGTAAATTTTTTTTTTAGTGTAAAAATATTTTTGAGTGACAAAAATACTTTGTACAATATTTTTTCTGACTTACAAATGTTTTTAAAACTGTTTAACGGGTTTTTAAACATATGAATTTAAGGTGAAGCTAATCTGAAATTCACGGTTTTCTTAATAACTTTTGAATCACTGGACCGATTTGGCTTAAATTCACTACCTACTAGAACCATAGGCGTAGATAGCCCTGTCTGGGGGGGGGGCTTAGCCCCCCCCAGAATAATTTTAGCCCCCCCCAGAATTTTAATCATTCACCATTTTTTTTTTTAATAATTTAATGATTTCATTAATTTTTGAAAAAATAAATAATAATAATATTATTAATAATATTATCATAATTAATAATATTATCATAATGAGTCTTTAGGACTCGTTATGATTATTCAATGAGTCTTAAGGACTCGTAATGATTATTATATAAGATCTAATAGTTTTTCCCATTGAAAAATAGCCTGAATTATTGAAAAAAGTTTTTATATGAATCTGATGTTTTTGTCAGTAATAAAAACTTTACCGAATCTTAGGGTTTTACCTTCAGGAAAACATTTTAACTTCTTTGATTTAAAAAAGTTTCCAAATTCTAAGGGGTTTTTTTATAGACAAAATTTATTGAAAGAAAGAATCTGAGAATTTTGACTAATAATCATCAACTTTTGCAATCATCAGAACTTTTTCTTGAAAATAATCACAGTAATCTAATGATTTTACTATAGGAAAAACATCTTTCATTCTCAAAACATATCTAGGAGTTCTAAAATTCCGAAAAATCTACAGAATCAAAATTTAAAAAAAAAATATGAATTTTAACCGCTTTCTAGGACACCTAAACGCATGTTAAAGGGAACGCTTCAGGAAAAGGTCTGGGTTTTTTTATTAAAAAAAAAATAAAAAAATCTGGACCGATTTCGGTGGATTGCAATACCAACCTGCCTAGGTCTATTACACCAATTATTCCAAACTTCAGCAGCCTTAGTAAACTTAGCATGCCTTAATTAATAAAAAGTAATGCATCGCAAGATTTTTTTTTTTTTTATTTATTTTCAAAAATTCAAAATTTTAGTGGAAATTTTCTAATAGTCCTAAACTTTGATCGAAGGGCGTCATGGGTTTAAATGATCGGATTAGGCTCAAATTTGTTTTAAATGAAAAATTGTGAAGCTCTATAAAACGGCCAATGGAATGAAACTTTGAGTTTTTTTTTTTAATTTCTTGAACGTATGAAAAAACCGTAATTTTTTGCAAATTTCCAATTGCAATATCTCGAAAACCGTTCAACCGATATAATGTATCGAAAGATACATTACCACATAAGTTAAAGGCCTAGTAGAATAAAAATATTACCGGACTTTGAAGTTTATGAGGTTCCCGACCGATATTTCGATACGTTACACACAGAATGACAAAGTGAGAATACCGTCCATTCTGTGGTCGGAAGGTATTTAGAAAAAAGTTTAAAATATGAGGAAAATTGAGAAAAATGTAGAAAAATCCGAAAAAATATATCACATAGTTAAAATATCAAAAAATTTGGAATATCTAAAAAACTAAGCAAAATTTAGGTGCTTCATCAGACCCGGACACTCACACAACAGGTACTTCACTGACACCTCCTCCACCACTACCCCACAACTTCTACAATAGTCCCTATCAGAAATTCCCACACGCACGGCCATTTGGCCGATAATACAGTGTGCTGTCAGTACTCACACTAATAGGCTTACCATCCGTTTGCCAAAAATAATAAGACTTTTTGTCCACTTACAAGGGAAGTATCTCAACCCTTATGAACCGATTTGCCTGAAACTTAAAATATATATTAAAGAGACGATTTTGAGGTTGGGGTGTCTCGGCTTATCGGCCATATCGGTGTTTAAAAATTTCGTTGTCCCCTTATGAAACCATGTGGACCTTCGGGAAAATTTTGATAACTTCCAAACTAACAAGAATATCATCTAGGGCAAAAATACGGGTCGACTTAAATTTAATAAAGATTATTTCTTATCCATATGGATATCGTAGGTCTATGTCTTCACATAAGTACCCCTCAAAATGTACACATTTTTCTGAAAAAAATATTTAAAGAAGCTGAATTTTTACAAGGTTATGCCACCATTGGATAGGCATTAAAAAAACCTTTCTTCTCATATGAAAACATCATATAGTTTCTTAAAAAGAAATGGCTGAAAAATCCAAAAAACTATTTTTTCGCCATTTTTTTGACCCATGTTTTGAACCCTTTAATCCCCGATAACCTTAGAATTGTCTCTTTGATATATATTTTAAGTTTCAGGCAAATCGGTTCAAAGGAGTTGAGATACTTCCCTTGTTTGAATTTGGCAGTGGCCACAGGGTTTGCAATATCCTGCACGTAGTCAGTGATATCCATATATCCTTCATTCTTTTCTCTGATATACAATCAATTTCGTTCATCAATTCCCCTATAGGAACCGAGATATTAGGTTCGACACGCTCTCCTACCGACTCGGATCCATTTCTCGCACATTCATCAGCCAATTCGTTCCCCAGCTTGACTGTGTGCTGACTGATTCGATGAAGCGATCGTATATAGTTCCTAACAATTCCCGATTTTCAGTGTTTGATTCTACTGCGCGACTTTATCAATTGCAAGTACATCGGCCTGAAAACACTAAACTTGTCCGGAAGTCTCACTAAGGCCCTGGAATATACTCTGAGGCCGATTTTACTGATGTGCTCTTAATGTAGATATCCACGGGCTGAATGGTTAGTAACACTTCCAGATCGGCCTAGGGTGCCGATCTAATAGCACCGGTGACGTTTTAAAAAAAATTTAATGACAGTAAAAAAAATTTTTATGAAAAAAAATATTTATGAAAAAAAAAATTTTTCAAAAAAAATGTTTGTTGATGAAAAAAAATTTTTACGTAAAAAAAGTGATTGATTAAAAATAATTATGTTACGTTTTATTCACCAGCTGGTATACAATTTTTTTATTCACCAGCAGGTGAGTTGTTATCCAAGTTACAAATCCTAGTTACAAACCATTTTGGAGTTAAGATCAGTAATTCCTATTTTCTTTTTTTTATCGTTAGCTTATATACACCCAAAAAAAAGTGTTAAAAAATAAAAATTTAACTAATTTTAGTCCAAAAGGACCTAGTGCAGGAGTTGGTAAAAAATACTAACATTTTTTACTAATATTATTCAAAATCAGTAAAAATTTCTAATTTAGTACTTTTAAGATACTGAAATTAGTAACTTATTAGTAGATTTGGGTACAAAATTACTTACTAAAACTTTTACTGTAGAATTATTCTGAGTGTAGTCAAACTGAGGTGGTGTCCTGCACCACTTTTAAAATTAGACACCAGCCTAAAATCATTATTATCATGTTAAAAATCCGAAAGTGCTTAGAAAAATAGTTTAGAAAAAAATAGAAAAATTTGAAAAAAATTTAATAATTTTGAAAAAATTGGATAATTTTGAAAAAAATGTCGGTAAATTCAAAAAACTTTAAAAAAATCAGAGATATTAAGAAAAGTAAAATTAAACTGGAAAACCCGACGAACTGTGGTGGGTATTTTAATTCGGTATAATTGAAAAACATGAGAGATTTTAACGACACAGGTTCGAAGCTCATGTCAGGCTAGTCTGTTGATAAAAAAACATATAAAGAATTTTTCTAGCAAATATCAAATAATCAATTTAATGTAATTGCCTACTGATGACGTAGAAGTGGCTACAGAAACCATGGTCTAGGGTAAATCCACATTTAATTTAATCTTTAGAAGACACAATTTTCTTCTTCAATCAGAAAAACACAAACAACAAATTAAATACACTTGGCTTACGCCGAAAAAATATAATAAATATAGAAATACTGACAAATGTCGCTCGTGTGAGCAATTCACTTTAACTATGCGTTACTGTAGTGTGAAGAACAAAAAATTCTCTGCTATAGTAAAGTTTGCATAAAATAAAGTAAATGAAAGATTAAGAAAATTGTTGTTGGTCTCTAGATTAAATGCATTGCTTGAGTTAGAGAAAAAGCTTTTCTGTATACGTCACACACGAAACCTACTGTGAGTTAAAAACAAACGACGTTTAGTCACTGATGTTTATACACCGAGTATAGCCTAGTGGTTATGGCTTCGGCTTACAAAACATGAGAGATTTTAACGACACAGGTTCGAAGCTCATGTCAGGCTAGTCTGTTGATAAAAAAACATATAAAGAATTTTTCTAGCAAATATCAAATAATCAATTTAATGTAATTGCCTACTGATGACGTAGAAGTGGCTACAGAAACCATGGTCTAGGGTAAATCCACATTTAATTTAATCTTTAGAAGACACAATTTTCTTCTTCAATCAGAAAAACACAAACAACAAATTAAATACACTTGGCTTACGCCGAAAAAATATAATAAATATAGAAATACTGACAAATGTCGCTCGTGTGAGCAATTCACTTTAACTATGCGTTACTGTAGTGTGAAGAACAAAAAATTCTCTGCTATAGTAAAGTTTGCATAAAATAAAGTAAATGAAAGATTAAGAAAATTGTTGTTGGTCTCTAGATTAAATGCATTGCTTGAGTTAGAGAAAAAGCTTTTCTGTATACGTCACACACGAAACCTACTGTGAGTTAAAAACAAACGACGTTTAGTCACTGATGTTTATACACCGAGTATAGCCTAGTGGTTATGGCTTCGGCTTACAAAACATGAGAGATTTTAACGACACAGGTTCGAAGCTCATGTCAGGCTAGTCTGTTGATAAAAAAACATATAAAGAATTTTTCTAGCAAATATCAAATAATCAATTTAATGTAATTGCCTACTGATGACGTAGAAGTGGCTACAGAAACCATGGTCTAGGGTAAATCCACATTTAATTTAATCTTTAGAAGACACAATTTTCTTCTTCAATCAGAAAAACACAAACAACAAATTAAATACACTTGGCTTACGCCGAAAAAATATAATAAATATAGAAATGATTTTGATTGAAGATGATTGTTTCTTGTGTACTTAAATTAGTTACCAATCATATATAAAATTTAAATAATAATCATCCTTAATTGTAGAGTTTTTGAAAACCTGACAAATGCCGGTCTTTTTTTTAAATATACCCGACTAAAAATAAATATACATGTCCATATATAATTTGAAATTGAGCCATATATAATTTGATATGGCCCAACACGTATTTGGATAAAATATGATGATGAAATTGGTGGATCAAAATAGCTCAAAATTTGTTATATTAGATTAAATATGATCGTTTTTGATCCGAATATTGGGTTTATCTAATTTGATATAATTGTATATAATTTTATATCATAAGATAAAATATGTAGAATTTTGCATAAAATATTTTTTTTTATCTCATAATTTACAAATTTATCCCAAGTTTTTTCGGGAATTGCAAAAAAAAATTCTGTCTGGGACTTAGAAATTAAAAAAAAAAATCGAAATTTAAAAAATTTTTTCTTAAAACTTTGTTAATAAATTTTTACTTCAAAACGCAAAAAAATTACCAAAATTTTTTTTTATCCAGGACTTAGAAAATTCTACAAAACTTTTCCAGGACTTGTAAAATTTTTCAAAATTTGGCTAATTTTTTTTTTTGTTTAAATCATTTTTAATGAAATTCTTATCTCCAAAACGCAAAAATTATTTGTGTCTGGAAATTTTAAAAAATTTTCTCGGGACTTAGAAAACTTTTTTCCCCCGATTCGGCACCATATATATATGTATATCTCATCTTGTATGAGGTCAGACATGGAGTTGTATATCATATATTTATTTATCTAATCTTGTATGAGGTCATTCATGGAGTCATATATAATATTATATGCAATATCTAATTTAATAAAGCTTTATATATTGTATGTGGAGCAACACATGATTTGATATCCTTTTATATGGCACCATATTAAATTTTGGGTGTAAAACTTAATACAAGATATATTTACATATAATTATGTAAAGTACTGTGTATGGCCATATATAAATATATTAAATAATATGTTGCTATATCAAAACTTTTTTAGTCGGGTAGAGAAAGTTTTTTATTATTATTTTGAATTTATTGGTTTTTAAATTGATCATTTTATTTTAAAGTCATCCTGTAACCGTACCATTTAACATTTTAACCTTTTTTTATTACAAAACTACAAAACAGTTTAACACCTTCTTCTTCATTATCATCATCTTCCTCGTCATCCTCAACCTCACTGCTTTTAAACATATGTCTACTACAAAAAGTGTGGAAAATCTCCCGCAAACATTAAGTGTCATTAGTTTATGTTTAACATGCCATAAAAATGTTAACAAAAAAAAATTATAGTACATATTCTCAAAAGAAGAAAAAATATATGTAAAAAAAATCAACGTTGAAAACTGGTTCGAGGGATTTTGCTACTAATGACCTTAAGCTATTTAAAAAACCATCATGAGGATGGATGGATGGAAAAAAATACTTATGGAAAAGTTTTGAAAACAAAACACATTGGGAAAAAATCTTGTAATGCAACACGTTCAAATAACCATTGACAAGATTTAGTTTATGGCATGCGATTGTATTCGAAATTCAAACAGCCAGCAGCGGTATTTTTTTTTTTTTTTTTTAATTTTTTGAGAATGTAAAAATACCAATAATTTGTTACTTATCATCATTATTGGTGGGAATTTCAATTTAAATTATCTTTATATATAGAAGAAGAGATCGTTTTACAAAAGCTGGTAATTATAAAGGAATTAAAAAAGAGGCTTAAAATGTTAAATAACTAGTAGAGGCGGCACAAGAATTGGTTGTAAAGGATCATTAGCATGTTTATTTTTAAACTATAAAAAAAAATGTAGTATTAAGTTTGAACAAGAATGGAATAGCAATCTTAAGAAAAAAACTAATTTTCAAAATGATTTTTAAGAACTTAACTAACAACTGATTGAGGCGCCATCTAGCGGCAAAATTATAATATTGATCCACGGAAAACTGTAAGCGTTAATACAAAATTGTGTACACTCATGTATGAACAAAGTTTGACAAAGAAGTTCTGTGGGTTAATAAATAATTGAGAAAATGTTAAGAGACGAACTGGAATTGAAACATATTTTAAGAAAATGTTATAAAAATTCTAAATAATTATGGTTGTGTTGTATTCGACCTTTCCAATTAAATTATAAAAATAATATATTTGAGCTCGAGGCCTGGATTTTTAAATTAAAATTCTTCTTTATTTATTTCCAATATTTCGCCACTCGTCGAGTGGCATCCTCAGGAAATATAGTGGATTTTAAATATTTTTTTTTTTAAATAATTTAAAATCCACTATACTTCCTGAGGATGCCACTCGACGAGTGGTGAAATATTGGAAATATATTAAGAAAAATTTTAATTTAAAAACCCAGGCCTCGAGCTCAAATATTTTATTTTTATAATTTAAAATAGTGGATTTTAAATCATTTAAAATCCACAATCCTCCCTGAGGATACCACGCGACAAGTGGCGAAATATTGGAACTAAATAAATAAAGAAGAATTTTAATTTAAAAATATTTTATTTTTTATAATTCTAAAAAATGCGTTTTGTAAATTAAAAAAAAAGGAACTCAACCCAATTTTTTTTTAATATTTCATGGAATTTGTTTAATTCTATTTGAAGTTGGTGATCTTTTATTGTAATTAAAATAATAATTGCTTGAAAAGGCGTATGCTTAATTTTGTAATTGCCTTTAAATAACAATCATACGCAACGGTCCACAGTGAATTATTTTTAATAATTTGGCTATTCAGTAAGTAGGTACGGTACCGATTGCAGCAAAATTTATACCAGTTAGAGCTAAAGTAATTTCGAGATTAATTTTGGACGCTGGACGCCACATGCTTAATAATGGCACCACCAGGGACCCCTAAAGTAGGACATGTTTAGTACACAAAAACTTTATATTCTTTAAAATCATCAACTTTAAATGCGTGTAAAAAATAATCTAGCGCTGAACTAGTGGCTGCTGACGTTTTACGTCAACACACGTAGACTCTGAGGTCCATTGTGATACCACGGCACTGTAATAGGTTTCCCTATTAGTCCCTGTAGTTAAACCAATTTGAGCTTCTTATGAAACTCCTAAGATATTGAATTTTGACATCCGACAAATCAAAAAGATCGTACAACTCCCTAAATCCCAGTGAAGCAAGTCTCTGACCAGAAAGTGCCGGGCAATGGCAGATAAAGTGTTCGATAGTTTCCAACTCCTCTTCATCCATGCAACTCCGGCAAAAGTCATTCGACGGCACAGTAATTATAGCAACCACCGTCGAAATCTCTCCTCTTGGAAGCGATATCAGCTCACTTGTGCGCCCCTGATTAAGAGAAGGTCAAATCAGTCATGTTGTCTCACACGTCCATCCATTTACCCATCTTTGATTAGTCTCCGTCGCAGAACAAAGCCGTAGGATTTGCTTGCAAGTTTCTAGAGGCATACCAACACATTCCAATTCTGTTGGAACCTGTAAGGTAGTTCCTAGTCTTGCAAGCTCATCGGCTTTGCAATTCCCTGGAATGTCTCTGTTCCCTGGGGCCCATTTGAGTCGTATGTTAAACTGCTTGCCCATCTTATTTAAAGACGTGTGGCTGAACTAAAAAAAACGTTTTGTAAAATGTCAATTTTCATTTTCTTTTGTTTTCATGTCATTCCGATTCGGAAAGTTCGATTTTTTTATTACTGTGTTATTTTCGAAATATTTTTAACAATTGATTTCATATTTTTAGAACAAAACGTAATTAAAACAAGTAGAAAAGTTTAAGTCGACTTGGCAGAATCTATGAATACCCTCCAAAATGCCCTTTTTAAGTAATTTTAAATTTTCTAACGTGAAAAAATAACATTTTTGTTTGGAAATATTTCATTTTGTAAAAAAAAAAATATTTTAATAAATTTTTTTTGAGTGTAAAATTTTTTTCGAGTGTATTTTTTTTTTAGTGTAAAAATATTTTTGAGTGACAAAAATACGTTGTAAAATATTTTTGGGACTTAACAATGTTTTTAAAACATGTTTAACGGGTTTTCAACACGTGAATTTAGAGTGAAACTAATCTGAAATTCAGCATCTTCAGAATTGCCTTTCAAAAGTTAGCGTGTTTTTTATCTCGTGAATTCACGAAAAACCCTTGCCGAAATTCAGTCTCATAACTTTTGAACTACTAGACCGATTTCACTGGATTGCAATACCAACCTGACCAGGTAAATACCCAACATATATGCCAAACTTCAGGAGCCTCCGTAAAGTCTTTCAAAATTTAGCGTGTTTTCAACAGACAGACATACGGACGTACGGACGGACATCGCTAGATCGTCTTAAAATCGATCGAGGATCATGAACTTTTGAATCACTGGACCGATCTCGCTGGATTGCAATACCAACCTGACCAGGTAAATGCCCAATATACATGCCAAACTTCATGAGCCGCCGTAAAGTCTTTCAAAAATTAGCGTGTTTTTAAACAGACGGACAGACGGACATCGCTAGATCGTCTTAAAATCGATCGAGGATCATGATATATATACTTTATGGGGTGCTAAGCCAATATTTCGAGGTGTTACTAACGGAATGACAAACTTATATATCAGTAGAGTGGAGGGTATAAAAATATAATAACATTTGTAGATGCTTTAACAATATAAATTAATTGTAAGTGGAATTGAAACTTAATATTCATTATATAACTCTTAAAGAAATAACACTGTCCGACAGCCAATATTAAACATGAACCGGATGACATACGTCTGAAAAAAGAGATCAAATGGAGTAAAACTGCTTTTACACATTTTCATTTCGTGATCCTGTTTTCTTTTACAAGGACTTCAATGTTTTAAAGCAGCGGTTACCAACCTTTTTGGCTCGCGTACCCCTAATTTTAAATTTTATCAGCCGCGTACCCCCTAGCAAGTTTTTTGTTTTCGTTAAAAAATTTCTCATATAAATATTAGAGTTAATTTTGAAATTTTTGATCTGCGGGTATTATCATTTTTTTGAAGGCTTTAGGGGAGATCAAAACAATGGTGGTATTTTTTGGGAAAATTTTTCACGCTCCTTGGGGTGGTTCAATGCATCTGAAAACGCGGAAAATAGCTGAAAAAATTGCAAATATGATTTCACCAGTCGATTCTACACCAAAATTTATAACAACGGACGTTTTTGAACTCTTAAAAAAAGTTCAAAAAACACATCACAGAGGGCGGAAATAAAATGTTTTTAATTTTTTGTTAAATGTTTTTTTTTTAATACAAGGGCAGATCAACAATTCCGTGACTTTTCGAATGACACCCCCGTATATATCGCTCCATTACTTGTATACTGTCATAACTCAAAAAATGTGTTTTTTGTTAATGATGCAGAATTATTCGTTATATCGTGCTTTATATTGTGTCAAAAATTCGTATTAATATCTTTTAAACTCACCGTTTGAGAAGAGTACACACCATTATTACATTTTCTATGTACTGGCCTTTTTCAATTAAAAACCAGTTTCAATAGTAAACTTTAAACGTGTTTTCTGCAAAATCAAATATTTTGAGTTGTGACACTATACAAGTAAATGAGCGATATGTACAATGAAAGGACATTTTGAGCTTAACAAAATGGTACCAAAATTTCCACTCTATCAGAAACCGTCTCAAAAATGCCCAAAAACATGTTTTTTGAGAACTTTGACATACATTTTCTCAAAAACCTGACATCTTAGAAAAATTTGGGAACCATATTCGGAATCAGCATCGAAAGGTTAATCGAAAACAAGTTTTCAGATTTCAAATATCGCAAAAAATGCTCTCTAAATTGCACAAAAATAAGTTTTTTTTTGTAAACTTTGACCTCAACTTTCTTAAAAACCTGGCGTTATGGAAAACTTTGGAAGCCAGATGCGGAACCAACATTGAAAAGTTAATCTAAAACAAATGCCCAAATTACTAAAATTTTGCGTACCCCCGCGGACAGTTTCGCGTACCCCCTAGTGGTACGCGTACCATAGGTTTGTAACCGCTGTTTTAAAGGATACATTTCGTAAAATATTTTTGAAATATTTGTACTTGGCCAAGGATGACTCTGGTAATGGAAAATGAAAGAGGATGATCTCCCCTAATTTTAATTTTTGTATTTTGCCATACCAGGATAAAAGGATGTGAATAAAGTCATTTGAAAAATTTATCAAAATATTTAGTTGAAAATTTTTAATGAAAATTGAAGGATACATTCTTGAAAGGACGTAACGGACCTTCTTTTTCCTGATATGTAAAAATAATAAAATAGGAAAATTAGGGGAGATCCTCCTCTTTTATTATATATCACTAGTGACATTCTATAACAAGTACAAATATTAAAAAAATATTATAATTTTAAAATTTGGTCCACTAAATATTTGAGGTCCTTTTAAAAGGAAACAGGATCACGAATAGAAAAACTGTAAATGCAGTTTTACTATATTTAGTCTCTAGTTTCATACGTATATTACCCAGTTCGTGTTTAACGACTTTTTTTATTTTTGTCGGACGGTGTAATAGATCAATTGACCTTAAAGTTCATATCCTATGATTGGTTTAAAAAGGACTGATCCCAAAACTGGTAAGCTTTGAGTAAAAAGTTTCAATTAATCAGAAAGAAATTATCCAGTGACAGTTAAATTTGAGACACGTTCCAAGGGTAAGATCTTTGGGCTTGTATAATTGAAGTTAAAGTTGCAACAAAATGGAATTTTGTTGGTAATTGACAATCGTTTCCTTACTAGTATAGTACAATTTCTTCGTCTTTCTAATTCACATTGTGGATAGAGTCGAATATGTATAAATACTTTAGTTTGTGCACAAACGATTTGTCATTAGACTCGTTTGCTACTTTGTAGTAAATCGTTTCTATTTTTGCTAAATAATCTTGACAATGGAATCTGACAAATTCCGAAACACGTGTAGATTAAGTCCTGCAAAAATGACCAACATAAATAAATTTAAAACAAAAAAATAATTTTCTTGAAAATTATGCTATGAGAATATAATGGTTTTAATTAGTAAAGAAAATAATGACCTCGAGCCAGAATAAACGTCCTCGTAATTGAAACATATTATAAAACCATAATTCCTTTTTTTTTAACCATTGTTATCATTGGAATTTTTAATATTACATCTTAATTAGCAACATAAATCTTTATATAAATTTACATAATTTGACTCCATATCATTATAAAATAATAACCCCATCCATATGTCACATTAAAGAGACCCAATATTTATCATCTTTAAAAAAAAAAATAAAAAAAAGTTTAAGGTCTTCATATAAATAAATTACAAAAAGAAAAATGTTCTCATATAACATTTTAATTAAATCATTTTTATTTTTAAATAAATTTTATTTCTTAAACTATAACTTGCACTTTGTAATGACTACATCTCTCACATATAAACTTCCTAAAAGCTGGTTAGCCAACCAACCAACAAAAGAGTTATCTTAACTATGGAACTCCATGAAAATGTCTCTTATTTCATCTTGGGGCCAATTATTATTTATGTTTATGAAAATATATAAAAAAAACTTATGAACAAAATATCATACTTCATGCTACAATCTAAAACTACAAAATAAAATTATCATTTTACTTGAGGCTAAACTAAAATAAAAAAATACAAACACAGAAAAAATTTATACTTTTTTTCAGAACAAAATCTAATTTAAAAATATTTTAAATTTCTTGAAATTAACACCCATTAAGAGTTGTGTTTCAATTAAAAGAATAATTGATTGAATAAAAATTATATTCAGTTAATAAAATTTATAAAAAAAAACAATAATCGTAATATTCTCCTAATCATTAATTTTTTATATCTTCCTGGATCGATCTAACGATGTCCGCCTCTCACAATCAGTCAGTATGTGAGTGGATATCAGGTTTTCGACGACACGAAGAATCGTTTACGAAAATTTTTTTATTGACTACAAATATAATTGAATCATACAATTTTTTTAAATTAATTATTTTAATTGAATCAATTAAACTTGTTATCAATTTTATGATATGTTCAAAGGCGATCCTTTTTTATAGTTTCCTTCATTGATTTTAGGTCGATATAACGATGTCCGTCTGTCTGGATCGTGGAGAATGACTTACATGTCAAAACTGTGCGAAATCGGTTGTTATTATTGTTAAGTATCGGATTCTTTCGAATAATTCTTAAAAAATAAATAAGGGGACTCATATATTGCTCTTGTTTTAATATCTTCTAGGCAACGGATGCATGTAACAATAGAGTGAAATTTTTTCTTCAACTTTTGATTTTTCTACATGTCCGAGAAAATTTTTATTCTACTAGACCTAAAAGTTGTGTTGTACAAGTTTTTGGCCGAACGGATTAAATTAACCCGTGGCGTCTGGTGATTTTTTAAAATTTAAAAAATAAGAAATATGTATAATAATTTTTAATGCGCTAAACACGATTATCAAAAAAAATTAAATTGCTCGAACGGTTTTCGAGATATCGTTATTTGAAGTTTACAAAAATTACGGTTTATTTCTACATTCAAGCTTGAACGATACGCGTGGCGCCCAGCGATCAAAGTTTTGGATTTTTGAAAATTTAATTTAAAAAAAAAAAGAAAAATATGTATGTCCTGCGACACATCATATTTATTCATTTTGAAGCACTGAGCACAAATAACAAAAAATAAAAATAAAATCCGTCGAACGGGTTTTCGAGATCTCGCTCAAAGACTATTAAAGAAGACGTATTACGCTGAAAAGTGGATAAACCCTCTGGAAAAATACTCCCGCGTAGAAATTTGGATGAATTCTTCTTTAATTTTTCATTCGTAGTGGAGAAAAATATTTTGAATCCAATTAGAAAAAAAAATCAGAATTTGTCAAAATCCACTAATACATTCTTAAATTGAATCAGAATTTACCAATCCACACTTCTAAAAATATTTGTTTGCGGACAAGGAGAATAGAAAATAGACAAATATTTCTACACGGGAACTCGCTTGCAAATTAGTGAATTCCTTTTTTGAAGGCTGGAAGCTCTTAGACAACCGTTGATCTCGCTATTAGAAATTGCCACAAAATGGCGGTTTAAAAAAAATTTAAACAAAATCTGAAAATTTTTTTGCCTTGACTTTTTCACAGAGCAAACTTTCATTTAAAATTAATTTGAGCCTAATTCGATCATTTTAACCCGGGCGCTCTTCGATCAAAGTTTTGTTTTTTAGGAAAATGTTCACCAAAAACTCTAAACTTAGATCGAAGGGCGGCATGGGTTAAAATGTTCTGATATGGCTAAAGTTGAATTTAAATGCAAGTTTGTCTCAAGCTCTATGAAATAGTAAGTGCAAAAGATAGATTTATTTTTAATTTCTTAAACTTAGAAAAAATCACACAAATTTCAAAAATTTCTCGAAAACCGCTCGACCGATTTGAGAAATTCTTTGATATTTATATTCACCGTGCTAAAATTAATACATTTTTCAAAAATCCAAAATATTGTTGTAAATTTTCCAAAAATCCTAAATTTTGATCGAAGGGCGCCTAGGGTTGAAATAATCGGATATGGCTCAAATTAAGTTTAAATGAAATACTGTCTCAAGCTCTAAGAAAGGGTCAAGGGAAAAAAATTTTGAGATTTTTTTCTTAATTTCCTGAAAGTAGGAGAAAACCGCCAATTTGGCAAATTTCAGATAGAAATATCTATAAAACCTTTCAACCGATTTAATTTGTTTTTTTTTATATTCGTGTTTAGCGCAATAAAGTTAATAATTTTTAGTCTGTCCATCTGTCTGTCTGTGGAAGACACAATTCAGTCCAGAATAAAAGAGCTAGACTCCTAAAGTTCGGCAAAATTTGTCTTATGGTCATAGGCTGGATAACTTCAGAGATGGGCAACATCGGACCAGGGGGAAAAAATTTCCCCTTGATTTTTTTACAGGTTTTATTATACTTTTCCTAAAAAAGTTAAACATTTTAATGGCAGAAAAAGTTCTTAGTACTACACTTGGACCCCAGGGATTACAAAATTTGTTTTTTTTTGCCCGCCCCATTTTGTGGGCGTGGATATTAAAAAATTATTTAAATAATGTTAGCATTTTTATACTTAAGTGCAAAAGCGTAATAAATTCATTTTTAAACCTATACCGCGTAGGGGAAAGTGACTCCAAATGACCTCTGCCGACTCCACCATTTTATAAAATTCTAGAAAACTCAAAAAAAAAAAATAAATTCAGCAAAATTAAGATATCCACTAAAAAGAAAGAATCTCAAAAATTTTGAATGCTATTTTGTTCTGTGTAACTTTAACACAAAAATCTCTGAAATGTCTTCATACAATATATATTGGCATAATTAAAAAACTGAATGCCTATACAGTTTATATGAATAGATTCTGAATAAAATTGCAAGATTTCTTCAGTTTATTACATGAATGCGTGTGTAAGTAAGTTTTTTTTTTTCAAAATACAATTTAGTTAAAATGGCAATCAAAGTGAATGAAGTTCTAAGGCATCATATAACACCGTACAACACTACTTTTAACACCAGAACGAGACCATATACACTTGAAAGTAGAGCTCCTCTGGAGTAAAACTGCATTTACAGTTTTTCATTCGGTGATCATTTGTCCTTTTTAGAGGACTTTAAAGTTTTCAAGGACATTTAAAGTAAAAAAAAAAAAAAAAATATTTCTACTTATCCTACGATGCTGAGATAAAAAGCAAATGCAAGAGGAAAGTCTTCTCAAATTTTTAAACATGTCCGTTTTGTCATATCAGGTTAAAAGGATGTCAAAAAGGTCCTTTCAAAATTTTGTCCTTTAATATCCTTTAGAATTTCCAGCCATTTCTTCCGGAAAAAATATAGTTTAAGGACATTGATATGCACTAATACATTGTTAAATTTCATCCTTCTCACTTTGTTAGTTTAGTGTAAAAAAAAATAAGTTTTTATATACATATAACTGAAAACATATTTTTTATTTACACATAGCCTCCCAAATATTAACCCATTTTCTTGGAAAAAAAATCTAACACATTAATAAATGGATATACATGTGAAACTGGACCCTACATGGAGTAAAAGTACGTTCACAGTTTTTTATTCGGTGATCCGGTCTCCTTTTAAATAGACTTTTAAGTTACAAATGACATATAAAATTCAAAAACTTTTTAAAATTACTTTTATTAGTTTTTTGCGGAAATGGTGATATAGAGTCAAACTCAAGAATTTCAGAGGAAGTTTTTCGGCTCTGCCTTAATTTTAGGTTATGGTTTAAAGCAAGAGTTAAAAAAATACATTGTCATACATATAGCATATACTTGCACAAGTAAAAGTACAAATGCGTAAACACGTGTTTTTTATACGATTTATTTACATATAGAGTTCAAATGATGCATTTTAATATTAGTTAACAAAATTATAAAGACAATCCATTAGATAGTTAATAAAACTATTAAAAAAAATTAAAAATCTAAAAACTAAACTAAACTAAACTCACACCTACATGCGCTCATACACAGGGGTGCCAGATGATTTTGATGAAAAAACAGCATATTTTCCAAAAAAAATCGGCATTATCGGCACTTCAATTTAAAAAATCGGCAAAAAATCGGCAAATGAAAAATAATCATTTTAAATACAATAAAATACATTTCTTTTGACAAATGATAACAAAGGAGAACAATTTAGCATTAATTTATGTATATAATAAATTTAATAACATAAAAATCAATCAGAATTACAAATTTTTGGTCTCTGCAAAATTTAAAAAAAAAAATTTCCCAAAAATAATTCAAATTTTTACAGACCAAAATAATTTTTGATTATCATAAAAATGATTTTCAGTAATGTCATAATATTAACTAATATTTTCAGCAAAAAAATCAAAAATATTCTTTTTCAGATTTTTCCGTTTTTTAAGATACGCAATTTTTTTACCCCAACGATAAGCGAAAAAAATGTGTTTTCTACAGACAGTTGGACGGATATCGATAGGTTGATTTAAAATCGATCTAGGACCATGAATATGAAGGGCTTACTGCATGAACTTGATAAGCAACATTTTATTTTTTTGTCTTTTTCGCCTTCTACTGATGTTCCATTGAAAGATTTTTGGCAGAAGTCTTGCTTAAACCCTTTGTACAAGTATCTTGAGAATGAAGTTTTTCAAAAGTTCGATTTTCTACATTACTTCAAAAGTTTTAAGGCAAAAACCACCATGAAATTAAATGTTGCTTATCGAGTTTTTACAATAAGCCCTTCATATATATTCTTTATTGGGTTCTACACCTATATTTCGAGGTATTACAAACGGAATGACAAACATATACAAATACACTTAAAAAAAAAATAGTCCGGTTTCCTACTATAAATTGGGTAAATTTCTACAAATTCAAATAATATGCTACTATAAATTGTGTAGATTTCCAATAATTTTAGATATAACAGCGCAATTTTCTTACATTTACCGAATTTATAGCAGGAAACCAAAAAAAAGTATAAAAAGCGACCGAGTTTTTGAGTTGATCAAAAAATCGGCATTTTTGGAGCAAAAATCGGCAAATCGGCACTTTGATAATTTTGAGGCAAAAAATCGGCAAAATGCCGATAAATCGGCAAATATGGCAGCCCTGCTCATACATTAAACAAAAACAGTTCTCTCTTCTCTTCTTGCTCAAAATATACTTAGAGAAATAATCATAAAGAAATTGAATGTAAATATTTTGTAAAGCGAACATTTTTGATAGACCAGAATGCTTAGTTTGGCACGCTATGTTAAGTGTGACATAGCTTGAGATTTTAACCAATGTCATTTATTATATTTTTTATTTTTGATATGAATAAATGTATTTGTATTTTTACTATAAGTTTCTCTAAGTGCATTGAGTAAGAGAGAGTTTAATCTTACTCATACAAAGACAAAATATGATTGTGTGTGTTTGGGGACCACTGACCTAAAAAAACAAATTCATTTGTTTTTTTAAATCTCTCACTTTGGTTTACATTGTACCATCGGCGTATACAGAGGGGGGGGGGGGGGCCCAACAACAACAACAAAAAAAAATGTTTTTTTATATGTATTGCAAACCACAAATCTCACGAAAAAAACAACAAAAAAAATTTTGTTGTTGTTGCTGGGCCCTGAAAAAACAGTCCTGCATACGCCGTTGCATTGTACATGGTATTTAAAGATTTAAGAATATAGCCTCCCGAGTAAAAAAAATATATTATATGACGCAATATCTAATTTAATATGGGTTTGTGTCTATTTTGATACAATCATAAGATTTGATAGAATATTATCTAATAATATCAGTTTATATAACTTTATATCGAATTTGATACGAGTTTTAGGGTATTAATCCAATATTTGTTTTTTAGTTTTAAATAAAAAAAACATTTTTAAATAAAAAAAAAGCTCCTTGAAAAAATTTTAAAAAATGGACTCATGTAAAATTTTATTGAAAAAATTTCAATAAAAGGAGTCATATAAAATTTTATATAAGACACTTAGCAAATTTTCGTTAAAAAAAAATTGCCCTTAACAAAAAAACTTGGAAAAATAAAAAACAACTAAAAATAGAGGCTGAGCCGAAAAACTTCCTTTTAAAAGGAGACCGGATCACCGAATAAAAAACTATTAACGTACTTTTACTCCACGGAGGGTCCAGTTTCACATGTATATCCATTTATTCATGTGTTAGATTTTTTTCCAAGAAAATTGGTTAATATTTGGGAGGCTATGTGTAAATAAAAAAATATATTTTCAGTTATATATAAAAACTTATTTTTTTTTACACTTAACTAACAAAGTGAGAAGGATGAAATTTTACAATGTGTTAGTGCATATCAATGTCCTTAACATATATTTTTTCCGGTAGAAATGGCTGGAAATTCTAAAGGATATTAAAGGACAAAGTTTTGAAAGGACCTTATTGATATCCTTTTAACCTGATATGACACAACGGACATGTTTAAGAAATTGAGGAAGCTTTCCTCTTTCATTTGCTTTTTATCTCAGTATCGTAGAATAAGTAGAAATATTTTTTATTTTTTTTTTACTTTAAATGTCCTTCGAAATTTTAAAATCCTCTAAAAAGGACAAATGATCACCGAATGAAAAACTGTAAATGCAGTTTTACTCCAGAGGGGCTCTACTTTCAAATGTATAAGGTCTCGTTCTGGTGTTAAAAAAAAAGTTGAAATTTGTCTTACAGTGTAATCATAGAGTTAAAAAAAAATATTTTCCCCCTCCATTTAAAGGTCTTCTTTTTTTTAATTTGAAATTTTTAAATATACTTGGTAGAGTATTTTATAATGTATATGAAACATTTTGGGGGATGGAATGCCAAGAAAACCCTTCCGTTTTGAAGAAAGTGTTTTATTTTTCAAAGAAAATTGAATTTGATAAGTTTTCAACGATTCAAATACAAATTAATTGAGGTTAAACAAATGGGAACAAAGTGGAATTGAAACAAGTATACTGTTTTAATATTTTTTTTTTTAAAGCAAAACATAAAAAAACAGAGTGGAGTTAAAACATGTTTGTTCCTTTACTAGAATTTGCCAAAATTTTATTTAATTTTATGAATTTTAAAACGATGGACCCTGAAAAACGTGAAAATTTATATTTTTCGCCTGACACAAATGTAAAGAAACGCTTAAAATTTATTTTAAAATATCGTTAACTAAATAAAAATTATGAAATTTCCATTTTTAAATATTTAAATGTAAATAAAATGCAAATATCCTATGGGAACAAAATGGAATCGAAACATTTTGTTTTTCTGCATACAGTTTTATTGAAAACTAATTTCCAAAGCTTTTATAGACTTAATTAAAGTAATAAAACGCAAATATTTTATTGGAACAAAATGGAATTGAAACATTTTGTTTTTCTGCATTAATCCTTAAAATCAATAATGATTTTAAGGATACCCTCCCTCAATCAGTAGGAAGTTATATGTGGTAGTTTATCATTATGCTGATGTTTGTGTTGGGTATTTTTTTTTTTTGTTATTTCTCAAGTGCTTTGGCTATGGTTTGATAGACATTTTGTTGATTGCAGTTAATTTTCTATGCAAATTATATTATTTTGATTTTAAATTATAGTTTTCTTATGTATAGGCAATTTTTATAACGAATATAAAATCTAACAATGTGTGGCATAGCCTTATGCAAATAATAGAAGAGAAAAGTACTTAATTTGCAGGTTAAGAAAGTTGAAGTTTAGCTGAATGTGAGAAATAAAATTTTAACTACATTTTTGTTTAAATTAGTGCCTACGGTCAGTACCGTAGAACCGGGAATACCGGTATTCCCGGTTCTCGGTATTCCCGGGAATTGGTACCGGTTTCCCGGTTCTTAATTCATTCCCGGTATTCCCAGGAATACCGGTATTCCCGGTTCCGGTTCTGACGGTATTCCCGGGACTACCGGTATGTATATTTTGTAATATTTTGTACAATTAAAATTTTTTCTTTGCTTATACCAAAAAAAAAATACAAAACTTGTAAAAAATACCATTTCCATTTTATTTTTTGAATTTAAGAAAAAATAGTTACATGTTTTTCAAATAAATCTACAAACACAGCTAAGTATTTCTGAAATACTGATTAAATAGTGTAATTTAAATATTGTATGGTATATTATTTTTTTGGTTTTTGAGAACCGGTACCAGGATCAGAACCGGGAATACCGGTATTCCCGGGAATATATCTAGAACCGGGAAACCGGTACCAGAACCGGGAATACCGGTATTCCCGGGAATACCGAGAACCGGGAAATGGGGGGCACTAGTTTAAATCTGTTGAGTTTAAAATTAAAAAAAAAATATAGAAGTTCAATTGTTCTCAATTTTTTTAGATTCTTTTTCGTTTCTCTAGATAATTCCAAAATTTTTTGGATTTTTAAATTTTTTTTTCTGAATTTTTTTGTATATTCTGATGTTTTTTATACCCTACACCACTTTGTGGTACAGGGTATAATGAGTTTGTGCTGATGTTTGTAACTACCCGAAATATTGGTCCTAGACCTACCTTCAAGCATACCGATCGACTCAGAATTACTTTTTGAGTCGATATAGCGATGTCCGTCTGTCCATCTATCGGTTTAAGCACGATACAGGTCACAATTTTCAATCAATTGACTTTAAATTTGAAACTTAAGCATCTTTTGGCCCAAGGACGATTGAAATTAAAGAAAATCGGTCCATGTTAAGACCTAGCCCCCATACAAACACCCCCTTTGGATTCGGCTAAAATGACTCTAATAACCGTATTATAATAGAAAATTAAGCAGGTAATCAAATTTTGTATGCAAGAATCTCCATTCTAAATGTCAAAGGAGTCAGGTCAGTCCTTCTGGTAGTCCCCATAGAACCACCCTTCCGATATTCACATAATTCCCTCAAAATTCATAGAAATGGGAATATTTGATAAAAAATTTATTTTTAGGTTTTAAACGTGTTCTTAAGTAACCTTATCAAATCGGAATATAATTGGACCATTTTGGGACTTAGTCCCCCATATAAAAATTTGGACCGATATTCAGGTTAATCGGTCAATCGACAAAGAAATAAACCAATTCCACTAAGATTTGACCTGTGTGTGTTTTTTACACCAAATAAAGATCTAACAAAAGACCGATCCATTCGGTCCATGTTTGGACTTGAGACCCATTTTCCGGGAAACACTGGTGTAGGGTATCATATGGTCGGTCTTGACCGACTATAACTTTCTTACTTGTTTTTTATTTATTCTTAATTTTCTTTTTTTCTAAACATTTCAAATTTGTACTTTTTTTCTAAAGTGAAGCACAAGTAATGATCAAACTATTCAAATGGAACAAAGTGGAATCAAACCACAGTTTGTAATTTAATGCAATTTAATACCCGAGCAATATTTTTGGCTATGTAAGATAATTTAAAGAATATTTATGCCCAATAACTGCTTTTAAAAATTAAAAAATGATGACGTTGTGATCCTAATAAAAGGTAAGTTTTTACCAACGATTAGTGAACTCATGGAATAGGCGCTTAAGATACTCTCAAAGTGGGCAAGGAACAACAGTCTGGGAGTCAATCCCGCCAAAACCGAACTCGTCTTGTTCACAAAAAGGACTAAGATAGATAGGTTTGTCCTTCCGAAATTAGATGGTATCACCCTGGAGCTATCCAATGAGGCGAAATACCTGGGTGTGATCCTGGACTCAAAGCTTTCTTGGAAAAAAAAAAACAGAGGAAAGGATGAAAAAGTCGTTATGTGCTTTTTACACCTGCAGAAGAACTTTCGGGAGAAGGTGGGGTTTAAAACCGTATATTATACACTGGATGTATGGTGCGATAATTAGACCAATACTTACCTATGGTGCCCTTGTGTGGTGGAAAGCAGTGGATAAGAAATCATATCTCTGCAATCTACAGAAGGTACAACGACTAGCGTGTGTGGGTATCACTGGTGCTATTAGATCAACACCCCAGGCCGGTTTGGAAGTGATACTAAACATTCAGCCCGTGGATATTTACGTCAAGAGCACAGCAGCAAAATCGGCTCTCAGGTTAAATACCAAATACCGACTAGGGAAGACTGGGCGGAAAACTCTGTTATTGCAGAGAATGTGATCTCAATCTTTACGGACGGATCAAAGATGGAGATGGGTACGGGTTCGGGAGTTTACTCTGAATGCCTCGAAATCGGGGTCTCATTGAGGCTTCCGGATAAGTGTAGTGTTTTCCAGGCTGAGGTGCTTGCAATTGACAAAGCCGCGCAGATGACATTTTCGTGGATAGTCTCGCAGCTCTGAAGGCCTTAGAGTCAAATACTGTAAAATCGGGAATAATTATGAATTGTATACAATCTCAAAATTTGTTTATTTTTTTGGCCAAGTAATTTGAATATTTTGAATGATTTCCAAAAAGCTTTGAATGATTTCCAAAAAATATAATAATACATTTATGTAAATAAAAAACTTTATTACATCTTTCTTACAATCTCTTCGTCGAATCAGTCAGCACACAATCAAGCTAATCTGGGTCCCAGGCCATAGTGGGGTCGCTGGGAACGAATTGGCTGATGAATGTGCGAGAAATGGCTCTGAATCGGTGGGGGAACGTGTAGAACCTGACGTCTCGGGTCCTATAATGGAATTGATGAACGAAATCGAATCTTAAGAGGACAAAAAGTTTTCTTACTTTTGGCAAACGGACGGTTATCCTATTAGTTGGAGTACTTACGGGACACTGTATAATTGACCAAATGGCCGTGCGTATGGGAATTTCTGACAGGGACTATTAACAACTCCCTACCGAATCCGATGAGCAAGGAGAACGGTTTCACCAAACCACAATGCCCATGGAAAAACGGTACAAAGGCAAAAACCTCGACGCATTGCTTGCAGAGGTAATATTAATTTTATTGATGCATTGTTTTGCATTCCTTTTTTGATTTATTTTCTAATTCATTTCAGGTATGTTGGTGGAGTCACAAGATCACCCTGTATGATGTTAATGAAGTATTTGAAGAAGAAAGAGCTGATGATGGAGGGCAGTCTGGAAGCAACGTGTTCTGAATCAGAGTCAGATTCGGACGATTCGGACGACGATTTGGATCCACAACTTAAAAGAGCGCGATTTGCAAGTCCAGGGCCATCAACATTATAAACATAATACGAATACTTTTTTTTAATATTTTTGTAATAGATAGCATAGTATCTAAATGTTGAAGTAAATAAAAAACAAATGAAATTAAAAAACGGTGTTAAGAATAATTCCCAGGAAGTTTATACGAGTATGTTCTTGAAATTTTTTTATTGAGATCTTAGGTAAATTTTTGTAGTTGATTGTTTCCTTGAATTTTGAACGGTTTGCTACCTATGGACCTGAACACGGGAAAAAAGGTAAAGAAAAATCGAATTTTTTTAAGTTTTTTTGCGATTTTGATCTGGAAGGTGAAGTTTTTTGTTCTTTATGACAAGAGCTACAACTTTGCCTCAGAGAGTAAATCGAAATTCTGAACGGTTTGCAAGATATGAGCCTGAGAAAATAATCACTTTTTTGCGAAAATGATACCGAGGCCCCAAATCTTTGGCGGCCCATAAAAAAAAGTGCATGACTTTGGGAAAAATTGGGAGACACGGGTCTTTTTTTTTTTTTGTCTTTTATCACGTAGTGGTGTCCGTATATGGTTATTCTTTTTCGTGTTGCACTGTGATATTTAAATTTTTTTAAAATCGTCCACCTCATCATCCAACAATTAAGTCATATTGTTAAGAAACCCAAATTTAAATATGACTACTTTTTAAATTTATTGACATAATTTTTTACAAAAAATTCCTATCAAGCAAATCTTTTCTTTAAATTATTCTGATAATTTTTTATACATGACAAAAAATAAATAGTCTCTAACCAAACAATGAACCCTACAAAGACAAAGAACCCTTTTATAAGAAAAAAGAAAAATACAAACATACTCCCAGGGTGGTCTACATATTCAATGGCCAGTGACTCTGGAAGACACAACAATGTTGAAAGGTTTACAACAAGTGTTTTCACACGCACTTCAAGTGGTTCGATTCACTGCTCTTGTAAAACTAAATAAATGTGAAAAACTATTAATTTTACATAAAAAATCAAACATAATGTTTGAATAATTTCTTTTATGGAGTTTGTGGTTTATAGAAATTAGTAGTAGAAGCGGCGTTTTTAAAACAATATGATTAAACGAGTATTCAAAAGTGAAGAACTTATTTAAAATTGGAACCTTTTTTATGTTTAAGAGTTATGGCTGGGAATTTTAAGTAGTCTAAGGTAAATAAGAGGCTAGGGAAAGGTCAGTGATATTTGTTGTTTAAATATGGAAATTTTTTAAAAAGGTACAGAAGACTTTTGAAATAAAAGCAATTTATAAAGGAACAAAATGGAATTGAAACACGAATAGAACTTTACAGTGTTCGTAAAGAAATAAACAAAACACAAGTAAAAAAAATATTTGTCGGTAAATATTTGTCGGGTAATACAAACCAGTGCTTGTCGGTTAACAGGCCCCCAGGCCTATCATGGACCGATTAGATCAATTTTTGTTTAGATTTTTAATACACTCAAAAAAAAAAAACTGTAAAGTTAACAAAAAATTTAGTTAAATTTAACTAAAAAAGCACCTGATTTTGGGCCTACTAAATTTTTAGTTAATTTAACTAAAAATATTTAGTTAACTTTTCGTAGAATGAATGTAGCAAAAAAAACCGTAACTTTAACTAAAAATTTAGCTGAAATTTCGTAACGTTTTTATGTACAAATATTAACAGAAGAATTAGTTAAATTCAGCTAAACTTTTTGTTACTTTTCGTAAACTAAAATTTAGAAAATATTTTGTAAAAAATTAAAAGATTATTTTTTATATTTTTTCATCAGCTTAAGTAGAACTTATGAGATTTGCATAGGAGGCTTCTCAAGAAATTCCACTTAACAAATTTGTTACGAAAAATCAGCAAATTAATTAGTAAAAATTCGTAAACTCAGTTTTGAAGTCAACAAAAAAAATTAATTCAAAATTTGTTAAAAACTAGTATTTTCGTAAATTGAACTTAACTAAAAAAAGTAGTTAAAACGCTGATTTTAACTAAAAATTTGCTAAAAAGCCAGTAAACTCGAGTTAACAAAAAAAAAATTTGTTAACTTTACAGTTTTATTTTTTTGAGTGTAATTGTAGAATCGATTAAAAACAGATGATCACCAATATATATTTTTATGGTTCCAGTCCGATATTTTACAAAGTTAGAAACTAAATGTAATATGAATTCTCTTTTTAATTTTTAAACTTACTGTTTCAATTCCATTCTATTCCAATTCAACAATTTTAATTAATTTACTGTTCCTCCATTAAAATCTCGTATTTTAAAAAGGCACAGAAGACTTTTCACATTAAAGCAACTTACAAGGGAACAAAATGGAATTGAAACACACAAAAAATTTAGCAGTGTTCGTAAAAAATAACAAAACACAAGTATAAAAAATGTGTCGGTTAAGACTGAACGTATAATACACACCAGTGCTTGCCAAAAAATAGGCTCGCAGACCAATCATGGACCGCTTGGATCAATTTTTGGTTTGATTTTTCAAAATTCTAAAATCGATTTAATATCAATTAAATATAAACTTTTTATGGTACCAGGCCGATATTTTACAGAGTTTCAAACAAAATGCAATATGAATTGTCTTTTTAGTTTTTAACCATACTGTTTCAATTTCATTCCATTCCAATTCAACAAATTTCAATTAATTTACTATTCCTCTATTAAATTCTCTTATTTTCAATTTGACCCCAAACAATCTTGTTAAATATTTTTTTTTCATTTAGAATTGTCTGCAACTTCCTTCTTCTGACAACTCAATTGTAACAATCTGTCACTCAAAAGCATTGAAAGAGTATAGCAAGTAGTAGTGCAACATTTACATACGAATAAAACATGACTGTTGCACTCTACAACAATTTAACCCACTTAAATATTCGAGGCATGTGCTTGCCACATAATGACTATTCAAAGTAACTAATATTACTACTTCTATTACTACTACTACTGCTGCAATGATTACTACTACCAGCACATTTATTTAAATACTACTAACGATTATTAGTTTCATCCATGGCCATTTATTTGCGATAGATAAACGGATAGGCAAAACCAAGCGACAATTTTTACGCTCCATTTAATGTTAGGGATATTTATGGCGGTTTTTTCCTACTTTCAAGAATTTAAAAAAATATATATCGAAATTTTCTTTCCCTTGACCATTTCATAGAGCTTGAGACAAATATTCATTTAAACTTAATATGAGCCATACGATTATTTAACCTCTAGCGCCGATCGATCATAGGTTTGGATTTTTTAAAAAATTTCCACCAAAATTTTTAATTTTTGAAACAATAATTAATTTTGCGATTTTGACATGCTGAATACGAATATCAAAAAATTCTGAATTTGGTCGAGCGGTTTTCGAGATATCGCCATTTGAAATTTGTCAATAGATTTCCAAAAGTTTTCGTACGTTCAAGACACTTTGTAAAAAAAATCTCAAAATGTTTTTCTATTGACTAATTCATAGAGATTGATACAAATTAGTTTTAAATAAAAGTTTGCCTCAAGCTCTATGATTTTTTGACCGTAGGTAAGACCGCCATTTTCTATTAATTTTAAATAGCGATATCTCGAAAACCAATATCTCGAAAACCGATTTTAAAGAAATATTTTTTTGTTTAATTTTCAAAAATCCAAAAACTTTGATCGCTGGGCGCCACATTTTAATTAATAAGATGGGCCTTAAATTTGTACCACATAATTTTTAAATCGAGTAGAATAAAAATTTGCCTGGAAACTTGGGACAATCAAAGGTTGAAGAAAAAATGCCACTCTGATGTGCCAATGTTTTGTCTTTAGCGTGTTTTTTACGGTTTTATTAATAACTTTTGACAACTGATCCGATTTCGATGAAATGCAGTGCCGTGATTTCGACAGACAGAGAGGCGGATACCGCTAGATCACTATAAAGTCGAGGCTTATGAATATATGTACTTTAAGGGGTAATGGACCGATATTTCGGGGTAAAAGTGTGTACTGCAGTACTTTTTATATTTACTTTGGTACTTTTTAAATTTTTCGAAAAAATGGCCATGTAACCTTGAAATTTTAAATGTAGGACCCTCCGGCGAAAAAAAGATTCCAAAGAAATTACTTTTTGGAAATTCCGATTGCAAGGGTGCAAAAAAGACAGAAGTGTCCTTTGGTACTTTTTGTACCTGCTGAAATATTTGTTAATTTTTCTTTCTCCTGAAATAACACCGTTCGACAGCCAATATTAAACATGAACCGGATGATATACGTCTAAAAGAGAGACCAATTGGAGTAAAACTGCATTTACAGTTTTTCATTTCGTGATCCTGTTTCCTTTTAAAAAGACGTCAAAGTTTTAAAGAATACATTTTGTAAAATATTTCTGAATTATTTGTATTTGTCCTAGGATGCTACTGGTGATGGCAAATGAAAGAGGAAGATATCCCCTAATTTTTCCATTTTTTTATTTCGCCATATCAGCATAAAAGGATGTGAATAAAGTCATTTGAAAACTCTATCAAAATATTTTGTTGAAAATTTTGAATGCCCTAGAAAAAAAGTTTTGATATAATGATATATAATTTGATATAATCATATTAAATTATGTATGACTTTTTATATGTTCAGATCAAATTTTATCTAAGATATATTGAGGCTCCATTTTCTTATCTGAGGTTATACATAAATATATCTGACTTTATGTAATTATATAAATCTTTATTAATTTATATAAAATAAGTGGATTTAATTGGATGTGACCAAAATTCGGATCTAATTGTATCATTTTTTATATTTTGTATCTAAAATGATACATTTAGATCAATATTTGATCCAACTTGATACAGCCAATTTTGAGATCAAATTAGATCTTAAAAGTTTTTTTTTACTCGGGTGATATTGAAGGATAAAGTTTTGGTAGGACGTAACTTACCTCATTTTTCCTGATAAGTAAAAATAATAATATAGAAAATTTGGGGGAGATCCTTCTCTTTTATCTGCTATCACTAGTGGCAAATCGACCCCCCCTAAAAATTAGTTTGGGCCGCTAAAAAAAATACATATCGAATTAATTTTCCTTCTAAATAACATATCCAAATTTCATGAAGATCGGAGGGTGACACCAGGGAGACCCTCCTTGTGAATTAAAATTACGTTATATTTTAAGTGAAAAACCAATTAAAAATATTTTTGCAAAATAAGAAACAAAAAAATAAAATTACAGACCAAAAAAAAATTTGTTTATTATAAAACACTTTTTCAGTAATGTCCGAATATTAACTAATATTTTAAGTAAAAAAAAATATATTTTTTTTCACTTTGTTCGGAACTTCCCGATTTTCAAGTCAAAAAGGAACAAAAAGCCATTGTACAGGTGCAATATTTTTGTGGGTTAATATCGACCCTAAAAGGCAACTTTCCCGACCCCGACGTTTTCGAAATTCGAAAAAAGCTAAATTTGCTATTTTAAGTAAAAAAAATTATTTTTTTTTCACTTTGTTCGGAACTTTCCGATTTTCAAGTCAAAAAAGGAACCCAAAGCCATTGTACAGGTGCAATTTTTTTGTGGGTTAATATCGACCCTAAAACGCAACTTCCCGACCCCGACGTTTTCCAAATTCGAAAAAAAGCAAAATTTGCTCCACCCTATTTTGAATCTATTGAGATAAAGAATACAAAATTTATTTATTTATTTAATGCATGTTATACAGAAAGGAATTTAACCACCATGGAATGAACTGAAACGGATCGGGGAACGAAATTGTAACGGGAACATTAAACGAAAAGAAATGGAAATCGGAACAAAATTTAATAGAACGTGAAACGAAATGAAATGGGCAGGGAACGAAATGGAACGATTTGGAGGCTAATCACGTAAAACGAAAACGATAGACGATGCATAAACGACATGAAATCGTTTTGAGGGGAAATTTGAAAGTTTTTCTTTATTAAACTATTAAAGAGTGTTGTCTTATCCAGAATCATTAAAAAAAAATTGGAAACATTTTGATTAGTTTAGGAGCAACAAGGCTCCAAAAATCGATTTTACATGATCACAGTCTTGATTTTTCTCAAAAATTCTTTAACTCAAAATTTTTGTTTTGATTTTTTCTGTAAGAACAGATCGAGCACGGGTTCTAATTATATTTGTTATAAGGGTTTAAGTTGAAAAAATACAGAAGAAAAATTGCATTTTTATAGACATTTCTGGTATTTCGCATATATGCGAAATACCAGTACACTGGTTTCAAACACCCCAGTTAGTGTTATCATCAGTAGGATTTTAAATGTCGGTTTGTCTTGTTAATGAAAACTGTTTTTTATATATGAGTCATTCCACACCAACTGTTCCACTACAGAAAAACCATTGTGGTTTCAATAGGATAACATTTGCAAAGTATTCGCCCATAGGGCACTATTAAATAACAAAAATAAAATTTAAGATTTTTCAAAAAGTGGGCCTTGGAGGCATGGTCAAAAATTGAAAATTTCAGCATTTTTTGCCTAAGTATCTTTATTTCAATATTTATGCCAATAAAATAAAACACAGTGATGTCTTTAAAATAAATGTTTTTTAAAGATTTTTGTATGGGCTATCGATTAAAAAAATAAAAATTTGAAAATTTTCAGAAGAAGTTCTGAATATTTTAAATTTAAATTTAAACTTTTTATATCAAAAAACATGCCACAAATTTATTTTTTTTTACATGTTTAAAAAATAGTTAAGGTGTATATCTATCTGTTCTGAAATTTTCAGAGATGCTTTTTTCCTTGTTTTCGAGAAAAAAAAATGTTGAACATTGCACTATGCTAATAATCAGGGAAACCACAAATATGCTCTAAAAAACACGTTTTAAGCGCTTAAAAAATGCCCTTAAAAACGGAAAATATGCTCTAAAAACAATAAAAATATGCTCTTAAAAAAATTATGTCCCCTTTTTTGTTGTATTTTTTACAATTTGTTAGAGAATAGACCCTCCAAATACCGTTATGTGCGATAGTAAGAGGGTTAAATATGCTCTACAAAAATATTTTCCTTAATGTTTTCTTTCAAGTTGCTGAATCTAAAAAATAGTTTCATATACCGATATGAAGCAAGAACAGACCAAATGGGAATCAATCGTCACAATTCCGTAATTGTTGAAAAAAAAACATTCTTGTTGGATAAAAAATTTAAAAATACATGTTGTCATAAAAAAAATTGGAAAAGAATGCTCTAAAAATTAAAAAAAAAATGCTCTAAAAATGTAAAAATATGCTCTAAAAAGTGGAAAAATGCTCTAAAAATTGAAAATATGCTCTAAAAATATGCTCTTATGCTAAAATATGCTCTTAAACCTAAAATATGCAAAAATATGCTCTTAAGGCTTTTTATTCGTTCAACTGTTGACGAGTGTGGACGTGTTTTATTTTAACTCCGTGCTATAAATTGAATTACTAAAATTGTTCGTAATAGGTTTGTTCGTAATAGGTATTTTTGTGATATTTTCATTACCACATCAAGGAAAATGAAAATATGGACACAAATGATACCGATTTAGTTCGAGGCTCTGCCTCACCGACTGGTGCTGGTCCTAGCACTGGTCTTAGGGTTGCGACCTTGAAGTCCGGCCTCGATTCTGGTAGGGGTGCTCAGCCTAATATTGGTGGTAAAAAGAAAAAGAAACTTAAGCCATCAAAGGTCAGGCACAACCAGAGAAGGCTTTGTTTGAAAATAATTAACAGACTAAGCCAACTCGATGGAACGAAGCTCTCCGAACGTGAGAGGGCGTCGCTATCATGGGCGAAAGGAGTCATTGAAGAACAGGACAAACTTTCGGCAATGCGCGCATCTGACGAACAGAGCGCTGTTTCGGCCTCGTCATCGAAGTCTGGTAAAAGGTTGCGCTCGCCCGACGAGAAACCTTTACCTAAAAGATCTAAGGTGACCGGCAACGTCTGGACTCAGTCTTTTAGTGAAGTGGTGAAAGGTAACTTCGTTAGGGCTGTGATAAACAGGCAAAATGGGGATTGTAGTATTCCAAGGGACAAGTGGAGTTTAGTTGAAACTAAACTAAATGAAATCTACTATAGGCTTCTTGAGAGTATGCCTGATTTTCTCCCTACTACTGTCAACGCAGGTTGGTATCAGGGGCGAGTAAAACTCGTTGCTTTTGGAAACGAAAGATCCGCAGCCGTGTTTAAGGTTGCCATTAGCCAAGTGGGAGAGTTATGGCCTGGAGCCAGACTGGACGTTGTGGAAAAACATGATATCCCCTCGCAACCCAGAGCTCATGCATGGATCCCAATGGCTACAAGTGACACTGCGGTGATTCTAAAGATGATAAAAGTCTGCAATCCTGACCTTCCAACTCAGAATTGGCAAATTGCCAGATTGGGTGAGATGGAGGGCGCTCGTCGTCAAGCAGTGGTCTTGGTTAATGAGGAATCGCTTCCGCTTTTAGCCAGGACTGACGGCATTATTAGATTTGGCTTTTTTCATATAAGAGTCAATGTCTACAAGGGCGACCAGAAGCCTGTTTTGGAAGCAGACAAGCCAGTGGCAGAGTCGGCTGGGGAGGAGAATCTGGAAAAGGTTGATATTCAGCTGACCGATTCTAGGCTGATGGGAGATGCATCTGGCATTTTCGAAACCGAATCTGGTAACGAATGCGACCTCTGTGATGGCACGGAGGATAAAGCTGATGCCACTATGGGTGACATTCAGGACGAGGCCCATGCAGTGAGGAATTCGGAGAGTTCTGTTGCCTCCGATTCAGAACAGATGGGACACATATCTGGCTTATTTGAAACCGAATCTGGGGACGAATGCGACCTCTTTGATAACACGGAGGATGAAGCCAATAACACGGTGGTTGAAAGGATGGTGGAAAAAAAGCAAGATGTTGCGGTTCCTACAAATAAACCTCCATCACTGTAAGGCAGCCTCAGCTGCACTATTGCTGCGCCTGACGACAGGAGCAGTTGACTTGGTTTTTATCCAAGAGCCCTGGGTGCGGGGTGGCAGGGTTTGCGGATTGAAGACCCCTGGGTTTAAGTTGATGGTTGCCAAAGGTGAGGGCTCACCAAGAGCCTGCATCTTGGCGAAAAATGGCTTAAATATATTCTTTTTATCAACTTTTAGTGATATGGATGTTACAGCGGCTAGCTTAGAGCTTCATGGGAAATCTATTTGGCTCGCCTCTGCGTATTTTCCTAATCCGGGGCCAATACCCCCGGAGAAGGTTGGCGGTCTGATTCGGGAGTCTGAATCTAG